>LR738710.1:8735191-8754742 GCA_902687465.1 Secale cereale | reverse complement strand
AGTAAGAGGGTTGCTCTTCACTCGGAGTAGATAGTTGTAACTTAGGCGAATCACGGGGTCGTAGCTAAGCCCCCGAGTGAGAGGGTCGCTCTTCACTCGGAGTAGAATGTTTATAACTTAGGCGATTCCAAGCTACGTTATACTTGTGGCGGAGTTCGGAGGACCGAACCGTTTTGTACTTGTGGTGTAGCTCGGAGGACCGCAGCTAAGCCCCCGAGTGAGAGGGTTGCTCTTCACTCGGAGTAGATAGTTGTAACTTAGGCGAGTCACGGGGTCGCAGCTAAGTCCCCGAGTGAGAGGGTCGCTCTTCACTCGGAGTAGAATGTTTATAACTTAGGCGATTCCAAGCTACGTTGTACTTGTGGCGGAGTTCGGAGGACCGAACCGCTTTGTACTTGTGGCGTAGCTCGAAGGACCGCAGCTAAGCCCCCGAGTGAGAGGGTTGCTCTTCACTCAGATTAGATAGTTGTAACTTAGGCGAGTCACGGGGTCGCAGCTAGGCCCCCGAGTGAGAGGGTTGCTCTTCACTCGGAGTAGAATGTTTATAACTTAGGCGATCCCAAGCTACGTTGTACTTGTGGCGGAGTTCGGAGGACCGAACCGCTTTGTACTTGTAGCGTAGCTCGGAGGATCGCAGCTAAGCACCCACTCGGGGATTTAGAGGACACCAATCATTAGGGGGTCTTTGCTATCTTGTCTTTGAAACAAATTGGGGAATCTTTATTACAACTCGACCGTCGACTGTTTCAAGTGAAAAATCGGCGGTGTAGGTCCGCATTCCACGAATGAGGTTCGTCTTTCTTCTGGGCTACATTGTAGAGGTGGTAAGCTCCGTTGCGCAGCACCTTTGTGATGATGAACGGGCCTTCCCAGCTGGGGCGAGCTTGTGCGGACGTTTCTGATGCACTCGGAGGACCAGGTCGACTTCCTGGAACGTCGACCGGATCAGGGCCATCTCTCTTTCCTCGTCCAAAAGGTCGACTGCATCTTGACGAGCTTGCTCTGCCTCAGCTTCGGAGAAGAGTTCTACTCTGGGGGCGTTGTGTAATAAGTCGCTCGGCAATACAGCTTCGGCCCCATAGACCAGGAAGAAAGGGGTACGGCCAGTCGACCGATTCGGAGTTGTCCTCAGACCCCACAGGACGGAGGGCAGCTCAGTTACCCAAGCCCCGACGGCATGCTTGAGGTCGCGCATGAGCCGTGGTTTTAAGCCTTAGAGAATCAGCCCATTTGCTCTTTCTGCTTGTCCATTCGACCGAGGGTGTGCCACGGAGGCGTAGTCGACTCGCGTCCCCTGGGAAGTACAGAAAGCTCTGAATTCATCCGAGTCAAAGTTTGAGCCGTTGTCTGTGACGATGCTGTGAGGGACCCCATATCTGAATATTAGTTCCTTAATGAAGCTGATGGCGGTGCTCGACTCGAGGTTCTTGATGGGTTTGGCCTCAATCCACTTGGTGAACTTGTCGACTGCCACCAGAAGGTGGGTGAATCCACTCCTGCTTGTCCTGAAGGGGCCGACCATATCTAAGCCCCAAACAGCGAAGGGCCAGACTAGTGGGATGGTTCTGAGGACGGATGCTGGCTTGTGTGACATGTTGGAGTAGAACTGGCACCCCGCGCATTTATCCACAATATCCTTGGCCATTTCGTTGGCGCGGGGCCAGTAAAATCCGGCTTGGTATGCTTTGGCCACGATAGTCCGAGAGGAAGCGTGGTGGCCGCAAGTCCCCGAGTGGATTTCATCCAAGATCAGTCGACCTTCCTCCGGATCGATGCAGCGCTGGGCGACCCCAGTGACGCTTTCTCTGTAGAGCTGACCTTGAATGACTGTGAACGCTTTGGATCGGCGGACGATCTGGCGTGCTTCTTCTTCATCTTCTGGGAGTTCTTGTCTGAGCAGATATGATATATATGGCACAGTCCAATCAGGCGTGATCACTAGGACCTCCATGATCAAGTCGACCACGGCAGGCACTTCGACCTCAGTAGGATCCGTCGTGCTGACTGGCTGCGGGGGCTCTTCCGTGAAGGGGTCTTCCTTGACAGAGGGAGTGTGCAGATGCTCTAGGAACACATTCTTGGGTCTGGACCTCCGAGTCGACCCAATTTTTGCGAGATCGTCGGGTAGCTGATTCTTTGCTCTGGGCACATGATGGAGCTCTAAGCCTTCGAACTTCCTTTCAAGCTTTCACACTGCACTGCAATAACTAGTCATTGCTGGGCTCCTGACGTCCCATTCTTTCATTACTTGGTCACCACTAGGTCGGAATCACCGTAGACCATCAGGCGACGGACGCAGAGTGAGATGGCCATACGCAACCCATACAAAAGTGCTTCGTATTCAGCCTCGTTGTTTGATGAATCAAAATGAATCTGAAGGACGTAGCTGAGCTTGTCGCCCCTTGGAGAGATCAGGACCACGCTTGCACCGGATCCGTTCAACATTTTGGACCCATCGAACAACATAGTCCAATGGTCCGACTGGACTTGAGTCGGAAGCTCTTGTTCTATCCACTCAGCCACAAAATCCGCTATGGCCTGAGACTTGATGGCTTTCTTCGCTTCGAACTTGATATCTAACGGAAGAATTTCAATCGCCCATTTTGCCACCCGACCGGTCGCATCTCGGTTATTTAGTATCTCTGATAATGGGGCGTCGCTGACGACTGAGATGGAGTGATCCGAGAAATAATGGGCAACCTTTTTTGCAGTCAAGTAAATCCCGTACACAAGCTTTTGGTAATGTGGATACCTTTGCTTGGAGGGAGTCAAAACTTCGGATATGTAATAGACCGGGCGTTGGACCTTGTATGCCTTGCCCTCTTCTTCCCACTCGACCGTGAGTACAGTACTGACGACTTGTCCGGTGGCAGCAATGTACAGCAGAAGAGGCTCTCCGCTGACTGGGGCTGCGAGCACCGGCTGGGTGGATAGCAGGGCTTTGAGTTCCTCAAACGCTGCTTCGGCTTTGGGATTCCACTCGAACTTGTCGGATTTCTTCATGAGTTGGTAGAGAGGCAGTGCCTTCTCCCCAAGACGAGAAATGAATCGACTCAATGCGGCCAAGCAACCAGTAAGCTTCTGGACGTCGTGTATACGCTCGGGGCGTTTCATTCGGAGGATGGCGCCGACCTTCTCTGGGTTGGTGTCGATTCCCCGTTCGGAAACGAGAAAACCGAGCAGCTTGCCACCAGGAACTCCAAATGTACACTTTGACGGGTTGAGCTTGATATCGTAGCTTTTGAGATTCGTGAATGTCTCAGCGAGGTCAGTCAGTAGGTCGGAACCTTTCCGTGACTTGACCACGATGTCATCCATGTACGCCTGGACGTTCCTGAAGGAAATATGCCCTAGAGGCAATAATAAAGATGTTATTTGTATTTCCTTATATCATGATAAATGTCTTTTATTCATGCTAGAATTGTACTAACCGGAAACTTAGTACATGTGTGGATACATAGACAAAACAGTATGTCCCTAGTATGCCTCTACTAGACTAGCTCATTGATCAAAGATGGTTATGTTTCCTAGCCATAGACATGAGTTGTCATTTGATCAACGGGATCACATCATTAGGAGAATGATGTGATGGACTAGACCCATCCGTTAGCATAGCACTATGATCGTTTAGTTTTACTGCTATTGCTTTCTTCATGACTTATACATGTTCCTATGACTATGAGATTATGCAACTCCCGAATACCGTAGGAACACCTTGTGTGCTATCAAACGTCACAACGTAACTGGGTGATCATAAAGATGCTCTACAGGTGTCTTCGAAAGTATTCGTGGTGTTGGCATAGATCAAGATTAGGATTTGTCACTCCGAGTGTCGGAGAGGTATCTCTGGGCCCTCTCGGTAATGCACATCATAATAAGCCTTGCAAGCAAATGACTAATGAGTTAGTCACGAGATGATGTATTACGGAACGAGTAAAGAGACTTGCCGGTAACGAGATTGAACTAGGTATTGAGATACCGACGATCGAATCTCGGGCAAGTAACATACTGATGACAAAGGGAACAACGTATGTTGTTATGCGGTTCGACCGATAAAGATCTTCGTAGAATATGTAGGAGCCAATATGGGCATCCAGGTTCCGCTATTGGTTATTGACCGGAGAGGTGTCTCGGTCATGTCTACATAGTTCTCGAACCCGTAGGGTCCGCACGCTTAACGTTTCGTTGACGATATAGTATTTAATGAGTTATGAATGTTGATGACCGAATGTTATTCGGAGTCCAGGATGTGATCACGGACATGACGAGGAACTCCGGAATGGTCCGGAGATAAAGATTAATATATGAGATAATAGTGTTTGACCTCCGGAAGGGTTCCGGAATTCACCGGAAGAGGTTCCGGATGTTTCCCGAAGTGTTTGGGTACAAGAACACGTTATTTGGGCCAAAAGGGAAAGCACACAAGGTTTTTGGAAAGCGCAAAAGGAAGTTTTGCGGAGTCCAGGGGCCAGACGCCAGGGTCCCTGGCGTCTGGGTCCAGACGCCGGGAACCCTGGCGTCTGGCCCTGGAGTCCGAGAAGGACTGTTGCCTTTCGGGTGAAACCGACTTTGTGAAGGCTTTTACTCCAAGTTTCGACCCCAAGGCTCAACATATAAATAGAGGGGTAGGGCTAGCACCCAAGACACATCAAGATACACCAAGCCGTGTGCCGGCTACCCCGACCCTCTAGTTTATCCTCCGTCTAGTTTCTGTAGTGCTTGGCGAAGCCCTGCAGAGATTGTTCTTCATCAACAACCGTCACCACGCCGTCGTGCTGCCGGAACTCATCTACTACTTCGCCCGTCTTGCTGGATCAAGAAGGCGAGGACGTCATCGAGCTGAACGTGTGCTGAACGCGGAGGTGCCGTACGTTCGGTACTAGATCGGGACGGATCGTGAAGGTGCACGACTACATCAACCGCGTTGATAAACGCTTCCGCTTTCGGTCTACGAGGGTACGTAGACACACTCTCCCCTCTCGTTGCTATGCATCTAGTAGATAGATCTTGCGTGATCGTAGGAAAATTTTGAAATTACTACGTTCCCCAACAGTGGCATCATGAGCCAGGTCTATGCGTAGATGATATGCACGAGTAGAACACAATGAGATTGTGGACGATACTAGTCATACTGCTTACCAGCATGTCATACTTTGCTTCGGCGGTATTGTGAGATGAAGTGGCCCGGACCGACATTACGCGTACGCTTACGCGAGACTGGTTTCACCGTTACGAGCACTCGTTGCTTAAAGGTGACTGGCGGGTGTCTGTCTCTCTCACTTTAGCTGAATCAAGTGTGGCTACGCCCGGTCCTTGTGAAGGTTAAAACAGCACATACTTGACGAAACATCGTTGTGGTTTTGTATGCGTAGGTAAGAACGGTTCTTGCTAAGCCCGTAGCAGCCACGTAAAACTTGCAACAAACAAAGTAGAGGACGTCTAACTTGTTTTTGCAGGGCATGTTGTGATGTGATATGGTCAAGACATGATGAGTTATACGGTTTTTGTATGAGATGATCATGTTTTGCGAGGGTGATCATGACGGTGCTTTGGAGATGGAGATCAAAAGCACAAGATGATGATGGCCATATCATGTCACATATTTTGATTACATGTGATGTTTATCTTATTATGCTTCTTATTTTGCTTAGAACGACGGTAGCATTATAAGATGATCCCTTACTAAATTTCAAGGTATAAGTGTTCTCCCTGAGTATGCACCGTTGCGAAAGTTCGTCGTGCCGAGACACCACGTGATGATCGGGTGTGATAAGCTCTACGTTCAAATACAACGGGTGTAAGCCAGTTTTGCACACGCAGAATACTCGGGTTAAACTTGACGAGCCTAGCATATACAGATATGGCCTCGGAACACTGGAGACCGAAAGGTCGAGCGTGAATCATATAGTAGATATGATCAACATAAGATGTTCACCATTGAAACTACTCCATCTCACGTGATGATCGGACATGGTTTAGTTGATTTGGATCACGTGATCATTTAGATGACCGGAGGGATGTCTATCTAAGTGGGAGTTCTTAAGTAATATGATTAATTGAACTTTAATTTATCATGAACTTAGTCCTGGTAGTATTAGCATATCTATGTTGTAGATCAATAGCTCGCGATGTTGCTCCACGTTAATTTTTTATATGTTCCTAGAGAAAATCAAGTTGAAAGATGTTAGTAGCAATGATGCGGAATTGTTCCGTGATCTGAGGATTATCCTCATTGCTGCACAGAAGAATTATGTCCTTGATGCACCGCTAGGTGATAGACCTATTGCAGGAGCAGATGTAGACGTTATGAACGTTTTGACAAAAGCTCGATATGATGACTACTTGATAGTTTAGTGCACCATGCTTTACGGCTTATAACCGGGACTTCAAAAACGTTTTGAAACGCCACGGAGCATATGAGATGTTCCAAGAGTTGAAATTAGTATTTCATACTCATGCCCGTGTCGAGAGGTATAAGACCTCTGACAGTACTTTGCCTACAAGATGGAGGAGAATAGCTCAACCAGTGAGCATGTGCTCAGATTGTCTGGGTAGTACAATTGCTTGAATCAAGTGGGAGTTAATCTTCCAGATAAGATAGTAATTGACAAAGTTCTCTAGACACTATCACCAAGTTAGTAGAACTTCATGATGAACTATAATATGCAAGGGATGACGAAAGTAATTCCCGAGCTCTTCACGATGCTGAAATCGGCGAAGGTAGAAATCAAGAAAGAGCATCAAGTGTTGATGGTTAACCAGACCACTTGTTTCAAGTAAAGGGCAAAGGGATAGAAGGGGAACTTCAAGAAGAATGACAAGCAAGTTGTAACTCCCGTGAAGAAACCCAAAGCTAAACTCAAGCCTGAAACTAAGTGCTTCTACTGCAAAGGAAATGGTCACTAGAAGTGGAACTGCCCTAGATATTTGGCGGATAAGAAGGATGGCAAAGTGAACAAAGGTATATTTGATATACAGATTATTGATGTGTATTTTACTAGTGTTCATAGCAACCCCTCGGTATTTGATATTGGTTCAGTTGCTAAAGAGTAGTAACTCGAAATGGGAGTTGCATAATGAACAGAAACTAGTTAAAGGATGAAGTGACGATGTGTATTGGAAGTAGTTCCAAGATTGATATGATCATCATCGCACACTCCCTATACTTTCGGGATTAGTGTTGAACCTAAATAAGTGTTATTTGGTGTTTGTGTTGAGCATGAATATGATTTGATCATGTTTATTGCAATACGGTTATTCATGTAAGTTAGAGAATAATTGTTGTTCTGTTTACATGAATAAAACCTTATATGGTCATACACCCAATGAAAATGGTTTGTTGGATCTCGATCGTGTGATACACATATTCATAATATTGAAGCCAAAAGATGCAAGGTTAATAATGATAGTGCAACTTATTTGTGGCGCTGCCGTTTAGGTCATATTGGTGTAAAGCGCATGAAGAAACTCCATAGTGATGGACTTTTGGAATCACTTCATTATGAATCACTTGGTGCTTGCGAACCATGCCTCATGGGCAAGATGATTAAAACTCCGTTCTCCGGAACTATGGAGCGAGCAACAGATTTGTTGGAAATCATACATACTGATGTATGTGGGCCAATGAGTGTTGAAGCTCGCGGCGGGTATCGTTATTTTCTGACCTTCACTGATGATTTGAGCAGATATGGGTATATCTACTTAATGAAGCACAAGTCTGAAACATTTGAAAAGTTCAAAGAATTTCAGAGTGAAGTAGAGAATCATCATAACAAGAAAATAAAGTTTCTACGATCTGATCGTGGAGGAGAATATTTGAGTTACGAGTTTGGTCTTCATTTAAAACAATGTGGAATAGTTTCACAGCTCACGCCACCCGGAACACCACAGCGTAATGGTGTGTCCGAACGTCGTAACCGTACTTTATTGGATATGGTGCGATCTATGATGTCTCTTACCGATTTACCGCTATCGTTTTGGGGTTATGCTTTAGAGACAGCTACATTCACGTTAAATAGGGCACCATCTAAATCCGTTGATACGACACCTTATGAACTATGGTTTGGCAAGAAACCAAAGTTGTCGTTTCTTAAAGTTTGGGGCTGCGATGCTTATGTGAAAAAGCTTCAACCTGATAAGCTCGAACCCAAGTCGGAGAAATGTGTCTTCATAGGATACCCAAAAGAGACTGTTGGGTACACCTTCTATCACAGATCCGAAGGCAAGATATTCGTTGCTAAGAATGGATCCTTTCTAGAGAAGGAGTTTCTCTCGAAAGAAGTGAGTGGGAGGAAAGTAGAACTTGATGAGGTAACTGTACCTTCTCCCGAATTGGAATGTAGTACATCACAGAAAATTGTTCTAGTGATTCCTACACCAATCAGTGAGGAAGTTAATGATGATGATCATGAAACTTCAGATCAAGTTTCTGCTGAACGTCGTAGATCAACCAGATTACGTTCCGCACCAGAGTGGTACGGCAACCCAGTTCTGGAAATCATGTTACTAGACCATGATGAACCTACGAACTATGAGGAAGCGATGATGAGCCCAGATTCCGCAAAATGGCTTGAGGCCATGAAATCTGAGATGGGATCCATGTATGAGAACAAAGTGTGGACTTTGGTTGACTTGCCCGATGATCGGCAGGCCATCGAAAATAAATGGATCTTCAAGAGGAAGACCGACGCAGACGGTAATGTTACTGTTTACAAAGCTCGACTTGTTGCGAAAGGGTTTCGACAAGTTCAAGGAGTTGACTACGATGAGACTTTCTCACCTGTAGCGATGCTTAAGTCTGTCCGAATCATGTTAGCAATTGCCGCATTTTATGATTATGAAATCTGGCAAATGGATGTCAAAACTGCATTCCTGAATGGATATCTCAGAGAAGAGTTGTATATGATGCAACCAGAAGGTTTTGTCGATCCAAAAGGTGCTAACAAAGTATGCAAACTCCAGCGATCCATCTATGGACTGGTGCAAGCATCTCGGAGTTGGAATATACGCTTTGATGAGGTGATCAAAGCATATGGTTTTATACAGACTTTTGGAGAAGCCTGTATTTACAAGAAAGTGAGTGGGAGCTTTGTAGCATTTCTAATATTATATGTGGATGACATATTATTGATTGGAAATGATATAGAATTTCTGGATAGCATAAAAGGATACTTGAATAAGAATTTTTCAATGAAAGACCTCGGTGAAGCTGCTTATATACTAGGCATCAAGATCTATAGAGATAGATCAAGACGCTTAATTGGACTTTCACAAAGCACATACCTTGATAAGATTTTGAAGAAGTTCAAAATGGATCAGTCAAAGAAAGGGTTCTTGCCTGTATTACAAGGTATGAAGTTGAGTAAGACTCAATGCCCGACCACTGCAGAAGATAGAGAGAAAATGAAAGTCATTCCCTATGCCTCAGCCATAGGATCTATCATGTATGCAATGCTGTGTACCAGACCTGATGTGTGCCTTGCTATAAGTCTAGCACGGAGGTACCAAAGTAATCCAGGAGTGGATCACTGGACAGCGGTCAAGAACATCCTGAAATACCTGAAAAGGACTAAGGATATGTTTCTCGTATATGGAGGTGACAAAGAGCTCGTCGTAAACGGTTACGTCGATTCTAGTTTTGACACTGATCCGGATGACTCAAAGTCACAAACCGGATATGTATTTTTATTGAACGGTGGAGCTGTCAGTTGGTGCAGTTCCAAGCAGAGCGTCGTGGCGGGATCTACGTGTGAAGCGGAATACATAGCTGCTTCGGAAGCAGCAAATGAAGGAGTCTGGATGAAGGAGTTCATATCCGATCTAGGTGTAATACCTAGTGCATCGGGTCCAATGAAAATCTTTTGTGACAACACTGGAGCAATAGCCTTGGCGAAGGAATCCAGGTTTCACAAGAGAACAAAGCACATCAAAAGACGCTTCAATTCCATCCGCGATCTAGTCAAGGAGGGAGACATAGAGATTTGCAAAATACATACGGATCTGAATGTTGCAGACCCGTTGACTAAGCCTCTTCCACGGGCAAAACATGATCAACACCAGGACTCCATGGGTGTGAGGATCATCACTTTGTAATCTAGATTATTGACTCTAGTTCAAGTGGGAGACTGAAGGAAATATGCCCTAGAGGCAATAATAAAGATGTTATTTGTATTTCCTTATATCATGATAAATGTCTTTTATTCATGCTAGAATTGTACTAACCGGAAACTTAGTACATGTGTGGATACATAGACAAAACAGTATGTCCCTAGTATGCCTCTACTAGACTAGCTCATTGATCAAAGATGGTTATGTTTCCTAGCCATAGACATGAGTTGTCATTTGATCAACGGGATTACATCATTAGGAGAATGATGTGATGGACTAGACCCATCCGTTAGCATAGCACTATGATCGTTTAGTTTTACTGCTATTGCTTTCTTCATGACTTATACATGTTCCTATGACTATGAGATTATGCAACTCCCGAATACCGTAGGAACACCTTGTGTGCTATCAAACGTCACAACGTAACTGGGTGATCATAAAGATGCTCTACAGGTGTCTCCGAAAGTATTCGTGGTGTTGGCATAGATCAAGATTAGGATTTGTCACTCCGAGTGTCGGAGAGGTATCTCTGGGCCCTCTCGGTAATGCACATCATAATAAAGCCTTGCAAGCAAATGACTAATGAGTTAGTCACGAGATGATGTATTACGGAACGAGTAAAGAGACTTGCCGGTAACGAGATTGAACTAGGTATTGAGATACCGACGATCGAATCTCGGGCAAGTAACATACCGATGACAAAGGGAACAACGTATGTTGTTATGCGGTTCGACCGATAAAGATCTTCGTAGAATATGTAGGAGCCAATATGGGCATCCAGGTTCCGCTATTGGTTATTGACCGGAGAGGTGTCTCGGTCATGTCTACATAGTTCTCGAACCCGTAGGGTCCGCACGCTTAACGTTTCGTTGACGATATAGTATTGAATGAGTTATGTATGTTGGTGACCGAATGTTGTTCGGAGTCCCGGATGTGATCACGGACATGACGAGGAACTCCGGAATGGTCCGGAGATAAAGATTAATATATGAGATAATAGTGTTTGACCTCCGGAAGGGTTCCGGAATTCACCGGAAGGGGTTCCGGATGTTTCCCGAAGTGTTTGGGTACGAGAACACTTTATTTGGGCCAAAAGGGAAAGCACACAAGGTTTTTGGAAGGCGCAAAAGGAAGTTTTGCGGATTCCAGGGGCCAGACGCCAGGGTCCCTGGCGTCTGGGTCCAGACGCCGGGAACCCTGGCGTCTGGCCCTGGAGTCCGAGAAGGACTCTTGCCTTTCGGGTGAAACCGACTTTGTGAAGGCTTTTACTCCAAGTTTCGACCCCAAGGCTCAACATATAAATAGAGGGGTAGGGCTAGCACCCAAGACACATCAAGATACACCAAGCCGTGTGCCGGCTACCCCGACCCTCTAGTTTATCCTCCGTCTAGTTTCTGTAGTGCTTGGCGAAGCCCTGCAGAGATTGTTCTTCATCAACAACCGTCACCACGCCGTCGTGCTGCCGGAACTCATCTACTACTTCGCCCGTCTTGCTGGATCAAGAAGGCGAGGACGTCATCGAGCTGAACGTGTGCTGAACGCGGAGGTGCCGTACGTTCGGTACTAGATCGGGACGGATCGTGAAGGTGCACGACTACATCAACCGCGTTGATAAACGCTTCCGCTTTCGGTCTACGAGGGTACGTAGACACACTCTCCCTCTCGTTGCTATGCATCTAGTAGATAGATCTTGCGTGATCGTAGGAAAATTTTGAAAATACTACGTTCCCCAACAGTTCCGACTGATTTGCTTTATTAAGCACTTCTGGATCATGCGCATGAAGGTGGCGCCGGCATTTTTGAGGCCGAAAGGCATGGTGACATAACAAAAACACCCGAAAGGGGTGATGAAAGCTGTCTTTATTTCATCGGGCCCATACAGACGGATCTGATGGTATCCGGAATACGCGTCCAGGAAGGACAAACGCTTACATCCCGCAGTCGAGTCGACTATCTGATCGATGCGGGGAAGAGGAATATGATCTTTCGGGCAGGCCCGACTGATGTGCTTGAAATCGATTCACATGCGGAGAGACTTGTCCTTCTTGGGGACCATGACGACGTTGGCGAGCCACTCGGAGTGGTATATCTCGCGGATGAACTCTGCTGCTAGGAGTCGAGCCACTTCTTCGCCAATCGCCTTTCGCTTCTCCGTAGCGGATCGACGGAGATGTTCCTTCACAGGTTTCACCTTCAGGTTGACTCGCAAATGGTGCTCAGCCAGCCCCCTGGGCACACCCGGCATGTCCGATGGTTTCCATGCAAAGATGTCCCAGTTCTCACGGAGGAACTGGATGAGCGCTTCTTCCTATTTGCTGTCGAGGGTGGTGGAGATATGGGTCGGCGCTGCGTTGGGGTCGGTGGGGTGGATGTGCACGGGTTTTGTGTCCCCGGCCGACTGAAAAGCTGACTCGGAAGCCGGCTTCTTTGCCCTTAGCAGGTCGCTTGGATCCACTTGCTTCTGGTACTCCTCCATCTCTACTGCTGCCATCTGCTCGTCGGCGATCTTCGAGCCTTTCTGGAAGCATTCTTCCGCCTTCTGCCGGTTCCCAGTGATGGTTATGACGCCGTTGGGTCCCGGCATCTTCAGCTTGAGGTAGACGTAACATGGTCGAGCCATGAACCTGGCGTAGGCTGGCCTACCCAGGATGGCGTGATAGGCGCTGTTAAATTCCACCACTTCGAACGTCAGCTTCTCCTTTCGGTAGTTCTTGGACTCACCAAAGACAACGTCGAGTGAGATCTGGCCAAGCGAGTCGGCTTTCTTCCCGGGGATTACCCCATGGAACCTCATGTTACTTTCCCTTAGCTTGGACATCGGAATGCCCATATCCCGGAGGGTTGCTGCATACAGGATATTCAAACCACTGCCTCCATCCATCAGAACTCTGGTCAGGCGAGTGCCTTCGACTACTGGGTCGACCACCAACGCCTGCCGCCCAGGGGTGGCAATATGCGCTGGATGGTCTGACTAGTCAAATGTGATGGGGGTCTTCGACCATTTCAGGAACGTGGGGGTCGCCTGAGCAACCATGTTTACTTCTCTGTTGATGATTTTCAGTCGACTTTTGCTCTCGAGTCTGCGAAAATCACCAAGGTGGAGTTGATGCGGGGGTATCCTCCGTCCCCTTCCTTGTCTTCGGACTCTTCTGATTCCTTCTCTTTCTCAGTAGACTGGTCCTTCTAGAAACTCTGGATCAAGAGTCGACACTGTCGAGTGGTGTGCTTGGGATACACCAAGTTTCCCTCTTCGTCCTTCTTTGTGTGTATGGGACACGGCTGGTCGAGCATATCATCTCCAGCCTGACCCTTTCCTTTCTTGGGGGCCCAGGAGCCTTTGGGCTTTCCTTTGCCCTTCCCTTGGTTGACCACCGCGGCCTCTCCCTGAGCGGCTGGGTCGGCCTTACGCTTGTTCTTTCGATTGTGATTCTGGTCGTCCCGCCCGACTGGTTTCTTGCCGCTACGGAGCCGATCGGCCTCTTCGCCATTGGTGTACCGACTAGCAATTTCCATCATTCGCGACAAGGACATGTCGCCTGTTCGCCCAAACTTCAGATTCAACTCTCGATTGCGCACGCCTTCCTTGAAAGTGCACACCGCCTGGTGCTCGGAAATGTTTTCCACCGTGTGATGCAAAGTGGTCCACCACTGAATGTAGTCCCTCAAAGTTTCACTCTGCTTCTGTGTGCAATGCTGAAGCTCTGCGAGTCCAGCAGGTCACTTGCAGGTGCCTTCGAAGGTCCGAACGAACACCCGAGCGAGCTCTTCCCAACTGCATATGCTCCTGGGGGCTAACTGGTTGAGCCACGCCCGAGCGGAGCCTCCCAGCATCAAGGGGAGGTGTTTCATGGCCACGTCGTCATTGCCTCCTCCGATCTGCACGGCCACTCGGTAGTCTTCCAGCCACGTGTCCGGCTTCGACTCACCGGTGAATTTGCTTACTCCGGCCGCCAGCCTGAAGTTCGGGGGGATCTCCGCGGCCCTGATTGCGCTGCAGAAGCATTCGGGCCCGGAGGCCGGCGCTCGGCTGCCGCTGGGTTGGTCTCCGCCTCGCTCGTCCCTGGATGCCCGGTTAGGGTCGACCCGACCCTTTACAAGGATGGACCTCGCATCGAAGCCCGGCCGCCGGGGATCCGGGGGAATCCTACGCTCGTCGTCTCGCAGGCGTCTGCCCACGTGCCGTGGGGGCGAGTGTGACCCACTCCCCAGAGGAGGGGTAGGCGCTCGACGGTGGTTGTAGCGTCCGTGTCGACGGTCGAGTGGATCGTCGATCCGACCCAGGAGCCGGTCATGCCGCGGACCACGTTCCTCACGCCTCAGGGGCGATCTTGGACTGTGGGCCGACCATACGGTGTCTGCAGCCACCGATCTGCTGTGAATCTTGTTGCGCGACTGAGAGACAGCCGCGTTTTGCTCTTTAGCCGTTCGGAGCAAAGCTCGGATCTGCTGAAGGCCTCTCCCAGCTTCCGACTGGGAGGGTTGAATCGACTCCGCGATACGAGCCGCGGCTTCGAGGTTTTGGACTGGTGTGCGGAACACCTGAGTCTCACGCTGACATGATTGCCGCGGCCGTCGACTGGACTCGGGGGCCAGTCTGCGGGCTTGTTCGTCGAGTGAACGTTGGATGTTTTCCAGGCGCGCGCGCTCGGCCAAGGTGGCCACGCGCGTGGCTTCAAGGGCCAAAGCTTCTGGGGAATCCCCCATGATGGGGGTGAAGAGTGCATCTCCGTTGCGGCGACAAAGCTCAGCTCTTTGCTCGGAGGTGAGGGGATGAGGGATGTAGCCGTCGTTGTCGTGTGCCCGATCGCCACCGCTGCCGCCGTTCTCCCCACGAGGAAAACCTGGCGGGCTGCGGCGTGGATCGACCATAAGAATTTCCGCCGTGGGATCACTGCTCCCGCACTCGGAAACTAAATCTTCGAGCCCGGTCGACTGATCGGCCGGCCCGTAAAGGTAACCGTCGGGCTCAATGGCCGCGACTTGTGGGGTGGCCGTTTGACGGGCTACCGCATGTTTCACCCACCGCTGGAGCCGTGAACAACCGGATCGCTTACGGCACGTCCAGCGGGGATAGCGGCCGATGGGTATTGGGTCGACGGCTGCAGAAGGAGGACGTCGCCGGCTCCGGCGCGAAAGTGTGTGGCTCCGCGGGCGGGTAGAGCCTCAACGTCGAGCGGGGCTTCCTGAAGCCACACGGAGTCGTCGGCGACGAAGACCAGCGCGTCGAGCCGGATCTCGTGGCCCGACGCCAAAGCGACGCCTGACACCATGATGAAAGTGGTCGGGGAGTAGATCGCAACTTCACCAAATGTCGCTAAGACGCCTTGCCCCACGGTGGGCGTCAACTGTCGTGGTTCTAAGTCTGACAGTAAGGGTAGGGGGTACGAATGGAGAGGCAAGGTTCTAGCTATGGCGAGGTTGTACACAGGATGTTAGCGAGTTCAGGCCCTTCTCGGAGGAAGTAATAGCCCTACGTCTCGGTGCCCGGAGGCTTGGTCGACTGATGTGTGTATGTATGTGTTACAGAGGTGTGAACCCTTGTTCTGGAGGAGGGGGGTGGCTTATATAGTGTGCCAGGACCCCAGCCATGCTCCACGTTACCAAGGGCTTGAAGGTACATTAAGGCAGGCGTTACTGATAACGCCTGCAGTAAAGGATAATTAAGGGGTTTACTACAGTGAGTAAATATAGGACCGTTGCTGTTCCAAGAGGCGCTTGATCTTCGGAGGTCGAGTGCCTGATCCAGTCGAGTGGAGTTGAGTCGTCCTGCGTACATGAGTCAGTCGAGTGAAGTGTCTCCTTGGACCGTCTCAGTCGACTGTCTCCACTGTCATGGGTCTTGTCTTTTGATCTCCTAGGGTAGTGACCTTGGATGGGGCCCTTTGGTCAGGCCTATGACCCTACCCTAGGTCCGTAACCTCGTCACCTGTATAAGCCTGTAGGACTCCTTACATCTAGCATTTTTGTTTGAGATATTACATAATGTGTGTAGTAGCACGAATAGTTGACCTATTCACTACTATGAATAATCTATCACTGCCCTCTAAACCCATCTACTGATGGTTTTGGGTTTTGCGCCCATTAGTGGTAAAACATCACCATGATTTATTTTTACCACTAACAGAATATTTCTGCAAGTTAGTGGAGATATACCCTTGATCTAGGCCTACGCTCATCCACAACGTCCACTCCGCCACCTCTGATGGACCACACAACCATGCTAAGCCGGGTCTAGGTTGTTGAAATATATTGTTCGGCTCTCTTCATCAATTTAAACTTTTTGATGAATTTCGTAAGCATGAGTTCATTATGGTAGCAGAGCTAAGATGTTTTAAGTTCAAGACCCATCGGTATTAAAAGGAAGATTCCGTGGCCTACATTGATCCCTCTCTAAATGCTAAAAAGGCTTAGATCATCTGCACTTCTCCATGGTGTTGCTGACAAATTGCATATCTGGGATTAGGGGTAGGGACCTTCTTATACAAGAATTTCAAAAGAGTTACATCATGGGTAGAGAGAAAAACAATGTTGAAGCCCACAACCTGCCGTGGGCAACAATTTATAATTCACATGTCGTCATTTTTGGTGAGCTCGGCCGCCTCTAGGCGTTTGTAACATTTTTCCTGTAAATCTGTAGTAGATGTTTCAAATTCTAAAAAAATGTAGCTTGATGTGAAAACACTATAGTGTATGTTTCTTTGGGAAAGAGGGGACACCTGACCTCTGCATCGAATGATGGATGCATCCTTAACATTATAACTATTAAGTAAGTGTTTTCCGTGATGTTTGTGCCTATCTTGTACATAATGTTTAGAAAAAAAGAGTTGTAAATAAGAAATTTAGCCCATATTCATATTTCCGTTTTGTTACTAGGCAGCTGTCTTGACATACATCCCAGCCAACAAAAAAATTGAAGAAGTACATTGTTGACAAAAAAATATATGAAAACTCAATGATGCAAAATTAAACCCCATACGAACAAAGAACGTCGTGGCCAATAGGAGGACGACATACAGTTTCTCACATCTCACTATTAATTCAAGATCCATCACTCTCGTCGTGCTGAACTCAAACAGGTACCCATCATTTCATTCTGACACGCGGCAACAAAACTAGCTAGAACCGGGAGTCACACGCAGCAACAAAACAACTACCCACGGTTTATATATTGATTGGACGGGGCTGCTGAGTACAACTTGAGAAACAAGGAAGGTAGTGATAGGATTCGACTACCTACCTACGAGATTACAGGAGATTACAATCACAACAGAAAACGGGTATGCAACCTATATGCATGCTACGGTCGGAATATCTTCAACAGTACAAACTGTTTAGGAAAACAGAGTTGTAAATAAGAAATCAAGATTGCTAAATCTCAGTTGATTGAGACTTAACCAAGTTTCAGTTGATACTATGTGCATAGGATCTTACATGGAGATCCGTGCAAAATTTTCCTTTTTTCCTTTTTCTTTCTTACATGTTATATCGCTTGACATAGATTTGGTTAAGTCTCGGTGGATTGAGACCTAGACACACCCATAAAAAATTTAGCCCATATTCATGTTTTCGTGCCTGCATCAGACAGTGGACTCCGTGGACTACGGACGCAAGCTTGCAATGGCCATTAGGTACCTGCATCTGCTTGTCGTCGGTGCTGATGATGAAGTCGTCGGCCTTGAGGTTCTCCCTGGCCTCCTGCTCCTTGGCCGGCGACGTGCTGATGACGGTGACGTGCAGCCCGAAGGCCTTGCCGAACTTGACGGCGATGTGGCCCAGCCCGCCCAGCCCGACCACCCCGAGCCTCCTGCCGGCGGCGCCCTGCAACAGCATCCCGTGCTTCTTCATCGGGGTGTACACCGTGATCCCCGCGCACAGCAGCGGCGTCCAGCGGCAGGCCGTCGGGGACCCGCACCACGAACCTCTTGTGCGCCACGTACATGCTGGAGTAGCCGCCGTAGGTGACGCTGCCGTCCCAGAAGACGCCGTTGTACGTCAGCGCCATCTTGTCGCAGTAGTTCTCCTGGGAGCTGTCGCACTGCTCGCAGTCCAGGCACCCGACGCCGACGCGGCCGCCGGGCTTGAAGCCGGAGACGTTGGCGCCGACCTTGGTGACCACGCCGGTGATCTCGTGGCCCGGCACCACCGGGTACGTGGTGATGCCCCAGTGGTTTTTGGCGAAGTGGAGGTCCGTGTGGCACATGCCGCAGTAGAGCACCTTGATGGTCACGTCGTCCACGCCGTTCTCCCGGCGCTTGAAGGCGTAGGGCACCATCTTGCCGGACTCGTCCATGGCCGCCCACCAGCTCACCTCCTGAGTGTGCTTCGGGGTCACCTCCATGCATCACCCTCTCTTTCTCTCTCACACTAGCTCACTTGTGTGTGTGACTCGCACAGAAGTAGATTCTTGCGGTGCCTTCTTTGGTGCTGCTGGTTATTGCGAGTTGTGTCTTAATTTGCCTGCAGCATCTCCTGGCCACGGCTACTTATAGAGCTTTTGAGGGCACTGCTCGGTGTTATAACACTGATACAGAAGGTGTTTTGTGGCAAGGTATTCAGTTTTATACATACACATGGCCTGTATTTTACGTGTGTAGATACAACAAAACTATACCAAGTTGGTTCTCATAGCTTTAATAAGAATCTTGCTGTCTTTAGTGCTGTTTGTGAGTTGTGACTGTATAGCATCTCCTGGTCACGGCTCCTTATAGAGTTTGACGCCCTTTTGTCAGTGAAAGCTTTGTTTTGGAGGCTATCCAGCGGTTTATGGGGGTGGTTGCATTTGACGTGTAATATATACTCCTTCCGTCCCACAATATAAGAACGTTTTTGACACTTGAGTACGTTTGTTGCGTAAAAATATAATTAAATGTGTGGTCAAGTTGATGTTTTTGCTGATAAGCTTGATAATTACGATTGTTAATTCCCGCAAAAAAATACGATTGTTAAGATAGTACTTCTTTATGTATTATTTTAGAAGATTCCACGCCAAATTTCATGAAAAATCCAGGGCTTACAATAAGTATTTAAGTCAGACGTGTTATCTGGCCTTCTGCCAGCTCTATGGGGTAGTTCTTTGCAGCTGCAAATTCTTCAGAATCAGATTCTGGAAACCTCCCACAAAACCAGTCTCTCAGTTCTTTCCAAGGATTTGCAGTATGAGATTATGGTATGAGTTGTGTTCTATGTCTGTTGGCGGGCCTTCGTTGCCGTGCGCTCGCCGGCGCTGAAGATGGTACTACCCGACAACGTGCACATGGCTAACCGGGAGCTGCGTTAAGGTGTTAGAGGTCGACGTACTGGACGACTAGAAGGCGGGTCAGTGGCCGGTGGTCAAGGTCGAGGCGTGGACCTTTCGAGAGGTGGGTTGGACGATTTTGCGTGAGTTCAGAATCGTGGATTTTGAGAAATTTTGAGAAACACTGCAATTCTGCCAGGGATTCGAGG
>LR738710.1:8716616-8731773 GCA_902687465.1 Secale cereale | reverse complement strand
GGGGGGGGGGTTTGGGGGTTTTGGGGGGTTAATTTAGGTATTTCATATATTGTGTTAGCTAGCTGATTAATAGAGAGAATTGTCCTCTCTTATGTCCGTGTGCTTGGTCGACGCTACGTACTATACATACGTATAGAGAGGACTAGACACGCTAGCTAGCTAGTAAGCAAACGAAGGAAACAGAACATCGTCATCAACATATATATGCATACAGAGAGAAGTGATATCGACCACCTCTCCTTCTCTGAGAGATTGGTCGAACAACAAGTTCTCGTATATCTATCTGACACTACCGGGTACATATATACAATAATTATCTCTTACAAATATAATCTCCTATCATACGGACGCATGGTCCACATAGTATTCTCCGTCTTCAGCGATCACGTGGTCAAGGAAGAATGCCGCCAATTCCTCTTGAATTGCTCGCAAACGATCCGGTGTTAGGAGTTCATTCGCATCCGAAAGATCTAATTTGAAGAAGGGGTCAATACATATATATGAATAAATGAATAAATGAAACTCAACACAAATGATGGGAATGAAATAAAATCGTGAATATTATTGCTTACGCACTTCAAATTGTGCGTGAGAGTAGCCCCGCTCATAGGTCGTGTGGCGGATGGACTTGCAAATGTAGTATCCACAGAAATCATTCCCTTGTTCCTGCCACAACCACTTTACAAGAAATAGAGGTCAATCAAACTGATAAGCAAGAATGCCAAATGGTATTGATGAAACTAGCGCTTGAATCAATAGGAGATGCGCGGAACATGCTACTATATAGTACTTACTTTCAGGTGTCTAATTCCAGCTGCTTCGGCAGTTCCGGAGCTTTTTTGGTGAATTTTCTCCAAACCCTGCCAGACAAAGAAAACAATTACTTGATATCAGAAATGAACAAAGTTGCTGATATGCATGATGGATAATGATCGATTTAACTTACTTCTCGAGCATTTGAGTCATGTCCGCATACTCCTTGGGATCTTTTCGTTTAGAGTCCAAGACAGTTACTACTCCCTGCTCAAGCTTAATCTCTAGGAGAATATAGTGGAAACTGCGCACGCATGCATGAACTCATCAATTACATTACTATAACCTTGACTAATATATAAGGGAAACCGAATATGCACAAGACAGTAACACTCACTTGAAGTTGTAAGGAAAGAATATTATATCTTTGTTTTCATTTACTACCAACGATCGTAGCAAGTTGGCCTCGGTATCTGCGGCACGCAATTTAACCTCAGTTGCATCTATGAGATATGTGTTAATGAACTCAATATCACCGACTTGTCTTTTCTTCAATTCGACGATCTTCAATCTGCATAATATAGTGAGGATAATTATAAATACATGCAATGAAAGAGCTGGGCTATATAGAGAGACTTAATGACAGAAATAGTACTACTTACAGACAGTAGCAGGTGACCGTTGCTTTATCGAGGGCCAATTGATTGAAAAACTAATAGAAATCCTCAAATGGAATAGGCAACAGTTCAATTCCAACGAGGTCATGCTCCGGTTTAACTCTCACATACAAACTATCCCTCCCCCCCAGACTCTCTGCAGATTTTCAAGTACCAATCATGCAATCTTCGCATCATCGTTGATAGAGATCTTTCATATTTGACGAGAGGCTTCCCGTACTCGTATCTTTATATCTGCACCTCCAAAAAATCATAATGTACATCGTCGGGCAGGTAATCTCCAAGATTGCTATAACCGGGCACCATCCTCAGATCATTAGCGACGATGTCGCTAGACACCTTGAGCAGGGGGCATGATTGGTCAGCTTGTTCGCCGAGCTGGGCAATTTGTTTCCCAGCTCGTCCTTCTGCTAACCTTTGATCACTTCTAGTACTTCCCGACCGCTTCGCTTCGTGAAATGACTTTTCAATAATGCGGTCATAGTTGTCTTTCAGCGGACACTTCGCTGGTTTCTTCAGGGCAGCCAGAGTGCGCTTTGCTTTCACCTGATCTATCTTCTCCTCCGGAGGTGGATGTCTCTGTGCTTTCAACCCTTCAAGCCAGTCCTTCACTTCGGCTTCAGCGATATTCACGTTTTCCTCGTCGGACCTCTCGTATGGTAACTTGTCTAGAGGCGTGAGAGAAGGACCGAATCTGTATTGCCTCCCGCCTCTGGCTGTACTGCTAGACGTCTGCAGACCAGACGGAGCGGCTGTCTTCTTTGCTTGCTTACGCGGCGGAGGAGAAAGACTACGACGCGCCGGAGCAACCGGAGCGGCGGCGGGTCTCTTCCGCCCTTGCTGACGAGGCGGAGAAGGAGGAGGCTGGCTGCTCGGGCGCGTCGGCGCAGGCGGAGAAGGAGGCAGAGTGCTGCCACGTGCGGGAGAAGGAACTGGAGTGCCCTGATCGTCACTCGCCGGAGGAGCAGGAGGCGGAGTGCCCTGACTCGTCGTCGTCGGAGGAGGAGGCGGAGGCGTCCAGTTCAGAATGTTGATGAGGTCTTTCCGCCATAGGCATGGAGTCTTCAGAGAAGAACCCAGCCGAGTCTCCCCTTCATCGGTAGGGTGGTCAAGCTAGAGGTCCTCAAATCCCTCCGTTATTTCATCCACCATCACCCTAGCATATCCTTCTGGAATCGGCCGACAGTGAAAAGTTGCACCGGGTCCAGTAGGATAAACAGAGCCAGCAGCCGCCTTGACCTTCATATTAATCCATTGCGTCATAAGGTAGCAATTTTGAGACTCCGTGATAGCATCCACGGGATAGCTAGCAGGAGCCGTCAAGACATGCTCCGGCTGAAGCAGCTCGGTGGAAGCCACGCTGCTTCTCCGCTGAGATGGCGGGGTAGCTTCGGGGGAAGCTTCGGCAGTTCTTTTGCTGCGATTAGCTTCTCGTTCCTCTATCGCTTGTACCCTAGCGTGCAGCGCCTGCAGTTCGGTCTGCTGCACTTTCTTCCTCCTCTCGTAGCATTTGTAACCGCCTGCATCCAGAAACCCAGCACTCCACGGAATGGAGCCTGGCGTGCCTCGTGTCCGTCCAGGGTGCTCAGGATTCCCGAGGGCCATTGTGAGCTCGTCGTTCTCTCTGTCGGGAACGAACGTCCCTTGCTGCGCTGCTTTGATATAGTGCCGAAGCTTCTTGAGTGGTATTTCCAATTGCTTGTCCATCCAAATGCACCACCCTGATACAGGGTCCAAGGTTCCGCCAGCCCCGAAGAACCAAGTCCGGCAACGGTCTGGCCAGTTCATTGTCTCTGGTTCGATCCCTTTCTGAAGCAGATCATTCTCAGGCTTGGCCCACTTAGGCCGGGCCCTGAGGTAGCCACCTGACCCCGTGCGATGGTGATGTATCTTCTTCGCAGCATTTTGCTTGTTTGTCGCCGACATCTTCTTACTCTTTTCCGATGTCTTATAGGCCACAAATGCGGGCCAGTCATATCTGATCTTCTCATATATGCCCTTGAATTCTGGTGTCTCTTTTTTGCGGACAAACTTATTCAGGTGTTTCTTCCACCCCTGAATAGGTCTGCCATCTTCGTAAGAGCAAAGGACTTGATTAATTCCTCTTTAACTGGCTTCGCCGGATCATCCTCTGGCGGTAGGATGAAATTTGACTTCAGCTCAGTCCAAAGATCTTCTTTCTGCATATCAGTGACATAAGACACCTGAGGGTCTTCTGCAGCCGGCTTTAATCATTGCTGGATGCTGATCGGGATCTTGTCCCTAACCAGAACCCCGCACTGATTAACAAATGTGTTCTTTGTCCGGATGGGTTCAATCGGTTGGCCGGTGCGTGCGATTTCTATGATCTCAAACTTTTCATCCGAGCTCAACTTTTTCTTCGGGCCTCGTCTCCTTACCGAAGATGTGCTTGATCCGGAGGGCTAGAAAAAAGAACAAAGACGAGAGTTAATTAATATGTGTACATACCAAAACAATAAATGCATCAATTAACTAGTCAGCACAGGCTTAACTAATATATATACCTGCTGGCCGGACTCGGTTCGGTCACCGGACCCGTCATCACGGTCTCCTTCTTGCACCGGCATTGGGTCACCAAAGCCGTCCTCACGGTCTACTTCTTGCATGTGCATTGGGTCACCGGAGCCATCATAATCATAGCCTGCTTCATCATCCTCTCTTTCCAGCAGCTCATCGGTGTCGTTGAGAAACGACAAGACGGCATCACGTCCGTTTGCGATTATGTCCAGCAGCATCGCTTCTTGTGCTTCGTCTCGGGGGTTGTCTTCCATAGTTTCTACAAATATTTACAACATGGCAATTATTATTCAAACATGACAGATGGATATATTAATGGCAAACATAGAACTTGTTGGAGATATGCCCTAGAGGCAATAATAAAAGCATTATTATTATATCTCCTTGTTCATAATAATTGTCTGTTATTCATGCTTGAATTGTATTGTACGGAAACAACGATACATGTGTGAATACACATAACACAATGAGTCCCTGGTAGGCCTCTAGTTACCAGCTCGTTGATCAACAGATGGTCACGGTTTCCTGACCATGGACATGAGATGTCAGTGATAACGGGATCACATCATTAGGAGAATGATGTGATGGACAAGACCCAAACCTGAGCATAGCACGAGATCGTATAGTTCGTAATGCATAAGCTTTTCGGTGTCAAGTATTTATTCCTTAGACCATGAGGTTGTACAACTCCCGGATAACGTAGGAGTACTTTGGGTGTGCCAACCGTCACAATGTAACTGGGTGACTATAAAGGTACGCATCGGGTATCTCCGAAAGTGTCTGTTGAGTTGGTACGAACCGAGACTGGGATGTTGTCACTCCGTGTGACGAAGAGGTACCTCTGGGCCCACTCGGTAAGACATCATCATGAGCTCAATGTGACTATGTAGTTAGTCACGGGATGATGGATTACGGATCGAGTAAAGAGACTTGCCATAACGAGATTGAACAAGGTATCGGGAATACCGACGATCGAATCTCGGGCAAGTACCGTACCGATGGACAAAGGGAATAACGTACGGGATTAAGTGAATCCTTGACACAGTGGTTCATCCGATGAAGATCATCGAGGAACACGTGGGAACCAACATGGGTATCCAGATCCCGCTGTTGGTTATTGACCGGAGAGTGGTCTCGGTCATGTCTACGTGTCTCCCGAACCCGTAGGGTCTACACACTTAAGGTTCGGTAACGCTACGGTCGTAGAGATAAATGCATGTGGAAACCCGAAAGTTGTTCGGAGTACCGGATGAGATCCCGGACGTCACGAGGAGTTCCGGAATGGTCCGGAGGTAAAGATTGATATATGGGAAGTCCAGTTTCGGCCAACGGGTGATCTCCGGGGGTCACCGGGAGTGTCCCGGGACCACCGGAGGGGCCCCGGGGGTCCACCGGGTGGGGCCACCCATCCCGGTGGGGCCCCTAGGCCGCGAGGGGAAGTGTCCAGCCCTCTGGGCTGGCGCACCACTAGGGGGCCCACCTCCCCATGCGCCTAGGGTTAAAACCCTAAGGGGAGGGGGGCCACCACTTGCCTTGGGGGCAAGGACTCCCCCCTGGCCGCCGCCCCCCTTGCAGATTGGATCTGCAAGGGGCTGGCGCCCCCCTGGCCCCCTATATATATGTGGGGGGAGAGGGCAGCCGCACCCAAGCCCTGGCGCCTCTCCCCCTCCCGTCACACCTCCATACTCCCAACACAGGGCGCCCGGCGAAGCCCTGCTGTGATCTCCACTGCATCCGTCATCACGCCGTCGTGCTGCCGGATCTCTGACGACTTCTCCTCCCCCCTTGCTGGATCAAGAAGGAGGTGACATTGCTGCACCGTATGTGTGTTGAACGCGGAGGTGCCGTCCGTTCGGCGCTAGATCATCGGTGACGGAGAACGTGAAGAGTACGACTACTTCATCCACGCTTCGTCGAAAGCTTCCGCTCGCGATCTACATAACGGTATGTAGATGCACTCTTACTTGCTCGTTGCTAGATGCCTCCATAGTTGGATCTTGGTGAAGGCGTAGAAATTTTTTGAATTATGCTACGTTCCCCAACAGTGGCATCTGAGCCTAGGTTTTATGCGTAGCATCTTGCACGAGTAGAACACAAACAGTTGTGGGCGTTTGATTTTGTTCAACTTTCTTACCGTTACTAGTCAATCCTGATTCGGCGGTATTGTGGGATGAAGCGGCCCAGACCGACTTTACACGTACGCTTACGTGAGACTGGTTCCACCGACAGACATGCACTAGATGCATAAGGTGGCTGGCGGGTGTCTGTCTCTCCTACTTTAGTCGGATCGGATTCGATGAAAACGGCCCTTAAGAACGGTAAATAGAAGTTGACAAATCACGTTGTGGTTTTGGAGTAGGTAAGAAACGTTCTTGCTAGAAATCCTATAGAAGCCACGTAAAACTTGCAACAACAATTAGAGGACGTCTAACTTGTTTTTGCCGCATGTACTATGTGACGTGGTATGGCCAAAACGAAGATGTGATGAATGATATATGTGATGTATGAGATTGATCATGTTTTTGTAATAGGGAATCACGACTTGCATGTCAATGAACTTGACAACCGGCAGGAGCCATAGGAGTTGTCTTAATTATTGTATGACCTGCGTGTCACTGGATAACGCCATGTAATTACTTTACTCCGTTGCTAAACGTTAGCTATAGTAGTAGAAGTAATAGTTGGCGTGACGACTTCTTCAAGACACGATGATGGAGATCATGATGATGAAGATCATGGTGTCGAGCCGGTGACAAGATGATCATGGTGCCCCGAAGATGGAGATCCAATGAGCAAGATGATATTGGCCATATCATGTCACTTTAAATTGATTGCATGTGATGTTTATCATGTTTATGCATCTTGTTTACTTAGAACGACGGTAGTAAATAAGATGATCTCTCACTAAAATTTCAAGTATTGTGTTTCCCCTAACTGTGCACCGTTGCTAAAGTTCGTTGCTCCGAAGCACCACGTGATGATCGGGTGTGATAGGTTCTAACGTTCGCATACAACGGGTGTAAGACAGATTTACACACGCGATACACTTATGGTTCACTTGACGAGCCTAGCATGTACAGACATGGCCTTGGAACACGGAAGACCGAAAGGTCGAACACGAGTCGTATAGAAGATACGATCAACATAAAGATGTTCACCCTTGACGACTTGTCCGTCTCACGTGATGATCGGACACGGGCTAGTCGATTCGGATCGTGTATCACTTAGATGACTAGAGAGATGTCATTCTGAGTGGTAGTTCATTAAAATTTGATTAAGATGAACTTAATTATCATGAACTTAGTCTAAATTCTTTACAATATCTCTTGTAGATCAAATGGCCCACGCTCAGGTTTCCCTCAACTTCAACGCGTTCCTAGAGAAACCAAGCTGAAAGACGATGGTAGCAACTATACGGATTGGGTCCGTAACCTGAGGATTATCCTCATAGCTGCCAAGAGATCATATGTCCTAGAAGCACCGCTAGGTGATGCACCTGCTCCCGATGCGGCCCAAGACGTTTTGAACGTCTGGCAGTCGCGTAGTGATGATTACTCCCTGGTTCAGTGCGGCATGCTTTACAACTTAGAGTCGGGGCTCCAAAAACGTTTTGAGCACCACGGAGCATATGAGATGTTCGAAGAGCTGAAAATGGTTTTCCAAGCTCATGCCCGAGTCGAGAGATATGATGTCTCCGACGCATTCTACAGCTGTAAGATGGAGGAGAACAGTTCTGTCAGTGAGAACATCCTCAAGATTTCAGGATTGCACAACCGCTTGTCTCAGCTGGGAATGAATCTCCCAGATGAAGCGGTCGTTGACAGAATCCTCCAGTCGCTCCCACCAAGCTTCAAGAGCTTCGTGCTGAACTTCAATATGCAGGGGATGGAGAAGTCCATTCCCGAGGTGTATTCGATGCTGAAATCAGCGGAGGTGGACATCAAGAAAGAATATCAAGTGTTGATGGTCAATAAAACCACTAAGTTCAAGAAAGGCAAGGGTAAGAAGAACTTCAAGAAGGACGGCAAGGGAGTTGCCGCGCCTGGCAAGCCTGTTGCCGGGAAGAAGCCAAAGTATGGACCCAAGCCTGAGACAGAGTGCTTTTATTGCAAGGGAACGGGTCACTGGAAGCGGAACTGCCCCAAATACTTAGCAGACAAGAAGGCCGACAACATCAAAGGTATATATGATATACATGTTATTGATGTGTACCTTACCAGCACTCGTAGTAGCTCCTGGGTATTCGATACCGGTGCAGTTGCTCACATTTGTAACTCAAAACAGGAGCTGCGGAATAAACGGAGACTGGCGAAGGATGAGGTGACGATGCGCGTCGGGAATGGTTCCAAGGTCGATGTGATCGCCGTCGGCACGCTACCTCTACATCTACCCTCGGGATTAGTTTTAAACCTCAATAATTGTTATTTACTACCAGCTTTGAGCATGAACATTGTTTCTGGATCTCGTCTTATGCGAGATGGCTACTCTTTCAAATAGGAGAATAATGGTTGTTCTATTTATTTGAGAGATATGTTTTATGGTCATGCCCCGCTGATCAATGGTTTATTTTTGATGAATCTCGAACGTAGTGATACAGATATTCATAGTGTAGATGCCAAAAGATGTAAAGTTGATAATGATAGTCCCACATACTTGTGGCATTGCCGCCTTGGTCATATTGGTGTCAAACATATGAAGAAGCTCCATTCGGATGGTCTTCTAGAGTCTCTTGATTATGAATCATTTGACACGTGCGAACCATGCCTCTTGGGCAAGATGACCAAGACTCCGTTCTCAGGAACAATGGAGCGAGCAACCAACTTGCTGGAAATCATACATACCGATGTGTGCGGTCCAATGAGTGTTGAGGCTCGCGGAGGCTATCGTTATGTTCTCACCCTCACAGATGACTTGAGTAGATATGGGTATATCTATTTGATGAAACACAAGTCTGAGACCTTTGAAAAGTTCAAGGAATTTCAGAATGAGGTTGAGAATCAACGTGACAGAAAAATAAAGTTCTTGCGATCAGATCGTGGGGGTGAATATTTAAGTCATGAATTTGGCACACACCTTAGGAGCTGTGGAATTGTTTCACAATTGACACCGCCCGGAACACCTCAACGTAACGGTGTGTCCGAACGTCGAAATCGTACTCTGTTGGACATGGTGCGATATATGATGTCCCTCACCGATTTACCGCTATCTTTTTGGGGTTATGCTTTAGAGACTGTCGCATTCACTTTAAATAGGGCTCCGTCGAAATCCGTTGAAACGACTCCGTATGAACTTTGGTTTGGCAAGAAACCGAAGCTGTCGTTTCTGAAAGTTTGGGGTTGCGATGCTTATGTCAAGAAACTTCAACCTGAAAAGCTCGAACCCAAATCGGAGAAATGCGTCTTCATAGGATACCCAAAGGAAACAATTGGGTACACCTTCTACCACAGATCCGAAGGCAAAGTCTTTGTTGCCAAGAATGGATGCTTTCTGGAGAAAGAGTTTCTCTCGAAAGAAGTGAGTGGGAGGAAAGTAGAACTTGATGAGGTGACAGTCACCCCTCCTGGACCGAAAAGTAGCGCAGCACAGGAAACTGTTCCTGAGGTGCCTGCACCGACAAGGGAGGAAGTTAATGATAATGATCATGAAGAAACTGATCAAGTTACTACTGAACTTCGAAGGTCCACAAGGGTACGTTCCGCACCAGAGTGGTACGGCAACCCTGTACTGGAAATCATGTTGTTAGACTACGGTGAACCTTCGAACTATGAAGAAGCGATGGAGGGCCCAGATTCCAATAAATGGATTGGAGCCATGAAATCCGAGATAGAATCCATGTATGAAAACAAAGTATGGACTTTGTTGGACTTGCCTGATGATAGGCACGCCATAGAAAACAAATGGATATTTAAGAAGAAGACAGACGCGGATGGTAATGTGACCATCTATAAGGCTCAGCTTGTCGCTAAGGGTTATCGACAAGTTCAAGGGATTGACTACGACGAGACTTTCTCTCCCGTAGCGATGCTGAAGTCAGTCAGAATCATGTTAGCTATTGTCGCATTCTATGATTATGAGATATGGCAAATGGACGTCAAAACAGCATTCCTTAATGGCTTCCTCAAGGAAGAGTTGTATATGATGCAACCGGAAGGTTTTGTCGATCCAGAGAACGCTAACAAGGTATGCAAGCTCCAGCGCTCGATTTACGGGCTGGTGCAAGCATCTCGGAGTTGGAATATTCGCTTTGATGAAGTGATCAAAGCGTTTGGCTTTATACAGACTTATGGAGAAGCCTGTATTTACAAGAAAGTGAGTGGGAGCTCTGTGGCATTTCTCATATTATATGTGGATGACATATTGCTGATGGGAAATGATATAGAATTCTTGGAAAATGTAAAGGCCTATTTGAATAAAAGTTTTTCAATGAAGGACCTTGGAGAAGCTGCTTACATATTAGGCATCAAAATCTATAGAGATAGATTGAGACGCCTCATTGGTCTTTCACAAAGTACATACCTTGACAAAATATTGAAGAAGTTCAACATGGAGCAGTCAAAGAAAGGATTCTTGCCTGTTTTGCAAGGTATGAGATTGAGCAAGGCTCAGCCGCCGACCATGGCAGAAGATAGAGAAAAGATGAGTGTCATTCCCTATGCCTCGGCCATAGGTTCTATCATGTATGCCATGCTGTGTACCAGACCTGATGTGAACCTTGCCATAAGTTTGGTAGGGAGGTACCAAAGTGATCCCGGTACGGAACACTGGACAGCGGTCAAGAACATCCTGAAGTACCTGAAAAGGACTAAGGATATGTTTCTCGTTTATGGAGGTGACAAAGAGCTCGTCGTAAAGGGTTACTTTGATGCTAGCTTCGACACAGATCTGGATGACTCTAAGTCACAAACCGGATACGTGTATATTTTGAATGGAGGGGCAGTCAGCTGGTGCAGTTGCAAGCAAAGCGTGGTGGCAGCATCTACATGTGAAGCGGAGTACATAGGTGCTTCTGAAGCAGCGCAGGAAGGAGTCTGGATGAAGGAGTTCATCACCGAACTATGAGTCATTCCAAGCGCGTCAAGCCCGATGACTCTCTTCTGTGACAACACTGGTGCTATTGCTATTACCAAGGAGCCCAGGTTTCACAAGAAGACCAAGCACATCAAGCGCCATTTCAACTCCATCTGGAATTATGTTCAGGATGGAGATATAGATATTTGTAAAGTGCATACGGATCTGAATGTCGCAGACCCGTTGACTAAACCTCTTTCACGAGCAAAACATGATCAACACCAGAACTCTATGGGTGTTCGATTCATCACAATGTAACTAGATTATTGACTCTAGTGCAAGTGGGAGACTGTTGGAGATATAGCAAAGCTCGCGATACATCAAGATCGTGCCATCTCAAGAACACGAGAGAGAGAGAGAGAGAGAGAGAGAGAGAGAGAGAGAGAGAGAGAGAGAGAGAGAGAGAGAGAGAGAGAGAGATCAAACACATAGCTACTGGTACATACCCTCAGCCCCGAGGGTGAACTATACTCCCCCCTCGTCATGGAGAGCGTCGGGATGATGAAGATGGCCACCGGAGAGGGACCCCCCACCCCTCCGGCAGGGTGTCGGATTGGGTCTAGATTGGTTTTTAGTATCTCCAGAGGCTTTTGGCGACGGAACTCTCGATCTTGGTTATTTTCCGAAGGTTTCTGTATATATAGGGGGTGTTGGAGTCGGGAACAAGTAAAGGAGGTCTCCGGGCTGTCCACGAGGTAGGGGGCGCGCCCAGGGGGGCGCCCCCTACCCTCATGGGCAGCCTGTGGATCTTATGGTCCTCCTCCTTGTCGGTGGGAACGACACCTATGGGATCACAAGAATCCCTAGTACGGTTAGCGAGGCGCGGGGTTGAGAGAAGAGCGGATCAAACAGATAGCACACGGTTCGTTTATCCAGGTTCGGGCCGCGAGGATGCGTAAAACCCTACTCCTGCTTTGGTGGATTGTATATCTATGTTCTTCAGCTAGCTATGGGGCGTGAGGAGCTCCAAAAAGCCGAATCCTCCTCCTGGTCGCCTCGGGCCTCCTTTTATAGAAAAAGGGGTTGCCACAGTGGCACACAGGAGGTGGAAAGGGTACAGTGATGCGAGGTTATCCCTCGCATTACATGACAAGGCGCATTTAATGCGTCTTGCTTAGGTGTCATTGCTTTATCGGGGACGGGGGAGAGATATGTCTTGTCCGTCGCCGCTCCTTCTTGTGTCGACACGCGCCCTGGCCAGCGATGCCTGAGATGCCATGTAGGTAGGCAGGCAGCTGAGGTGGCGCAATGGTGGGTCTTCTTCGAAGATCTGCATGTCGCCACGCGGGTCCCTGCCCAGCTGGTTGGGTCGGCAGCTGCATAAGGCGGTGGAAATTTAGTCGGCGTGGGCCTGATGGTGGCCCTGCGGATGTCCTTGGCAAGGTCCTTGCCGGGGCCCCGTCAAGGGTCTTGCCGCGGCGCCTGCTGGCATCCCCGGCAAGGCGCCTGCCGGAGGTCTTGTGATGTTCCTCGGCTAGGATCGCGCCAAGGGTCGTCGCCTTCTTAGTGCGTATCTGATCTTTAATGTCTTCGCAAAGATCTACATGCCACTACGGGGATGTCTCCCGAATCCTTGACCTATGGGGGCAGCGGACTCAAGGGTGATTTGCTCCTTAGGCGTGGGGCGAGTTGCCGCGGCAAGGGTCTTGCCGGGGCTGCTAAAGTCGGCCCCGGCAAGGATCTTGCCGGGGAGCCCGCCTCGTCCCTTGGTTCTTCGTGGTCTTGTTCTTTGGTGTCGTTCTAGTTCTCTTGAGCTTCGGTCTTACCCTGGCTTACCTCCCTTGCCTTGCTTGGTGCGGTGGTGCCCATGGCTCAGACTGCCCGTGCACAGTCATAGGGGTATAAAAAGTGTACCCCCCCCCCTTTTTGTACACCGACAGGAGCCCCCGGGCCTGGGCCACACATAAGCGTGACGCGTTGTTAGGCTAGGCCCAGAACACTGCGCAGGCAGGCTGGACGGTTTTTACCGTGGTAAGACTTTTCGCGCGCTGCGCCTCCCACGATCCGCGCGCGTGGCGCGGTGTGGAGGGGTGTGCGTGACGTGGGCGGCATGCGTGGGGTTGGTTCCCGCAGGCATGCGTCACATCACAGTTAATGTGAAAGAAGGCGGCCCGCGTTTTCCCCCATAAGAAGGAATAACCGTGGGTGCGCTGCTCACTTTCTCCTCTTTCCTCGTGCCTTCTCCAATCTCAGAGCCGCCGTTTCCTCTCTTCCTTCCTTCCTAAGCTTCCGCCGTCGCTTGCCGTCGTTGCTTCGCCATCCCCCTCCCTCAGTCCTCTAACTTTCTTACCCGCCATGACGCCCAAATCCGTCAAGGGCAACGGGGTGGCCAAGGGCGCTGGGACTGTGGAGCTGCCGGAGAATGCGCTATTGGGGGACCGAACAAAGTCCGCCTTCTTCTTCCCCTCGACGGTTGATGTCCACAAGCTCCGGGCCTCCTTCAGGCCTCTATGGTGAGTGAAGACGGGGGGAGAGAATTCGGGACATCCGGCGAGGCGCATCATTCCTGCCGCTTGTGCCGATCCTGCCCCAAATCGGTATCCCTTTTTCGTCGATTATCTTTCTTGCGGGTTATGTCCCCCTTTTTCCGATTTCTTCTGCGACATTATGCATACCTTCGGCTTTCACCTCTTGGATTTTACTCCGAATGCGGTGGCGTGCATGGCTTTCTTTGCACATCTTTGCGAAGGCTTCGTCGGGGTGCAACCCAACACGGCGCTTTTCCGCCATTATTTCTCCCCTCGGCTCCAGCTGGGAGGTGCCATCTTTAGATGCGTCACCTGGATCCCAAGATCCAAGGGGGCGTACCCGGACGGTGCCGTGAAGGAGAGGTGGGAGGAATGGCGTGGCCGGTGGTGCTGGATTGAAGACGAAGACCTGCCAAAATTCTGCAAGGTCCGCCGAGTGCCGCCGGTCCGTGGCAGTGATTGGGGCGATGTCGATGTCACCGACGGGAGGCTCACTGTCGCCACTACTAGGATACTCCGGCTCACCCAGGCTAGACTCACCATTGAGATGATCGGGGTGGACTTTATTCGCCGTCGGATCGCCTCGTTGCACAACAAGGGGAGGCCAGCCTGGCTCTTTACGAATCCGGATGACATTATGCGACTCCGTCCTGGCCTCGACCACAATTTCACGGTGATGGCACATGCCCATTTCTGCCAGCGGCTTTTTCAGCTTGATGTGGGTCGTGATGGCGAGGTCGAACAGACCGGCAAGGCCGCGAGGGCTGCCGCAAAGGTCGGCAAGGCCCTCAAGGGGCCGTTTTTCAAGTTGCCAGTGGGGGTGGCACTACAGGAATCAGCTTCTTTGCCGACTGCCATGGCAGTCGGCAAAGGCATGAATGGCAGTCGGCAAAGCTCTTTGCCGACTGCTAGCAGTCGGCAAACAGTCCGGCTGGATTAGAGGCGGTAAAGGCCTTCTTTGCCGTCTGCTTCATAGAAGCAGTCGGCAAAGCTCTTTGCCGTCAGCCGTTTGCGGCCAGCAGACGGCAAAGAGCGTGGACGGCAGTGAGGTGAGGTGGGAGCCGTTAGGGGTTAACGGCGTGGTTTGCCGTCAGCCGGCAGACGGCAAAGAGGCTAAGGTCTTTGCCGTCTGCTGGCAGACGGCAAAGAGGCCAAATAGGAGTCACTGGGAAGCTGCCACGTGGCCTTTTTTGCCGTCTGCTAGCAGTCGGCAAAGCTCTTTGCCGACTGCTGGCAGACGGCAAAGAGCCTATATAACCCCTGTTTTTAATTGAATTCATTCAATTTGACAGAAATTCATAGATATACACAGATAATACATATATACTCAACAAGCATATCCAACAATATATTTACTCAAGTCCAACATATATATATCCATATGACATAAGAAGTTTCCAACAACATATCCAACAATATATTTCCTCAAGTCCAACATATATCCATATGGCATAAGAAGTTTCCAACAATATATTTCCTCAAGTCCAACATATATCCATATGACATAAGAAGTTTCCAACAATATATTTCCTCAAGTCCAACATATATCCATATGACATAAGAAGTTTCCAACAATATATTTTCTCAAGTCCAACATATATCCATATGACATAAGAAGTTTCCAACAACATATCCAACAATAAGAAGTTCCCA
>LR738710.1:8692747-8713781 GCA_902687465.1 Secale cereale | reverse complement strand
TGCGCCACGCCGGTAACGGATCCGTCGAGATCTGGCCTCGCCGTCGCCGGATGTGGCTGATCCCGGCGATGTTAGGGGTGGCGGCCGAAACCCTAGCTAGCCATGGGGACGGTGGAGGGCGGGAGCGCTGATTCTAGATGGAGGGGGAGGTGGAGCGGACCTAGGGGAGCTCGGGGGCGTGCTGCGCGCCGCCGGAGCTCGCCGGCGTGGGTGGCGGCGGCGGCGAGGGAGAGAGGCTCGTGGGGGAGAGAGGAGTCGCGAGAGACAGAGAGGTTCGTGGGGTTGGGTGGGCTCTTCTTTTTTTTTCTCCTTTTCTCTAGATGGATGGATGGATGGATGGATGGATGGTTGTGGGGTGGACAGCTAGATGGATACATGGATGGATATGGGTGGACAGCGCGAAATTAAGGCCCGAAAAGAGAGAGGGAGGAGGTGGGGGCAACGGCTTTTTTTTTAACCCAAAAAAAAATAGCCCCACCTCATTGCCGACTGCCAGCAGACGGCAAAGAATCTTTGCCGTCTGCCAGCAGTCGGCAAAGAATTCTTTGCCGTCTGCCAGCAGACGGCAAAGAGGGTAACCGTTAGCCCGCCCACGCCGTGACACTGTGGGCCCCCTCATATCTCTTTGCCGTCTGCTGGCAGATGGCAAAGAAATCTTTGCCGTCTGCCAGCAGACGGCAAAGAAGTGGCCGGTGTGACCTAGCCAGTGCAGTACCCCCATGGGGCCCACATTGGTCTTTGCCGTCTGCTGGCAGATGGCAAAGACCTCTTTGCCGTCTGCCAGCAGACGGCAAAGATCTGGCAGATGGCAAAGACCCTCTTTGCCATCAGCTGGTTCTTTGCCGTCTGCTTTGACAAGACAGACGGCAAACAGCCTCTTTGCCATCAGCTGGCAGACGGCAAAGATCTGGCAGATGGCAAAGACCCAGATTCCAGTAGTGTGGTCCCGTTGTGCAATAATTCATGTCGGTCCGAGATCATCGCTATGATGCCGGACTATAACACGCACGGCCCTGTCCCGAGCTGGAAGGAGCTGACGGACGCGGATGTGCAGCAATTCTTTGACACCCTTATTGAGGTATATGTCAATGCTGACGCCGAGCGGTGGCTTGTCATGGACACCACCCAGGCAGAGCTGGACTACATCGCCACTAGGGCGAGGGAGACACAGCTTGCCATGGAGGCCGGCAGTGCCGGGGGTGCGGAGGACAAGGCCACAACGGCTGCCGAGGAGGAGGAGCTCACCCGGTGGGCGTCGGTCGCCGGGGAGGTTAGCAGCGCCGGCACTGGAGCTCCGCTTGTCGAAGATGCGGCCGACGAGTCGTCGGAGGAGGAGGACGTGGCGACGGGCTCGACGCCAGCCAGGGGAAGAGGGCGAGTCCTGCGGCGGGCTGGTTCCGGCGAGCCGGTCCGGCCCGGAAGGGCTACGCGGCCTCAATTGACCCTGGAGGGGTCCGGGCGTCACACGAGGGCCACGACAGCGAAGAGGTTGACGAAGGCCGCTGAGAAGAAGAAGACAACAGCCCCTTCCCCATCTGGGTGCGCACAAACCCCGCCTTCTTCGCCTCCTCCGACAGATGTCGACTCGGATGTTGACGCGGAGCTCCCTTTTGATCTTGGGCCTCTCAGCCCGAAGAGGAAAAGGAAAGTGGTGGAAGAGGAGGAGATGGATGACGAGTAAGTACTCCGTTCCTTACTGCCATTTCCATTCCCCTGAATTAAGTCACTCATCTTGATCCGTTTTTGCTTTTGCAGGGATGGAGAGACGTTGGCCCAGAGGGTGAAGAGGGCGAAGGCCTCAGCGAGCAGTCAGCCCTCGGCTGGGGCTTCAAAGACGCCACTGGTGGTGTTGAGCAGCCCGGACAGCAGCCCCCGGCACAACCCCCAGTGTAAGTTCGTCACCCTCCTCTTATTCGACATGTGGTAGGTGTTCGATGCTATGTTGTTGACCTTGTCGGGTTTGTAGGAAGGGAGCGGCAGCAGGAGGAGCCGCAGAGGGCTACCCCCAACACACCACCCCCATCGACTAAGTCATCGCGAGGGGCATCCCCGGCAAGGGCATCAAGCACGGAGCCCACACCCATGGAGGAAGAGGGGAACTTGGGCGCTGGTGACTCTGCCACGGTGCCAAATACTGGCGGGGAGGAGACTTCTGCTTCACAGCCTGGCACTGGTGAGTCGTCTATCCTCCATCTCTGTTTTTCCCTTATTCTTTTTCTTGGCTTCATTGCTCCCATTATTGCCCAGGCTCTCCTTCAACATATATGGAGGACGTGGATACTGTTGTTGGGAATATTGCTGAGGAGGCCGCGGCGGAGGCCGACATGGTTGCCGCCGAGGAGGCCGCCAAGGATGCTGACGAGGCCGCCGCCGATGAGGCCGCCAAGGATGTTGCCGAGGACACCGCTGGTGAGGCCGCCAATGATGCTGTCGAGGACACCGCTGCGGGGGCCGTCAAGGCGACCGGCGAGGCTTCTGCCGAGGTTGCCAGCGATGGGCCTACCTGGGAGGCTGGGAAGGCCACAGCCGAGGAAGAGGTGGTTGATGATCAGCCTCCTTCCTCCACAACCTCGGGCCCCGGTAGATATCTGAAGCTGGGCGACAATCTTTTCGTCCATCTTCCAGGGGCGTCAAGTTCCCGAGCGCCCGCCGAAGGGGAAGTCTTCGACGGCGAGGTGCTCGCCGCCACCGGGCTCGAGGTGGTCGATGAACCAGGCATTGGCGGCGAGGGTTCTCCAGAAGAGCAGCTTTTTCGTGCAATGGGGGCCAATTTCTGAAAGCTCCAAGTGCTCTACCGTGCCCATCTGGACAAGGTTAAGTCCAGGATGGCAACGGTGGACAAGGCGGAGGTGGACTTCAAGGCGCGCGTTGCTGAGACGCAGACCTGGTTTCACCAGACTTGCGAGGAGCAGAGGGCCTTTCAGGGGGAATTGGCCAAGCGCGATGTAGAGTTCACCATGAAGATGGCTGACATCGAGATGGCCCAGGAAAAGGCAGTGAACTTGGCTGCCGTGGCCGAGGCCGCCCGGAACCAGCATCAAGCCGCATTGGATTCCCAGGAAGAAGACATCTCCGCGCGTGAGGCGAAGCTTGCTGCAACGCTCCACGGCAAGGATGAGGAGCTCGAGGCCCTTGTTGTGCGGCGGACTCGTGAGCTGGAGCAGAGGCACAAAGAGGCACTCGATGCCCAGGCTTTGGCCCATGCCGGCAAGGTGAAGGTGTTGGAGGTAGAGCGGGATGAGCTCAAGGGATAGGCCCTCAAGCTGTCCAACGAGAAGAGCACGCTCAACAGCGCCTTGATAGAGGCACAAGGAGCGATCATCAACAGGGTTGGGGAGCTCTCAGAAGCGCAAAACTCCCTCAGAGATCTCAAGCTGAAGCTGGAGAATCTCGAGAAGATGTTGTCGGAGAGCACGGCTCGGGAGGAGACCTTGACCAGGAGCCTAGAGGAGGAGAAGCAGCTGCGGGCGAACGAGGCCGCCTCCCACCAGGAATGTGTGGCGGGCGAGAACAGATGGATCAGCCGCCTGGAGGACGTCGCCGGCAGGGTCACCTCGCAGTTGTCCATTATGGGGATGCCAAACGTGAGGTATGCCCCTGAGCGCAGCGGGACCGCCAAAGCCAAGCTGACCCAGTTCCTCGAGGGCGTCCTTGGAGCCTTGGCTTATCTTCACTCCAACAGAGCAGCCACGTTGGCCGGGAAGGCCCGGCGACTTTGCCGGGGGTTCGTGACCTAGGTCCTCACCAAGATGGCGTATTGGAATCCCGACCTTGACTTCGAAGCCGCGATGGATAGCTTGCCGGATGGTACTGACCTCACGGTGCTCAAGGAGCGCATCAACCCGTCATCAGCTGCATCGACAAAATCAAGAGGGTGGAAGGCCAGCGCCGGGATTAGGCATCCCGTTCTTCTTCGCCGCTGCGGGTTCCCGACCAAGACAAGTTTTATCTTTAGTTAGAACCGCAGCAATGATGTGATGTAACATAACTTTGACGTATTTTTGGGATTATGCATGCTATTTCCCTGTTTGTTGCCTCTTTATACGTCCACCCTATGCTAGCTGGGTAGTCTTGCCGGCGCGGAAACCCAGGCCAGCGTTTTGGGGACGGGTCCCCATTGGCCTGCCGGGTGAACATTCTACCGGGTGAGCCACCTTACCACCCTTAACGCAGCCGCTCGAACTGACGAGTTTGACTCGAGTCAGAGTCGAGAGCCTTGCCATTGCGGAAGGCTACCCTATCGTTTCCAACGCAGCCATTTGAACCGTTGAGCGGACTCGAAACAGAACAAAGGCATTGCCGATCGGGGAGGGCCCCATTTGCGTACAGGTTTCTTTTTGTACAAAGAACGACAGCTCCGAGGATAATAACTTTACATAATAGAATGGTAATATCCGGGGTTCAATGTAACTTAGCTCCTGTTTGTAGCCGCTCGAGTGCTGATCTTCCGGCCTCCTTCCTTCTCAAAGAGCCACGAAGACGAAGGAGTGCTGGGCTAACTGCTAGAGCCGATTCTCACAACTGTGCCCCCCTACCTGGCACGCCAAAGATGTCGGTGGGAACGACACCTATGGGATCACAAGAATCCCTACTACGGTTAGCGGGGCGCGGGGTTGAGAGAAGAGCGGATCAAACAGATAGCACACGGTTCGTTTATCCAGGTTCGGGCTGTGTCGTGGAATTAACACGGCAGATGTCCGGTTTAGCAGACTTGATGATGGAACCATCGCACGGGTTAGCTTGAAAGGGTTCATGGCACACAAAGGACACAGAAGATTTTATACTAGTTCGGCCCCTTTGAGAAGGTAAAAGCCTACGTCTAGTTGGTTTGGTATTGCTTGGGCGTCGGTTTACAGGGAGCGGGATCGCTTGCCTGCGTCTCGACGTATCGATTGTTGCTTGTCCTTGAACCGGTGCCGGGTCGTCCCTTTATATAGAGGTGACGCCTGGTCCGGTTTACAGAGTCCCGAGGCCGGCTCATAATCGTGCCCGCCTCGGTTTCTGTCCTTTCTTTCTTATCTCTCAAGTTACATCTCTTTGGCGGTTTACAAACCGTATTTCTATACATGGGCCTTGAAATCTCATAGGCCGTAATCTCTACTAAAATAATAAACCAAGTACGATATAACTAAACCGGTTTACAATATCCGGTTTATAATTATTAACCGTATCCCTGACATTAGGCCCCAGAATGATTTGAACTTGTTCATATCAGTCCCCATTGTCTTCCGCAACTTTTCTTCTGTCTTCATTTTTTCCTGTAAACCGGCTCTGACGTCATCTTCCGAAATCGTTAAAGTCTGACAATGACATCAGCTCCGCATTTATCGCCGCGAGCTGTACTGTAGCTTATTTTTAATGGTTATCCCGAGAATCGAGGCGTTCAACGGATCTTTATCCGATTTTCTTCCTTGATTACCGCACCTGTCGTTTCACATCCGCCTCTTCGTCTATAAATACCGCTCTGCTCCATTCATTATCCTCCCTCGCGTCGTCTTCCTCCTTTCTCCTCCTGATCCTCTAGAACTCCATTGCTGCCTGAGCCCGAGAACACCGCCGACGACCACCGGATCTTCCGTCTTCGACCGGCCGCTGCATCAACCTGAGCCTTGACCAGATTTTCTGCGCCGCCGATTCTCACCGTCCCTGGTATGTTCTTCCTCCTCACTGTAAATCTTATCATATTCGCCATTGCTTCGCCCGTGTTCTTCCGCCATTAGAACTCCCGATGAAGCTCCGTTCTTTTGTAGATACTTATATCATAGGAATCTCGTAACCCTTTAAGCCTTAGTCTGTAGATCTCACTTAACACCAGATTGGATCTTGCTGTAATGACTCTGCTGCCTTTATCCGTTCCGCCATTAGGGTTCTTCGCAAGCTTTATGCTGTTCATTCTCTGAGACCTGCAACTTCGTAATATTTTTACCTTTCTGATCTTGCCGTAAATGCGTCTGGTATTTTAGATTTTGCTGCTTGTATTTCTGTTGCTACCTGCTTTAGGTCTCCTTTTTATGCACATCCTGTAAACTCATCTGCTCTGAATTGGTCCTCTGTAGATTTCCCGTGTAATTTTTGTTTCTTTATCTCATTATGCTCAGATCTATTCTTCCTTAGCAACGCATTGAAAACTTGTTTTTCCCTTCAATAGATCTGCTAAGTATGCTCCGGTTTAGATCACCATATCATAAACCGGAAATGATGTAGACTGATGCAATGACGTAGTTATTCCTCTTCAACTGCCATTTTTAAACCGGAAATGATACATCTTGTATTTATGATTGCCGGTTTAACTTTGCCAGATAGTTTTTACCTCCCTTCCTTGCGCAATACACATATATAGGTCCCAGATCATTTGTATGTTCATAATTTGTTCTGTACCTTCTTTTCTTCAGCACTTTGTTCAAATGGCTGCCAAGCAGTACGTTTCGTGCGACTGGGTTCGTTCAGTTGTGACTGAAGAAGATTTAGTCAAGCTGTCGAGTATTGGTACGTTAGGTCCTCGGGCCGAGTTGAAATGGCGCGCTCCGGGTAATGAATGCCCTCCTGCTCCCAGGTCCGGAGAGATCATAGTATTTATGGATCATATCTCCAGGGGTTTCTCTCCCCCCGGTTCGAAATTTTTTCGGGACGTCCTTGCCACCTTCCAACTGCATCCACAAGACATCGGACCAAATTCCGTTTCCAATATTTGTGACTTTCAAGTTTTTTCTGAAGTGTATCTGCAAGAAGAACCTTCAGTTGATCTATTCCGGGATTTCTTCCATGCGAACCGGCGCACTGAATTCACTAGCGGGCCTCACCAAGAACTTGGTGGTATCAGTATCCAGAAAAGGAGGGATGCAGTTTTCCCGCACGCCTCTTTACACACTCACCCCAAGGACTGGAATAAGTCATGGTTTTATTGCATAGACACATCTCCTGAAGGTGAAAATCCGTTGCCGGGTTATCGTGAGACTCGTATCCCGGCAAATCATCCTCTGCCGCAACGGTTAAGTGCTACTGAACGGATCCAATTTTCACCTCAACTTTCCAAGCTGAGAGCTTTCATGGCTAATGGACTTCTTGGAACCGATTTCCTTCGCTGCTGGTTGTCATGGAGCATTCTCCCCTTAAGCCGGCGCTCTGATTTGATGTGCAATTATTCCGGTAAACCGGAAGATCCTCAGAGGTTTACTAAAGAGGAACTTTCTGAATCGGAGGTGATAGAGTCGGCCAAAAAGATCGTCAACCCCGCCTTAACAGACTGCTCCAAGGTTGGCTTGGCCCCATACTTTAAGAGGAACACACAGCCTGATGTAAGTTTTCCTTAACCCGTACTTTATAAACCATCCTTCTTTGAACCGTCCTTTACTTGCTTTTGCTTTTCATTCAGGCTGATAACCCCTTCTGGAGAAGGAAACTTCAGGACAAACCTGTAAAACAGACTCGCCGGAAAACTCCTGCAAACAAGAAAAGGAAGGCAGTCGTTGACGCCGGTTCTCCTTCTGAAGATGATGATCCGGACTCCGAGGTATGCTTTACTCCGGTTTACATTTGCCCTTATATACCTGTCCATATCTCTAATGATGCCCTTTTCACAGGATCCACTCGAAGGCGATAACCCGGTGGAGATTGAGGTAACCCTTATTTCTTCCGATTCAGAACCCCCTCCTCAAAAGATCCGTCGGACTGTTAGAAAGTATCAATTTTCTCATCCTTATGCTAAGTTGGATCCCAATTTTGATTTGAAGAAGCAACAGCACGAAGCCTTGCGCCGGACCACTCGCCATTCCGGTTTAGCAGTTGAATCCTCTGGAATCTCCTTAACCCCGGCTCGGAAACGCCGTGCTGAGGTGATACTTTCTCCAACACTTCTTCATCCCAAGGCCGGTCTTATTAGAAAACCACTTAAACCGACTGATCCTGATTATCAGGAAACTCCACTATCTTCATCTGGCGAATCAACTGCGACACAGCTTCCACCCTTGAAGACAGCCCCAGGGTGATTCTCTTCACCTTTTCCGGTTTATAACCTTCCTTTTTCTTTATAATGCTGACTTATCTTTGTTCGTTTCTCCAGTAAACCGAAACCCAGCAAAAGGGCTAAGGGTAAGAAGCCTGCTGTTGATCCTTCTGCCGATGAACCAGCAATCGAACCGTCGACAGCTATCCCTCCTGAAGGTACCCCTGTTACTCCGGTTCAAGAACCTGTTCTTGATATTCCTGCCACTGATGCTGCCCAAGATCCACCAAGTCCAGCCCGGGTTAGCTCTCCTCAAGTTAACCCGGGCTCTCCTGATCCGGCTCCAGATGAAATTATTCCTCCCAATGCACCTTCTTCCCCTGACGTTGTGGTTACTGGCGCTGCTTATGTTGCGCCAGCCGAACCCACCGTTTTAGCAAAACACACTGCTAAAGCGGAGAAGGTAACTCAGGAAAAAGGGAATTTAAACGCGGATATCTCCAGCCTTTCGAGCCTGAGTCCCCAGGACATTTATTCCGGATATCTGAACCGGCTCCACAGCAGCCGTGACTATGAAGCCAGCCTGGTGAACCTCATGAGAGAGAAATACGAGGTAAATTTTCCTGTTCTGACTTTGCTTTTTCAACGCATCTTTTACCTTACAACAGCCCCCAAGTTCCGGTTTATCTGCTTTATAGTAGGTGATCCGGAACTTTTGTAGGTTTGAACTACTGTCCAATACATTAGCCCCCAAGTATCAAGTAGATAACTTGATTATGTAGTTGATACTTGTAAAAAATCTTGCCTCTGACGCATTGCTTCAACTGCCATTAGCCCCCAAGTGTCAAGTAGACAACTTGGTTGTGTGCTTGAGACTTGCATTTCATCTTTGCCGGATTACTTCAACTGCCATTAGCCCCCAAGTGTCAAGTAGACAACTTGGTTGTGTGCTTGAGACTTGCATTTTCTAACTTTGTTTTTGAACTTGTCTGCAGGCTGAGTTAAACCGGAACGCTGTAGAAAATAGCGAACTTCGAACCCGGCTTATGGAGACCGAGGCAGCTGCTTCAAAGGCGAAAAAAGAACTTAAAGTAAGTTTGAAAACTGCTGAAGACTTGAAGAAGTTCTTTGATGAGGAACGGACTGCTTTTGAAGTCCAGAAGAAGGATCTTGAAAAGCGTGTTCAAGATGCCGAAGGAGCTCTTAACCCGGTTACTGAAGAATTGGCCGGGTTAAAGCACCAAGTTAATTTGATGATTTCTGCTATCTTCGGTAATCATAACTGTAACTTTCGTCTGTTATCTTTGCAACCTATAACCTGCTCCGGTTTAACTTTTCTTGTTGTATGTAGGACGCCGCGTCTCCCATCTTGGGGATGACGTACGGAAGAAACTGAAGGCTTGTTATACTTTGGTGGAGCAATTATATTCTGGGGCGCAAAGGATCATCAGCGCTACCTCTTTTGGTAAACCGGCTCCTTCAACCATCAAGGCTACTTTGAACAGTTTGTCAATTCTGCCAACTCGTCTTGAAGAGGTGAAGAAATCAGCCGCCCGAGGAGGTGCTCTTCTGGCCTTGACAAGAGCTAAAGCTTGGGTTCCAGATATTGATCCGGCAGAAGTGCTAACCGGGTTTCCTGACACAAAGGAAGACGGTTCAGCCTTTGGTGAGAAAGATCTGTATGTTCTGACGAAGGAAATGCGTCCACTCTCTAGCAAGATAGCGGTGGAAGCTGACTTATCCCGGTACCATCCTGCGTACAACCTTCAAAACGAGCGTGTGGAACGTCCGGTCTATGATGTTGCAAACTTAACTCCGCCGGTTCGTCCTCACACTTATGCTCCTGATATTGAACCTACCGAGTTGATCAACGATGAAGTGTATTTCCGTGCTTTGGCCAAGATTGATTGGCGTGCACCAGATTTCCCGCCGCTTCATGAGGAAGAAGATGTTCCGGAACCAGATGGTGGCCAGTCATCCCGGCAAGGAGGAACGGAATCTTGAACACTTATTGCTGTAATCGCACTTGTTATTCCGTAAACAATGCTTCCGGCTATTTGGCTTTCGTGCCTTGTAATAGGCTTAAACTGAAATTGCAATGCACTGTGATCCGGCTTTTGGCCGTTTTATAAATATTCTTTCACTGACTTGTTGATTGATGCGGATCTCTTGCCCTGTTTCACAAAAAAGATGAAAAATATGCCCTAGTGGTATGACCACCGGACGGATTAACTTGCTCTCTTGGTATGATAAACAAGCATACCTTTGATAAATAACTTAGATACCTTAATTGCATGCAGCCAAAACACCTTAAACCGGCAAGATGTTAAAAATTACCTTAATAAGTACTTGGAACTCTTCAGCCCTAGCTTGCCCATGAATTTTCCTTTTCTTTGTTCAGCAATTCATAATTTGTATCTGATCCCGTTCTGCCGTTTGTCAGCTCATAATGGTACCAGGCCGGTTTAATAAACACCGGTCATTATAACTGATCATATATTGCCAATTTGTTAGCTCGTCATGAAGGTCGATCCGGGTTATGATGCACGCCGGTTTAATTCTCGCTGGTGTTCATGACCCAGACTTATGATGTTATAAATAGGTGGTCAACTTCTGGAGCTGTTCCACTCGGTTTAAAAGGTTATAGAACACAAGAAACACCAAGAAACACACAATTTTTGTAAATCAGACTATGTAATCGAGGCTTTTTCAAAGAGCTGCCAGGCTCAAAAAAACTGTTCAAAGAACCGAGCCATCACTTGAACGCGTGTTGATACCGACTGCGGATTGATACCGACTGCGGATTGATACCGACTCCGGATTGATACCGACTGCGGATTGATACCGACTCCGGATTGATACCGACTGCGGATTGATACCGACTCCGGATTGATACCGACTGCGGATTGATACCGACTCCGGATTGATACCGACTGCGGATTGATACCGACTGCGGATTGATACCGACTCCGGATTGATACCGACTGCGGATTGATACCGACTGCGGATTGATACCGACTGCGGATTGATACCGACTGCGGATTGATACTGACTTGTTTGGGGAACCCAAAATTTCATAATATAACCATTCAAGAGGTGTGTGGGCGATACCACTGTTCTCAGGGGCCTTTGACATTCCTCCTAACCCGGCCGGGGTTTTTTCCTTTTTTATGAGGTTTTCCTTTTCTTGAACCGGATAAGAGCTCATATTCCGGTGAGTTCTACCGCTCCTTCACACAGCCTGCAAAGGTTAATTTCTAAAAAACCAGCCAACATTGAAATACGATTCTTTGATAACAAACTGATATGGACATTTGCCGCAAATTTGATGTATGTGGAAAAAAGGGCTGAGCCCCCGGTTTACCGAGGGTGCCGGTTTATTCATTACTTCATAATATATACATAGGATACATGGGAGCCTAGGGCTCAAGTGTAATATGGCCGCAGATGAGCAATGTTCCATGGCCTTTTCGTCTCCTCTTCTGATGTCCGTGAATCTTTGTGCTCTCGAATGTCCACCAAATAGTATGACCCGTTGCGTAAATTTTTGCTGATGACAAAGGGCCCTTCCCAGGGCGGGGATAACTTGTGCATATCCGTTTGATCTTGGATAAGCCGGAGCACCAAGTCACCCTCCTGGAATGTTCTGGTTCTGATCCGGCGGCTGTGATATCTGCGCAGGTCTTGCTGATAAATCGCCGACCGTGCTGCAGCTATGTCACGCTCTTCATCCAACCGATCCAAACTATCCTGCCTTGACTCTTCGTTGATGGCTTCTACATAGGCCGCCACCCTTGGGGAATCATGGCGTATGTCACTTGGAAGAACTGCTTCTGCACCGTAAACCATGAAGAAAGGTGTATAACCTGTAGACCGGTTTGGTGTAGTGTTAATACTCCAAAGGACAGACGGTAACTCTTCAACCCAACATCCTGGGGTTCTCTGCAAAGGTGTCATAAGCCGGGGTTTGATTCCTCGCAAAATCTCCTGATTTGCCCTTTCTGCCTGACCGTTGGATTGGGGGTGAGCCACAGAAGATACGTCCAAACGGATATGCTCTCGTTGACAGAACTCTTCCATCTCACCCTGAGATAAATTGGTGCCATTATCTGTGATGATGCTGTGTGGAAAACCAAACCGGAATATTACTTTTTTGATGAACTTAACCGCTGTGGCCGCATCACACTTGCTTATAGGCTCTGCTTCAACCCACTTCGTAAACTTGTCCACTGCCACTAGTAGATGAGTTTTCTGATCTTGGGATCTCTTGAAAGGACCAACCATATCAAGCCCCCAAGTTGCAAAAGGCCAAGTTATTGGTATCATCCGGAGTTCTTGTGCTGGAACAAGGGCACGTCTTGAGAACTTCTGACAAGCATCACACTTGCGGACCAAGTCTGCCGCATCTGCATGTGCCGTTAACCAATAAAAGCCATGCCGGAAAGCTTTAGCCACCAACGATTTTGACCCGGCATGATGACCACAATCCCCTTCATGAATCTCCCTTAAGATCTCACAACCTTCCTCAGCTGAAACACACCGTTGAAATACTCCAGAGGTGCTACGATGATGTAGCTCTCCGTTGGCAATTGTCATAGACTTGGAACGCCGGATTATCTGCCGTGCTTCATCTTCGTCCTCTGGCAATTCTCCCCGGCTTAGATATACCAAATAAGGTAACGTCCAATCCGGAATAACATGGGTTGCTGCCACCAACTGTGCCTCTGGGTCTGGAATAGCTAAGTTGTCCTCTGAAGGTACTTGAACCGAGGGATTGTGTAACTCATCCAAAAAGGTGTTTGGTGGTACCGGTTTACGTTGCGAGGCTAGCCGGCTTAAAGCGTCAGCTGCTTCGTTCTTCCGCCGGTCTATATGCTCCACCTGATATCCTTTAAAGTAACCTGCGACCGCTTCAACCTCTCGTCGATAAGCCGCCATGAGGGGATCCCTTGAATCCCACTTGCCCGAAACCTGCTGTGCCACTAGGTCTGAATCACCCAGGCACTTAACCCGGCTCAGATTCATCTCTTTTGCCAATCTCAAACCGTGAAGCAGTGCCTCATATTCTGCTGCATTGTTAGTACAAGGAAATAACAACCGGAGTACATAACAAAATTTATCACCTCTGGGGGAAGTTAAGACAACTCCGGCCCCCGATCCTTCCAACTGCTTTGAACCGTCGAAGTGGATCGTCCAATAAGTAAGATCCGGCTTCTCCTCAGGAGTTTGCAATTCTGTCCAGTCGTTGATGAAGTCGACCAGTGCCTGAGATTTTATAGCAGTTCGTGGTACATACTTCAACTCATGTGGACTGAGCTCAATAGCCCACTTAGCTATCCTGCCTGTTGCTTCTCTATTCTGGATTATATCTCCCAATGGAGCTGAACTGACCACAGTTATCGGATGCCCTTGGAAATAATGCTTCAGCTTCCGGTTTGCCATGAACACCCCATATACCAGTTTCTGCCAGTGAGGGTATCTTTGTTTAGACTCAATGAGTGCCTCACTTACGTAGTAAACCGGACGCTGAACCGGATGTTCTTTCCCTGCCTCCTTACGCTCAACCACAATTGCAACGCTAACTGCCCGTGTGTTCGCAGCAACATACAGTAGCAAAGGCTCCTTGTCAATAGGGGCGGCTAAAACCGGCGGCTTTGCTAGTTGCTGTTTCAGATTCTCAAACGCTGTATTCGCTTCATCGCTCCAAATAAACCGGTCCGTTTTCTTCAACATTTGATAAAGCGGGATCGCCTTTTCTCCTAAGCGACTAATAAACCGGCTTAACGCCGTGATCCGGCCGGCTATGCGCTGAACATCATTAACGCAAGCCGGTTTTGATAAAGATGTGATGGCCTTGATCTTCTCCGGGTTGGCTTCTATTCCCCTGTTCGAGACCAGGAATCCCAAAAGCTTACCGGCCGGGACACCAAAAGCACATTTCTCCGGGTTAAGCATCATCCTGTAAGCCCGAAGATTATCAAAGGTTTCCCTGAGGTCTTCTATCATTGTTCTTTCTTCCTTTGACTTAACCACAATGTCATCCACATATGCATGTACGTTCCTTCCTATCTGCCCTTTCAAACAATTCTGAACACAACGCTGATAGGTTGCCTGCGCACACTTGAGCCCAAAAGGCATAGACACATAGCAAAAAGCACCAAAAGGGGTTATGAATGCTGTCTTCTCTTGGTCTTCAACTGCCATTTTGATCTGGTGATAACCTGAGTACGCATCCAGAAAGCTCAGCCGCTCACACCCTGCCGTAGCATCAATAATCTGATCAATGCGAGGTAGAGCAAAAGGATCAGTTGGGCAAGCTTTATTGAGGTCTGTGTAGTCCACACACATCCTCCACTTCCCATTCTTCTTTAGAACTAGCACCGGATTGGCCAACCATTCCGGATGAAACACTTCCACTATGAACCCTGCTGCCAAAAGCCTGGCCACTTCTTCTCCTATAGCCTTGCGCCTTTCTTCGTTAAAGCGGCGCAGATACTGTTTTACTGGTTTAAACTTCGGATCGATATTCAACTTGTGCTCAGCGAGTTCCCTCGGTATACCTGGCATGTCAGAAGGCTTCCATGCAAAGATATCCCGGTTCTCACGGATGAACTCGATGAGCGCGCTTTCCTATTTGGGGTCAAGGTTAGCGCTGATAGTGAACTGCTTGGACGAATCTCCTGGCACGAAATCAACTTGCTTGGTCTCCTCTGCCGATTTAAATTTCAACGCCGGATCATGCTCGGTGGTGGGCTTCTTCAGCGGAGTCATATCTGCCGGATCAACATTATCCTTATAAAATTTTAACTCCTCCGTGGCACATACCGCTTCTGCATAGGCTGCATCACCCTCTTCACATTCCACTGCTATCTTACGACTGCCATGCACCGTAATTGTGCCTTTATGACCCGGCATCTTGAGCTGCAGATAAACATAACATGGCCTAGCCATAAACTTAGCATAAACCGTCCTCCCAAACAAAGCATGATACGGGCTTCTGATTTTAACAACTTCGAAAGTGATCATCTCTGATCTGGAATCATGCTCATCCCCAAAGGTAACCTCTAAGTCAATCTTACCAACTGGATAAGCTGACTTACCTGGGACCACCCCGTGAAACACTGTGTTTGATGTCCTCAACTGTTTATCTGTCAGACCCATACGGCGAAAGGTCTCGTAATATAATATATTGATACTGCTACCTCCATCCATGAGTACTTTAGTAAACCGGTATCCTCCCACCTGAGGTGCCACCACCAAGGCTAAATGTCCCGGATTATCTACCCGTAATGGGTGGTCTTCTCTGCTCCAAACAATGGGCTGCTCCGACCATCGTAGAAACTGTGGCGTCGCCGGTTCCACCGCATTAACGGCCCGCTTTAAAACCTTCTGGTCTCTCTTGCATAAACTCGTGGTGAAGACATGATACTGACCGCTGCTCAACTCCTTCGGATTACTCTGGTATCCGGATTGCTGTTGCTGTTGTGGACGCTGCTGCTGCTGATTTCCTTGGTTACTATTACCCCCCTGGCCCTGCTGCTGATTATTCTGATTGTTGTAACCACCTTGATGATACGATTGATTCCCCTGACCATGATAACCACCTTGATACTGATTTCCTTGACCATTGTAGTTTCCTTGAATACCCTGGCCACCCGGCCGGGGTTGATAACCACCGTTGTTCCCTTGATAACCGCTGTTGCCCCTATATCCTGAACCGGAGTTGTTCCCTTGGTAACCCGGACCATAATACCCGGGCCCCGAACCGCCATTTGGGGGCCGGCTAAAGGGATTAAAACGGCCGTTCCCTGGGCCCATGCACTCTCTTCCAGTATGCTTTGCAGGCCCCCTCGCTCCGCTATGCCTTAGACAGGGCTGATCCGGATCCTGCTCCCAACCCGGGTTTCCTCCCCCGACTTGGCGAGCGGGACCTTGTTGGTTGACCCGAAAATCACCTTGAACCTGTGTATTAGCCACAAAATCGGAGCTATTCTCTGCCTTCCGTTTGCCCAAAAAGCTTGAAGTAACCGGATTAACCGGCGCCGGTTTACCAGACTTGCTGGCCTTCCCTGTTTTATCTCCTTCTGACTCCAGATACTTAGTATTATCTGAGTCCCCGTACTTCACCAGGGCGCTCATCAAAGTCCCCATATCATTGCACTCCCGTTTGAGCCGTCCGAGTTTTAATTTCAACGATTCAAACCGGCAATTGTTTTCCAATGTTACAATCGCTGTGCTCGGGTTAATGCCGTTTGAGGAGTGCAAGATCTCTGCCACTCTGCGCACCCACGCTGCTGTAGACTCCTGTTCTCCTTGCACACATGCTGCTAAATCTATTATCGACATAGGTTGCTTGCACGTATCCTTGAAATTTTTGATGAACTGGCTGCGCAGCTCTCCCCATGATCCGATGGAATTCGGTGGTAATGCCTTTAGCCAAGTCCGGGCCGTGCCCTCAAGCATCATAGTGAAATATTTGGCACAAGCCGACTCATCCACGTCCAGCATCTCCATGGCCATCTCGTAGCTCTCCACCCAAGCTTCGGGTGGTAAATCGGCTGTGTAATTAGGCACCTTGCGAGGTCCTTTGAAATCCTTGGGCAACTTGACGCTCCGCAGGGCAGGGACAAGACATTGTACCCCAAAACCGCTCGCTGTAGCTCCTGCCCCCGTAGCGCCGGTGTAAACCGGCGTCGACTGGCGGATCTCTTCCCGGGCCTCCGATCTAGGCCGGTTTTGATCTGGGGCTGGTATCTCTGCCCCTGCCGGATTATTCTGCCTACGCTGATGCCTCCTCCGTTCACTGCTAGATACTTCAGGCTCCTCCCAATGTCTAGAGTAACTTCGATTGGGACGCGGTGTTGAATGCAACCTCTCCCTGCTGTGAGAATACGCTTGATGCTGTATTAATGCCGTATTAAGCAGCTTCTGGGCCCTGCGCGCCTCTATCGCCACCGGAGATGTTCCTTCCGCAGGTAAAGCGGCCAACCGTGCGGCCGCAGCAGCAATATTATCCACAGGGTTTGAGTAATGTCCCGGAGGGACGGGCACATAAGGCACCGATGTAACCCGTCGCTCCCGTTCGGCGGCGGGCTGCAGAACCGGCTCCTCCTGAACCGGCGGGCTCCTCCGGTTTAAGGCCGGATTGTTACTGGCCCCCGCTCCCGGGGTTCTAAACAAATTCGCAGATTCGTAACCCGGCGGTAGGCGGGATCGATATTTTCTCCCCCTGACTGCTTCCACCGAAGCTTGCTCCATCCTCAAGTGAAAAGCTTGATCATCCAACTCTGCCTGTCTGATAGCTAACATCTCTCCTTCCGCCTTTAAATCCTCTTTCAATTGATTGATCCGGGCCGTCAACTGAAGAAGCACTGCATCATGTTGTGCCTTGTCTGCTGGAGCCACGACCTCTACTGCCTTAGCTGCGAGCTCCTCGATCAAGGTGGATAGAACTTCCGTAAGGGGGGGATTTGAACCGCTTCCCCCCTGCACCGGCTTCCGCTGTTGTTCCGTTCACCGGGGGTTGTGAACCGGCCATGAAGACCGCCACCCGGTTTGGCGGGTCGAAGGGGTCCGGAATACTGTTTCCATCGGACTCGCCCTCAGACCGGCCGTCCCGCAACTGATACAGAGATTCAGTTTCCCCGGATGAAGACTCGTCATCTGAGTAGACGACTGTTGCCCCATCAGATTCCGAACCGTCCTCGGTTCGACCTCCGTGAACTGCTCCAACAAACACATGCCTCATGGCAGGCTGGATCCGGGGCGATCTCGCCCGCTGAGCCGGCTCGACGATGCTGGGGAGGGTGTCCGGCTCAGGTCCCGGTTCGCCAATTTTGCCGATGAAGACTTGGATGCTGCCGAAGGGGACCCGGTACCCGTATTCGATTGAATCGGCCTCCGGTCCCCAACCCGCGTCGTCGATGTAGATCCGGCCGCGACGACTCTTGGTCATCCGGCCGACCGCGTAACCCTTTAACCCTTCGAAGCCGCCTTTCAAGAACTCGAAACCATCGTGCGCGAGCCCCACGGTGGGCGCCAACTGTCGTGGAATTAACACGGCAGATGTCCGGTTTAGCAGACTTGATGATGGAACCATCGCACGGGTTAGCTTGAAAGGGTTCATGGCACACAAAGGACACAGAAGATTTTATACTAGTTCGGCCCCTTTGAGAAGGTAAAAGCCTACGTCTAGTTGGTTTGGTATTGCTTGGGCGTCGGTTTACAGGGAGCGGGATCGCTTGCCTGCGTCTCGACGTATCGATTGTTGCTTGTCCTTGAACCGGTGCCGGGTCGTCCCTTTATATAGAGGTGACGCCTGGTCCGGTTTACAGAGTCCCGAGGCCGGCTCATAATCGTGCCCGCCTCGGTTTCTGTCCTTTCTTTCTTATCTCTCAAGTTACATCTCTTTGGCGGTTTACAAACCGTATTTCTATACATGGGCCTTGAAATCTCATAGGCCGTAATCTCTACTAAAATAATAAACCAAGTACGATATAACTAAACCGGTTTACAATATCCGGTTTATAATTATTAACCGTATCCCTGACAGGCTGCGAGGGTGCGTAAAACCCTACTCCTGCTTTGGTGGATTGTATATCTGTGTTCTTCAGCTAGCTATGGGGCGTGAGGAGGTCCAAAAAGTCGAATCCTCCTCCTGGTCGCCTTGGGCCTCCTTTCATAAAAAAAGGGGTTGCCAAAGTGGCACACAGGAGGTGGAAAGGGTACAGTGATGCGAGTTTATCCCTCGCATTACATGATAAGGCGCATTTAATGCGTCTTGCTTAGGAGTCCTTGCTTTATCGGGGACGGGGGAGAGATCTGTCTTGTCCATCGCCGCTCCTTCTTGTGTCGACACGCGCCCTGGCCAGCGATGCCTGAGATGACATGTAGGTAAGCAGGCAGCTGAGGTGGCGCAATGGTGGGTCTTCTTCGAAGATCTGCATGTCGCCACGCAGGTGCCTGGCCAGCTGGTTGGGTCGGCAGCTGCATAAGGTGGTGGAAGTTTTCTCGGCGTGGGCCTGATGGTGGCCCTGCGGATGTCCTTGGCAAGGGCCTTGCCGGGGCCCCGCCAAGGGTCTTGCCGCGGCGCCTGCTGCCATCCCCGGCAAGGCGCCTGCCGAAGGTCTTGTGATCTTCCTCAGCTAGGATCCCGCCAAGGGTCGTCGCCATCTTAGTGTGTATCTGATCTTCAATGTCTTCACAAAGATCCGCATGCCACTACGGGGATGTCTCTCGAATCCTTGCCCTATGGGGGCAGCGGACTCAAGGGTGATTTGCTCCGTAGGCGTTGGGCGAGTTGCCGCGGCAAGGGTCTTGCCGGGGCTGCTAAAGCCGGCCCCGGCAAGGATCCTGCCGGGGGAGCCCGCCTCGTCCCTTGGTTCTTCGTGGTCTTATTCTTTGGTGTCGTTCTAGTTCTCTTGAGCTTCGGTCTTACCCTGGCTTACCTCTCTTGCCTTGCTTGGTGCGGCAGTGCTCGTGGCTCACACTGCCCATGCACAGTCATAGGGGTACAAAAAGTGTACCCCCCCCCCTTTTTTGTACACCGACACTCCGGTACTCCCTAGGCTTCTTCTCGTCCATAAACAGCCAACATTGAGTTTCAGGTCAAATGTGCTCTGTTTGGTATTCCTTTTCTGTGAAACTCAAAAACAAGATAAAAACAGAAACTGGCACAGGGCTCTGGGTTAATAGGTTAGTTCCAAAAAGCATATAATAGTGTGTATAAATGCCCATAAAACATCCTAGAAGGATAATATAATAGCATGGAACAATCAAAAATTATAGATACGTTGGAGACATATCAAGCCTGTATTTAAAAAAAAGTGAGTTGGAGCACTACAACATTTCTGATAAGTATATGTGGATGACATATTGTTGATCGGAAATGATGTAGAATTACTAGATAACATAAAAGGATATTTGAATAAGAATTTTTCAAAGAAAGACATCGGTAAAGTCGCTTACATATTCGGCATTAAGATCTCTAGAGATAGATCAAGACGCTTGATAAGACTTACGATGAGTACATACCTTGATAAGATTTTGAAGGAGTTCAAAATGGATCAGTTAAAGAAGGATTTTTTGCCTGATTTGTAAGGTATGAAATTGAGTAAGACTCAAAACCCGACCATGGCAGAAAAATAGAGAGAGAATGAAAGTCATAACCTATGCCTCAACCATATGTTCTATAAAGCATGCCATGTTGTGTACCAGACCTAATGTGTGCCTTGCCATGTGTCTAGCAAGGCGATACAAGATTGATCCAGGAGTGGATCACTGGATAGCAGTCCAAATTATCCTTAGAGGAACAAGGAAATATTTATCGATTATGGAGGTGATAAAGAGTTCGTCGTAAAGGGTTACGCCGATGCAAGCTTTGACACTAATCCAGATGACTCTGAGTATCAATCTGGATGCGTATTGAACATGGGAGGAATTATCTAGAGTAGCTTTATGGAGAGCATTGTAGACATAGAAATTTGCAAAGTACACACAGATCTGAATGTTGCAGACCCATTGACTAAAACCTCTCTCACAAGAAAAAACATGATCATACCTTTGAACTCTTTGAATGTTAATCACATAGCGATGTGAACTAAATTATCGACTCTAGTAAACTCTTTGGGTATTAATCACACGGCGATGTGAACTATGGGTGTTGATCACATGATGATGTGAACTAGATTATTGACTCTACACTACTAGGGAAAAGCCTATACACAGAATCTTACCAGCAACAGGTTTTAAAATAAGGTGCTGCTGCTAAGTAGCAGTAGCGCGCTCCAACGAAACGCGATGCTGAAATAAATGTAGCAGTAGCGCGCCTGCTGTAAGCCGCGCTACTGCTATAATTGCCACGACCCCGCCGCGAAGCTAGTTCTAGCAGCAGCACGTTAATATGAACAACGCTACTGCTAGGTCGTTTAGCAGTAGCGCGTGCGATTGAAAGACGCTGCTGCTCGGTCGATTAGCAGTAGCGCCTTTACCTATAGAGTGCTACTGCTAATCCATTCTATCTTCCACCCCTCACTCTCCTCTCTCCGATCCACTCACACTCACACTCACACTCACTCGATCTCCCACCTTACC
>LR738710.1:8658411-8692626 GCA_902687465.1 Secale cereale | reverse complement strand
CCCCGTGCCGGTCCTCCCCCACCGGCCGCCCTCGACCCTATCGGCCACCCTCGCCTACCCCTCCTCGTTGGACTCGGTAATCCTTCACCAGCCACCCTCCTCCTCCGTCCTCCCTCCACTCCTCCGTTCGCCGCCGGTCGGACCCTCCTCGCTCCGCCTTCCTCCTGCGTCCTACTCTCAACTCCCTCCTCCAGTCGCCCCTCCTTCTCCCTCCTCCCTCCACAACCCCTCCTCCCTGCTATATTTTGATTTAGTAGGCTAGTTCATATGCAACATTTCGATTTAGTAGATATGATTTAGTTGATTTAGTAGGCTAGTTGATTTAGAACATTTTGATTTAGTTGATTTAGTAGGCTAGCTAATTTAGTTGATTTAGAAAATTTTGATTTAGTTGATTTAGTACGCTAGTTGATAGCTCTGAAGATTTGGCACAACCAATCAAGATGCTTGGAAAGAAATGCACCCTTTTTATTGTTATTTTTTCTATACATGGATAGCTAGATGCTTTTGTTTTTCTGTAATAAGTTATTTTTTTGGCAAAATGTAGGTGCCAATTTAGTTGAAATGCTTTGGTAAGTGGTACCGTGATCTGGTAGATATTGGTTTTGATACAAGTATTTGGTTTGCAAGTGCGAAGTTAATCCTAATTAAATTTGCCACTTGTTTTTTTAATCAGTTATCTTAGGCAATAGGGGCCAGATTAGATGAAATGTCTTGGTAGGTGGTACCCTGATTTGGCATTTGCCTGCTAGATGTTGGTTCTATTCTAGAAGGTGTTAGTAAGCTAATTGAGAACCTGTCGGCTGTGCAAGTCAAGGTGCGCCACCACCATATCGTCAATCCTTTGCTCATATTGCTTTAAGAAAATGGCGTCAGCACCACCACCACCATGTCGACTGTGCAAGTCAAGGTGCGCCAGTAACCTTGCAACTGGCAAGCTGTTCGGCATCTACTTCTAGACGAGTTTTCGTCATGCGGTGGTAAGAAATTATATGAAATGTAACAACTATTTTATTTTTAGTGTTAGCATTACTGCATTGTGTCATTTTTCCATTTTACACAGATCGTCCCATGCAATGTGCTGTTGAAATTCAACAAGCTGACAGGAGACATTGTGACATTTGAGGCTCCTGGGGGGGCCTACACTATGGAAGCCGAGAAAGGACGCAATATGTCGCAGATTGGAGGAGATGGATGGGCCCGTTTCCTGAAGGAAATATGCCCTAGAGGCAATAATAAAGATGTTATTTGTATTTCCTTATATCATGATAAATGTCTTTTATTCATGCTATAATTGTATTAACCGGAAACTTAGTACATGTGTGAATACATAGACAAAACAATATGTCCCTAGTATGCCTCTACTAGACTAGCTCATTGATCAAAGATGGTTATGTTTCCTGGCCATAGACATGAGTTGTCATTTGATCAACGGGATCACATCATTAGGAGAATGATGTGATGGACAGGACCCATCCGTTAGCATAGCATTATGATCGTTTAGTTTAACTGCTATTGCTTTCTTCATGACTTATACATGTTCCTATGACTATGAGATTATGCAACTCCCGAATACTGTAGGAACACCTTGTGTGCTATCAAACGTCACAACGTAACTGGGTGATCATAAAGATGCTCTACAGGTGTCTCCGAAAGTATTCGTGGTGTTGGCATAGATCAAGATTAGGATTTGTCACTCCGAGTGTCGGAGAGGTATCTCTGGGCCCTCTCGGTAACACACATCACAATAAGCCTTGCAAGCAAAAGACTAATGAGTTAGTCATGAGATGATGTGTTACGGAACGAGTAAAGAGACTTGCCGGTAACGAGATTGAACTAGGTATAAAGATACCGACGATCGAATCTCGGGCAAGTAACATACCGTTTGACAAAAGGAACAACGTATGTTGTTATGCGGTTCTGACCGATAAAAGATCTTCGTAGAATATGTAGGAGCCAATATGAACATCCAGGTTCCGCTATTGGTTATTGACCGGAGATGAGTCTCGGTCATGTCTATATAGTTCTCGAACCCGTAGGGTCCGCACGCTTAACGTTTGATGACGATCGGTATTATGAGTTTTTGAGTATTGATGTACCGAAGGTAGTTCGGAGTCCCGGATGAGATCACGGACATGACGAGGAGTCTCGGAATGTCCGAGACATAAAGATTGATATATTGGATGGCTATATTCGGACACCGGAAGTGTTCCGGAAAAGTTTCGGATTTATCGGGATTGCCGGAGGGGGTTACCGGAACCCCCTACGAGAGGGGATGGTCCATAGTGGGCCTAAAGGGAAAGAGAGAGGCAGCCCATAGGGCTGGACGGCGCCCCCACCTAGGATTCCTAGTTGGACTAGGATTGGGGGGGGCGCCACCTCTCCTATTCCTTTCCCCCTTCTTCCTTTTGGTGAATCCTACTAGGAATAGGATTGCAATCCTATTCCTAGTAGGACTCCTTCCCTAGCCGCACCAGGAGGAGTTGGCCGGCCTCCCTCCCTTGCTCCTTTATATACGGGGGCAGGGGGGCACCCAAAGACACACAAGTTGAATTGTTTTAGCCGTGTGCGGTGCCCCCCTCCACAGAATCACACCTCAGTCATACCGTCGCGGAGCTTAGGCGAAGCCCTGCGCCGGTGAACACATCATATCCGTCACCACGCCGTCGTGCTGACGAAACTCTCCCGTGAAGCTCAACTGGATCAAGAGCTCGTGGGACGTCATCAAGCTGAACGTGTGCTGAACGCGGAGGTGCCGTACGTTCGGTGCTTGATCGGTTGGATCGCGAAGAAGTTCGACTACATCAACCGCGTCACTTGACGCTTCCGCTCCCGGTCTACGAGGGTACGTAGACACACTCTTCCCTCTCGTTGCTATGCATCTGGTAGATAGATCTTGCGTGATCGTAGGAAAATTTTAAAATACTACGTTCCCCAACAGTGGCATCATGAGCCAGGTCTATGCGTAGATGATATGCACGAGTAGAACACAATGAGTTGTGGGCGATACTAGTCATACTTCTTACCAGCATGTCATACTTTGCTTCGGCGGTATTGTGAGATGAAGCGGCCCGGACCGACATTACGCGTACGCTTACGCGAGACTGGTTTCACCGTTACGAGCACTCGTTGCTTAAAGGTGACTGGCGGGTGTCTGTCTCTCTCACTTTAGCTGAATCAAGTGTGGCTACGCCCGGTCCTTGTGAAGGTTAAAACAGCACATACTTGACGAAACATCGTTGTGGTTTTATATGCGTAGGTAAGAACGGTTCTTGCTAAGCCCGTAGCAGCCACGTAAAACTTGCAACAACAAAGTAAAGGACGTCTAACTTGTTTTTGCAGGGCATGTTGTGATGTGATATGGTCAAGACATGATGAATTATACGGTTTTGTATGAGATGATCATGTTTTGTAAAGTTATCGGCAACTGGCAGGAGCCATATGGTTGTCGCTTTATTGTATGAAATGCAATCGCCATGTAATTGCTTTACTTTATCACTAAGCGGTAGCGATAGTCGTGGAAGCAATAGTTGGCGAGACGACAACGATGCTACGATGAAGATCAAGGTGTCGCGCCAGTGACGAAGGTGATCAAGACGGTGCTTTGAAGATGGAGATCAAAAGCACAAGATGATGATGGCCATATCATGTCACATATTTTGATTGCATGTGATGTTTATCTTATTATGCTTCTTATTTTGCTTAGAACGACGGTAGCATTATAAGATGATCCCTTACTAAATTTCAAGGTATAAGTGTTCTCCCTGAGTATGCACCGTTGCGAAAGTTCGTCGTGCCGAGACACCACGTGATGATCGGGTGTGATAAGCTCTACGTTCAAATACAACGGGTGTAAGCCAGTTTTGCACACGCAGAATACTCGGGTTAAACTTGACGAGCCTAGCATATACAGATATGGCCTCGGAACACTGGAGACCGAAAGGTCGAGCGTGAATCATATAGTAGATATGATCAACATAAGATGTTCACCATTGAAACTACTCCATCTCACGTGATGATCGGACATGGTTTAGTTGATTTGGATCACGTGATCATTTAGATGACCGGAGGGATGTCTATCTAAGTGGGAGTTCTTAAGTAATATGATTAATTGAACTTTAATTTATCATGAACTTAGTCCTGGTAGTATTAGCATATCTATGTTGTAGATCAATAGCTCGCGATGTTGCTCCCCGTTTATTTTTCATATGTTCCTAGAGAAAACCAAGATTGAAAGATGTTAGTAGCAATGATGCGGAATTGTTCCGTGATCTGAGGATTATCCTCATTGCTGCACAGAAGAATTATGTCCTTGATGCACCGCTAGGTGACAGACCTATTGCAGGAGCAGATGTAGACGTTATGAACGTTTTGACAAAAGCTCGGTATGATGACTACTTGATAGTTTAAGTGCACCATGCTTTACGGCTTAGAACCGGGACTTCAAAAAACGTTTTGAACGCCATGGAGCATATAAGATGTTCCAAGAGTTGAAATTAGTATTTCATACTCATGCCCGTGTCGAGAGGTATAAGACCTCTGACAGTACTTTGCCTACAAGATGGAGGAGAATAGCTCAACCAGTGAGCATGTGCTCAGATTGTCTGGGTACTACAATTACTTTAATCAAATGGGAGTTAATCTTCCAGATAAGATAGTAATTGACAAAGTTCTCTAGTCACTATCACCAAGTTAGTAGAACTTCGTGATGAACTATAATATGCAAGGGATGACGAAAGGAATTCCCAGCTCTTCGCGATACTAAAGTAGGCGAAGGTAGAAATCATGAAAAAGCATCAAGTGTTGATGGTTAACAAGACCACTTGTTTCAAGTAAAGGGCAAAGGGATAGAAGGGGAACTTCAAGAAAAATGACAAGCAAGTTGTCACTCCCGTGAAGAAACCCAAAGCTAAACTCAAGCCTGAAACAAGTGCTTATACTGCAAAGGAAATGGTCACTAAAAGTGGAACTGCCCTAGATACTTGGCGGATAAGGAGGATGGCAAAGTGAACAAAAGTATATTTGATATACAGATTATTAATGTGTATTTTACTAGTGTTCATAGCAACCCCTCGGTATTTGATATTGGTTCAGTTGCTAAAGAGTAGTAACTCGAAGTGGGAGTTGCATAATGAACATAAACTAGTTAAAGGATGAAGTGACGATGTGTATTGGAAGCAGTTCCAAGATTGATATGATCATCATCGCACACTCCCTATACTTTCGGGATTAGTGTTGAACCTAAATAACTGTTATTTGGTGTTTGTGTTGAGCATTAATGTGATTTGATCATGTTTATTGCAATACGGTTATTCATGTAAGTTAGAGAATAATTGTTGTTCTGTTTACATGAATAAAACCTTCTATGGTCATACACCCAATGAAAATAGTTTGTTGGATCTCGATCGTGTGATACACATATTCATAATATTGAAGCCAAAAGATGCAAAGTTAATAATGATAGTGCAACTTATTTGTGGCACTGCCGTTTAAGTCATATTGGTGTAAAACGCATGAAGAAACTCCATAATGATGGACTTTTGGAATCACTTGATTATGAATCACTTGGTGCTTGCGAACCATGCCTCATGGGCAAGATGACTAAAACTCCGTTCTCCGGAACTATGGAGCGAGCAACATATTTGTTGGAAATCATACATATTGATGTATGCGGACCAATGAGTGTTGAAGCTCGCGGCGGGTATCGTTATTTTCTGACCTTCACTGATGATTTGAGCAGATATGGGTATATCTACTTAATGAAACACAAGTCTGAAACATTTGAAAAGTTCAAAGAATTTCAGAGTGAAGTAGAGAATCATCGTAACAAGAAAATAAAATTTCTACGATCTGATCGTGGAGGAGAATATTTGAGTTACGAGTTTGGTCTCCATTTGAAACAATGTGGAATAGTTTCACAGCTCACGCCACCCGGAACACCACAGCATAATGGTGTGTCTGAACGTCGTAACCGTACTTTATTGGATATGGTGCGATCTATGATGTCTCTTACCGATTTACCACTATCGTTTTGGGTCATGCATTAGAGGCAGCTGCATTCACGTTAAATAAGGGCCTCATCTGAATCCGTTGAGACAACGCCTTAAGAACTGTGGTTTGGCAAGAAACCAAAGTTGTTGTTTCTTAAAAGTTTGGGACTGCGATGCTTATGTGAAAAAGTTTCAACATGATAAGCTCGAACCCAAATCGGAGAAGTAAATCTTCATAGGATACCCAAAAGAGACTGTTGGGTACACCTTCTATCACAGATCTGAAGGCAAGATATTCGTTGCTAAAAACGGATCCTTTCTAGAGAAGGAGTTTCTCTCGAAAGAAGTGAGTGGGAGGAAAGTAGAACTTGATGAGGTAATTGTACCTTCTCCCGGATTGGAAAGTAGTACATCACAGGAAATTGTTCCAGTGATTCCTACACCAATTAGTGAGGAAGTTAATGATAATGATCATGAAACTTCGGATCAAGTTTCTACTGAACGTCGTAGATCAACCAGAGTACGTTCCGCACCAGAGTGGTACGGCAACCCAGTTCTAGAAATCATGTTACTAGACCATGATGAATCTACGAACTATGAGGAAGCGATGATGAGCCCAGATTCCGCAAAATGGCTTGAAGCGATGAAATCTGAGATGGGATCCATGTATGAGAACAAAGTGTGGACTTTGGTTGACTTGCCCGATGATCAGCAAGCCATCGAAAATAAATGGATCTTCAAGAGGAAGACCGACGCAGACGGTAATATTACTGTTTACAAAGCTCGACTTGTTGCGAAAGGTTTTCGACAAGTTCAAGGAGTTGACTACGATGAGACTCTCTCACCTGTAGCAATGCTTAAGTCTGTCCGAATCATGTTAGCAATTGCCGCATTTTATGATTATGAAATCTGGCAAATGGATGTCAAAACTGCATTCCTAAATGGATATCTCAAAGAAGAGTTGTATATGATGCAACCAGAAGGTTTTGTCGATCCAAAAGGTGCTAACAAAGTATGCAAGCTCCAGCGATCCATCTATGGACTGGTGCAAGCATCTCGGAGTTGGAATATACGCTTTGATGAGGTGATCAAAGCATATGGTTTTATACAGACTTTTGGAGAAGCCTGTATTTACAAGAAGTGAGTGGGAGCACTACAACCTTTCTGATAAGTATATGTGAATGACATATTGTCGATCAGAAATGATGTAGAATTTTCTGGAAAGCATAAAGGAGTGTTTGAAAGGAGTTTTTCAAAGAAAGACCTCGGTGAAGCTGCTTACATATTGAGCATCAAGATCTATATAGATAGATCAAGACGCTTGATAAGACTTTCGATGAGTACATACCTTGATAAGATTTTGAAGTAGTTCAAAATGGATCAGTCATAGAAGAAGTTCTTGCCTGACTTGTAAGGTGTGAAGTTGAGTAAGACTCAAAGCCAGACCACGGCAGAAAAATATAGAGAGAATGAAAGTCATTCCCTATGCCTCAGCCATAGGTTCTATAAAGTATGCCATGCTGTGTACAAAACACGTTGTGTACCTTGCCAAGAGTTTGACAGGGAGGTACAATAGTGATCCAGGAGTAGATCACTGTACAGCGGTCAAAATTATCCTTAGTAATTGGATGACTAAGGAAATATTTCTCGATTATGGAGGTGATAAAGAGTTCGTCGTAAAAGGGTTACGCCGATGCAAACTTTGACACTAAAACCAGATGACTCTAAGTATCAATCTGGATGCGTATTGAAAGTGGGAGCAATTAGCTAGAGTAGCTCCATGCAGAGCATTGTAGACATAGAAATTTGCGAAATACATAGGGATCTGTATATGACAGACCCGTTGACTAAACTTCTCTCACAAGCAAAACATGATCACACCTCATTACTCTTGGGTATTAATCACATAGCGATGTGAACTAGATTATTGACTCTAGTAAACCCTTTGGGTGTTGGTCACATGGTGATGTGAACTATGGGTGTTATTCACATAACGATGTGAACTATCGGTATTAAATCACATGGCGATGTGAGCTAGATTATTGACTCTAGTTCAAGTGGGAGACTGAAGGAAATATGCCCTAGAGGAAATAATAAAGATGTTATTTGTATTTCATTATATCATGATAAATGCCTTTTATTCATGCTAGAATTGTATTAACCGGAAACTTAGTACATGTGTGAATACATACACAAAACAGTATGTCCCTAGTATGCCTCTACTAGACTAGCTCATTGATCAAAGATGGTTATGTTTCCTGGCCATAGACATGAGTTGTCATTTGATCAACGGGATCACATCATTAGGAGAATGATGTGATGGACAAGACCCATCCGTTAGCATAGCATTATGATCGTTTAGTTTAACTGCTATTGCTTTCTTCATGACTTATACATGTTCCTATGACTATGAGATTATGCAACTCCCGAATACTGTAGGAACACCTTGTGTGCTATCAATCGTCACAACGTAACTGGGTGATCATAAAGATGCTCTACAGGTGTCTCCGAAAGTATTCGTGGTGTTGGCATAGATCAAGATTAGGATTTGTCACTCCGAGTGTCGGAGAGGTATCTCTGGGCCCTCTCGGTAACACACATCACAATAAGCCTTGCAAGCAAAAGACTAATGAGTTAGTCATGAGATGATGTGTTACGGAACGAGTAAAGAGACTTGCCGGTAACGAGATTGAACTAGGTATAAAGATACCGACGATCGAATCTCGGGCAAGTAACATACCGTTTGACAAAAGGAACAACGTATGTTGTTATGCGGTTCTGACCGATAAAAGATCTTCGTAGAATATGTAGGAGCCAATATGAACATCCAGGTTCCGCTATTGGTTATTGACCAGAGATGAGTCTCGGTCATGTCTACATAGTTCTCGAACCCGTAGGGTCCGCACGCTTAACGTTTGATGACGATCGGTATTATGAGTTTATGAGTATTGATGTACCGAAGGTAGTTCAGAGTCCCGGATGAGATCACGGACATGACGAGGAGTCTCGGAATGTCCGAGACATAAAGATTGATATATTGGACGGCTATATTCGGACACCGGAAGTATACCGGAAAAGTTTCGGATTTATCGGGAATGCCGGAGGGGGTTACCGGAACCCCCTACGAGAGGGGATGGTCCATAGTGGGCCAAAAGGGAAAGAGAGAGGCAGCCCATAGGGCTGGCCGGCGCCCCCACCTAGGGTTCCTAGTTGGACTAGGATTGGGGGGGGCGCCACCTCTCCTATTCCTTTCCCCCTTCTTCCTTTCGGTGAATCCTACTAGGAATAGGATTGCAATCCTATTCCTAGTAGGACTCCCTCCCTAGCCGCACCAGGAAGGGCCGGCCGGCCTCCCTCCCCTGCTCCTTTATATACGGGGGCAGGGGGCACCCAAAGACACACAAGTTGAATTGTTTTAGCCGTGTGCGGTGCCCCCCTCCACAGAATCACACCTCGGTCATACCGTCGCGGAGCTTAGGCGAAGCCCTGCGCCGGTGAACACATCATATCCGTCACCACGCCGTCGTGCTGACGAAACTCTCCCGTGAAGCTCAACTGGATCAAGAGCTCGTGGGACGTTATCAAGCTGAACGTGTGCTGAACGCGGAGGTGCCGTACGTTCGGTGCTTGATCGGTTGGATCGCGAAGAAGTTCGACAACATCAACCGCGTCACTTGACGCTTCCGCTCCCGGTCTACGAGGGTACGTAGACACACTCTCCCCTCTCGTTGCTATGCATCTGGTAGATAGATCTTGCGTGATCGTAGGAAAATTTTAAAATACTACGTTCCCCAACACCGTTAGCATAGCACTATGATCGTTTAGTTTAACTGCTATTGCTTTCTTCATGACTTATACATGTTCCTATGACTATGAGATTATGCAACTCCCGAATACCGTAGGAACACCTTGTGTGCTATCAAACGTCACAACGTAACTGGGTGATCATAAAGATGCTCTACATGTGTCTCCGAAAGTATTTGTGGTGTTGGCATAGATCAAGATTAGGATTTGTCACTCCGAGTGTCGGAGATGTATCTCTGGGCCCTCTCGGTAACACACATCACAATAAGCCTTGCAAGCAAAAGACTAATGAGTTAGTCACGAGATGATGTGTTACGGAACGAGTAAAGAGACTTGCCGGTAACGAGATTGAACTAGGTATAGAGATACCGACGATCGAATCTCGGGCAAGTAACATACCGTTTGACAAAAGGAACAACGTATGTTGTTATGCGGTTCTGACCGATAAAAGATCTTCGTAGAATATGTAGGAGCCAATATGAACATCCAGGTTCCGCTATTGGTTATTGACCGGAGATGAGTCTCGGTCATGTCTACATAGTTCTCGAACCCGTAGGGTCCGCACGCTTAACGTTTGATGACGATCGGTATTATGAGTTTATGCAACTCCCGAATACCGTAGGAACACCTTGTGTGCTATCAAACGTCACAACGTAACTGGGTGATCATAAAGATGCTCTACAGGTGTCTCCGAAAGTATTCGTGGTGTTGGCATAGATCAAGATTAGGATTTGTCACTCCGAGTGTCGGAGAGGTATCTCTGGGCCCTCTCGGTAACACACATCACAATAAGCCTTGCAAGCAAAAGACTAATGAGTTAGTCACGAGATGATGAGTTACAGAACGAGTAAAGAGACTTGCCAGTAACGAGATTGAACTAGGTATAGAGATACCGACGATCGAATCTCGGGCAAGTAACATACCGTTGACAAAAGGAACAACGTATGTTGTTATGCGGTTCTGACCGATAATAGATCTTCGTAGAATATGTAGGAGCCAATATGAACATCCAGGTTCCGCTATTGGTTATTGACCGGAGATGAGTCTCGGTCATGTCTACATAGTTCTCGAACCCGTAGGGTCCGCACGCTTAACGTTTGATGACGATCGGTATTATGAGTTTATGAGTATTGATGTATCGAAGGTAGTTCGGAGTCCCGGATGAGATCACGGACATGACGAGGAGTCTCGGAATGTCCGAGACATAAAGATTGATATATTGGACGGCTATATTCGGACACCGGAAGTATACCGGAAAAGTTTCGGATTTATCGGGAATGCCGGAGGGGGTTACCGGAACCCCCTACGAGAGGGGATGGTCCATAGTGGGCCTAAAGGGGAAGAGAGAGGCAGCCCATAGGGCTGGCCGGCGCCCCCACCTAGGGTTCCTAGTTGGACTAGGATTGGGGGGGGGGGCGCCACCTCTCCTATTCCTTTCCCCCTTCTTCCTTTCGGTGAATCCTACTAGGAATAGGATTGCAATCCTATTCCTAGTAGGACTCCTTCCCTAGCCGCACCAGGAAGGGCCGGCCGGCCTCCCTCCCCTGCTCCTTTATATACGGGGGAAGGGGGGCACCCAAAGACACACAAGTTGAAATGTTTTAGCCGTGTGCGGTGCCCCCCTCCACAGAATCACACCTCGGTCATACCGTCGCGGAGCTTAGGCGAAGCCCTGCGCCGGTGAACACATCATATCCGTCACCACGCCGTCGTGCTGACAAAACTCTCCCATGAAGCTCAACTGGATCAAGAGCTCGTGGGACGTCATCAAGCTGAACGTGTGCTGAACGCGGAGGTGCCGTACGTTTGGTGCTTGATCGGTTGGATCGCGAAGAAGTTCGACAACATCAACCGCGTCACTTGACGCTTCTGCTCCCGGTCTACGAGGGTACGTAGACACACTCTTCCCTCTCGTTGCTATGCATCTGGTAGATAGATCTTACGTGATCGTAGGAAAATTTTAAAATACTACGTTCCCCAACATTTCCTCGCCCGCAGGTGTCTTACTGGTGGTAAGTTGATCAACTTCTCCTTCGGAGCAGAAAGACCCAAGCTGGCTATCATTTATATCAACCTGGTGGAAGATGATGAAGATGATGAGGACCCACTCTATGAAGATGATGAGGACCCACTTCATGAAGACATCGTAGCTCAAAGAATGAGGCTGAGCGAGGAGGAGGTGTGCAACCTATGTGACATAATTCTGCCACGTGATGACTTTGTCGGGGTGCCATTCGTGACCCGCCTGACAAGTACCATGGTCGATCGGCATGCTATGGTATGTTATACTAACTGTAGACATTTGATGATATATGTATGCTTTATTGTTATACTTACGAGTGCAAATTATACGATGATATGCTTAGTGTAGAGTTCAATGATATGTTGTGTCGATGATATGCTTTAGTGTAGAGTCCGATCACATGCTTATTAGTGTAGAATCCAAGGAACTATTAATAGTGTAGATAATGTATATATACTTATTAGTAGAATTCATGCTTAGTACAAATGTGTTGTAGTCTTTTGATAGTGTAGAAATCTATACTTAATAGAAATATGTTTGCAAGAGTATGTGCGAGGCTATTTATTAAGTGATATGTTTTTCTTATTCAAAAATTGCCAAAGAGCCTATCTGTGAGTTGTGGTATTGAGCCTGATGAAGAAGGCTCAGCTGGACTACGCCTTACCGCAAGGGGCTCCGTCACCACCTGTACTTACCGCATGGACACGGACGGTTGCACACACTTAAACTTGGTTGGGTGGAAGAGATTCCTTGTTGGCAAGAATCTTTGTGTTGGACAGGCCATCCTAATTACTATCAGGAACACCCACCGCCCAGGCTTGAGGATGATGATCATCATCGATATCATCTAGAACTACACATGTGTGTGGCTGTATGACTATATATACCTAGTAGAAATGCTATATATGTGTGACTGTAAGACTACCTAGTACTGATTGATGCTTTATGAAATTGATATCTAGTACTACCTACTATCTGGAAAATGCCGTTTATTGAAACTGAAATGGGGTAGGAAGCGGGGGGGGGGGGTGATGAAAGATACAGAAGTAGCGCGGGATTAGGAAAGCGCTACAGCTAATTAATAGTAGCGCGTTCCCGAAAAGCGCCGCTGATATAGTCAATAGTAGTAGCGCGGGTACACACCGCGCTACTACTATTGTTTTCCCTAGTAGTGCTAGTAAACTCTTTTGGTATTAATCAAGTGGCGATGTGAACTATGTGTGTTAATAACATGGCGATGTGAACTAGATTATTGACTCTAGTGCAACTGGGAGACTGGTGGAAATATGCCCTAGAGACAATAATAAAATGGTTATTATTATATTTCCTTAATCATGATAAAGGTTTATTATTCATGCCAGAACAGTATTGATTGGAAACTTAAATAGATGTGTGAATACATAAACAAATATCGTGTCCCTAGTAAGCCTCTACTAGACTAGCTCGTTGATCAATGATTGTTAAGGTTTCCTAACCATAGACATGTGTTATCATTTGATAATGGGATCACATCATTAGGAGAATGATGTGATGGACAAGACCCATCTGTTAGCTTAGCATATTGATAGTTCAGTTTATTGCTTTTGCTTTCTTAATGTCAAATACATATCCCTTCCACTATGAGATTATGCAACTCCCGGATACCATAGGTATACCTTGTGTGCTATCAAACATCACAACATAACTGGGTGATCATAAAGATGCTCTACAGGTATCTCCGAAGGTGTTTGTTGAGTTGGCATAGATCGAGATTAGGATTTGTCATTCCAAGTATCGGAGAAGTATCTTTGGGCCCTCTAGGTAATACACATCATAAGAAGCCTTGCAAGTAGAGTTACTAATGAGTTAGTTGCAAGATGGTGTATTACGGAACGAGTAAAGAGACTTGCTGGTAACGATATCAAACTAGTTATGAAGATACCGACGATCGCAAGTAACATACCGATGGACAAAGGGAATTACGTATGTTGTCATAAGGTTCGACCGATAAAGATCTTCGTAGAATATGTAGAAACCAATATGGGCATCCAGGTTTTGCTATTGGTTATTTACTAGAGAGGTGTATCGGTCATGTCTACACAGTTCTCGAACCCATAGGGTCCGCACGCTTAACGTTCGATGATGATATAATGTTATATGAGTTATATGATTTGGTGACGGAATATTGTTCGGAGTCCCGGATGAGATCACGGACATGAAGAGAATCTCTGGAATGGTCCAAAGGTAAAGATTGATATATAGAATGATGGTATTTGGACATCAGAAGTGTTTCGGGTGGTACCCGGTACTTATCGGGTCACCGGAAAGGGTTCCGGGTAGCTCCGCTAAGTTATTGCGCCTTACGGGCCAAAAGGGGAAGAGCACACCAGCCCGCAAGGGGCTGGTGTGCCCCTCTACCCCCTGCCAAGGCACCAAAGGAGGGAGGGAAGGAAAGGGGAGGCGCCACAACAACCCAGAACATTGTCTTAGCCGTGTGCGGCATCCCTCTCCACAGTTTCGTCCCTCGGTCAAATTTTCGTAGTGCTTAGGCGAAGCCCTACGAAGATAGCTTGACCATCACCGTCACCACGCCATCGTGCTGCCAGAACTAATCTGCTGCTTTGCATGTCTTGTTGGATCAACAAGGCGAGGACATCACCGAGCTGAACGTGTGATGAACGCGGTGGTGTTGTACGTTTGGTACTTGATTGGTTAGATCGCAAAGAAGTTCAACTACATCAACCGCGTTATTATACGCTTCCGGTTATGGTCTACAAGGGTACGTAGACACACTATCCCATCTCGTTGCTATGCATCTCCTTGTATAGATCTTGCGTGTGCGTAGATTTTTTTTGTTTTCCATGCAATGTTCTCCAACAATTACATATGACCCATTTGAGACATGGCTACTACCTAAAGCCGGAATGGTATGCATGTTTAGTTACCAAGAGGACTCGCTCGGAGATGCTCGTGAAGACGGACAAGTCCGCAAGTACATGGAAGAAGAGGAACGACGAAAGTAACCGAAGAAGTCCCCAGGACCCGGACATCTGGCCCCTGGAACCTCTGCCACCAAAGCCCATCAGCCAAAGCTACAGGCCCCGGGCATCTGGCCCGACACAAGCCCCGGACATCTGGCCCCAGCCAGGAAACCCCGCATCCTTCACGGCATGCAACCGAAGCCACCCCGGACATCTGCCCCCCTTAGCCTGGACATCCGGCCCGTCTTGAGAGACCTGACATCCCGCCCGACGCCCGGACATCCGGCCCCTGTCTGCGCAGAATGAATGGGCCGAAGGCCATGTATCCCTTCGCGCCCACTCCTTTTCCCCCAACACTTTGGGGTTAGCAATGTGATACCTCATTCTTAGGTGAGCTTTGCTCCTTGTACCACTCCTCTTGAGAGAGAGAGCGAGAGACCACTCCCATGGAGTTCAAGACCTCCATGTGAGAAGATCCTACGGGATATCAAGACCCCTTTGTGGGAAGATCCTTCATGGATTCAAGACCTCCTTCTAGGAGATGAACTAGCTACTTGTATCCCCCTTTGTTGTCCTTGGATCATTGTGACCTCTTGTGTGTTCTTGGATCTAGCACATGTGTGATTGAATCTTGTTGATTTGAGTGTTCCTCTCGTGATCTCCCCCGTGTTTGCCCTAGTGTTCTTCCTGTTCTTAGGGAATTGCCCTCCAAATCGTGAATGATCGGCCCATAGGGTTCCACCCTACATCAGGACCGATGCCGGAAAAGACTCCACTGTAGTAGGACATGGGCAAGAAGGTCCAGAGGAACGACAGCGGTGTCGAGAGGGACAAATAGGAAGGCTCTGAGGCAGAGGGCGGAGGAGGAGAAGAAATTACAGTTCACACATCATGTCGTATCAAGGAGAGAAGACCGAGATGAACAATTGATGGAACAACAAACTTGCAATAAGAATGTCATAAGGAACTGCGAGATTAGGCTACTGGTCAAAGGAAATTCCCAACGGTCGATCGTGCGTGATGAGTCTGGCAAAATTCATCTAAAATAACTCCAAACGTGAACAAAAAATTGAGCATTTAGGTTCGTCGAAACTACAAACTGATTTCCTGAATGGAACCGTAACATTGATGTGCATATATTTCGTGTAGAGCTTATCTAGAATCGAAGCATCGTTGTGTAGATGAGTGTGGAGAATTAAGGAGATGAGGGAGGAGTTTAGTGGAGGTAGAAGAAGAAGCATGTACACAACTTGCATCCCTCCAGACGCCTCTCATGCAAGGGGACCACCCATGTGCATTCACTGTGCATCGCTCGACCTTGGTTCTGAAGAAACCGCCGAATCGAGCGTAGCTCACGGGCCTAGCTCGGAGGTGCTTTAAACTACGGGCGGTGCAGGCTCAATAGTGTACACAGGTAACCAAATAGTCCAGTTTTCATACCACGTGGGCCTAGTTGGACCTAATGTGGGCAACCCAATGCAACCTACATGTGTGTGGGGCCATCAGCGTGTCATTTGCGCGTGAGGGGACCAGCGCAAGCCTTGGCTGGCTGGCCGATTTAAATCATTAGCCTTTATGTAAATAAAAGGCTGGTATCAGTAATTTCACAAAAACAAAACTGATATAATTTTTGTTACACAACACACACAGTCCGGTGTATATTTCACTTGCTAGGTTCTGAAGATGTCCTTGAAACAACTGAATGACGCCCTTTGCTCCTTTCCCCAGCTACAGCGGCGAGGAGGCGAAACAGAGGGCGAACCGAGCGCCACCGCTTCCGTCAACCAGATCCGCGCCTCCCTCCCCTCAAGAGGGCCTCACCGTCGTTCGGGGGGAGTGAAGAGGGTGTCGGGTTGGCCGGGTGGATCCATGTACAGTAGTTAGCTAGCCTAGCTGTGTGTGTGGTCGGCGTTGCTGCTTCTTGGAGGCGATGACGGCGGCTGCAAATTGGGTTGTGGGTGCCGCTGGCTGGCCGGCGGTGCTTCGTCCAATAAGTGTGCTATGCCGCCTCATCGGGGTGGCGAGCTTGGTGTCCTTCTCTCTAGTCAGTATGTACGGCGGGATTGGTGTTCCTGGGTTTGTCGACAAGGTGGGGGTGCTGGCCAAATCACTGGGATTTTGCTGTTCGAATCTTTTTCCGCCACGGGGATGTCTCCTCCTACGTCATGCGTTGATCCGGGAGGATGTATAGGAGTTCACTGGCGCTCTTCGTCTCTGGTGACGGTGTCGGTGTGAAGAGGGCGGGTGAGCCTACTTCATAGGGTTGGCGGCCGTTTGGTGGTGCATCTGGAGTTCTCTAGCGGCGACGGCGCCTCGACACGGTGGATCTGAGGCCCGAGTTGCATGGGGTTGTCCCCCGGCCGATGCGCCACAATGAGATGTGCTCCATCGGTGACGGTGGATGCTTTATTCTGCTCTCGTAGCTTTGATGCGAATGTGATGGTGCGACGACGACTCTTCGGCAAGTGGTTCCTAACTTCCCTTTACCCGGCGTGCGCTCCGGCACCGATGGAGATTGGAAGCATGCGATGGCTCATTCAGCAATTCACCCCCTTAGGGACCTAGAAACAATTTTCTTTTTGTCGAAGTGTTTGCTTCTTTTTTTAAATCCAGTTCCACACTTTATTAAACTAGAGTAGGAAGTTCATCAGAAACAACACTTCGAATACAATCGGGAGGAGAAAACTCCCACGAAACCGAAACATCATTACATAAACCAAAGCGAGCAATCTCATGAGCCGCTTTATTCGCGTCCCGCCTGACCCACGAGACTTTGAACTCACCCAAGTTTGTGGCCATCGTCTTGATCTCTTCCACCATGGTGCCCACAGCCGACAGGTTCCGGCTTTGCTCATTCAGCATCCTGGCAATGTTGAGGCAGCCGGTCTCCAAGTGGAGCTTGGGTACGTCCCTTTGCAGAGCTAATTCCATGGCCCTCCGACAAGCCAACAATTCCGTCACTTCTGCTGTAGTAATATCCGGCACAAAAAATAGCATCCGCAACACTGAAAGCTCCACCTTCATCTCTGAACACCACTCCACATCCACCATTCTGTCTCACCCGAGACATAGCACCATCGACATTAGCCTTGAGCCAGCCCGATGCCGGTGGTTCCCATCTTGCACGTGTGGTGGGTGATGTCGATGCCTCCGTCCATCCTCGCACTTTCTTCCATTCGTCCATGAGAGCTGCAACTCTCCTCGTGACCATGCTTGCCTCCTCAATTCGCTTTCCATCACGGGTGTCATTTCTTGCCAGCTAAAGTGCATATGGACCCTGGACCATCTCTAACTTGTCATCTTCTGAAGCATCGGACAGCCACTCTAACAACTAGGATGCAATCGAACTCTGGGTGCTTAACAAACAAGGTGGGGTAGCCACCCTTGCACCAAATACCGAGCTCAACTCTTTCCAAAAAAGTGTAGAATGATAGCAGCCCCAAAATTTGTGATACAAAGTTTCTTCACGACCATAGGCAGGGCAAAACACTCCGGCCTTGATTCTTCTGCGAAGAAGTTCTGCTCCCACTGCCAGGCCATTCTTGATCAAATGCCACACATGGATCAACACCTTACCCGGCGCATTGGAGGCCCAAAGTGCCAGCCAACTCCTGTGGTTCACCGTTGCTGAGGACGAGGTGGGCTGTCCTGCTCTCGCTTTCTTCTTTTGCGTGCAAAGATGATAAGCAGACTTTACTGAAAATTGTCCGTTCTTCGTATAGTTCCAAGCCAAAGTGTCTTCTGTACCCGGACCACCCACACAAATCTGCATAATATCCTGAACGTCATCTTCCGTGAACATAGTTTGTAGCTTGTGCCGATCCCACCCAGTGGACTCGTTGTTTAGAAGATCACTCACCCTCGTTATACCAGGTATGTACACCTGGCCCAGTGGCCTCAGGTAACCTTTGCGAGGGATCCAACTGTCATGGTGGATTCATATGGAAGAGTCGTTGCCCACTCGCCATATAAGACCATCCAGGAGCAAATTCCGACCATGCACAATACTTCTGAAAGTATATGATGCTCCACTTGGACATGTCGCATTGAGAATTGTACCATGATCATAGTAACGTGCCTTGAGGACGCGCCCACACAGAGAAGACGGGACCTGCAGTAATCTCCAAGCTTGCTTGGCGAGTAAGGCTTGGTTGAAAGCTTCCATGTCACGAAAACCCATCCATCTTTCCTGCTTACTCTCACACATTTTCTTCCACGCGATCCAGTGAACCTTCTTCTCACCGTTTGCTTCACCCCACCAAAAGTTAGAAGAGACAGATGTCAGGTTCCCGCACAATTTCTTGGTAAGTTTGAAGCAACTCATGGTGAAAGTTGTGGTTGACTGGAGCCCCGACTTGACCAACACCTCACGAGCCTTTTTCGATAGTCCTTGCCCCTTCCAACCCGTGACCTTACCCTTTGCACTCTCCCGGGCATATTTAAACGTACATTCCTTGGCTTTCCCCACAGCAGTGGGCAGCCCCAAGTATTTCTCCCCTAGAGCTTCAGAAGTAATCTCGATAACCACCTTAAGATGTCCCTTGGTGTCCTCTGTGCTCCCTTTACCGAAGAAGATAGAAGATTTTTGCAAGTTAACTTTCTGTCCCGAGGCTGCCTCATAGTCCCGGAGGATTGTTTTGAGAGCAAGGAGGTTACTTTCAGAACCTTCAAGGAACACAATGTTGTTATCTGCAAAGAGGAGGTGGGTAACCATGGGGCCAGTGCTCCCAAAAGACACCCCCTTTAAGTCACCAGCAGTTTGTGCATGTTCAGCAATGCCGAGAAGCCCTCCACACAGAACAAGAACAAATAAGGCGAGAGGGGGTCCCCTTGACGGAGACCCCTAGACGGCAGAAAAGAATCCGAGATCCCACCATTCAGCTTCACCCTGAAACTTGCCGATGTTACGCACCTCATTATCATCTGAATCCATGCATCATGAAAACCAAACTTCTCCAGCACCCTCTCGAGAAAAATCCACTCCACTCTGTCATATGCCTTCATCATATCTAGTTTAACCACGCACAAAGGCTTCTTCCTCTTCCTCGTCCTGATGGCGTGGACACACTCATAAGCCACCAACACATTATCCGTGATAAGTCACCCCGATACAAAGGCACTCTGTTCTTCTGAGATCAACACAAGAAGGATTCCCTTGAGTCTGTTAGCCAATACCTTTGTTGCAATCTTGTAGAGCACATTACACAGACTAATAGGTCGAAACTGAGACATCAACTCCGGTGAGGCAACTTTAGGAATCATCACTATAACTGTGTCATTGAAACCTTCCTGTGTCGTCACTCCATACAAGAACTCCTTGACCGACCTGCACACGTCCTCCTTAACCAATGACCAGTGTCGTTGATAGAACAAAGCCGGGAAACCGTCCGGCCCCGGTGCCTTCATGGGGCCCATCTGAAATAGAGCCGTCTCAATTTCAGCGTCAGTGATCATGGCTGTGAGCTTCCCATTCATCTCCTCCGAGACTAGAGTATCAATGTGTTGCAGCACACTTGCCATTGCATTAGATCCCTCGGAGCTGAACAGAGAAGCATATAAGTGCATTGCCATAGCCCGCATGTCATCGTCAGAGGTACACAGCGTCCCATCCCCCCTGCGCTGTGCCTTCACCGTGTTTTTTCTCTTTCGATGCGACGCCCGATTCTGAAAATACTTTGTATTTTGATCGCCCCACTGCAGCCAGTCAATCCGCGAGCGCTGTTTGTAGTAGATTTCCTCCTTTTCGTAGAGATCATGAAGCTGACTCTCTATGTCCTTGACCTCCTGAAAATAACCGGTCACCAACGCCCTATCTTTCTCATCTCTCAGCTGTGTATTTAGGTTAGAAATCTGCCTGCGAAGGGACCCAAACACTTCCCTGCTCCACGTCTGCGTGGTCTTGGAAAGGGTGCCCAATTTCCCGCTCATTCCCGCATGCACCTCATGCGGTTGCTTCGCTTGCTCCCAGGCCCTCACAATCATCTGTTCATAATCATCATGCCTTGTCCATGCTTCTTCAAACCTAAAAAACTTTTGCTTCTGTTGTGTTTGGGCTTGTGTGCTCTCTGGTCTGTTCCGGTGTGTTCTACGTGTGATATATCCTGGCTCTTCATATAAATGACACGTGGAATTCAAAAAAAAAATGAAGCTTACATTTGGTAGCTCCTCTCGACCATTGGATCCGGAACGGACGGCCCAGATGCGCATAGTATGAGAATCACACGGCAGAGCGCAGTTGACGAACACGTGACCCTCCTTATCCACTAGTGACGGACGCGGCGCCTTCTGGTTCGAGTGAGCTGCCGTGACCGAGAGGAAGCAGGGGAGGCAAGGAGCCACAGCAGCCATGGCTCCCGCCACTTCCACCTCGCCGCTCTCCCGCCTCCTGCTCAGCCTCCCGAAGCCCAACGCCCAGCCGCCCCGCTGCGCCCAGGCGCCGAGCGCGGACTCCGGCGCGGGCGCCAGCAGCAAGAACCTCGTCGTCCGCCGGCGCGAGGCCGCGGCAGCCGTCCTGTCCGCCGCCCTCCTCTCACGCGTCCTCCCGGCAGCGGCCGCCGCAGACGAGTGCGCGCTCGAGGCGACCCCCTCGGGCCTCGCCTTCTGCGACCGCGTCGTCGGCACCGGCGCCGAGGCCGTCAAAGGCCAGCTCATCAAGGTCAGTCAGAATTCGCCTCCGACCTCCGTCACAGTGATTAATTAGGTCCTTGATGCACGCGCAGGCTTAGCGTATTTCCGATGGTAGTCGCGGGCTGCACGCTGACCGGTTTCGTCGTGGTCTGGCCATGGCACTGCAGGCGCACTACCGGGGGATGCTGGAGGACGGCACGGTGTTCGACAGCAGCTACGGCCGCGGGAGGCCGCTGACCATCATGGTGGGCGTGGGGGAGGTGATCAAGGGGTGGGACCTGTGCATCGCCGGCGGCGAAGGGATCCCGCCGATGAGAGTCGGTACGCGACGCCTCAGCCGAGCTCACGTCGTTCTGCTCTGAACTGAATTCCCCGGTGTGAGTCGGTGCTCTGGTGTGGTTTTTCAGGTGGGAAGCGGAGCCTGAGGCTGCCGCCGGAGCTGGCCTACGGGGAGAAGGGGGCCGGGTGCAGGGGGTGGGAGCCCACCTCCTGCGTCATCCCGCCCAACTCCACGCTCCTCTTCGACGTCGAGTACGTCGGCAGGGCATCCTCCTGATCGACCTATCCATCTATGTACCCATGATCAGGCCTTGCATATGCCATCAGTTCGTCCTAGAGGATACATCGATCGATCGACATACATGTGGAGCCAGCAAAAGACCGTGAATCCTGAGATGAATATATACAGCTTGTTTATTTCTATGATTCACTAGAGTATGCATACACGAAACACTTTGCCAGGTTTTCGCCAAGTAGTGCACGAGCCGATTGCGGGTTTGTGCAGTGGGCTTTCTCGTAACAGTTTTGCTAAATCTTAATCGACTGAGAGTTCGTTGTGTCTTAGTCGATGCTATATTCTTTTGATCTTGCATGGTGATTCGTATTAAAATTTCTTTTCAATTTCTTATTTTCTTCTTCTTAAATACTCCCTCTGTTCTTAAATATATGCCCCTTGACTGAGACTTGTTTAAATCTCAGTCGACTGACACCTAGCCACACCCGTCTGGTAATACTGGAAGGTTCTCTTTCCCTATCCCGCACCTTGTATGTATGTTTTGCCAAACTGTTGTATTTCCATTATGATAAGTAATGAAAAGTGGGGGAGCCTGGTTCGACACAAGGATTATACAACACCCTAAGGCCTTGTTTGGTACTAGTGTATTTTACGGAATTGGTGGGGATTATCCCGGTCAAACCCCTAAATCCCCACATATCCCTAAACACCGTTTGGTTCTAGTGTATTTGACATGTTTTATCCCCATATTTCCCCACAAATCCCCAAGCTTTAGTGCATTTTTCTCAATATCCAATACACTACCCTTACCTAGTGTATTGGGGATAAATGAGGATTTGAAGGGATTGGGTGAAGGTTGGGGTTTCACCCAATCCCTGTGGGGATTATCCCTACCAATCCCCTCAAAAACCCTAGTACCAAACAAGGCCTAAAGGGGGCCATAATCAGTCAGAGGCATATTTAGTGTCTCTCCTGAACTTAGCCTCTATGTTTCATCGCCTACTTGGGCGAACGGCCATCCACTGCTTCCTTCTCCCATTCCGTCTGGCCCATTTACTCCCATCGCCAGCGGCGGCTGTGTTGTGGCGACGAGAATGGTGCTGAGTTTGGGCGTACGAGAGGTATGGGTCTTATCTTCGTTATCAGTAGACAGGTGCGCCATACTAGTAACTAGAGTATGATACTACATGACCAGCCTAGTATCATACACATGACCAGCCTCTTTTGGGTTATCAATAGACAGGTGTGCCATACTAGTATCATACACATGACTAGCCTTACGAATTTGTAGAGGCACAACCTGAACTTTTTGTATGATTAAGGAGTTATATATTGAGAACCCTAAAGAGGAAACTTTGTGTTTAACGGAACCAACTTCTAATGTAGCTCGACCTACAGAGAAACTTTCTGACTTCTAAGTGTGTTTTTGTGTAGCTCGAGCTACGTGGTACCCCTTATCTTAGCCATCCATTTTCGCATCGTGATTCGTGCAGGCACATTTGTCATTTTTGTTTCTCTCAAACAAAACAACGTATAAACTTCAAACTTTGCCGGACCACAAAACATTCTAATTACTATGTGAGAAAAAAACTTTCAAATTTTTTCTTGCATTTTAGATGCTGAAAATTATTATTTTAATAAAAAAAATCTTCATTTTGTATATTTTTGTCGGTCCAAAAAATCTGAAAGTTTTTTCACACATTGAAGTTGTAAAGTTTGTTTGATTTGCAAAGTTTGAAGTCTGTACGTTGTTTCATTTGAGAGAAACAAAAAAGAGAAATCTCCTTGTTTAAAGATAGTTGGAGAGTACCGATCTCAACGTAATGTTGGAGGGCTGAAGATAAGAGGTTCCATGTAGCTCGACCTACAGAGAAACTTTGTGACTTCTAATGTTATAAGGCAAAAGAGCCATCGCAACTATGGAACACCTGTAAATTCTACTCCCTCCGCTCCTAAATATAAGTCTTTGTGGAGATTTCACTATGGAATACATACAGAGCAAAAGGAGTAAACCTACAGTCTAAAATGCATCTATATACATCCTTACGTGATCCATAGTGGAATTTCTACAAAGACTTATATTTAGGAACAGAGGGAGTATTACTACAGAGACTCGTAGTTATCTTGCCTTTGTGGTATTGGTGCAAGAATTAGTGTTTTTTTTTCCTTCTCTTTATATAAATTAATTTCCGAGGGTGTAACCCCCTTGAGCATAGGAAGAATTGACATTGTTGTACAACTTGTTGATACTCCCTCTGTTCCTGAATACAAGTATTTTTAGACATTTCAAATGGACTACAACATATGGATGTAGGTAGACATATTTTAGAGTGTAGATTCGCCCATTTTGCTTTGTATGTAGTTACTTGTTGCAATCTTTAAAAAGACAAATATTTGGGAATGGAGGGAGTAGATGCTAAGTTTACCTTGTTAGAATTGTGAAAGATTTTGATGTCTTATTGTTGGGGAACGTTGCATGGGAAACAAAAATTTTCCTACGCTCACCAAGATCAATCTAGGAGATGCATCTACGAGGGAAGAGTCGGATCCACATACCCTTGTAGATCGCTAAGCGGAAGCGTTGCTAGAACGCGGTTGATGGAGTCGTACTCGCGGCGATTCAAATCGCGGAAGATCCGATCTAGCGCCGAACGGACGGCGCCTCCGCGTTCAACACACGTGCAGCCCGGTGACGTCTCCCACGCCTTGATCCAGCAAGGAGAGAGGGAGAGGTTGGGGAAGACTCCATCCAACAGCAGCACGACGGCGTGGTGGTGGTGGAGGAGCGCGGGACTCCAGCAGGGCTTCGCCAAGCGCTGCAAGAGACGAGGAGGGAGAGGGGTAGGGCTGCACCAAGAGGGAGACGTTCTCATGTGTCTAGCAGCCCCAAAACCTCACATATATATAGGGGGAAGGGAGGGCTGCGCCCCCCTTTAGGGTTTCCCACCCCTAGGGGTGCGGCCAGCCCTAGAAACCCATCTAGGGTGCGGCCAGAGGGGGGGAGAGAGAGGGGGCGCCCTAGGGTGGGCCTTAAGGCCCATCTGGACCTAGGGTTTGCCCCCCTCCACTCTCCATGCGCCTAGGGACTTGGTGGGGGGGCGCACCAGCCCCCTTGGGGCTGGTCCCCTCCCACACTTAGCCCACGCAGCCACCTGGGGCTGGTGGCCCCACCTGGTGGACCCCCGGGACCCTCCCGGTGGTCCCGGTACATTACCGATATCGCCCGAAACTTTTCCGGTGACCAAAACAGGACTTCCCATATATGAATCTTTACCTCCGGACCATTCCGGAACTCCTCGTGACGTCCGGGATCCCATCCGGGACTCCGAACAACATTCGGTAACCGCGTACATACTTTCCCTATAACCCTAGCGTCATCGAACCTTAAGTGTGTAGACCCTACGGGCTCGGGAACCATGTAGACATGACCGAGACAACTCTCCGGCCAATAACCAACAGCGGGATCTGGATACCCATGTTGGCTCCCACATGTTCCACGATGATCTCATCGGATGAACCACGATGTCAAGGATTCAATCAATCCCGTATACGATTCCCTTTGTCTATCGGTATAGCACTTGCCCGAGATTCGATCGTCGGTATACCGATACCTTGCTCAATCTCGTTACCGGCAAGTCTCTTTACTCGTTCCGTAACACATCATCCCGTGATGAACTCCTTGATCACATATTGTGCACATTATGATGATGTCCTACCGAGTGGGCCCAGAGATACCTCTCCGTCATACGGAGTGACAAATCCCAGTCTCGATTCGTGCCAACCCAACAGACACTTTTGGAGATACCTGTAGTGCACCTTTATAGCCACCCAGTTACGTTGTGACGTTTGGTACACCCAAAGCATTCCTACGGTATCCGGGATTTGCACAATCTCATGGTCTAAGGAAAAGATACTTGACATATAGAAAAGCTTTAGCATACGAACTACACGATCTGTGCTAGGCTTAGGATTGGGTCTTGTCCATCACATCATTCTCCTAATGATGTGATCCCGTTATCAACGACATCCAATGTCCATGGTTAGGAAACCGTAACCATCTATTGATCAACGAGCTAGTCGTCTAGAGGCTTACTAGGGACATGGTGTTTGTCTATGTATCCACACATGTATCTGAGTTTCCTTTCAATACAATTCTAGCATGGATAATAAATGATTATCGTGAACAAGGAAATATAATAATAACCAATTTATTATTGCCTCTAGGGCATATTTCCAACAGTCTCCCACTTGCACTAGAGTCAATAATCTAGTTCACATCGCCATGTGATTAACACTCACAGGTCACATCGCCATGTGACCAACATCCAAAGAGTTCACTAGAGTCAGTAATCTAGTTCACATCAATATGTGATTAACACTCAATGAGTTCTGTGTTTGATCATGTTATGCTTGTGAGAGAGGTTGTAGTCAACGGGTCTGCAACATTCAGATCCCTATGTACTTCGCAAAACTTTATGTCATATCGTAGATGCTGCTACCACGTTCCACTTGGAGCTATTCCAAACTGTTGCTCCATTATACGTATCCGGTATCTCCACTTAGAGTTATCCGGATAGGTGTTAAGCTTGCATCGACGTAATTCTTTACGTCGAACTCTTTATCACCTCCATAACCGAGAAACATTTCCTTATTCCTCTAAGGCTAATTTTGACCACTATCTAGTAATCCACTCCTGGATCACCTTTGTACCCTCTTGCCAGACATGTGGCAAGGCACACATCAGGTGCGGTACTTAGCATGGCATACCGTATAGAGCCTATGACAAAAGCATAGGGGACGACCTTCGTCCTTCCTCTTCCTTCTGCCGTGGTCAAGTTTTGAGTCTTACTCAACTTCACACCTTACAACTCAGGTAAGAACTCCTTCTTTGACTGATCTATTTTGAACTCCTTCAAAATCATGCCAAGGTGTGTGTTCTTTTGAAAGTATCATCAGGCGTCTTGATCTATCTGTATAGATCTTGATGCCCAATATGTAAGCAGCTTTATCTAGGTCTTCCTTTGAAAAACTCATTTCAAACAACCCTTTATGCTTTCCAGAAATTCTACATCTTTCGGATCAATCATATGTCATTCACATACACTTATCAGAAATGTTGTAGTGCTCCCACTCACTTTATTGTAAATACAAGTTTCTAACAAACTTTGTATACCCAAAAACTTTGATCACTCCATCAAAGCATATATTCCGACTCCGAGATGCTCGCTCCAGTTAATGGAAGGATCGCTGGAGCTAGCATACCTTTTAGCATCCTTAGGATCGACAAAACCTTTCTGATTGTATCACATACAACCTTTCCTTACGAAAACTGGTAAGGAAACTTGTTTTGTCATCCATCTGCCAGATTTCATAAATGCAGCTAATGCTAACATGATTCCGACGGACTCAAGCATCGCTACGGGTGAGAAAATCTCATCGTAGTCAACTCCTTGAACTTGTGGAAAACTCTTCGCCACAAGTCGAGCTTCATAGACGGTGACATTACCGTCCACGTCCGTCTTCCTTCCTAAAGATCCATTTATCTCAATGGCTTGCCAGTCATCGGGCAAGTCCACCAAAGTCCATACTTTGTTTTGATACATGGATCCTATCTCGGATTTCATGGTTTCTAACCATTTGTCGGAATATGGGCCCACCATCGCTTCTCCATAGTTCGTAGGTTCATCGTTGTCCAACAACATGACCTCTAAGATAGGATCACCGTACCACTAAGGAGTAGTACATATTCTTGTCGACCTACGAGGTTCGATAGCAACTTGATCCGAAGCTTCATGATCACTATCATTAGTTTCCTCTTCAACAGTCGTAGGTTCCACAGAAACATCTTTCTGTGTTGCACTACTCTCCGGTTGAAGTGAGGGTTCGACAACCTCATCAAGTTCTATCTTCCTCCCACTCAAATCTTTCGAGAGAAACTCCTTCTCGAGAAAGGACCCATTCTAAGCGACAAACATTTTTGTCCTTGGATCTGAGATAGAAGGTATACCCAACCGTTACCAGTGGGTATTCCATGAAGATGTATTTGTCCGCTTTGGGTTCGAGCTTTTCCCGGCTGAAGCCATAAGCATCGCAGCCCCAAACATTAAGAAAACGACAACTTTGGTTTCTTGCCAAACCATACAACGTCGTCTCAACGGACTTAGATGGTGCCCTATATAAAGTGAATGCAGCTGTCTCTAATGCATAACCTCAAAATGATAGCGGTAGATCGGTAAGATACACCATAGATTGCACCATATCTCATAAGGTTCGATTACGATGTCCGGACACACCATTACGCTGTGGTGTTCCAGGTGGCTTCAACTGTGAAACATTTCCACAATGTCTTAAGTGATTGCCAAACTCATAATTCAGAAGATCTCCCCTTGATCAGATCGTAGGAACATGATCTTCTTGTTATGATGATTCTTAATCTTCACTCTGAAATTTTTGAACCTTTCAAACGTTTCAGACTTTTGCTTCATTAAGTAAATATACCATATCTACTCAAACCGTCAGTGAAGATGAGAAAATAACGATATCCACCACACGCCTTAATTCTCATTGGATCACACACATCAGCATGTATGATTTCCAATAAGTCACTTACGCGTTTCATTGTACCTGATAACGAGATCTCAGTCATCCTGCCCATGAGGCATGGCTCGCATGTGTCAAGCGATTCAAAATCAAGTGACTCCAAACGTCCATCAGCATGGAGTTTCTTCATGCATTTTATGCCAAAATGACCTAAGCGGCAGTGCCACAAGAAAGTGGTACTATCATTATTAACTCTACATCTTTTGGCATTAATATTATCATTATGTGTATTACCATGATCGAGATTCAACGAACCATTGGGTGCATGACCATAAAGGTATTATTCATGTAAACAGAATAACCATTATTCTCTAACTTAAATGAATAACCGTATTGCGATGAACATGATCTAATCATTTTCATGCTCAACGTAGACACCTGATAACATTTATCTAGGTTCAACACTAATCTCGAAAATAGAGGAAGTGTGCGATGGTGATCTCATCAACCTTGGAAACACTTCCAACACACATCGTCACCTCTCCCTTAGCTAGTCTCCGTTCAGTCCGTAGCTTTTGCGTCAAGTCACTAATAATAGCAACGGAACCGGTATCCAATACCCAGGTGCTACAAGGAGTACTACTAAGGTACACATCAATAACACGTATATCAAATATACTTTGTTGAAGTTGCCAGCTATCATATCTACCATGTATTTGGGGTGGTTCCGCTACCATGTGACCGTTCCCCTTACAATAGAAGCACTTAGTCTCGAGGTTTGGGTTCAACCATGGGTTCCTTCATCAGAGCGACAACAGGTTTGCCATTCATGAAGTTTCCCTTCTAGCCCTTACCCTTTTGAAACCAGTGGTCTTGTTAAACCATCAACACTTGATGCTCCTTCTTGATCTCTACTTTTGCGGTACTAAGAACCGCTGACAGCACCGGGATTATCACCATCCTTTGCATGTCATAGTTCATCACGAAGTTCTAGTAGCTTGGTGATAGTGTCTAGAGAATTCCGTCAACCACTATCTCACCTGGAAGATTAACTCCCACTTGGTTCAAGTGATTTCAGCACCCAGACATTCTGTGCACATGCTCATTAGTTGAGCCATTCTCCTCCATCTTTTTGGCAAAAGAACTTGTCAGAGGTCTCATACCTCTCAACACGGGCATGAGCCTGAAATCCCAATTTCAGCTCTTAGAACATCTCATATGTTCTATGGCGTTCAAAACGTCATTGGAATCCCGCTTCTAAGCCGTAAAGTATGGTGCACTAAACTATCAAGTAGTCATCAGGACGTCTCTGTCAGGTGTTCACAACATCCACAGACAACGTTGTAGGGGTTTGCACATCGAGCGGTGCATCAAAGACGTAAGCTTTCTGTGCAGCAGTGAGGACACTCCTCGGACTACGGACCCAGTCCGCATCATTGCTTACAATATCTTTCAACTTAGTCTTTCTCTAGGATCGTATTAAACAGGGAGCGACAACGCAGTTATTGGTCTACTACATAATATGCAAAGACAACTTAGACTATTGTTCATGACAAGTGAGTTTTAACTAATCAAATTACTTATAACTCCCACTCAAATTGACATCCCTCTGGTCATCCGAGCGTGACATGATCCAAATCCACCAACCCAAGTCCGATCATCACGTGAGATGAGGTGGTGTCAATGGTGAACATCTTCATGTTGATCATATCTACTATATGACTCATGCTCGACCTTTCGGTCTTCCGTGTTCCGAGGCCATGTCTGTACATGCTAGGCCTGTCAAGTCTAACCCGAGTGTTCTGCATGTGCAAAACTGGCTTGCACCCGTTGTATGCGAACGTAGAGTCTATCACACCCGATCATCACGTGGTGCTTCGAAACGACGAACCTTCGCAACGGCGCACACTCGGGGGGAACACAATTTCATCTTGAAATTTTAGTGAGGGATCATCTTATAATGCTACCGTCGTCCTAAGCAAAATAAGATGCATAAAAGGATTAACATCACATGCAAATCATAAGTGACATGATATGGCCATCAACTCGTGCTTTTGATCTCCATCTCCAAAGCACCGGCATGATCTCCATCGTCACCGGCGTAACACCATGATCCCCATCATCATGATCTCCATCATCGTGTCGCCATCGGGGTTGTCGCGCGCCCACCATGCTCTTACTACTATTGCTACCGTTTAGCGATAAAGTAAAGCATTACATAGCGCTTAATGATTGACACGCAGGTCATACAAAAATTAAAGACAACCCTATGGCTCCTGCCGGTTGCCGTATACATCGACATGCAAGTCGATATTAACTATTACAACATGATCATCTCATACATCAAAATATATCTCATCATGTCATTGGCCATATCATATCACATACATACCCTGCAAAAACAAGTTAGACGTCCTCTAATTTGTTGTTTCATGTTTTACGTGGCTGCTATGGGTATCTAGCAAGAACGCTTCTTACCTACGCAAAGCCACAACGGTGATATTTAAGTTGCTATTTAACCTTCTACAAGGACCGCCTTTGTCTATTCCGATTCAACTAAGATAGGAGAGACAGACACCCGCCAGCCATCTTATGCAACAAAAGTCGCATGTCTGTCGATGGAACCGGTCTCATGTACGTGGACATGTAAAGTTGGTCCGGGCCGCTTCATCCCATAATACCGCTGAATCAAGAAAGACCAAGGAGGGAAGCAATTTAAACATCAACGCCCACAAACCCCTTTGTGTTCTACTCGTGAAAACATCTACGCAAGATCCTAGCTCTGATACCACTGTTGGGGAACGTCGCATGGGAAACAAAAATTTTCCTACGTTCACCAAGATCAATCTAGGAGATGCATCTACGAGAGGAGAGTTGGATCCACATACCCTTGTAGATCGCTAAGCGGAAGCGTTCAAGAACGCGGTTGATGGAGTCGTACTCGCCGCGATTCAGATCGCCGAAGATCCTAGCACCGAACGGACGGTGCCTCCGCGTTCTTCACACGTGCAGCCCGGTGACGTCTCCCACGCCTTGATCCAGCAAGGAGAGAGGGAGAGGTTGGGGAAGACTCCATCCAACAGCAGCACGATGGCGTGGTGGTGGTGGAGGAGCGCGGGACTCCAGCAGGGCTTCGCCAAGCGCTGCAAGAGACGAGGAGGGAGAGGGGTAGGGCTGCGCCAAGAGGGAGACGTTCTCGTGTGTCTAGCAGCCCCAAAACCTCACATATATATAGGGGGAAGGGAGGGCTGCGCCCCCTTTAGGGTTTCCCACCCCTAGGGGAGCGGCCAGCCCTAGAAAACCCATCTAGGGTGCGGCCAAGGGGGGGGAGAGAGAGGGGGCGCCCTAGGGTGGGCCTTAAGGCCCATCTGGACCTAGGGTTTGTCCCCCTCCACACTCCATGCGCCTAGGGACTTGGTGGGGGGGCGCACCAGCCCCCTTGGGGCTGGTCCCCTCCCACACTTAGCCCACGCAGCCACCTGGGGCTGGTGGCCCCACCTGGTGGACCCCCGGGACCCTCCCGGTGGTCCCGGTACATTACCGATATCGCCCGAAACTTTTCCGGTGACCAAAACAGGACTTCCCATATATGAATCTTTACCTCCGGACCATTCCGGAACTCCTCGTGACGTCCGGGATCTCATCCGGGACTCCGAACAACATTCGGTAACCGCGTACATACTTTCCCTATAACCTAGCGTCATCGAACCTTAAGTGTGTAGACCCTACGGGCTCGGGAACCATGTAGACATGACCGAGACAACTCTCCGGCCAATAACCAACAGCGGGATCTGGATACCCATGTTGGCTCCCACATGTTCCACGATGATCTCATCGGATGAACCACGATGTCAAGGATTCAATCAATCCCGTATACGATTCCCTTTGTCTATCGGTATAGCACTTGCCCGAGATTCGATCGTCGGTATACCGATACCTTGCTCAATCTCGTTACCGGCAAGTCTCTTTACTCGTTCCGTAACACATCATCCCGTGATCAACTCCTTGATCACATATTGTGCACATTATGATGATGTCCTACCGAGTGGGCCCAGAGATACCTCTCCGTCATACGGAGTGACAAATCCCAGTCTCGATTCGTGCCAACCCAACAGACACTTTTGGAGATACCTGTAGTGCACCTTTATAGCCACCCAGTTACGTTGTGACGTTTGGTACACCCAAAGCATTCCTACGGTATCCGGGATTTGCACAATCTCATGGTCTAAGGAAAAGATACTTGACATATAGAAAAGCTTTAGCATACGAACTACACGATCTGTGCTAGGCTTAGGATTGGGTCTTGTCCATCACATCATTCTCCTAATGATGTGATCCCGTTATCAACGACATCCAATGTCCATGGTTAGGAAACCGTAACCATCTATTGATCAACGAGCTAGTCGTCTAGAGGCTCACTAGGGACATGGTGTTTGTCTATGTATCCACACATGTATCTGAGTTTCCTTTCAATACAATTCTAGCATGGATAATAAACGATTATCGTGAACAAGGAAATATAATAATAACCAATTTATTATTGCCTCTAGGGCATATTTCCAACACTTATGTGGTAGAACTAAATACCCTACTGATTTCCTTATTCTTCGTTTGAACCATGAGATGTTTTGTATTGTTGTATTCGGTAAAACTTTTTACATACTGCTAGTGTTGTAGTTGATTGCTTAATGAAAAAAATTGATGCTAAATTATGTGGTGCGAAAGTTGAATTTATTTCTTTTCTTCATTTGCTGATCAACCAAATACTCTACCAATATGAAAGATGATTTTGCGCAAATTGCTTCAATAGGAATTCATATAAATGACCAGCTAGAGCAATATATAGATCACGAGAGTCTTATTAATGATAAAGATGAGAGACAAATTGATGAAACTTTTCACTTTCAACCACCACTCTTGAAAGTTAATGTTCCACCTAATACTTTGGGGAAGCCACCTCCTCGAAAGGGAGAACCAGTGCTCGATTTAATACCTCTACCAAAAAAAACTTAGATGTACTTATCTGGATGAAAAGAAAGATTGTCCTATTATATCAATGCTACATGTGAATTGTTGGAAATATTCCACCTGATACTTTGGGGAAGCCACCACCTCTTCCAAAGGGAGAGTCGATGTTTGATTTAACACCTCTAAACTCCGCCAAAAAAATAGTTAGATATACTTTCCCGGATGCAAAGAAAGTCTAGAGGCCCATTAGCACATTAAGGGTGCCCCTAGCTTGGTGGGAGTTGGAGGAGGACTCCTCATCCTTGGCTAGCATGCCAAGGGAGGTGATCCCCGTCCCCAATCATCCAACCCCCCTCCACCTATTTATACTTATGGCCTATGGGCCGCCCCTATTGAACACACAAGTTCTCTCTCGTCCGGGTGCTCCCCTCTACTTCTCTCTAGTTCTCTACTTCTCTAGATAATTTGAAGAGACATCAGAAAACTGTTCCTAACTCCTCTAGTTCTTCGGTGGCGCTTAGCTCTAGACAGCGAACCGCTGCTTAATTGTCGATACATTTCCAACATATCTATAATTTTTACTGTTTCATGCTATTATATTATCAATCTTGTATGCTTTATATATCATTTTATATCATTTCGGGAACTAACCAATTAATGAAGTGCCAGTTCCTGTTTTTTCCTATTTGTTGGTTTTGCAGAAAAAACCATACCAAATGAAGTCCAAACACGATGATACTTTACGGTGACTTTTTTATAGAAGAGATCCTAGAAGCTCCGGGGGGGGGG
>LR738710.1:8641948-8658378 GCA_902687465.1 Secale cereale | reverse complement strand
GGGAGGGGGGACGTCCAGAAGACCTACAGGTGGGCCATAAGCTCAAGGGGTGCAATCCCTGGGGGGGCGCCACCTGAGCTTGTGGGCCACACGAGACTCCGTCTGACCTAATTCGAGCGCTATAAATTCCCAAAAAAACAGAGTGAGACCCGGTTTTTATCGCCGTTGCAAGGCTCTGTTCTTGTGCAATCCCATCTGGAGGCCTCCGCTGGTACTCTATCGGGGGGAGAATAGATCACGGAGGCCATCTTCATCAATCTTTCCTCCTCCATGATGATGTGTGAGTAGTTGCCACGGGACATACGAGTCCATAGCAGTAGCAAGATATCTCTCTCTCTCTCTCTCTCTCTCTCTCTCTCTCTCTCTCTCTCTCTCTCTCTCTCTCTCTCTCTCTCTCTCTCTCTGATCTTCAATACAATGTGAGATCTATTTGATGTAATTCTTGATGTGTGTTTGTTGGTATCCAATGAGTTGTAGATTTATGATCACATTATTCACTGAAAGTGATTGAGTCTTTTCTGAGATTTATTATGTGTGATTTTATAGCCTTGTATTTATCTCCAATCTATCTTCTTGGCCAATTATATTTATTTATCTTTAGTAGGAGAGGTGCTTGGTAGTAGTTTTAATCTTGTGATGTCCTTACTCTATGAAAAAAGGAGTTGCAAGGCATGTATTTGTGTTGTTGCTACTAAGGGGTAAAATGATGGAGTTCAATCATAATAATTGATTTAACTTTGTCTACATTATGTCATCATGATTTAAGCATTACCCTATTCGTTACGAAATTAAGAACTCAAGATGCATGTTGGATAGCGGTGGAGGGGTGGAGTAAGCATTACCCTATTCATTATGAAATTAAGAACTCAAGATGCATGTTGGGTAGCGGTGGAGGGGTGGAGTAATAGTAGTAGATTTAGTAAGATTAATGGCCTACTTGGCACGGACATAATTCCTATATATTGATCCTGCCATGAATATTATCATAACTATGTGATATTCTATCAGTTGTCCAATACGAAAAAATACCCACCGTACTATGCTTATGAGAGAGATGCCTATAGCGAACGTCATGCCCCTTGGATCCATTCACTTTAGATCTACTAAAACCCTAAAATACTTGCTATAATTTATTTACTTTTACTTGTCTATCCACTACTATTCAATTTGATCCTTGCAATTAACGAGTACAAGGGGATTGACAACCATCTTGCCCGCGTTGGGTACAAGTATTTGCTCTGTGTATGTGCAGGTACTGCTTACATGTTTTGTGTGGTGTCTCATACTAGTTCAATAAACAGTGTTTATTAACTGAGGGAAATACTATCTGCTACTATACTACATCACCCTTCCTCTTCAGGGAAATCCCAACGCCTATCACAATTAGCAGAAGAATTTCTGGCACTGTTGCTAGGGAGACTTCACCAAACAACTATAGGCTCCTTCGCACACATTTACATCCTGATTCCTAATCTTTCGGATCCTGCTGGTCTCCAAGCTAGCAAAATCAGCAGAACACCCTTCTCGCTAGGGTATCCACGTGCAGGGTCTTCCGAGTACCTATCACCATCTTAACCAACTGGTTCTTTCGACTCTTTTCCTGACTACATCCTCTTCAGAGCCCTCTACTGTGGGAGTGTATGCTTAGCTGGGCCAAACTCCTCATTACTATGAATGCTACAAGGCTTGTCCTGAATATTGTCCTAACGGCCTTTCTTGTGCGGAACCCGTTGTCCCATTCTTTCCTTGTCCGATGCCTTTTTCCCTTGGCCGACTGTTGCGATCGGCTCTGCACCACTGACACTGTCCTCACCATCTGACTTGCAACACTTGTTCTTGTCATTCCTACAGTTTTGATCGTTTTGCCCCTTCTGATCAGTCGGTTGTTGTCGCGGTTCTCCTTTTCGGATCTTGCCGCTCTCTTCACCATCTGAGTGGTAATCTCCACCCGGACGAGCTTGAGCCAGAGGTGCTCATACCTCACACCCTGCTGGCAGGCAAGGACAACCCAACCTTCAGGCACCGCCTCCACCAAGTTGCATAGCTGGGCCCATGTTTGAATGTAATCCCAAGTGGACTCCTTGGGCTTCTGAAAGCATGAACTCTTGGTAATCTCCAGGCGTTTGTCTGTGCCTTCGAAGTCTTAAGAAAACATCCTCCGGTTAGTTGTATTAACTGTACTCGCGTCTGCTTTTAGCTACAAGCCTAAAACTATTAAGGATGTTGCTTGGGCACCGGGGTACTGCTTCGGGCCCAACTGTCAGTGGCCAACCTGTTGTTTGTTTGTGGAGGGTTGTTGGGCTCCCGCATGCAAGAGTTGCATGCGAATGGTCTTTTGTGTTTCCGTATCGGTGGTAGCAATACCATTTTCCATTTCCTTGTTCATTTTAGATATGTTTATCTTATTATTTATTATTTTATGCTTTTCTATTCTATTTTATTTTTAAGGACATTGTTAGCTTATATATATATATATATATATATATATATATATATATATATATATATATATATATTGACAAATATATGCACATTTCTCTTAAAAAATAGCATGAAGATTTTTTTAAAATTCGACAAGCACTTTTTAAATTTCATTAGCATTACTTTGCAAATATGTGAGCATTTTTTTTGTTAATAAACCATGAACTTTCGTTAAAGGCATGCATAGTTTTTATAATTTCAGAAACATTTTTCCAAAATGTACGACCATGTTCTAAAATATGTGAGCACTTAATAAAATATCATGCGCATATTTTATAATGATAGCTTTTTTCCAATTATTAAACAATTATTAAAATATGTAAACATAACTACATTTTAGACAAGAATTGAAATAAAAATAGTAACACAAATAAAAAAGATTTTCATCCAACCCTTGCTAATGGGTCATCTCAATATATTAGGTACTCATTGCGATCAAAAACAAGTGTCATGCTTTTAGTTCACGACACTTATTTTGAATCAGAGGGAGACAGGGAGTAGTGGGTGGCGCCGTGCTATTGGGCGCTGTATGGGCCTCCTATAGCAGCATCGACGCTAGTATGACTTGTGCTATTTGAGGCGTGGTCAATTGCCCATGTTTGTTTGGTGAATGTGTAAATTACCCTTAAGGCACACGTCGTATGTAACTTTTTTTTAGGATCACGTAATATGTAAGATAGTCCTGGCCATCTCCGACCCGGCCTTGTCGGCCCACCCAGGCCCGACCCTAAAATCCAGGGCCTAGGCCCGACGGGTTTACCATGGGCCAGGCTTGGGCCTGAGTTTTGTGCCCACCAGTAGAGCCTAGACGGGCTTGCGCTTGGCATATTGGCATTTTAAGGAAGAGGCCTGGCCCATGGCCCTAATCCCTAAGGGCTTTTCAGGGCTTTTTACCAGATGGGGCGGGCTTGGGCTTAAAAAGTAGGCCCGATGGTAGGGTCTGGGCGAGCCTGGGCCTTAGTTTTCGGCCGTGTGCTTTTTTAGGGCCAGCCCATGGCCAGCTATATATGTAACTAACCCGCCATTTCCCTTGCCCATAAATCCCTTCTCAATCTCTCAAAGTGATCTCTGTCCTCAAGTGATGATTTCGTGCTACTTCTCGCAACTTCGTGGTGTCTCTACACCAAGCTCTGTCGGCAGTCTTTGTCGTCTCAATCTCTCACTCAAATCCATCGTAGCTCACTGAATCGCTCCCTTTTCCACATCCTGTTTCACGATTCAGGAAGATCTTGCCAAGATCCCCACCGAGCTAGAACCTCATCCAAGCTTTGTGAGTCTGGGCGGCTAGATCTGTAGGAAGAACTCCCTGTGGAATCCCAACCAAATCCCGACAAATCCATACACAAAAAGCTTTCCGCGTTGCTAGGGTGCACGGGTGACGGTGGAGGCGCTAGAAGGTGGGGTTCCGGGCGGGCTGGAGAATCAAGGTTTCAGGTTTGAAGCGGCTTCAATGGGGGGAGAAAAGACCCCGACGCTGGAAGGAGTTGAAGGGAAGTTGGAAAATCTACGGCTCTCAGAGGCAGAGAAGAAAGGGATCGGAATAGGAAAGAAGCAAGCCTACTCATCGAGGGGAGGTAAACTGCATGCAGTGAGTAAGCTCTTCTCTGAAAGGCCAGCAAAAGCAGAGTATGTAGGAAGAATTTTGGGGAGTATTTGGAGCCCTTTTTTGGGGGTTGAATGCAAAGATCTTGGGAGAAATCGTTTTCTGTTTACCTTTCATGAGGAAGTAGCTAAGAAAAAGGCAATAGAGGATGGTCCATGGACATTTAACAAGGATGTAATTGTCACGGAAGAGTTTGCACCAAACAAAACTATAGATGAATATGAGTTCAGAACAATAACAATTTGGACAAGAGCTTATGGGATCCCCATGGGGGCAATGAGTAAAGAGACAGGGGATCTTATTGGAGACCAAATTGGGAGGACTCTGGATGTGGACTTGGATGATAGTGGTGATGCAATGGGAGAATATATGCGAATCAAGGTGCGGATCGATATCATTGTCCCCATTACGAGGTTCATTGAATTAGTCATAGACGACGATGATGAAGATGATCAAGATATGTTATGTGAAAGGATGACAGACTGAAGATAAAGAAGTTAAGGAGAATCGGCAAGAAAGTGAGGTGAAGACCATTACCTTTAAATATGAGTACCTCCCAGATTTTTGCTACAATTGCGGGATCATTGGACATACAGAGAAGGCATGTCCAACAAGAACTAGAAGAGAAGGATCTAGACAATTTGGCCCGTGGCTAAAAGCTATAATATATAAGGGTAGTTCCAGTGAGGAAAGGAGCAGAGGATCAAGTGACGGGGATGGCCTCGGGAAACATAATAGTACCGGGAGTAAATATGGCAGCGAAGGCCCATCATGGAGAAAACATCTACTGGACAAACCTGAAGGTAATATATCAAAGAAATGAGAGGAAAAAGAAGTCTCAAGTCCTCTAAAAAAACACTCAGGGTGATCGAGCAGTTTCAGATAGAGGGAGAAAATTAGCTTCTGATGAGAGGCAACATATGTCAAACACTGAAAACAATGAGGGAGAAGCATATCAGGAAAATATTTCTATGGTTTTGAAGGGTGATTATGCAGCCAAGGAAAACAATAAGGTGGATAAGAAAATGACACCAGTAGGGACTCAAAAGGAATTTGAACCAAATAAAGCAAAGCATGAGCAAGAAGTCCATGACACCAAAGGAAAAGGTGATCAGAACCCTACAAAGGATCCAAAACAATCAACTTCTAAGCGCCTAGAAAGGCCAAAAGTAAAACAACAACCACAAAAGCAATTAACTGAGGCAAAAACAATGAAGAGGAATGTTGTTTTGATGGAGTTTGAGGTGGATGCTAGGGCAGCAAAGAAAGCCAGAATGGAAGTGGACAGTGAAGAAGAAAAAGACCAAACCAAAGTGGATGGCGAAAAAGGAAAAGACCAAACCACTAAAATTGAATTTTTTAAGCGCTGGGCTGCAGGGACAGCCCAGCGGACCAAAATGAATATTTCGGTTTGGAACTACTGGGGCTTGGGGAATGGCCCAGCAGTTCGTGGGCTTCTGGATCTCCAGAAGCAGGTGGACCCTGATGTGTTGTTCTTATCAGAGACAAAGATGGATGAAAACAGAATGGTTTGGTTCAAGAGTGTGTTGGGATTTTCAAACATGGTGGTGAGGAAATGTGAAGGAAAGAGCGGTGGCTTGGCTTTATTTTGGAAAAGGCAGATTAAGGCAGAGTTGCATAATTTCTCAAGATATCATATAGACATTGTAATCATTGAACAAGATGGTTTCAATTGGCGTTTCACTGGAATCTATGGTGAACCAGCTTCATATAAGAGGGAGAAGACATGGAAACTATTAAGAATTCTCAAAGATCAATTGAAGCTTCCATGGTTATGCGCAGGTGACTTTAATGAGATCATGTATGGGAATGAGAAGAATGGAGGTCCCCCACGCAATCTCAAGCATATGGAAAGTTTCAGAATGGCGCTAGCTGACTGTGGTTTGAGAGATTTGGGTTTCAAGGGGGACAAATTCACATGGCGGAATAACAGCCACCATGCAAAATCTTTACCTAATAATAAAGCACGGAACGAGTCCGTCGGGTTCACCGTCACATTACGCTTTCTTCTCATGTCATAATACGCTTTTACAATTTGTATTGACAAAATCGTAATATAAACAAGGTGGTACTAATTTGGGGGTAAGCACTAAAAATTTTCCCGTCGCGCCGTCCGTCCATCGGAAAACAACACAACTAGCCGACGGCAAGGATCTTCTTTCTTTTCACCAACCGAGTCTTTGTCTTTCTCTCTCTCACCGACCAGAGTTTCCCTCAGCTCATGCCTACCAGCACAACAACCAGCGCCTAAACAAAAAGTGCCTGGTGAGCGCACGCAGAGTGTTCGACCTAATGCTTGTCGGCCGGCTCGACGGCCGACACCGTGCCCTGGAGACGCCGGTGCTGAGGACGCGCACGCACGACTTGTTTCGGCTGAGCCCAAGAAAGATCCCGTCCCGCCGCTGGCCGGACCTCCTCCTCTCAAAAATCAGAATCCTCTCTTCCACGATCGATCATCTCCGACCAACATGTACGTACATGGGTTCCCGACCAGCCACCAAGCCAAAGCAGCAACCTTTTCACCGATTCCTCTCACTCGCTCCATCTATCTCATGAGCGCCGATCAACGACCGGAGGGGCAGGGGATGGACGCTGACACCTGCGACGGTGAGGTGAGGACCAAGGACAAGGCCTGGTTCCACTTGTTGGCGAGCGAGCAGGCCGAGTCCAAGAGCCCATACGACGTACCGTACCGTACGTGCTCAAGCGCCTCAATCAGCCGAGAGTCATCGCCGGCGCTAGCTCTCTTGTCTTCTGCTAGGTCGCCGGGAGCACGGCCGCCAAGCTAGGCATCGTGCGCGTCCCTCCCAGTCCCAGCTGATTGAGGAGAGGACCACGGCGATCGAGGCTACCAGCTGCGACGGTTTGGACCACAAAAAAAAGGACGACGGACGCGCGCATGGAGCGGCCGGAGACCGGAGAGCTAGCTGCATGCACCGCCGTGAGCGACATATGTGCTTTTACAATTTGCATTGACAAAATCGTAATATAAACAAGGTGGTACTAATTTGGGGGTACACACTAAAGATTTTCCCGCGTCGCGCCATCCGTCCGCCGGAAAACAACACAACTAGCCGACGGCAAGGATCTTCTTTCTTTTCACCAACCGAGTCTTTGTCGTTCTCTCTCTCACCGACCAGAGTTTCCCTCAGATCATGCGTACCAGCCCAACAACCAGCGACTAAACAAAAAGTGCCAGGTGAGCGCACGCAGAATGTTCGACCTAATGCTCGTCGGCCGGCTCGATGGCCGACACCGTGCACTGGAGAGGCCAGTGCTAAGGACACGCACGCACGACTTGCTTTGGCCGATCCCAAGAAAGATCACGTCCCGTCTCTGGCCGGACCTCCTCCTCTCACAAATCAGAATCCTCTCTTCCACGATCGATCATCTCCGACCAACATGTACGTACATGGGTTCCCGGCCAGCCACCAAGCCAAAGCAGCAACCTTTTCACCAATTCCTCTCACTCGCTCCATCTATCTCATGAGCGCCGATCGACGACCGGAGGGGCAGGGGATGGACTCTGACACCTGCGACGGTGAGGTGATGACCAAGGACAAGGCCTGGTTCTACTTGTTGGCGAGCGAGCAGGCCGAGTCCAAGAGCCCATACGACGTACCATACCGTACGTGCTCAAGCGCCTCAATCAGCCGAGAGTCATCGCCGGCGCTAGCTCTCTTCTCTTCTGCTAGGTCGCCGGTGAGCACGGCCGCCAAGCTAGGCATCGTGCGCGTCCCTCCCAGTCCCAGCTGATTGAGGAGATGACCACGGCGATCGAGGCTACCAGCTGCGACGGTTTGGACCACGGAAAAAAGGACGACGGACGCGCGCATGGAGCGGCCGGAGACCGGAGAGCTAGCTGCATGCGCCGCCGTGAGCGACGTATGTGCTTTTACAATTTGTATTGACAAAATCGTAATATAAACAAGCTGGTACTAATTTGGGGGTACGCACTAAAGATTTTCCCCGTCGCGCCGGCCGTCCGCCGGAAAACAGCACAACCAGCCGATGGCAAGGATCTTCTTTCTTTTCACCAACCGAGTCTTTGTCTTTCTCTCTCTCACCGACCAGAGTTTCCCTCAGCTCATGCCTACCAGCCCAACAACCAGCGACTAAACAAAAAGTGCCAGGTGAGCGCACGCAGAGTGTTCGACCTAATGCTCGTCGGCCGGCTCGACGTCCGACACCGTGCCCTGGAGACGCCGGTGCTGAGGACGCGCACGCACGACTTGTTTCGGCCGAGCCCAAGAAAGATCCCGTCCCGTCGCCGGCCGGACCTCCTCCTCTCACAAATCAGAATCCTCTCTTCCACGATCGATCATCTCCGACCAACATGTACGTACATGGGTTCCCGGCCAGCCACCAAGCCAAAGCAGCAACCTTTTCACCGATTCCTCTCACTCGCTCCATGTATCTCATGAGCGCCAATCGACGACCGGAGGGGCAGGGGATGGACGCTGACACCTGCGACGGTGAGGTGAGGACCAAGGACAAGGCCTGGTTCTACTTGTTGGCGAGCGAGCAGGCCGAGTCCAAGAGCCCATACGACGTACCGTACCGTACGTGCTCAAGCGCCTCAATCAGCCGAGAGTCATCGCCGGCGCTAGCTCTCTTCTCTTCTGCTAGGTCGCCGGTGAGCACGGCCGCCAAGCTAGGCATCGTGCGCGTCCCTCCCAGTCCCAGCTGATTGAGGAGAGGACCACGGCGATCGAGGCTACCAGCTGCGACGGTTTGGACCACGGAGAAAAGGACGACGGACGCGCGCATGGAGCGGCCGGATACCGGAGAGCTAGCTGCATGCGCCGCCGTGTGCGACGTATGCGACCAGGCCTGCTTCTGCTTGGGAGACCCAATCAAATGTTGGTGTCATACATCCATCTCAAAGGAAAGGACGAATCAAAATTCCATTGGGTTTTATTAGTGGATACAGATTGGCCAATCGATGATGTCTTGTGAAATTTTTAAAGATATATTGACAAGATTGCATTTGTAAAACACTCGAAAAAGGATTTTTCTATGGGAAGGTTGATCTTTTCTACTTGTTGGAGAGCGACCAGGCCGAGTCCAAGAGCCCATACACTATACCGTACCGTACGTGCTCAAGCGCCTCAATCAGCCGAGAGTCAACGCCGGCGCTAGCTCTCTTCTCTTCTGCTAGGTCGCCGGCGAGCACGGCCGCCAAGCTAGGCTCGTGCGCGTCCCTCCCAGTCCCAGCTGATTGAGGAGAGGACCACGGCGATCGAGGCTACCAGCTGCGACGGTTTGGACCACGGAAAAAAGGACGACGGACGCGCGCGTGGAGCGGCCGGAGACCGGAGAGCTAGCTGCATGCGCCGCCGTGAGCGACGGATGCGACCAGGCCTGCTTTGCTTGAGAGACCCAATCAAATGTTGGTGTCATACATCCATCTCAAAGGAAAGGACCCATCAAAATTCCATTGATTTTTATTAGTGGATACACGCATGCATGCATGCGTCCATTACGTACGGCGTCTCATTACTCCACTATGCTATTTAACCATCATTATTACTCTCTCGGTAAAGAAATTCAAGAGCATTTACATCGCTAAAGTAGTGATCTGAACACTCTAATTATTTATTTATTGAGGGGTATATCTCTCCTCTCTCCCTAATCTTTACCTAATTTTTTTTAATTTAATAATAAAGCACGGAACGAGTCTGTCGGGTTCACCGTCGCGCACCTTTTACAAAAAAGCCCGTGACATTCTTTGGAATTAACCCGCACTCCCGGATGTTCTTCTGGAAAAAAACACGATTCGACAAGCCTCTGTCTTCCGCACGATAACTCTAGATGCCCCGGCGTCAAGGTTCCCTCCGTCGCCACACCCCCATCCCTCCCACACCGCTGTGCATGGGGCAGGTGGAACCGGGCGACGGCGGCGGCGTGATCTCCGGCATGTCGGCGGTTTCATTCCCGATGGTGGAAGGAGGCTTCCGGCGGCGGCAAGCTCCTATAGGTCGGCGGCGAACAAGAGGGGGATTGAGAGAGAGAGAGAGATGCAGGAGAGAGAGAGAGAGAGAGAGAGAGAGAGAGAGAGAGTGGAGGGAAGGAGAGGACGAGGAGCAGGGGAAGTGAGGCGCAGGAGAGAGAGAGAGGGCCGAGGGAAGGAGGAGAAGGAGGATGCTAGGGACGGCCGGTGTGGTTGCTCCGGTGATGGTGTCCGGCGGGATCGGCGGCGTTTATCGCCCTTGCCGCGGTCGGGAAAGTGGAACGGAGTCATGGGTGCGGCTGGAACACGGGCGGGCGGGGGGAGCACGGGGCGTGTGGCAGCAATCGCCCTGGCAACAGTTGGGGAAGAGGAACGGAGCTGTGGGTGCGGCTGGAACACGGGAAGACGTCGTGGCATGGGGATGGAGCACAACCGGCCGTATGTTGGAAGGAGCTGGGGGCGGGGCAACTCGTAGGCTGGATGGAGAAGAGGATGAGCGGCGCTGGCTGGTGGATAAGGTCACGAGAGGAGGAGCGATGGCGATGTGTGGAGAAGAGGCACACACTGGTCAAAAGGAGCTCTCGGTGGGGATTGCTACTCCTATTGATGTCGCTTTGCAATCAACTGCGACGCTGCTGTTTGTCTGCACTGCCATGGTTTAATGTTCTTCTAGAAGATTATGCTCCATTGCCATTGTTGCCAAGTACAGCTTATAAAGTAAATTGCATGGGCATTGGTGTACGCTTAAGTTTCATTATCATATGAAGCGTGAACATGCTTCAAACAATCAATTTTTTTCTTTCTGTCAGATAAATTATCTGCAACAGTGATTGAATCTTAGCAAAAAGTAAATATTTTCTCAGGAAGTACTTATGGTTTATCCGAATATGTGATGTCGTAAGTAGCACTATAGTCTCCGATGGAGTTTTTATACTGAAAGACACTTTGTGATTTATTTTTTACAGGGATGCACTTTGTGAACTCTTCATATTCTCAGTTACTTGAAGTTTCTAGCCCTCAAGCTAAAAGTAAATACTTATTTCTCTCTATCCGAAGAAATTTTTATCATCAATCTTCCAGCTTTTTACTTCTGGCGAGGTCCCTTTGTGAGTTGTAAACTTTAATATGTCCTTTGTTTGTTTGAAGATACTAACAGCTTTATGTTGCTTTCCAAATTGTAGCTTTTCTTAGTTAGTGAATTACTTAATTAAATAACTTGTGCATTTTGTATACTGAAGGATGATGGTTCCTCGCACAAATGTTGCTTAGCTTTGGCTGAACTTGCTCGGAGGGGTTTCTGTTGCCTTGTAGCTTTTCTGATGTTTGAAGCGCATGCTCCTGCTATAACCACATCCACATCTCCCTGGATGGTCGGTGCGTGTTTTTGCTAACTTTCTTTTCTAAAAATATATAATATACACACTGGATGACCAGCTGCACATACACATGAGTTGTTCCACCCATAATAATTAATAAATTGCAACATTTGTAATTCAAATATATACTTTACTTGAACGATATAGTCGATTGAATTTTGCAGTGCATATTTGGCTAATTTTATATACACGTCAAAAATATTGTCCCGTTGCAACGCACGGGAAGATGCGGGTCGCATAACACATTTTAAGCCTATCTCCCGGTGCAACGCACGGGCAATTTTCCTAGTATTATATAAAGGAGAGACTAGACCGACCTGTGGCGTCCAGTGAATGGTGTAATCGCTTCCCTGCCTATACGGTGGTAAATGGAGATCCAAGACACTCAGAACATAGGCCAGTCACCATTCTAATTGAAGCAAAAATGAAAATTCCTAGAGCAATGAATGGAAGAACTTCTTTAGATTTGAAGCTAGATGGATTGATGAAGAAGAATGAGTAGTTATTGTGAACAATGCTTGGAATGACGCAAATCTGCAACAAGGAGGTAATGTTGCACAGTGGATACAAAGGGTGGCTGAAAATCTGAAGAACTGGGATGAAAATGTGCTTGGAGATTTGCAGAAGAGGATCAATCAACTAAAGCAACAGTTAGAGGAGACAAGAAGAGGCGATATAGATCAACAAAGGGTAGATAGAGAACATTTCCTAAAGTATAAATTGGATAGATTGGAGCATCAATTAGATACAAAGTGGAAACAAAGAGCTCACGTAAGATGGTTGGTTTCCGGTGATAAAAATACGGCTTTTTTCCATGCTTTTGCTTCGGAAAGGAAAAAGAGGAACACCATTAGAAGACTGAAACGGGATGATGGCTCATGGATAAATAATGCAGACCAACTAAGGCAACACGTTGCAAACTACTTTTTCAGTATATTCTCTTCGGCTACTGGACAAAATTATGAGGAAGTTCTTCATGCAGTTCAACCTAGAGTTTCAGCACAAATGAATAATATCCTCTATTCAGAGTACACACAAGAAGAAGTTAAAATTGCTCTAGCAAGCATTGGGGACCTGAAAGCACCAGGACCTGATGGCATGCCGGCAATATTTTTTAAAAGATTTTGGAATACTGTTGGTAATCAGGTTACAAATGAAGTACTCAAAGTACTCAATGGAGGAGAAATGCCAGATGGCTGGAACAACACAATGATAGTACTCATCGCAAAAACTACAACACCAGAAGAATTGAAGGATCTGCGACCAATAAGCTTATGCAGTGTGGTTTACAAACTAATCTCCACGGTAATTACAAATAGGCTTAAATTAATCCTTCCTGATATTATCTCGGCAAATCAAAGTGCATTCATTCCAGGAGGAATGATATCTGACAATATTCTTCTTGCCTATGAGCTGACACACTTCCTGTAGAGGAAAGGAACTGGAAGGAAAGGATATGCAGCAATTAAATTAGACATGAGTAAAGCATATGACCGGGTGGAGTGGAAATTCTTGCAAAGAATGATGCTGCGACTGGGTTTCAATGGAAGATGGACCGAGCTCGTGATGAAATGCGTCACTACTGTCAGATATCAAGTAAAGGTGAATGGGGATGTAACAGAGACCATCATTCCAGAACGTGGGCTTCGCCAAGGTGATCCCTTGTCCCCTTACCTTTTCCTAATCAGTGCCGAGGGTTTCTCGACCTTGTTACATAAAGCTGAACGAAATGGAAGATTAAAAGGAGTAAAAATTTGTAATAATGCCCCAAGTGTAAGCCATTTATTGTTTGCAGATGACTCACACCTTCTCATCGAAGCAGATAGAAATAGTGTGCATGAAGTGAACACAATATTAAGAAAGTATGAAGCATGCTCAGGTCAAGTGGTAAACAAGGAAAAATCAGCTATCATGTTTAGCAAAAATACAAAAGTTGAAGATAAAGATGACCCGATGAAGCAGCTGAACATTGCAAAGGAGGGCTTCTCAGGGAAATATTTGGGACTGCCAGTGTACATCGGTAAATCTAAAGCAAAGACATTTCAATACTTGAAGGAGAAAGTGTGGAAGATACTTCAGGGATGAAAATAGAAGTTGCTTTCTAAAGCAGGAAAGGAGATCCTAATCAAGGCAGTTGCGCAGGCCATACCTGTTTATGCCATGGCATGTTTTGATCTTACTAAATCATTGTGTGATGAGATCAGCTCAATGATAGGAAATACTGGTGGAGTAATATGGACAAAGAGAACAAGATACATTGGGTGAGTTGGGAAAGTATGACAAAGCCAAAGAAAGATGGCGGGCTGGGATTCAGAGATCTGCATTCTTTCAACCTCGCCATGCTAGCAAGGCAGGCCTGGAGAATTCTAAAGAATCCCACATCCCTATGCGCCGAAAGACTGTCAGCTAAGTACTTCCCGGACCGAGATCTCTTAAATGCTGAAGCGAAGAGTGGAATCTCCTATTGCTGGAGAAGCATATTGAAAGGAGTCAAAGTGCTGAAAAATGGTATTATTTGGAGAGTGGGGAATGGGAAAAACATTAACATATGGACGGATCCTTGGCTCCCAAGAGATAGCTCAAGAAGGGTCAAGTCTATGAGGCGAAATCATTTACTCACAAGATTCGCCGAATTGATTGACCCAGTTTCGCACTCATGGGATGCACAACTTATCGAGCAGACCTTCAGTGAAGAAGATGCAAATACTATATTCTCAATCCCAATGCAGGAGGGAGTAGAAGATATAATAGCATGGTATTTTGATAAAAGGGGGAACTTCTCTGTAAAATCAGCATACCAGGTGGTTCTGGACAGTCAGGGAAGGGAAGCAGATGAGGCATCAGCATCTACAACACACACCCCTGAAGGGAATATTAAGCTACCATGGAAGAAATTATGGGCTTTACCATTACGAGGTAATTAAACTCAAAGATTTCTTATGGCGTTTTACAAATAATAGCCTTCCGCTCAGAATGAAACTAAAGAGAAGGGGAATTGAGCTTGACACGAGGTGCCCAGTGTGTTACAGGCTAGATGAAGACGGCGGGCACTGTTTCTTGAAATGCAAATTGGTGAAGGCTCTATGGAGGGCTGTGGGGTTGGAAGATACACAACTACTATTGGTGAATTGCCCCAATGCTAAATGGGTAATGATACAAATCCTCCAACTAAATGAAGAAACATGTACAAAGGTATGTGTGTTACTATGGACTTGGTGGCTAGAAAGAAATAAGGCCAACCAAGAACAGAAAATTAGGAGCCTAAATGAAATTTTATTCTCTCATCAACTACTTTTTACAGAATACTGGGAGCACTTCAAGAGGAGAAAAGAAAAGAGGCAAAATAAGATACAGGTCTGGTCCCCTCCTCCCAAGGATAACCTGAAAATAAACTCAGATGGGGCATTCAGAGAATCAACTCATTCCGGCGGATGGGGTTTTACCATAAAAAATGAATTAGGGGAAACGCTGGTGGCAGGAGCAGGAAATCTAACATTTGTTGGTGACCCTTTGCACGCAGAGGCAACAACGATGTCTCATGCAATTCAGGAAGCAGCAAGAATGGGATGCCAAAAGATCATACTGGGGACTGACGCTACTGTTCTGAAGCAAGCAATGACCAGCGAGGCATATGACAACTCGGTACTAGGTGTGCTGTTTAAGGACTTGAAATCTGTTATTCAGTACTCGTTTCAGTGTTGTAAAATAGAGGTTTGTTCTAGAGTCTGTAATATATCAACGCACTGTCTTGTTGGGTTTGGTGTGAGTCTAGAAAGGGGAAACTATCAAGTATGGTTTGACCCGCTTCCATCCCATGTAAAAGACCTGGTTGCTGGCGTATGTCCAGTTCGTGTAAGTTAATGAAATGCATTCTGTGTTCCTTTCAAAAAAAAAAAATTCCCTTCTCAAATACAAGTCCCCGCCACTGTTTTAAAATATGTGAACCCTTTTTACTATGAACTTTTGTTAAAGGCGTGCATACATTTTATTATTTCCAACATATTTTTCCAAAATGTGCGACCATATTCTAAAATATGTGAACACATATTAAAATATCATGCACATATTTAGAAATGATTTATTTTTAAAAAATTAGTAAACAATTTTTTAAAATACGTAAAGATAATTATATTTTAAAATAGAACTGAATTGAAAATAATAACACAAATAAAAAGAAAATGCTAAAAGAAAAATTCATCCAACTGTTGCTAATGAGCCGGCTCAATATATACTGCACTTATTAATTTAGATCGGAAGGAGTAGTGGGCGGTGCGTTGCTATTGGGCGCTATATAGGTCTCCTAGCTTGCCAGGAGGGCCTGGCTTTGGCAGAAGACCTACAGCTTAGTAGTGTGGATATGTGCTCAAAAAAATAATAGTAGTGTGGATATTGCATCCGACAGCTCAGTGGTAGTTCAAGATATCAACCAACGATCCCAAGGAGCCTATGGTGCAATTATCAAGGAGATTCGTCGAACATAAATCGTTGTTACATAGTTGCTTTTTCATTCATGAACTTCGAGCATCTACAATCAGACTTGGTAAATCCGGCTCCCTATACACCGGCGGGCACATCCGGACTGGCTATCTACATCTCTCAAATTTGGACTCTTAAATCCACTTAAACGCATGCACGTCGATTATACAAGCAGTGGCGGATCTAGCATTTGACATCAGGGTGGTCTGCCGCTATTTTTTTTACAAGAAATATGACATGCACATTCTAATTAGTTCTCAGTATCACATAGAAAACCGTGCAAAAAATTACATCATTTTTGCATATAGACCGATTTAAGCAAACTACCTGTGCAAAATTATGCATGTGTTCATGGAAAGGAAATTGAGGCAACAAGGCAAACCTTAAGTCTGGAATTAGGGCAAAAAAAGAAACCCTAAGTCTGAAATGAGGGCAAAAAGGCAAACCCTAAGTCTGAAATTGGGCCAAAAAGTTCTTGTAGCTTCTTTGCCGCCATGGTGGGGACTTACTTTAGGGGGGG
>LR738710.1:8610681-8641866 GCA_902687465.1 Secale cereale | reverse complement strand
AGGCGCACGGCTCTGCGACTGGACTGGGCGGGCGGCCACGCAGAGCAGCGGCGCAACCAGACTGGGCGGGCTGGGCTCCGGGCTCCGACGGGCGACCGGCGAAACCGTGAGGAACAACGATGCCACAATGGCGAGGCGGCTGGCCAGTTGGGTGTGTGGGTCGGCTAGACGAGTTGCTGCATTAGTTTTTTTTTTTTTGAGAAATCCTGCATCTATTTATTGGATAATGTTTGTCGGTGTACTAAGGTAGGGGTACCTTAGTACCCCAACTTGTGCACGGGCAGTAGCAGCTTCCCGCGGCAGGGTTTACCACGTGCTTGCCGGAAACCTTTCCGGTCCTCATTAAGCCATTCAAGAACAAAGTGTACAAGTCAGAAGGTCAAGGCCCCGGCAAGAAGAGCTTGCCAGGAAGGCCGTACCAGGCTCAAGGCTGTCACTTTAACACAAGGCCCTGGCAAGAGGAGCTTGCCAGGAAGTCCAAGGAATGCATACCTCAAGAGACACCTCGGCGCGTCGTGCGCCCCGGCAGGGCCCGGGAAGCGACAAGCTTCCGGGCCCGGCAAGGTCACGGCCCCGGCAAGGTGCTTGCCGGGCGAAACTCATGCCGTGTGCCCGCGCTCCAGCTCATCTGTCCACGCGTCGCCCTGGGGCCCTCCCAGGGACGCGTGGCGGAAGGCTGCGCAGCCTGGGGGACACGGTGGCAATCCACGGTGACGAGGCTACCGCCGTGTCGAATGGAGAAGCATGGACGGACACTTTTGGGGTCGACGGTGGCGTGCATTTAATGCCCTTGTCCCCCACTGTCAAAGTTAGGTGAAGACCACTGTACATCTACTGTTCACGCACTATTCCCGCACTGTTACAACTACCACCACAGTTACATTTTTACCCTCCTCTACGTTGACACCTGTCGGTGACCCCTTGAGCTATAAAAGGAGGCCCATGCACAACGTAGAAAGGGTTCGAATCCTAAACAACTCTCACGCTCGGTGTAGCTAGTACTGTAGCTCTTCAAGCTCCCGAGCTCAATACCACCAAGGCAGGAGTAGGGTTTTACGCGTCCGCGCGGCCCGAACCTGGGTAAACTGCCCGCGTGTGCTCCTCGATCCGCTCTTCGCGCTCCCTCCGCTCCCTTACCGCAACGTAGAAGGGGCTCCGGTCCCATAGGTGCTCGTGGGAGGACAGTTTCCCCCGACATCTTTGGCGCGCCAGGTAGGGGGCGTCGAGGTTGTGCGAACCTGAGCTCACGCGGGCGCATTCTTCATCAACTTCTCCAGCTTCATCAACTTCATCAGCAGCACCAACATGGCCCCGAAGAAGAAGGCTTCGGAGGTCGCAGGCCCGTCTGCGTCGATTCCACCGCCACCAGAACCAACGGTGGGTGGAGGAGACGCCGGCGGAAGGGTGGTCGCCGGCGAGGAAACTCACGGCGCCACCAAATCCAAGGACAAGACGGATGACCGAGCGAACTCCAAAACCTCGGTGTCCGTAGACGCACCACGTCCATCTCAGCAGACGACAGGCCAGCAGCGCCGTGGTACAGGAGGTACCATCCGCTTGCTGGGCCAAGGACAAACCGGAGGATCGCGGGACGCTCAAGGCCATCGTCCTGGCACGAGCAAGGCGCGGTCGCCGGGGCGAGAGACTGCTCCTTCTAACCCTGTTAGAAGTCCGAGCATATCTCGCTCCTCGCACCGCTCGCCACCGCTCCCCTCTTCTCCAGCAGAAGCGCTAGCAAGAGCGCAACTGCTCCTCGATTTCCCTCCAGCGGCGGACAAGGCCGAAGACTGGAGGGCGACGATTCAGAGCCTCATCGCCTTCGCAAACAACGACACGCCGCAGCAGCCGGCAACATCGCGGCCACGGCAAGTCGACCAGGCGAAGGCTGATGGCGACAAGACCGCCGGGGGTGCGACAACCGTGCACTCCCCGCCGCGGAAGCAGAAGACGACACTCCGCCGGATTAACGCCGACGACGACTCCACGGCGTCGTCGGATCCGCGGGCTCGTCGGGACCAACGCCAAGTCCTCGACGATCGGCGGCAAGAAGATGCTCGGACGCGCATCGAGCGCCAACGAGAAACCCGACGACAGTCGGACCAGCGCGCCGGGACCGCTGTCGACGCGTACGCGCCCGGTGAGCCAGGCGACTTGCCGTACGCGGCAGGTTGCCCTGCGTTCACCCGCGAGCTGCGGCGCGTCCAGTGGCCCAGCATGAAAAACTTCAAGCCCGACGTACCCGAGAAGTACGACGGCAAGACGCACCCCTCGGAGTTCCTCAGCATCTACACCATCGCGGTGCAGGCTGCCGGGGGGCGCGACGAGAAGATACTCGCCAACTACTTCCCGCTAGTGCTTAAGCCGAACGTTCGTTCTTGGCTTATGCACTTGCCGGAAGGCTCCATTTCTTCGTGGACAGATCTGTGCCACCAATTTGTTGGCGCCTTCACAGGCGGCCACAAACCCCACGGCCAGGAGAGCGATCTCCACATCTTGGCCCAGAAGGAAGGAGAATCCCTGCGCAAGTATATTCAACGATTCAGCTGCGTGCAACACAACATCCCTGACGTCCACCCTGCTGCGGTTATCAGCGCGTTCCACCAGAACGTGCGTAACCGTCGCATGAGGGAAGAGATGGCCATGACCAAGATACGGGATGTCAGCGAGCTCTACGCTCTGGCTGACAAGTGTGCGCGCGCCGAAGAGGGGAGGAAACTCCCCGGAGAAGATGCTGGCGCAGGAGGAAGCGACAGCGAGGATGCCGCCCCGACAAAGAAGAGCCGGCGGCGGAACAACAGAAGAAAGAAGAGCAAGGAAGTGCTGGTCGTCGAGCAGTCCGGCAAGGAGGCTCCCGCCAAGAAGGCACAGGCTGGCGGTTCCGGCAAGGAGCCTGCCCCTGTAGCGGCAGCCGACAAGCAGGACGGCTCCGACAAGCAATACTGCAAGATCCACCGCGCCAAGGGCCACGACCTTTCCAACTGCAAGCGAGTCGAGTACCTCGTCGAACAGCAGAAGGCTGAGTACGAGCGTCGCGACAAGGAGAAGGCCCAAGGTGGCGGGGGAGAGCCAAGCAAGAAGCGGCCATTCAATGTCCGGGGAGGACGCCGCGGCAAGGCCAAGCAGCGGCAAGGTGATCGACCTCCCCGGGCCGCGACAAGGACGAAGAAGAAGACGACGACGACGACATGGAGGAAGGTGATAACAGCGAGAAGGAGTTCCAGAAGGCCACCGAAGTTCTGTGTGTCGACGGAGGCGCCTCTCTGCATACTTCCCACCGCCAACTCAAGCAGTGGGTGCGGGAAGTAAACGCAGCAGAGCCGCCCGTTGAGTCACGCAGGCTACTGAAATGGTCCAGCACGCCCATCATTTTTGATCTTGAGGATCACCCTGACCGCACAACGGCGGTCGGGTGCTTGCCGATGTTGGTCTCACCAACTATCCGCAACCTCAAGGTCACCAAAATGTTGGTTGACGGCGGGGCTGGCCTGAACTTGATCTCCTCAGCTGTGATCAAGAAACTCCAGATCCCAGACGGCGAACTCGAAGAGACCGGGTCGTTCCAAGGAATAAACCCGGGAAGGAGCAAGCCGAAGGGCAAGATTACTCTGCCAGTGACCTTTGGCGGGGAGCTCGACTTCAGGACGGAGAGGATAACCTTTGATGTTGCCGATATCCAATTGCCATACAATGGGATACTTGGACGTCCTGCCCTCGCCAAGTTCATGGCAGCTTCCCACTTCGCCTACAACGTACTCAAGATGCCGGGGCCGATAAGCGTCATCTCTGTCCCTGGCGACAAGAAGGACGCGCTTATCTGCGCCGACAAGATATACCGGGATGTAGCAGCCGCGGCGGAGAGCAACACACTTGCCGCTGAAGCTCCCGGGGGGAAGAAGACCAAGACCAAGTCCGACAAGTGCTCTGGGGCCCACTCCGGCAAACGCACCTCTTCGGAGTGCTGCGCTGCCGTCGAGGACGCACCATCGAGCTCCACCGGCAAGTGCAAGAAGGGGATGGCTGCTCCACCGGCAACCAAGAAGGTGTCCGCCAAGGAGGACGGCACTGGTGGTACCTTCACCATCAGTGCTACGCTTGACAGCAAATAGGAAAGCGCGCTCGTTGCCTTCCTGCGGGCGAATGTCGATGTGTTTGCATGGCAACCATCTGACATCCCCGGTATTCCCAGGAAGGTAATTGAGCACAAACTTGCTGTTTGTCCTCATGCGCGCCCGTCAAGCAGAAGGTCAGGAAGCAGGCCATGGAGCTCCAAGAATTCATCGCGGAAGTGATAAAGAAGCTAGAAGCAGCAGGCCTGGTTAGAGGCGTGATCCATCCAACGTGGTTAGCAAATCCAGTTGTCGTACGCAAGGCCAATGGGAAGTGGAGACTCTGTATAGACTTCACTGATGTGAATAAAGCATGTCCCAAGGATCAATTTCCCTTGCCGCGTATTGACCAGATTGTTGACTCCACCGCTGGATGTGAGCTGCTTTCCTTCCTTGATGCATATTCAGGATACCACCAGATTTTCATGGCCAAGGAAGATGAGGAAAAGACTGCATTTATTACTCCATGCGGCACATATTGCTTCATACGCATGCCCTTTGGATTGAAGAATGCAGGCTCAACATTTGCAAGGGTGGTGCACACTGTTTTTGAGCCACAGATACACAGAAATGTGGAAGCCTACATGGATGACATAGTGGTCAAGAGCAAGAGCAAAGATACACTGATCCAAGATCTGGAAGAGACCTTTGAGAATCTGCGCAAGATCCAGCTCAAGTTGAACCCCGAGAAGTGCGTCTTCGGAGTCCCCTCCGGCAAGCTTCTCGGGTTCTTTGTGTCCCAGAGGGGGAGTGAAGCCAATCCCGACAAGATAAAAGCCATCGAGCAGATCGAAGCCCCGAAGCGCGTCAAGGACGTAAGGAGACTAGCAGGTTGTGTGGCTGCTCTCAGTAGGTTCATTTCAAAGTCTGCAAAACGCGCCCTACCTTTCTTCAAGATTTTGAAGAAGGCATGCCCCATGAAATGGACTCCGGAAGCGGAGGCAGCGCTGCAAGACTTGAAAGGGTACCTATCCTCCACTCCAATACTTGTCGCACCTAAGCCACAAGAGAAGTTGCTGCTGTACCTAGCAGCAACCAATCAAGTGGTTAGTGCTGCGTTAGTAGCGGAGAGGGAGGCCGACGAGGAGTCTACACCACCGGCAAGTGAATCCAGCGACAAGCAGGGGGCTCCCTCGACAAGCTCTGGCTCCGACAAGGACAAGTCTGCGCAGGAACAAGGAGAGGTGCGAAAGAAGATGGTGCAGCGCCCAGTGTATTTTGTAAGTTCCCTCTTGCAGGGGGCTAGATCAAGATACTTCGGGGTGCAGAAGTTGCTTTTCGGCCTCCTCATGGCCTCAAGAAAGCTGCGCCATTACTTCCAAGCACACGAGATAACAGTGGTCACTCGCTTTCCGTTGAAGAGGATATTGCAGAATCCAGAAGCAACAGGCAGGATCGTCGAGTGGGCACTGGAGCTGTCAAGCTTTGGTCTCAAGTTTGAGAGTACTTCAACTGTACAGAGCAGAGCTTTGGCAGAATTTATAGCTGAATGGACCCCAACGCCCGATAAAGAAGTTCCAGAGACAAGCGTCCCCGTACAAGAAGCAAGCAGTGAATGGGTAATGTACTTCGATGGTGCCTTCTCGCTGCAAGGCGCCGGTGCCGGCGTGGTACTCATAGCGCCCACCGAAGAGCACCTCAAGTATGTTATCCAGATGCACTTTCCCAAGGAGCAAGCGACAAACAATACTGCTGAGTATGAAGGTTTGCTTGCCGGCCTCAGAATTGCAGCTGAACTTGGGATCAAGAAGTTGATTGTGCGGGGAGATTCACAGTTGGTGGTCCGACAAGTGAACAAAAGTTACCAGAGCCCTTTGATGGAAGCTTATGTTGATGAAGTGAGAAAGCTTGAAGAACACTTTGAGGGTTTGCAAATGGAACATGTTCCAAGAGCTCAGAATGATATTGCAGATGGCCTCTCAAAGTGTGCTGTGATGAAGTTACCTGTGGAACCAGGGACCTTCCTGCTCAAGCTAACTCAACCATCCGTTACACCATCAGTTGGGCAAAGTAAGAAGAGAAAGTTGGTCTCCGGCGACTACTTGCCGGCGGATCTTCCCGAAGCCGCCGCCAAGGTCCCCAAGATCAACAACCAAGATGCTAGGGAACAGTTTGCTCCTGCAGATCCTAGGGTCTGTACAGTTGAAGCAAGCGTTCCCGACAAGCCTTGCCCCGGCAGGCTTGCCGGGGGGCCATCAGCTGCGGCGGAGCCGGAGGTTCTTGCCGTAGAAGCTGGGGTTCCCGCAGCGGCCCTCGTGCCTTTAGTCCTTGCCGTTGAGCCTCGGGCTCCGGCATGGGCACAACAAATCGTCCACTTTCTGCAAACTGGAGAACTTCCCGACGACCCAGAAGAGATAGAGAAAATAACCAGGCAGTCAAGTATGTACCAGTTCGTTAACAATGAGCTGTACAGAAGAAGACTCAATGGTGTCAGGTTGAAGTGCATTTCCAGAGAAGATGGACAGAAACTGTTGGCAGAGATACATGGAGGCATATGTGGCCACCACATTGGCGCAAGGGCACTTGCCGGGAAGGCTATCCGGCAAGGGTTCTTTTGGCCAGAAGCCCTCCAAGATGCAACTGCACAAGTAACCAAGTGTGAAGCGTGCCAGTTTCATGCCAAGCAAATTCATCAGCCAGCTCAAGCTCTCCAGACGATCCCTTTGTCCTGGCCCTTCTCCGTCTGGGGGCTCGATATCCTCGGCCCCTTCCCCCGTGCTGTCGGGGGCTTTGAGTACTTGTACGTAGCAATCGACAAGTTCACAAAGTGGCCAGAAGTGGAACCGGTGAGAAAGGTGATAGCACAGTCAGCGGTCAGGTTCTTCAGGTCGATTGTTTGCCGTTTCGGGATCCCTAACAGGATCATCACCGACAACGACACACAATTCACTAGTCACACCTTCATGCAGTACGTCCAAGACCTTGGCGCCAAGGTCTGCTTCGCTTCTGTTGCTCACCCGAGAAGCAATGGTCAAGCGGAGAGGGCAAATGCTGAAGTGCTGCGCGGACTCAAGACAAGAACCTTTGACAGGCTGCGCAGGTGCGGAAGAAACTGGATAGAGGAGTTGCCGGCGGCTCTTTGGTCAATCAGAACGACACCGAGTCGAGCCACCGGACATACACCCTTTGCTCTTGTCTATGGAGCAGAAGCAGTTCTCCCCACGGAACTCGTATACGGATCTTCTCGAGTACTCGCTTATGATGAGATCGAGTAAGAGCAACTGCGTCAAGATGATGCATTTCTCCTTGAGGAGGAATGTCTCCAGGCTGCTGTACGAGCTGCTCGATACCAGCAAGCCTTGCGTCGCTATCATAGCCGCAAGGTCAGGGCCAGGAGTCTCGAGGAAGGCGACCTTGTTCTTCGGCGTGTTCAGTCCGCCAAGAATTCCAACAAGTTGACGCCGAAGTGGGAAGGCCCTTATCGGGTGAGACAAGTCACAAGGCCCGGCGCTGTCCGCCTTGAGACCGAAGAAGGCTTACCGGTGAGCAACTCCTGGAACATAGAGCATCTTCGCAAGTTTCACCCATAAGGCGCGGTTGCCGTGATCCGTTCCGGCAACCACCTTTTGTACGAGTCTTGCCGCTGTTGCATGTGAACCTTTGTACAAAGCCGGGCGCAGATCCCGTGCATCAGTAAAGTTTTCGTGCTTCGCACTATTTGCCATTTCCATGCCTTTCTTTGTTATTTGCATGCATTATTTGGCATCTTGTGCAACGCACATCCCCGGTAAGGACTAGCAAGCCGTCAGGCTCTATACTTGTTTTCCCTCCTCTTTTTCTTTCCCTCTTAAGCAGAAGGAACATTCCTCGCGCACAAGTTTACCGGGGGGGAAGGAGGTGGAGGATGAACCAAGTGCTGTTCAAGAAAGAGAAGCCTTATCGGGGAAACCTTATCGGGGAACAAGCAAATATGAAAGCTAAGTTACCAGAATTTGAGCGGTTCAAATTTTTAAATTTTAGTTATCTTCCTTGAACAACCACACTTTGTATGGAAAACCTGTGCGCGGAGGAACCTACCCGTGGCTAGCCGCACCCTTACTTTGTTATCGAGCACGCTCAACGACTTAAGTGAGCTGCGATAAGTGTCGCGCCCTTACTTCGTTTTCGAGTTTGCTCAGCAAGCTAAGTGCGCTGCGACTAGCTGCGGCGAGGTTACTTGCCGACGGGGTCCTTCGCCAGCAGGCTGCTAAGGGTCCAGTACCCAGCGCTCGCGGCAAGGGCCCCTTGCCGGCGAGTCCCCTAAAAGCGTAGGGTAAAAAGCATACAAGGTGGAGGACCAAAAGCAAGGGAGATAACACTGCATTGATTGCTCGAAAATAAGATATTATATTACAAGGATAACTTGTCGCAATAACTAATTGGTTCATGTTCATGACACACTTTGCAGCGGCAAAGGAAACAGAAAGAAGGAGGCCTAATCTACGCGGTCGCCCTCACGCCTTGAGATCTTGTTCACCTTGGCGACGATGTGGGCGACCTGCGCCTTTAACGCCTCCTGATCCGCATTGTCCGGCAAGCTGCGGAGGACATTCACGAGATTGATGCCAGGGTTGCGGTAGACGATCTTCGTCAAGACGCGCTCCAAGGTACCCGCGTAGAGCTGACGCGACTCCTCGGCCAGCTGCGCGGGGAGCTTCTCCTGCAGCCGTGCAAGCGCCGGCGCGATTCCCCTGAAGAAGAGACTTAACTTGGCGCTGTGGGGGAGATTCTCGTCCGGAGAATACACAAGGTGCTCCACCCTCAGAGCCATTAGCTCCTTGTCAATGTTGGCAGCGGAGGCGACCAGATCGTCAGTCCATTGCTCCACCGCCCGGCTGAAGTTGTTTGCTGAGGTGGCGGCGCTCTCCACCAGGCCTCGTTTCTTGCGGAGCTCGTCCTTCAGTTTCGTCTCGCGATCCCGGGCGGCGTCCAACGAATCAGTTAAAGTGGAGACCTTCAACTCCAAGTCAGCGATTGAATCTTTGGCGGCAGTAAGCTCGTCGCCCTTCTTGGAGAGTCGTACCTGCAAGTCGGAGTTGGTGTGGGCGTCCTTCTCCCGCTCCACGTTGAGCGCGGTGACTCTGTCCTCACTTGCTTTAAGGTACCGCTCCAGCTGATCAACCTTGAGCTCCAGTTCCCTCTTGGCGGTTTCCGCGGCGGCTGCGGCTTCCTTTGCCTCCTTCATGGCCTGCTCCCGGGCGGTGAGCTCGTCGTCATGGGCGTCGAGCTCAACCTTCCGCTGGTTGAGCGCCCCCTCCCGACGAGACAGCTCCTCGGCGGCCAGCCGCTGTCGCTCTTCAGCCTCCGCCTTCTCCAGGAGGAAGGCTTGCTGCTCCCCGACGAGTTCTTCCCGCTCCTCCGCCAAGTTGCGGAGGGCAGCATGGTTGGCGGCACGAAGCTCCGCGGCCCGCTTCTCCAAGTCAACTCCAGCCTTGGCGGCAAGAGCTTCCCGGGAGTCCAGCTTCAACTGCCTGGCCCGGTAAAGGGCCAGGAGCCGGCGGAGTAGCTTCTCCTCTTCGGGCTCGTCGCTCCCGCCAGGCGCTTCAACAACCTTCAACCCCACGGAGGCGAGGACCTCTCCATCGTAGGTCTCTCCCTCCACGGGGGCTCGCGACGAAGACCCCCACGGGACTTGTATGAAGACTCCGTTGGGGGCTTCAAGATAAACGCCTGGCTGCTCCTTGGCGGCGGAGGGGTCGGCGGCCGGTGCAGCGCTTGACGCTCCTGCTTCCTCCGGGCCACCAGTGTGGTCGCCGTCCCTCTCCCCAGCCGCGGCGTCTGCGGTCGGGGCGGTCTCCTCAGCGGCAGTGGCGTTGCCGCCATCGCCTTGCGCGCCCTCCTCGCCGGCAGTCTCAGTCTCCATCCGCTCCGGCGCAGGAGGATCTAGCAGAAGAAAAAGAAAAGAAAAGATCAAGCAAATATCCAAAAAGACAAGTTCAAGAAGATAAAGCTACAAGACTTACCTTCGCGAACTTCGTCGACGACAGGCTCCCTCGCCGGGGAGTCCTCCCTTGGCGGTGGAGCAGTGGCCCCTGCTAGCGGAGGGCCGCCCGTGCCCTCCCTTGGCGGGGTGGCCACCCTTGTCGGGCTGCTCACCCTTGGCGGGGTGCCCGTCCTTGGCGGAGCGTTCTCCCTCGCCGGGGAGTTCACCCTTGGCGGGGAGGGTGGAGCAAGTGGCTCGTCGGGGGCGGTCTCCGGGCGCTCCTGCGGCTGCGGCTCTACTTCTGCACAAGACAAACAAGACAACAAAACATCAGTACAGATAGCAACCTCGAGCGCGCCTGTCTAACAGAAAAGAATGACCACCAGACTTACGCTGGGGGCTGCGCTGGGGGCTGCTCCTCGGAGCAGCGGCTTGATCCGGCAAGCTTGCCGCCGGCGCGTCTTCGGTCGCCGCGGTGGGCGAGTCGTCTTCGACCTCAACCACGGGGATCTTGGCCCGCTTCGCCATCCGCTGGGCCAGGGACCTGAAAGCAAAACAAAAACAAGATCAGAATCATCAAGAAAGACCAAGTCAAAATCGAAGAAGTTACAAGTCGCAAGTACTTACTCCTCTTCCTCGTCGTCGTCGGAGCTAAGGGCGGAGAAGTCGAACTCCACCTGAGATGCTCCCGCGCGAGGAGCAGGAGGAGAAGGCTCCCTCGGGCGCTTGGCGGTTTCCGGGGCTGGGGGCTGCGAAGACCCAGCCTCCGTCGACGCCGAGGCCCGAGGAGCAGGCGGAGCGGCCGCTTCGCTCCGAGAGGATCCCCCTCCGCTTGGCGCTGGTGCGCGGGGGGCCTCCGTCGCGGCTTGGCTCGCCCTGGTGGCGCGCGTCACCCGGCGAGTAGGCTGCTGTCGGGGCGCCTGCGTCCTCGTCGCTGTAGCCGCTTTGCGGAGGCGCTTCCTCGGTGTTTGCATAGGATTTGCCGGAGGCGGGGAGTTCTCTGAGGACGAGGAGGCATCGTCGTCAAGCCCCAGAGATCCCCCGGTGTCTTCATCGGCCTCGACGTCCTCCTCCTCCTCCCCGGCAGGCTCGCTGGGCCCAGCGCCATGCCCGGCGGCCTCACTCCCTCCGGCGGTCCCGCTCCCTCCGGTGGTCCCGCTCCCTCCGGCGGCCCTGCTCCCTCCGGCAACCTCGCTCCCTGCAGCGACCTCGCTCACAACCCCGGGTATCCCGGAAAGCCTCAGGGAAGGAACCCCGGCAAACTCCTCGGGCGGAAGTTTGAGCAACCTGAGGATTTCGGCCTCCTCTGCTTGGCTCAACAGGTTCGCGGCTTCTGCATCATCCACAGTACATCCAAAGTCTCCCGCCGCTGCAGCTGCGGCGGCCTCTTCCATCCGGGAAGCAATGTAAGCTATATCCCGCGCCGTGGTGGCCCGGGTGAGGCCCCTGTTCTCCTCGGTGTTCTTGGGCTTCTCGACCAGGTTATCGAAGAAGCTCAGCACTGTATCCGGCGGAGGCTCTATCCAGGTGGGGACGATGCCATGGGAGTCGCACTCCGGCATCATCGCGCGCAAGGAGTCGCAGGCGGTGCTGTTGCACAGCGGCACCACTCCCTTGGCGGGTCTGAACCACTCCGGATGGGCCGGGTCGTGCTTGAAGAGCTCTCGGACCATTCCCTTCAGCTCCAAAGCAGTAAAATTGAAGTTCAATCCACAGCGCAGCCTCATGATATCCGCCGCATTGCCAAATTCCCAGGTGGGCCTTTTCCTCTCTTGTAAAGGGGCAATGCGGCGGCGGAGGAAATCTGCCCCAACCTCTCCGATGGTCAGATTGGTGGCCCGGAGACGAATAATTCTGATAAGGGCAATGCCAAGTTTGTTGTCCTCTGGGGCCAATTCGCTCCAATCCCTGCCGCGCACTATGGCTGTTGTGCGCGACGCAGTGAAGGGCTCCGGCTTGTCCTCCACCACCCAGCACCAATCTGCACGCCATTCTTCCCACTTGGCGCGGAGTTCTCCCTTCAGGTATGAGTCCTTCTTATTCGACCGGAAGATCCAGGAGATGCCGCCGGAGAGGGGAGCGCCAGCCTCTACTCTAGGCATAAAGAAATGGCGAAAGAGTGCTACGTTTGGATGGATCCCAATATAGTTTTCGCACAGATGTGCGAAAACGGCCATCGTAAGGATGGCGTTGGGAGTGAAATCTAAGAGGTGGAGGTTGTATGTGTTCATAATGTCGCAGAAAAACTCCGAGTACGGAGGGCACAATCCACAGTGGAAGAAAACAGCGAAGAAGAAATACCCGCCGGGAAACAAATCTCTGGCGACGGCGGGGAAGGCTCTGGTACGGGGATGGGCTTTGGTCTCCCCGGACCAGAAGAGGTAGTACTTGTTCCGCAGCTCCTTCGCGCTGAGTCTCGGCGCGAAGACCACGTTCCTCTTCCGCAGGGCGGCAAGCTTCGCCGCCTGCTCAGATTTCTCCTTCTTGGCCTTGTCCGCTTTCGCCTTCTCGCTCTTCGGAGCCATGGCGGAGGCGGCGAGGGAAGAGGTGAGGAGCTCGACGGCGGAGGAGGGGTGGAGGCAATGAGCAGCGGGGGATTTCTGGAGGTTGAGGACGCAATGAAGACGAAGGAGGAAACTGCCCCTGCTTCCTCTGCTTTTAAGGGGGAAGTGGGGGACGCTCCGCATTTCCCATTAAAGATCGAGGCCACGATCTCTCCCACGAGGCCGCAATCGACGCGTGCCGTTAGGGAGGGGCGCGGCGGATGCGGAAGGGGATACGGCTTGCTGTGGGCCGCGCGTGCCCGTGCATTGTTTTGGGCCTGGCCCAACAGCGCTCGGCACCGCGCGTGTGTGGCCCAGGCCCGGCGGCTCCTGTCGGTGTACTAAGGTAGGGGTACCTTAGTACCCCAACTTGTGCACGGGCAGTAGCAGCTTCCCGCGGCAGGGTTTACCACGTGCTTGCCGGAAACCTTTCCGGTCCTCATTAAGCCATTCAAGAACAAAGTGTACAAGTCAGAAGGTCAAGGCCCCGGCAAGAAGAGCTTGCCGGGAAGGCCGTACCAGGCTCAAGGCTGTCACCTTAACACAAGGCCCTGGCAAGAGGAGCTTGCCAGGAAGTCCAAGAAATGCATACCTCAAGAGACACCTCGGCGCGTCGTGCGCCCCGGCAGGGCCCGGGAAGCGACAAGCTTCCGGGCCCGGCAAGGTCACGGCCCCGGCAAGGTGCTTGCCGGGCGAAACTCATGCCGTGTGCCCGCGCTCCAGCTCATCTGTCCACGCGTCGCCCTGGGGCCCTCCCAGGGACGCGTGGCGGAAGGCTGCGCAGCCTGGGGGACACGGTGGCAATCCACGGTGACGAGGCTACCGCCGTGTCGAATGAAGAAGCATGGACTGACACTTTTGGGGTCGACGGTGACGGGCATTTAATGCCCTTGTCCCCCACTGTCAAAGTTAGGTGAAGACCACTGTACATGTACTGTTCACGCACTATTCCTGCACTGTTACAACTACCACCACAGTTACATTATTACCCTCCTCTACGTTGACACCTGTCGGTGACCCCTTGAGCTATAAAAGGAGGCCCATGCACAACGTAGAAAGGGTTCGAATCCTAAACAACTCTCACGCTCGGTGTAGCTAGTACTGTAGCTCTTCAAGCTCCCGAGCTCAATACCACCAAGGCAGGAGTAGGGTTTTACGCGTCTGCGCGGCCCGAACCTGGGTAAACTGCCCGCGTGTGCTCCTCGATCCGCTCTTCGCGCTCCCTCCGCTCCCTGACCGCAACGTAGAAGGGGCTCCGGTCCCATAGGTGCTCGTGGGAGGACAGTTTCCCCCGACAATGTTCAAAGGAACAAGCTGGTTCTGGGGAAGACCCAGCCATAACTGACGACCTATAGCTAAATTACATGCGAATTTTGCGAGATTGTGAGCTTCAAATTAAAATTCCTATGCTCATGAACAAAAGTACAAGACTGAAGTAAACTCAATCTTTCAACTATTTCTGCTCGATCTCTCAACTATTTCTGCTATGATTGCTCCCTTTCTTCCTCCAGCTCGTTGATGCACTAGGTGGGTGAGGGATCTGCTCATGCAGTCATGCTCCATGTGGACCGTGGGTGCGTTCGTCCCTGGGTAGGTTGGTGGGTCTTTTTTCTCTCTGGCCCAATTACAGATATAGGTATATAAGCAGTTTGAAAATCCCAAGGTGGGCCACGTCCCACAATGGCCACACTGTACATCCGCCACTTCGCATATAAATAACAAATGTTGGTACCGAGAATAAATAGTGTTTACATAAAATTTATCTGTCCACATGTGCTCTTTGGTTTCCATTATGGGTCAACATGTGCTCTTTGGTTTCCATTATGGGTCATTGAGTATCTGCTTGTGCACTTGATGATCTCGAACATTCTGATGCATATGCAGAAAGTTTATAAGCTGAGCTACATCATTATCTTTCGGGATTTCAACTTGTTCTCCAAGTGCTTCAATATCATTGGTTTGGGCTACACCATCACCCTCATCCTTGATAATCATATTGTGCAAAATAACACAACATGTCATCCGCTGCCACAAAGTTTCTGATCCCCACATCATTGCAGCGTTACGCACAATTCCCCAACGAGGTTGAAGCACACCAAATGCCCTCTCTCCACGTCATTTGTAGCCGCTTCCTGAATTGTTGCAAAGTGGCTCTGTTTATTGCCGTGTGGTTCGGATATGGTCTTCACTAGCACCACCCGCTGAGGATAGATACCATCGGCAAGATCGTATCTCATGTTGTACTCTCGGCCATTGACGGTGTAGTTGCACGGCCGTGATTCCCCATTGTTTTCTGAACACCGGAGATTGTTGAAGAACGTTGATGTCGTTGTGAGAACCCGACATTCCAAAGAAAGCATGCAAAATCCATCATTCATGTGATGCCATCACTTCTAGTATGATGGTGACCTCTTTGGTGTGACCTTGGTACATTCTCTGTAAACCTTTGGGGCATTTCTTCCATTTCCAATGCATGCAATCAATTGATTCAAACATTTTTGGAAACCCCGTTGCCTCTCCAATAGCCAACAACTTCTCTGTGTCATGCGCATTTGATTTTTCGAGGTACTCAGGTCCAAACACCTCCACCACGGCGCGGGAAAACTTGACGGTAGTCTTCGGGCATGTTCTCTCCCCCATCCTGGCCATCTCACCAACGACATCTGCAGAAGTACCAAGTGCAAGCATCCTCAGAGCTGTCGTGCACTTCTGCTTAGCAGAGAAAGAGAGTTGTCCGCAGCAATCCCTTGTGATCTTGAAGTAGTCGTCATGTGCCTCCACTCCCTCCATAGTGCACTAAAAAATGGTTCTGCATGCGAAAACTGCGACAAAAATAAGGATCAAAAGGAAATATGCCCTAGAGGAAATAATAAAGTTGTTATTTATATTTCCTTTATATCATGATAAATGTCTTTCATTCATGCTAGAATTGTATTAACGGGAGACTTGATACATGTGTGGATACATAGACAAAACACAGTTTCCCTAGTAAGCCTCTACTAGACTAGCTCGTTAATCAAATATGGTTGAGAGTTTCCTAACCATAAACATGTGTTGTCATTTGATTAATGGGATCACATCATTAGGAAAATGATGAGATGGAAATAATCCATCCGTTAGCTTAGCATAATGAACGTTCAATTCTACTGCTATTGCTTTCTTCATGTCAAATACTTATTCCTCCAACTATGAGATTATGCAACTCCCGGATACTGGAGGAATGCGTTGTGTGCTATCCAATGTCACAACGTAACTAGGTGATTATAAACATGCTCCACAGGTATCTCCGAAAGTGTTTGTTGAGTTGGCATAGATCGAGAATAGGATTTGTCACTCCGAGTATTGGAGAGGTATCTCTGGGCCCTCTCGGTAATACATATCATAATAAGCCTGGCAAGCAAATGACTAATGAGTTAGTCACGGGATGATGTATTACAAAACGAGTAAAGAGACTTGCCGGTAACGAGATTGAACTAGGTATGAAGATACCGACGATCGAATCTCGGGCAAGTAACATACCGATGACGATGGGAATAACGTATGTTGTCATTACGGTTTGACCGATAAAGATCTTCGTAGATTACGTAGGAGCCAATATGAGCATCTAGGTTCCGCTATTGGTTATTGACCGGAGAAGTGTCTCGGTCATGTCTACATAGTTCTCGAACCCGTAGGGTCCGCATGCTTAACGTTCGATGAAGATTTGTATTAAGAGTTATGTGTTTTTAGTGATCGAAGATTGTTCAGTGTCCCGGATGAGATCACGGACATGACGAGGAATCTCAAAATGGTCGAGAGGTAAAGATCGATATATTGGATGATGGTATTCGGACACCAGAATGGTTTCAGGATGTTTCAGATATTTATCGGAGTACCGAGGGGCTACCGGAACCCCCTGGGGAAGTATTGGGCCTACATGGGCCGTAGGGGAGAGGGGTGGCCGCGCTGCCCTCCCAGAGGGAGTCTGTCGGTGTACTAAAGTAGGGGTACCTTAGTATCCCGACTTGTGCACGTGCAGTAGCAGCGTCCCATGGTCTGGCTCACCACGTGCCCGCCAAAGCCCACTCTGGACCCTTTTGAAGCCATTCAAGAACAAAGTATACAAGTCAGAAGATCAAGGCCCCGGCAGGAGGAGCTTGCCGGGAAGGCTGACCCAAGCACAAGGCCACTCTATTCTCACAAGACCCTGGCAAGAGGAGCTTGCCAGGAAGGCCAAAGGATAACACTTCAGGAGATATATCGTGGCGCACCATGCGCCCCGGCAAGACCCGGAGAGCGGCAAGCTCCCGGGCCCGGCAAGATGGCAACCCCGGCAAGGTGCTTGCCGGGGGAAGCTTACACTGCGTGCCTGCGCTCCAGCTCATCCGGCCGCGCGTCGCCCTGGGGCCCTTCGAGGGGCACGTGGCAGATGGCTGTGCAGCCTGAGGGACACGCTAGTGAGCCGCGGTGACGAAGCCATCGCCGTGGCGAACGGAGACGCATGGACGGACGCTTTTGGGGCGACGGCGACGGGCATTCAATGCCCTTGTCCCCCACCATCAGAGTTAGGTGAAAACCACTGTACATCTACTGCACATATACTGTTCATGCACTGTTACAACTACCACCGAATTTACACTTTTGCCCTCCTCTACGTTGACACCTGTCGGTGACCCCTTTGAACTATAAAAGGAGGCCCTTGCACAACGTAGAAGGGGTTCGATCCCAGAAACTCGATCACTCCCACGCTCGGTGTAGCTGGTACTGTAGATCTTCAAGCTCCCGAGCTCAAGAACTCAATACAACCAAAAGCAGGAGTAGGGTTTTACACGTCCGCGTGGCCCGAACCTGGGTAAACTGCCCGCGTGTGCCCCTCGATCTGCTCTCGGTGCTCCCTCATCTCCCTTACCGCAACGTAGAAGGGGCTCCGGTCCCATAGGTGTTCGTGGGCAGTCAGTTTCCGCGACATCTTTGGCGCGCCAGGTAGGGGGCATCGAGGTTGTGCGAACCTGATCCGGCGCTCACGCGGGCGCAACCTCCAGCAACTTCACCAACTTCATCAACCTCATCGCTTACATCAACATGCCTCCGAAGAAGAAGGCTTCGGAGGTCGGAGGCCCGTCTGCGTCGATCCCACCGCCACCGGAACCAACGGTTGGTGGGGTGGACGCTGGTGGAAGGGTGGACGCCGGCGAGGACACTCGCGGCGTCGCCAAGTCCAAGGACAAGACGGACGACCGGGCGAACTCCAAGACCTCGGCGTCCGTGCACGCACCACGTCCCTCTCAGGAGGTCCCGGACCAGCAGCGACGTGGTACCGGCGGTACCATACGTTTGCTGGGACGTGGACAAGCCGGTGGGTCGCGGAATGCTCAAGGCCAGCGCGCTGGTACGAGCAAGGCGCGATCGCCGGGGCGAGAACATGCTCCTTCTAACGCGGTTAGAAGTCCGAGCGTGTCTCGCTCCTCACACCGCTCGCCACCGCTTCCCTCCTCTCCAGCAGAAGCTCTCGCCAGAGCTCAGCTGCTCCTCGATTTCCCTCCAGCGGCGGACAAGGCCGAAGACTGGAGGGCTACGATCCAGAGCCTCATCTCCTTCGCCAACAACGACACGCCGCAGCAGCCGGCGACATCACGGCCGCGGCAAGTCGACCAAACGAAGGCCGATGGAGACAAGACCGCCGGGGCTGTGACTACCGTGCACTCCCCGCCGCGGAAGCAGAAATCGCCACCCCGCCAGATCAACGTCGACGACGACTCCACGGCGTCGTCGGATCCGCGGGCTCGTCGCGATCAGCGCCAAGTCCTCGACGACAGGCGACAAGAGGACGCTCGAACTCGTATCGAGCGTCGAAGAGAAGCCCGAAGACAGTCCGACCAGCGCGCTGGGACTGCTGTTGATATGCACGCGCCCGGTGAACCAGGCGACTTGCCATACGCGGCAGGTTGCCCTGCGTTCACCCGAGAGCTGCGGCAAGTCCAGTGGCCCAGCATGAAGAACTTCAAGCCCGACGTACCCGAGAAGTACAATGGCAAGACGCACCCCTCGGAGTTCCTCAGTATCTACACCATTGCGGTGCAAGCTGCCGGGGGACGCGACGAGAAGATCCTAGCCAACTACTTCCCGCTCGTGCTTAAGCCAAACGTCAGGTCTTGGCTTACGCACTTGCCGGAGAACTCCATCTCTTCTTGGGCGGATTTGTGCCACCAGTTTGTCGGCGCCTTCACGGGCGGCCACAAGCCCCACGGCCAGGAGAGCGATCTCCACATCCTTGCCCAGAAGGAGGGAGAGTCCCTGCGAAAGTATATCCAAAGGTTCAGCCGCGTTCAGCATAACATCCCCGATGTCCACCCTGCCGCGGTTATCAGAGCGTTCCACCAGAACGTGCGTAACCGCCGGATGAGGGAGGAGATGGCGATGACCAAGATCCGGGATGTCAGCGAGCTTTACGCTCTAGCTGACAAATGTGCCCGCGCTGAAGAGGGGAGGAGACTCCCCGGAGAGGATACTGGAGCAGGAGGAACAGACAGCGAGGATGCCGCCCCGGCAAGGAAAAACCGGCGGCGGAACAATAGAAGGTAGAAGAACAAAGAGGTACTGGTTGTCGAGCAGTCCGGCAAGGAGGCTCCCGCCAAGAAGACACAGGCTGGTGGCTCCGGCAAGGAGTCCGCCCCTGTAGCGGCAGCCGACAAGCAGGGCAGCTCCGACAAGCAGTACTGTAAGATCCACCGCACCAAGGGCCACGATCTCCAGAACTGCAAAAGAGTGGAGTACCTCGTAGAGCAGCAGAAGGCTGAATACGAGCGACGCGACAAGGAGAAGGCCCAAGGAGGCGGGGGAGAGCCCAGCAAGAAGCGGCCATTCAATGGCCGGGGAGGGCGCCGCGGCAAGGCCAAGCAGCGGCAAGGAGACAGACCTCCCCGGGGCCGCGACAAGGATGAAGATGAAGACGACGATGAGGACATGGATGAAGGAGACAACAGCGAGAAGGAGTTCCAGAAGGCCACAGAGGTTCTGTGTGTCGACGGAGGTGCCTCTCTGCACACTTCCCACCGCCAACTCAAGCAGTGGGTGCGGGAAGTGAATGCAGCCGAGCCACCCGTCGAGTCACGCAGGCTGCTGAAATGGTCCGGCACGCCCATCATCTTCGACCTTGAGGACCACCCTGACCGCACAACTGCGGTCGAGTGTTTGCCGATGTTGGTTTCGCCGACTATCCGCAACCTCAAGGTCACCAAGATGTTGGTTGACGGCGGGGCCGGCCTCAACTTGATCTCCTCCACCGTGATCAAGAAACTGCAGATTCCCGACAGCGAGCTCGAGGAAACCGGGTCGTTCCAAGGGATCAACCCGGGAAGGAGCAAGCCGAAGGGGAAGATCACGCTGCCAGTGACCTTTGGCGGAGAGCTCAACTTCAGGACGGAGAGGATCACATTCGACGTTGCCGATATCCCATTGCCATATAATGGGATACTTGGCCGTCCTGCGCTCGCCAAGTTCATGGCAGCTTCCCACTATGCGTACAACATGCTCAAGATGCCGGGGCCGATAAGCGTCATCTCTGTCCCCGACGACAAGAAGGATGCGCTTATCTGCGCCGACAAAATTTACCGGGATGCAGCAGCCGCGGCAGACAGCAATACACTTGCCGCTGAAGATCCCGGGGGGAAGACCAAGACCAAGTCCGGCAAGAGCTCTGGAGCCCACTCCGGCAAACGCACCTCTTCGGAGTGCTGCGCTGCCGTCGAGGACGCACCATCGAGCTCCACCGGCAAGTGCAAGAAAGGAATGGCAGCTCCACCGGCAACCAAGAAGGTGTCCGCCAAGGAGGACGGCACTGGTGGTACCTTCACCATCAGTGCTACGCTCGACCCCAAATAGGAATGAGCGCTCGTTGCCTTCCTGCGGGCGAATGTCGACGTGTTCGCATGGAAACCGTCTGACATCCCCGGCGTTCCTTTATTCACATCCTCGACGTGAGCACAAGCTTCCTGTTTGTCCTCACGCGCGGCCCGTCAAGCAGAAGGTCAGGAAGCAAGCTGTGGAGCGCCAAGAGTTCATTGCCGAAGAGATAAAGAAGTTGGAAGCAGCAGGCCTAGTTAGAGGTGTGCTCCATCCTACATGGTTGGCCAATCCAGTTATCGTGCGAAAGGCTAATGGGAAATGGAGACTTTGTATAGACTTCACTGATGTGAATAAAGCTTGTCCCAAGGATCCTTTTCCCTTGCCGCGCATCGACCAGATTGTTGACTCCACGGCTGGATGTGAGTTGCTTTCATTTCTCGATGCATACTCAGGTTACCACCAGATATTCATGGCTGAGGAAGATGAAGAAAAGACTGCATTAATTACTCCATGTGGCACATACTGCTTCTTACGCATGCCCTTTGGATTGAAGAATGCGGGCTCAACATTTGCAAGGGTGGTGCACACTGCTTTTGAGCCACAGATACACAGGAATGTAGAAGCCTACATGGATGATATAGTGGTCAAGAGCAAGAGCAAGGATACCCTGATTCAAGACCTAGGAGAGACCTTTGAGAATCTGCGCAAGATACAACTCAAGCTGAACCCCGAGAAGTGCGTCTTCGGAGTCCCCTCCGGCAAGCTTCTCGGGTTCTTTGTGTCCCAGAGGGGGATTGAAGCCAATACCGACAAGATAAAAGCCATCGAGCAGATTGAAGCCCCGAAGCGCGTCAAGGACGTAAGGAGACTTGCTGGGTGTGTGGCTGCCCTCAGCAGATTCATTTCAATGTCTGCAGAACGCGCCTTGCCTTTCTGCAAGATCTTGAAAAAGGCAGGTCCAATGAAATGGACTCCAGAAGCGGAGGCAGCACTGCATGACTTGAAAGGATACCTGTCCTCTACTCCGATACTTGTCGCACCTAGGCCACAAGAGAAGTTGCTACTATACTTAGCAGCAACCAATCAAGTGGTTAGTGCTGCGTTGGTAGCGGAGAGGGAGGCAGATGAGGAGCCCATGGCCCGGCAAGCACCTCCAGCGAAAAGCAGGGGGCTTCCCCGACAAGCTCTGGCCCCGACAAGGACAAGCCTGCACAGGAGCAAGGAGAAGTGCGAAAGAAGATGGTGCAGCGCCCAGTTTATTTTGTAAGTTCCCTCTTGCAGGGAGCTAGATCAAGATACTCTGGGGTGCAGAAATTGCTTTTCGGTCTCCTTATGGCCTCGAGAAAGCTGCGCCATTACTTCCAAGCACACGAGATAACGGTGGTCACTCGCTTTCCGTTGAAGAGGATATTGCAAAACCCAGAAGCGACAGGCAGGATCGTCGAGTGGGCGCTGGAGCTGTCAAGCTTTGGTCTCAAGTTTGAGAGTACTTCAACAATACAGAGCAGAGCTTTGGCAGAGTTCATAGCAGAATGGACCCCAACACCAGATGAGGAAGTTCCAGAAACAAGCATCCCTGTCCAAGAAGCAAGCAAAGAGTGGATAATGTACTTCGATGGTGCCTTCTCGCTGCAAGGCGCCGGCGCTGGCGTGTTACTCATAGCACCCACCGGGGAGCACCTCAAGTACGTCGTTCAGATGCACTTTCCCAAGGAGCAAGCGACGAACAACACTGCTGAGTATGAAGGTTTGCTCGCCGGTCTCAGAATTACGGCCGAACTTGGGATCAAGAAGCTGATTGTCCGGGGAGATTCACAGTTGGTGGTCCGACAAGTTAACAAGAGTTACCAGAGTCCCTTGATGGAAGCTTATGTTGATGAAGTGAGGAAGCTTGAAGAACACTTTGAAGGCCTGCAAATGGAGCACGTTCCGAGAGCTCAGAATGATATTGCTGACAGCCTGTCAAAGTGTGCTGCAATGAAGTTACCTGTGGAACCAGGGACTTTCGTGCTCAAGTTAACTCAGCCATCTGTTACACCATCCGTTGGGCTAAGCAAGAAGAGGAAGTTGGTCTCCGGCGACTACTTGCCGGCGGATCTTCCTGAAGCCGCCGCCAAAGTCCCCAGGATCAACAACCAAGATGCTGAGGAACAGTCTGCTCCTGCGGACCCAAGGGTCTGTACAGTTGAAGCAGGTGTTCCCGACAAGCCTTGCCCCGGCAGGCTTGCCGGGGAACACTCAGCTCCGGCAGAACCACAGGTTCTTCCCGTAGAAGCTGAGGTTCCCGCAGCAGCCCTGATGCCTTTAGTCCTTGTTGTTGAGCCTCAGGCTCCAGCATGGGCACAGCAAATCGTCCATTTTCTTCAAACTGGAGAACTTCCCGATGAGCCAGAAGAGATAGAGAGGATTACCAGGCAGTCAAGTATGTACCAGTTCGTCGGCAACGAACTGTACAGAAGAAGACTCAATGGTGTCAGATTGAAGTGCATCTCTCGGGAAGATGGACAGAACCTGTTGGCAGAGTTACACGAAGGCATATGTGGCCACCACATTGGCGCAAGAGCACTTGCCGGGAAGGCGTTCCGGCAAGGGTTCTTTTGGCCAGAAGCCCTCCAAGATGCAACTGCACAAGTAACCAAGTGTGAAGCGTGCCAGTTCCATGCCAAGCAAATTCACCAGCCAGCTCAAGCTCTCCAGACGATCCCTTTATCCTGGCCCTTCTCGATCTGGGGGCTCGATATCCTCGGCCCCTTTCCCCGCGCAGTCGGGGGCTTTGAGTACTTGTACATTGCAGTCGACAAGTTCACGAAGTGGCCAGAAGTGGAACCAGTGAGAAAGGTGACAGCACAGTCAGCAGTGAAGTTCTTCAGGTCAATTGTTTGCCGTTTCGGAATCCCTAACAGGATTATCACCGACAACGGCACACAGTTCACAAGCCGCACCTTCATGCACTACGTCCAAGACCTTGGCGCCAAGGTCTGCTTTGCTTCTGTTGCTCACCCGAGGAGCAATGGTCAAGCAGAGAGGGCAAATGCTGAAGTGCTGCGCGGGCTCAAGACAAGAACCTTCGACAAGCTGCACAAGTGCGGAAGAAACTGGATAGAGGAGTTGCCGGCGGCTCTTTGGTCAATCAGGACGACACCAAATCGAGCCACCGGACAGACACCCTTTGCTCTTGTCTATGGAGCAGAGGCAGTTCTCCCCACGGAACTCGTATACGGGTCTCCTTGAGTGCTCGCTTACGACGAGCTCGAGCAAGAGCAACTGCGGCAGGATGATGCATTGCTCCTCGAGGAGGAACGTCTCCAGGCTGCTGTACGAGCTGCTCGATACCAGCAAGCCTTGCGTCGCTACCATAGCCGCATGGTCAAGGCCAGGAGTCTCGAGGAAGGCGACCTTGTTCTTCGGCGTGTTCAGTCCGCCAAGAATTCCAACAAGTTGACGCCGAAGTGGGAAGGCCCTTATCGGGTGAGACAAGTCACAAGGCCTGGCGCTGTCCGCCTTGAGACCGAAGAAGGCTTACCGGTGAGCAATTCCTGGAACATCGAGCATCTTCGCAAGTTTCACCCATAAGGCGCGGTTGCCGTGATCCGCTCCGGCAACCACCTTTTGTACAAGTCTTGCCGCTGTCGCATGTAAACCTTTGTACAAGGCCGGGCGCAGATCCCGTGCATCAGTAAAACTTTTGAGCCTCGCACTGTTTGTCATTTCATGCTTTTCTTTCTACTTGCATGCATCATCTGACACCTTGTGCAGCATACATCCCCGGTAAGTAGCAACAAGCCGCAAGGCTCCCTACTTGTGTTTTCCTCATCTTTTCCTTTCTCTCTTAAACAGAAGAAGTGTTCCTCGCGCACAAGTTTGCCGGGGGGAAGGAGATAGGAGTGTGGACCAAGTGCTGTTCAAGAAAGGAAAGCCTTGCCGGGAAGCAAATAATCCATGGAAGCTAAGTTGCCAAAATTTGAGCAGTTCAAATTTTTAAAATTTTAGTTGTCTTCCTTAGACAGCCACACTTTGTATGGAAAACCTGTGCGCGGAGGAACCTACCCGTGGCTAGCCGCACCCTTACTTTGTTTCGAGCACGCTCAACGGCTTAAGTGAGCTGCGACAAGTGTCGCGCCCTTATTTCATTTTCGAGTTCACTCAACAATCTATGCGTGTTGCGACTAGTTGCGGCAAGGTTTCTTGCCGACAAGGCCATTGCCCGTAGGCTGCTAAGAGTCCCGCACTCAGCGCCCGCGGCAAGGGTCCCTTTGCCGGCGAGTTCCCTAAAAGCGTAGGGTGAAAAGCATACAAAGTGAAGGGACTAAAACAAGGGAGATAACACTGCATCGATTGCCCAAAATAAAAGTATATATTACAGAGATAGCTTGTTGCTATTCTAACCAATTACTACCCATGACTTAATCGACAGCGGCAAGGAAAGCGGGAAGAAGGAAGCCTAGTCTCTACGGTCTCCATCGACCCTCTAGGTCTTTCCCACCTTGGCCACGATGTGGGCAACTTGCGCCTTCAACGCCTCCTGGTCAGCTTCGGGCGGCAGGGTTCGGAGGACTTTGACAAGGTTGATCCCGGGGTTGCGGTAGACAATCTTCGACAACACCCGCTCCATGGTACCCATGCAAAGCCGGCGTGCCTCGTCAGCCAGTTGCGTGGGGATCTTCTCCCGTAGCTGCGCAAGCATCGGCGCCACCCCTCTGAAGAACAGGCTCAGCTTGGCGCTGTGGGGGAGGCTCTCGTCGGGGGAGTACGCGAGGTGCTCCGCCCTTAACGCCACCATCTCCCTGTCGATGTTGGCGGCGGAGGCGACGAGCTCATCAGTCCACTGCTCCATCGTTCGCTGGAAGTTGTTTTGCGAGACGGTGGCGCTCTCCAGCAAGAGCCTCTCAGTGCGGAGATCGTCCTTCAGCTTCGTCTCGCGGTCTCGGGCGGCGTCAAGCGAGTCGGTGAGGGTGGAAACCTTCAGCTCCAAGTCGGCGATGGAGTCCTTGGCGTCATTGAGCTCTTAGCCCTTCTCGGAGAGGCGGACTTGCTGCTCCGAGTTGGTGTGAGCGTCCTTCTCCCGCGCCACGTTGAGCGTAGTGACCCTGTCCTCACTCGCCTTCAGGTTCAACTCCATCTACGCCACCCTGGCCTCCAGATCCCTCTTGGCGGTCTCTGCAGCAGCAGCGGCGTCCCTCGCCTCCTGCAGAGCCCCGCCAATGGCTTTCTCACGAGCGGTGAGGTCGTCCTCGTGGTTGTCGAGGTCGACCTTCCGCTGGTTGAGTTCTCCCTCCCGCCGAGATAGGTCCTCGGTGGCCAGTCGCTGCTGCTCCTCGACCTCGGCCTTTTTGAGGACGAATGCTTGCTGCGCCCCGGCAAGCTCTTCGCGCTCCTCCTCCAAGTTCCGGAGGGCCGCCTGGTTGGCGGCACGGAGCTCCGCGGCGCGCTTCTCCAGGTCAGCACCAGCCTTGGCAGCCAGGGCCTCTCGAGACTCCATCTTAGCCTGCCTGGCCCGGTACAAGGCCAGGAGTCGACGTAGGAGTTGCTCCTCTTCAGGCTCGTCACTGCTGCCGGGCGCATCGACAACCTTCAACCCGGCGGAGGCGAGAACTTCTCCGTCGAAGGTCTCCCCCTCCGCGGGTGCCCTGGATGAGGACGCCCACGGGACTTGGATAAAGACCCCATTGGCGGCCTCCAGGTAGATGCCCGACCCAGCTGCGGGGGCGGAGGGGTCGGCGGCCGGCGCAGCGTCCGACGCTCCTGCGGCCTCCGGGCCAGCAGTATGGTCGCCGGTCCCTTCCCCGGCCGCGGCGTCAGCGGTCGGGGCAGTCTCCTCGGTGGCTGGCCCGTCGGCTCCAGCCATTCCCTCGGCGGTATTGGCGTCGCCGGCGTCGTCGTGCACGCCCTCCTCGGCGGTGGTCTCCGTCTCCATCAACTCCGGGGCGGGCGGATCTAGCAAAAGATAAAGAGAATGAAGATCGTCAAGCAAATATCCAAAAAGAAGAATCCAAGAAGAAGAAAGTACAAGGGTTTACCTGCGCGGGCCTCTTCGATGACGGGGTCCCTCGCCGGGGAGTTCTCCCTTGGCGGCGTAGTAGTGGCCCCTGCTGGCGGAGGGCCGCTTGCGCCCTCCCTTGGCGGGGTGCTCACCCTTGTCGGGCTGCTCGCCCTTGGCGGGGTACCCGCCCTCGGCGGAGTACCCGTCCTTGGCGGAGCGCTGTCCCTTGCCGGGGAGCTCATCCTTGGCGGGGAGGGTGGAGCAAGCGGCTCGTCGGGGGCGACCTCCTGGTGCTCCTGCGGCTGCGGCTCCACTTCTGCACAAGACGGCGAGCAAACAAAACATTAGTAAAGATAACAACCTCAAGCGCGTCCGTCAAGCAGAAAAGTGAACACAAAAGACTTACGCTGGGGGCTGCTCTCCGGAGCAGCAGGCTGGTCCGGCAAGACTGTCGCCGGCGCGTCACCTGCCGCTGCGACGGGCTCGTCGTCCACGAGGTCAACCACAGGGATCTTGGCCCTCTTCGCCATCCGCTGGGTCAAGGTCCTGGAAGCCAAACAAGATCAGAATTAGAACCAAGCAAGAAAAATCAAGACAAAATCAAAGGAGATGAAAATTGCAAGTACTTACTCTTCCTCCTCTTCATCGGAGCTGAGGGCGGAGAAATCAAACTGCGCCTCATGTGCTCCAGCGCGAGGAGCTGGAGGAGAAGGTTCCCTCGGGCGCTTGGCGGGCTCCGGAGCCGTGGTTTGTGAAGACCCCGCGCCGGTCGTCGCTGAAGACCGAGGGGCAGAAGGAGCACCAGAGCCACTCCGGGAAGATCCCCCTCCGCTTGTCGCTCGGGCTCGGGGCGCCTCCTTGACGACCTTGCTCGTCGTGGTGGCGCGCGTCGCATGACGCTTCGGCTGTTGTTGGGGCGCTTGTGGCCTCGTCGTCTCAGCGGCCTTGCGGAGGCGCTTCTTCTGCTGTGGCGGAGGACTTGGCGGCGGCGGAGAGTTCTCCGAGGATGAGGAAGCGTCGTCGTCGAGGTTCAGTGACCCGCCCGAGTCTTCGTCGGAATCACCCGATTCGGCGTCCTCCTCGGCGGGCTCACTGGACTCGGGCCCTGCCCGGCGGCCTCGCTCGTCCTGACAGGCCCCCCGGCGGGCTCCCCGGCAAGCTCCTCGGGCGAAATCTTCAGCAGCTTGAGGATTTCCGCCTCCTCGGCTTGGCTCACCGCGTCCGCCGCCTCTGCTTCATCCACAGTGTACCCAAATTCACCTGCAGCCGCAGCTGCAGCGGCCTCTTCCATTCTGGAGGCAATATACGCCACATCTCGCTCGATGGTCTCCCGGGTGAGGCCCTTCTTCTCCTCGGCGTTGCATGGCTTTTCAACCAAGTTGTCGAAGAAAGCCTGCACGGTCTCCACCGAAGGCACCAGCCAGGTGGGGACAACCCCGTGGGAGTCGCATTCAGGCATCGCCGCGCGGATGGCACTAAGGGCAGTGTTGTTGCACAATGGAACTACTCCCCGGGACGGTGTGAACCACTCCTTGTGCTTGGGGTCGTGCTTAAACAGCTCCCGGACCATCCCCTTCAGTTCCAAGACTGTGAAGTTATAGTTCAACCCGGGGCGCAGCCTCATGCGGTCTGCCGCGTTGCCGAACTCCCAAGCAGGTCTCTTTCTTTCCTGCAAAGGGGCAATGCGGCGGCGGAGGAAATCGGCCCCAACTTCTCCCACAGTCAGATTGGCAGCCCGGAGGCGAAGGATCCTAGTAAGGGCAATCTGCAGCTTGTCATCCTCCGGGGCCAAATCGCTCCAATCCTTGTCGCGCACTATTGCAGTCTAGCGCGGCGAGGTAAACGGCTCGGGTGCATCTTCCAGAACCCAGCACCAATCCGCTCTCCACTCTTCCCACTTGCCGCGTAGCTCTCCAATCAAGTACGCCTCCTTCTTGCCGAGCCTGAAGATCCAGGAGATACCGCCGGAGAGTGGGGATCCTGATTCTACTCTAGGCGTGAAGAAGTGGCGGAAGAGGGCTACGTTTGGGTGGACCCCGACATAGTTTTCGCACAGATGTGCGAAAACAGCCAAAGTGAGGATGGCATTCGGGGTAAAATCTAAGAGGTGGAGTCCATAGGTGTTCATCACATCGCAGAAAAATTCCGAATACGGAGGACAGAGACCGCAATGGAAGAATGTAGCGAAGTAGTAGTAACCTCCCGGGAACATGTCGACGGCTACGGCGGGGAGGAACCGGGTGCGAGGATGAGCCTTCGTCTCCCTCGCCCAGAACAAGTAGTACTTGTCCCGCAGCTCCCTCGCGCCGAGCCTCGGCGAGAAGACCACCCTCCTCCGCATGGCTACCAGCTTCGCCGCCTTTTCGGACTTCTCCTTCTTCGCCTGGTCACTCTTCGCCTTGTCGCTCTTTGGGGCCATGGCGGGGACAGCGGGGAGGTCGACGGCGCTGCGGATGTTGGAGACGGCGGGGGAGAGGGTGGAGCTCGGCTCCCTGTCGACCCTTGCGGAGGCAGAGAGCGGCGGGGGTTTCTGGAGATTCAGGGCGCAATGAAGGCAATGGAGGGAAACTCCCCCTGCTTCCTCTGCTTTTAAGGGGGAAGTGGGGGACATTTCATTAAAGAAGCAGGCCACGATCTCTCCCACGACGCCGCAATCGACGCGTGCCGTTAGGGAGAGATGCGGCAGATGCGGAGTGGGAAACGGCGCGCCGTGGGCTGCGTGTGCCCGTGCACTATTTTGGGCCTGGCCCAACAGCGCTTGGCACCGTGTGTGGCCCAGGCCCGGGGGCTCCTGTCGGTGTACTAAAGTAGGGGTACCTTAGTATCCCGACTTGTGCACGGGCAGTAGCAGCGTCCCGTGGTCTGGCTCACCACGTGCCCGCCAAAGCCCACTCTGGACCCTTTTGAAGCCATTCAAGAACAAAGTATACAAGTCAGAAGATCAAGGCCCCGGCAAGAGGAGCTTGCCGGGAAGGCTGACCCAAGCACAAGGCCACTCTATTCTCACAAGACCCTGGCAAGAGGAGCTTGCCAGGAAGGCCAAAGGATAACACTTCAGGAGATATATCGTGGTGCACCATGCGCCCCGGCAAGACCCGGAGAGCGGCAAGCTCCCGGGCCCGGCAAGATGGCAACCCCGGCAAGGTGCTTGCCGGGGGAAGCTTACACTGCGTGCCTGCGCTCCAGCTCATCCGGCCACGCGTCGCCCTGGGGCCCTTCCAGGGGCACGTGGCAGATGGCTGTGCAGCCTGAGGGACACGCTGGTGAGCCGCGGTGACGAAGCCATCGCCGTGGCGAACGGAGACGCATGGACGGACGCTTTTGGGGCAACGGTGACGGGCATTCAATGCCCTTGTCCCCCACCGTCAGAGTTAGGTGAAGACCACTGTACATCTACTGTACATATACTGTTCATGCACTGTTACAACTACCACCGAATTTACACTTTTGCCCTCCTCTACGTTGACACCTGTCGGTGACCCCTTTGAACTATTAAAGGAGGCCCTTGCACAACGTAGAAGGGGTTCGATCCCAAAAACTCAATCACTCCCACGCTCGGTGTAGCTGGTACTGTAGATCTTCAAGCTCCCGAGCACAAGAACTCAATACAACCAAAGGCAGGAGTAGGGTTTTACACGTCCGCGTGGCCCGAACCTGGGTAAACTGCCCGCGTGTGCCCCTCGATCTGCTCTCCGTGCTCCCTCCGCTCCCTTACCGCAACATAGAAGGGGCTCCGGTCCCATAGGTGTTCGTGGGCGGTCAGTTTCCCCGACAGAGTCCGAATTGGACTAGGGGAGGGGGCGCGCCTGAAGGAAATATTCCCTAGAGACAATAATAAAGTTGTTATTTATATTTCCTTATATATATCATGATAAATGTCTTTTATTCATGCTAGAATTGTATTAACCGGAAACTTGATACGTGTGTGAATACATAGAAAAATAGAGTGTCCCTAGTATGCCTCTACTTGACTAGCTCGTTAATCAAAGATGGTTAAGTTTCCTAACCATAGACATGTGTTGTCATTTGATCAATGGGATCACATCATTAGGAGAATGATGTGATGGACAGGAATCATCCATTAGCTTAGCACAATGATCGTTTAGTTTTACTGATATTGCTTTCTTCATGACTTATACATGTTCCTCTGACTATGAGATTATGCAACTCCCGAATACCGGAGGAACACCTTGTGTGCTATCAAACGTCACAATGTAACTGGGTGATTAGAAAGATGCTCTACAGGTGTTTCCGAAAGTGTTTGTGGTGTTGTCATAGATCGAGATTAGGATTTGTCACTCTTAGTGTGGAAGGGGTATCTCTGGGCCCTATCGATAATACACATCATAATAAGCCTTGCAAGCAAATGACTAATGAGTTAGTCACGAGATGATGTATTACGAAACGAGTAAAGAGACTTGCCGGTAACGAGATTGAACTAGGTATGATGATACCAACGATCGAATCTCTGGCAAGTAACATACCGATGACAAAGGGAGCAACGTATGTTGTTATGCGGTTTGACTGATAAAGATCTTCGTAGAATATGTAGGAGCCAATATGAGCATCAAAGTTCCGCTATTGGTTATTGACCGGAGATGTGTTTCGGTCATGTCTACATAGTTCTCGAACCCGTAGGGTCTGCACGCTTAACGTTCGATGACGATTCGTATTATGAGTTATGTGTTTTTGATGACCGAAGATTGTTGGGAGTCCCAGATTAGATCATGGACATCACAAGGAGTCTCTATTGGATGATGTTTTTCGGACACTGGATGATTTCCGGGGGTCACCGGATAAATATCGGAGTGTCGGGGGGGGGGGGGGGGG
>LR738710.1:8582598-8610578 GCA_902687465.1 Secale cereale | reverse complement strand
GGGGGGTTATCGGAACCCTCGGGGGTACTAATGGGCCAACATGGGCCGTGAGAGAGAGAGGGGAGGGGCCTCTAGGGCTGGCCACGCCCTGATACGTCTCCAACATATCTATAATTTTTTATTGTTCCATGCTATTATATTATCTGTTTTGGATGTTTAATGGGCTTTATTATACACTTTTATATTATTTTTGGGACTAACCTACTAACCCAAGGCCCGGTGCAAATTGCTGGTTTTTTGCCTATTTCAGTGTTTCGCAGAAAAGGAATATCAAACGGAGTCCAAACGGAGTGATACCTTCGGGAGAGTCATTTTTTGAACAATATCAACACAGAAGACTTGGAGTACACGCCAGGAAGCGAGCGAGGCGGCCACGAGGGCAGGGGCGCGCCCCCACCCTCGTGGGCCACCTGTTGCTCCACCGACGTCCATCTTCCTCCTATATATACCTGCGTACCCTGAAAATATCGAGGAGCACCACGAAACACTAATTCCACCGCCGCAACCTTCTATACCCGTGAGATCCCATCTTGGGGCCTGTTCCGGAGATCCACCGGAGGGGCAACCAATCACGAAGGGCTTCTACATCAACACCATAGCCTCTCCGATGAGTTGTGAGTAGTTTACCACAAACCTTCGGGTCCATAGTTATTAGCTAGATGGCTTCTTCTCTCTCTTTGGATCTCAATACAAAGTTCTCCTCGATCTTCTTGGATATCTATTCGATGTAATTCTTTTTGCGGTGTGTTTGTTGAGATCCGATGAATTGTGGGTTTATGATCAAGATTATCTATGAACAATATCGGATTCTTTTCTGAAATCTTTATGCATGATTTAAATATCCTTGCAAGTCTCTTCGAATGATCGGTTTGGTTTGGCCTACTAGATTGGTAGTTCTTGCAATGGGAGAAGTGCTTGGCTTTGGGTTCAATCTTGCGGTGTCCTTTCTCACTGACAGCAGGGGCAGCAAGGCACGTATTGTATTGTTGCCATCATGGATAAAAAGATGGGGTTTATATCATATTGCATGAGTTTATCCCTCTACATCATGTCATCTTGCTTAAGGCGTTACTCTGTTCTTATGAACTTAATACTCTAGATGCATGCTGGATAGCGGTCGATGTGTGGAGTAATAGTAGTAGATGCAGAATCGTTTCGGTCTACTTGTCACGGACGTGATGCCTATATACAATGATCATGCCTAGATATTCTCATAACTATGCACTTTTCTATTAATTGCTCGACAGTAATTTGTTCACCCACCGTAGAAATCTGCGATCATGAGAGAATCCACTAGTGAAACCTATGGCCCCCGGGTCTATCTTTTGTTGGGGAACGTAGTATTTCAAAATTTTCCTATGATCACGCAAGATCTATCTACCAGATGCATAGCAATGAGAGGGGAGAGTGTGTCTACGTACCCTCGTAGACCGAAAGCGGAAGCGTCTAGTGATGCGGTTGATGTAGTCGACCTTCTTCGCGATCCAACCGATCAAGCACCGAACGTACGACACCTCCGCGTTCAGCACACGTTCAGTTTGATGACGTCCCACGAGCTCTTGATCCAGTTAAGCTTCACGGGTGAGTTTCGTCAGCACGACGGCGTGGTGATGGAGATGATGAAGTTACCGTCACAGGGCTTCGCCTAAGCGCTGCAATAATATGACCGAGGTGTATTTTTGTGGAGGGGGGCACCGCACACGGTTGGGAGAGATCAACTTATGTGTCTTTGGGTGCCCCCTGCCCCCGTATATAAAGGAGCAAGGGGGGAGGTGCGGCCAGCCCCTATGGCACGCCCTAGAGGGCCACTCCTACTAGGAATAGGATTCCAATCCTATTCTAGGAATAGGATTCCAATCCTTTTCTAGGAATAGGATTCCAATCCTATTCCTAGTAGGAGTCCACCAAGAGGGAGAGAAGGGGAAGGAATGAGAGGGAGAGGGAGAGGGAAAGAGGGGGCCGCGCCCCCTCCCCTAGTCCAGTTCGAACTACCCTTGGGAGGGGGCGCGTCACCTCCTGGGCTGCTGCCCTCTCTCTACCCTAAAGCCCACTAGGGCCCAATACTTCCCCGGGGGGTTCCGGTAACCCCCCCCCCCGCACTCCGGTTTAATCCGAAACCTTTCCGGAACACTTCCGATGTCTGAATATAGTCGTCCAATATATCAATCTTTACGTCTCGGACATTACGATACTCCTCGTCATGTCCGTGATCTCTTCCGGGACTCCGAACTACCTTCGGTACATCCAAACTCATAAACTCATAACACCGATCGTCATCAAACGTTAAGCGTGCGGACCCTACGTGTTCGAGAACTATGTAGACATGACTGAGACTCATCTTCGGACAATAACCAATAGCAGAACCTGGATGCTCATATTGGCTGCTACATATTCTACGAAGATCTTTATCGGTCAAACCGCATAACACCATACATTGTTCCCTGTGCCATCGGTATGTTACTTGCCCGAGATTCGATCGTCGGTATCTGAATACCTAGTTCAATCTCGTTACCGACAAGTCTCTTTACTCGTTACGTAATACATCATCATGTGACCAACTCATTAGTCATTTGCTTGCAAGGCTTATTATGATGTGTATTACCGAGAGGGCCCAGAGATACCTCTCCGACACTCGGAGTGAGAAATCCTATTCTTGATCTATGCCAACACCACGAACACTTTTGGAGACACCTGTAGAGCATCTTTATAATCACCCAGTTACGTTGTGACGTTTGATTGCACACAAGGTGTTCCTCCGATATTCGGGAGTTGCATAATCTCATAGTCATAGGAACATGTGTAAGTCATGAAGAAAGCAATAGCAGTAAAACTAAACGATCATAGTGCAATGCTAACGGATGGGTCTTGTCCATCACATAATTCTCCTAATGATGTGATCTCGGTGATCAAATGACAACTCATGTCTATGGCTAGGAAACCTACCCATCTTTCATCAATGAGCTAGTCTAGTAGAGGCATACTAGGGACATACTGTATTGTCTATGTATTCACACATGTACTAAGTTTCCGGTTAATACAATTCTAGCATGAATAAAAGACATTTATCATGATATAAGGAAATACAAATAACATCTTTATTATTGCCTCTAAGGCATATTTCCTTCATCTTTATCATATTAATCTTCCATCAACTATTTATCTTTACTTTACTTTTGTTTTGCAATCTTTACTTTTAATCTACATATCAAAAACACCAAAAATATTATCTTATCATCTTTATCAGATCTCACTTTTGCAAGTGACCGAGAAGGGATTGACAACCCCTTTATCACGTTGGCTGCAAGGTTCTTATTTCTTTGTGTAGGTACGAGGGACTCGTGCGTGGTCTCCTACTGGATTGACACCTTGGTTCTCAAAAACCGAGGGAAATACTTACGCTACTGTGCTGCATCACCCTTTCCACTTCGAGGGAAAACAACGCAAGCTCTAGAAGTAGCACCCCCCCTTGAGGAGTCCGAATTGGACTAGGAGGGGGCGCCCCCCCCTCTTTCCCTCTCCCTCCCTCCCTCTCCTTCCTTCCCCTCTCTCTTCTCCTTGTTGGAAACCTACTAGGAATAGGATTCCTAGTAGGAATCCTACTTGGGGCGCGCCCTATGAGGGCCGGACGGCCTCCCCTTGCTCGTTTATATATGGGGCAGGGGAACCCTAGGAGACACAAGTTAACATTTTTTGAGCCGTGTGCGGTGCCCCCCTCCACAGATTCCACCTCAGGTCATATTGTCGTAGTGCTTAGGCAAAGCCCTGCGTGGATCACATCATCAACACCGTCGCCACACCATCGTGCTGATGGAACTCCCCCTCGTCCTCAACTGGATCAAGAGCTCGAGAGACGCCATCGTGCTGAGCATGTGCTGAACACGGAGGTGCCGTACGTTTGATACTTGGATCGTGAAGATGTTCAACTACATCAACCACGTTACTAAACGCTTCTGCTTTCAGTCTACGAGGGTACGTGGACACACTCTCCCCGCTCATTGCTATGCTTCTCCTAGAAAGATCTTGCGTGATTGTAGGCAAATTTTGAAATACTACGTTCCCCAACAGTGGCATCATGAGCCAGGTCTATGCGTAGATGATATGCATGAGTAGAACACAAAGAGTTGTGGGCGATTATAGTCATACTACTTACCAGCATGTCATACTTTGAGTCGGCGGTATTGTTGGATGAAGCGGCCCGGACCGACATTACATGACCGTGTCCACGAGACTGGTTCTACTGACGTGCTTTCCACATAGGTGGCTGGCGGGTGTCAGTTTCTCCAACTTTAGTTGAATGGAGTGTGACTACGCCTGGTCCTTGTTGAAGGTTAAAACAACACACTTGACGAAAAATCGTTGTGGTTTTGATGCGTAGGTAAGAGGGGTTCTTACTAGAAGCCCGTAGCATCCACGTAAAACTTGCAACAACAAAGTAGAGGACGTCTAACTTGTTTTTGCAGGGCATGTTGTGATGTGATATGGTCAAGACGTGATGAGTTATACGTTATTGTATGAGATGATCATGTTTTGTAAAATTATTGGCAACCGACAGGAGCCTGATGGTTGTCTCTTTATTGTATGAAGTGCGAAAGCCATGTAATTGCATTACTTTATCACTATGAGTTAGCGATTGTAGTAGTAGCAATAGTTAGCGAGACGACCACGACGCTACGATGAAGATCATGGTGTCAAGCCGGTGACGATGGAGATCATGACGATGCCTTGGAGATGGAGATCAAAAGCACAAGATGATGATGGCCATATCATGTCACATATTTTTGATTGCATGTGATGTTTATCTTATTATGCATCTTATTTTGTTTAGTACGGTGGTAGCATTATAAGATGATCCCGTACAAGAATTTCAAGGTACAAGTGTTCTCCCTGAGTATGCACCGTTGCGATAGTTCGTCGTGCCGAGACACCACGTGATGATCGGGTGTGATAACCTCTACGTTCACATACAACGGGTGTAAGACAGTTTTGCACATGCAGAATACTCGGGTTAAACTTGACGAGCCTAGCATGTACAGACATGGCCTCGGAACACTAGAGACCGAAAGGTCGAGCGTGAATCATATGGTAGATATGATCAACATAAGATGTTCACCATTGAAAACTACTCCATCTCACGTGATGATCGGACATGGTTTAGTTGATTTGGATCACGTGATCATTTATATGACTAGAGGGATGTCTATCTAAGTGGGAGTTCTTTAGTAATATGATTAACTGAACTTTAATTTATCATGAACTTAGTCCTGATAGTTTTTGCATATCTATGTTGTTGTAGATCAATGGCCCGTGCTACCGTTCCCTTGAATTTTAATGTGTTCCTAGAGAAAGCTAAGTTGAAAGATGATGGCAGCAACTACACGGACTGGGTCCGTAACTTGAGGATTATCCTCATTGCTGCACAGAAGAATTATGTCCTTGAAGCACCGCTAGGTGACAAGCCCCCTCCCACTAATGTAGACGCTTTGAATGTCTGGCAGACGCAGTTTGATGACTACTCGATAGTTCAGTGTGCCATGCTTTGCGGCTTAGAATCGGGACTTCAAAGACATTTTGAACGTCATAGAGCATATGAGATGTTCCAAGAGTTGAAGTTAATATTTCAAGCAAATGTCCGAGTTGAGAAATATGAAGTCTCCAACAAGTTCTATAGCTGCAAGATGGAGGAGAATAGTTCTATAAGTGAACACTTGCTCAGAATGTCTGGGTACTACAATCACATGACTCAACTTGGAGTCAAAGTTGATGAAGATAGTGTTATTGATATAGTTCTTCAATCGCTGCCACCAAGCTATAAAGGCTTCGTGATGAACTATAATATGGAAGGGATGCAGAATACAATTCACGAGCTCTTCGTTATGCTCAAAGTTGCGGAGGTAGAAATCAAAAAGGGCATCAAGTGTTGATGGTTAACAAGACCAGTAGTTTCAAGAGAAAGGGCAAGGGAAAGAAGGGGAACTTCAAGAAGAATAGAAGACAGTTGCTACTCCCGCGAAGAAACCCAAGGCTGGAGCCAAGCCGGAAACTGAGTGCTTCTACTTCAAAGGGACTGGTTACTGGAAGCGGAACTGCCCCAAGTATTTGGCGGATAAAAAGAATGGCAAAGTGAACAAAGGTATATTTGATATACATGTTAATGATGTGTACCTTACTAATGCTCGTAGTAGCGCCTTGGTATTTGATACTAGTTCGGTTGCTCATATTTTTAACTTGAAACAGGGGCTACGGATTAAACAAAGATTGGCTAAGGACGAGGTGACGATGCACGTGGGAAATGGTTCCAAAGTCGATGTGATTGCCGTCGGCACACTACCTCTACATCTACCTTCGGGATTAGTTTTAGACCTAAATAATTGTTATTTGGTGCCAGCGTTGAGCATGAACATTATATGTCAATCTTGTTTGTTGCGAGACAGTTATTCATTTAAATCAGAGAATAATGGTTGTTCTATTTATATGAGTAATATCTTTTATGGTCATGCACCCTTGATGAGTGGTCTATTTTTGTTGAATCTCGATCGTAGTGATACACATATTCACAATATTGAAGCCAAAAGATGCAACGTTGATAATGATAGTGCAACTTATTTGTGGTACTACCGTTTATGTCACATTGGTGTAAAGCGCTTCAAGAAACTCCATGCTGATGGACTTTTGGAATCACTTTATTATGAATCAGTTGGTGCTTGCGAACCATGCCTCATGGGCAAGATGACTAAAACTCCATTCTCCGGGACAATGGAGCGAGCAATTGACTTATTAGAAATCATACATAGTGATGTATACAGTCCAATGAGTGTTGAGGGTCGTGGCGTGTATCATTATTTTTTGGCCTTCACAGATGATTTGAGCATATATGGGTATATCTACTTGATGAAATACAAGTCTGAAACACTTGAAAAGTTCAATGAATTTCAGAGTGAAGTAGAGAATCATCGTAACAAGAAAATAAAGCTTCTACGATCTGATCGCGGAATTGAATATTTGAGTTATGAGTTTGGTCTTCATTTGAAACAATGTGGAATAGTTTCACAACTCACGCCACCTGGAACACCACAGTGTAATGGTGTGTCTGAACGTCATATCTGTACTTTATTAGATATGGTGCGATCTATGATGTCTCTTACCGATTTACCACTATCATTTTGGGGTTATGCTTTAGAGACAACTGCATTCACGTTAAATAGGGCACCATCTAAATCCATTAAGACGACACCTTATGAACTGTGGTTTGGCAAGAAACCCAAGTTGTCATTTCTTAAAGTTTGGGGTTGCGATGCATATGTGAAAAAGCTTCAACCTGATAGGCTCAATCCCAAATTGGAGAAATGTGTCTTCATAGGATACCCAAAGGAAACTGTTGGGCACACCTTCTATCACAGATCCGAAGGCAAGATATTCGTTGATAAGAATGGATCCTTTCTAGAGAAGGAGTTTCTCTCGAAAGAAGTGAGTGGGAGGAAAGTAGAACTTGATGAGGTAATTGTACCTTCTCGTGAATTGGAAAGTAGTTCATCACAAAAATTAGTTCCAGTGATTCCTACAACAATTAGTGATGAAGCTAATGATGATGGTCATGAAACTTCAGATCAAGTTACTATTGAACCTCGCAGGTCAGCCAGAGTACGTTTCGCGCCAGAGTGGTATGATAACCCAGTTCTGGAAGTCATGTTACTAAACCATGGCGAACCTGTGAACTATGAGGAAGCGATGATGAGCCCAGATTCCGCAAAATGGCTTGAGGCCATGAAATCTGAGATGGGATCCATGTATGAGAACAAAGTGTGGATTTTGGTTGACTTGCCCGATGATCGGCAAGCCATTGAAAACAAATGGATCTTTAAGAGGAAGACTTACGCGGATGGTAATGTTATTGTCTACAAAGCTCGACTTGTTGTGAAAGGTTTTCGACAAGTTCAAGGAGTTGACTACGATGAGACTTTCTCACCCGTAGCGATGCTTAAGTATGTCTGAATCATGTTAGCAATTGCCGCATTTTATGATTATGATATCTGGCAAATGGATGTCAAAACTACATTCCTAAATGGATATCTCAAAGAAGAGTTGTATATGATGCAACCAGAAGGTTTTGTCGATCCTAAAGGTGCTGAAAAAGGGTGCAAACTCCAGCGATCCATCTATGGATTGGTGCAAGCATCTCGGAGTTGGAATATACGCTTTGATGAGGTGATCAAAGCATATGGATTTATACAGACTTTTGGAGAAGCCTGTATTTACAAGAATGTGAGTGGGAGCTCTGTAGCATTTCAGATATTATATGTGGATGACATATTGTTTATTGGAAATGACGTAGAATTTCTGGATAGCATAAAAGGATACTTGAACATGATTTTTCAATGAATGACCTCGGTGAACCTGCTTATATATTAGGCATCAAAATCCATAGAGATAGATCAAGACGCTTAATTGGACTTTCACAAAGCACATACCTTGATGAAGTTTTGAAGAAATTCAAAATGGATCAGTCAAAGAAAGGGTTCTTACCTGTGTTACAAGCTGTGAAGTTGAGTAAGACTCAATGCCTGACCACTGCAGAAGATAGAGAGAAAATGAAAGTCATTCCCTATGCTTCGGCCGTAGGTTCTATCATGTATGCAATGCTGTTTACCAGATGTGATGTGTGCCTTGCTATAAGTTTGACAGGGAGGTACCAAAGTAATCCAGGAGAGGATCACTGGACAACGGTCAAGAACATCCTGAAGTATTGAAAAGGACGAAGGGCATGTTTCTCGTTTACGGAGGTGACAAAGAGCTCGTCGTAAACGGTTACGTTGATTCAAGCTTTGACACTGATCCAGATGACTCAAAGTCACAAATAGGATACATATTTTGGTTGAATGGTGGAGCTGTCAGTTGGTGCAGTTCCAAGCAGAGCATTGTGGCGGGATCTACGTGTGAAGCGGAGTACATAGTTGGTTCAGAAGCAGCAAATGAAGTAGTCTGGACGAAGGAGTTCATATCCAATCTAGGTGTAATACCTAGTGCATCGGGTCCAATGAAAATCTTTTGTGACAACACTAGAGCAATAGCCTTAGCGAAGGAATCCAGGTTTCATAAGAGAACCAAGCACATCAAGAGACGCTTCAACTCCATCCGCGATCAAGTCAAGGAGGGAGACATAGAGATTTGCAAAATACATACGGATCTAAATGTTGCAGTCCCATTGACTAAGCCTCTTCCATGAGCAAAACATGATCAGCACTAAGACTCCATGGGTGTTAGAATCATTACTATGTAATCTAGATTATTGACTCTAGTGCAAGTGGGAGACTGAAGGAAATATGCCCTAGAGGCAATAATAAAGTTGTTATTTATATTTCCTTATATATATCATGATAAATGTCTTTTATTCATGCTCGAATTGTATTAACCGGAAACTTGATACATGTCTGAATACATAGACAAAATGTCCCTAGTATGCCTCTACTTGACTAGCTCGTTAATCAAAGATGGTGAAGTTTCCTAACCATAGACATGAGTAATAACCCACAACTGTAGGGGATCGCAGCAATTTTCGAGGGTAAAGTATTCAACCCAAATTTATTGATTCGACACAAGGGGAGCCAAAGAATACTCTTAAGTATTATCAGCCGAGTTGTCAATTCAACCACACCTGAAAACTTAGTATCTGCAGCAAGGTAGTTTAGTAGCAAGGTAATATGGAAGTAATGGTAGCAGCAATAAAAGTAACGATAGTGTTTATGTAGTTTTTGTAACAGTAGCAGCGGAAAAGTAAATAAGCAACAAGCAATATGTGAAAAGCTCGTAGGCATTGGGTCGGTGAAGGAAAATTATGTCGGATGCGATTCCTCATGTAAAAGTTATAACATAGGGTGACATAGAACTAGCTCCAGTTCATCAATGTAATGTAGGCATGTATTCCGAATATATTCATACGTGCTTATGGAAAAGAACTTGCATGACATCTTTTGTCCTACCCTCCCGTGGCAGCGGGGTACTAGTGGAAACTAAGGGATATTAAGACCTCCTTTTAATAGAGTACCGGAACAAAGCATTAACACATAGTGAATACATGAACTCCTCAAACTACGGTCATCACCGAGAGTGGTCCCGATTGTTATCACTTCGGGGTTGTCGGATCATAACACATAGTAGGTGACTATTGACTTGCAATATAGGATCAAGAACACACATATATTCATGAAAACATAATAGGTTCAAATCTGAAATCATGGCACTCGGGCCCTAGTGACAAGCATTAAGCATGGCAAAGTCATAGCAACATCAATCTTAGAACATAGTGGATACTAGGGATCAAACCCTAACAAAAATAACTCAATTACATGGTAAATCTCATCCAACCCATCACAGTCTAGCAAGCCTACGATGGGATTACTCACGCACGGTGGTGAGCATCATGGAATTGGTGATGGAGGAAGGTTGATGATGACGATGGCGACGATCTCCCCTCTCCGGAGCCCCGGACGGACTCTAGATCAGCCCTCCAGAGAGAGATTAGGGCTTGGCGGCGGCTCCGCATCGTAAAACGCGATAATTCTTCCTCTCTGATTTTTTTCTCCTCGGAAGAGAATATATGGAGTCGGGGTAGACGTCGGTGGAGCAACAGGGGGCCCACGAGGCAGGGGGCGCCCCCCCACCCTCGTGGACATGGTGTGGGCCCCCTGGCTTGGTTCTTTCCGCAGATATTTTTTATATATTCCAAAATAATTCTCTGTTGAATTTCGGGTCATTCCAAGAACTTTTATTTCTACACAAAAATAACACCATGGCAATTCTGCTGACAACAGCGTCAATCCGGGTTAGTTCCATTCAAATCATGCAAGTTAGAGTCCAAAACAAGGGCAAAAGTGTTTGGAAAAGTAGATACGTTGGAGACGTGTCAACTCCCCCAAGCTTAAACCTTTGCTTGTCCTCAAGCAATTAAGTTGATAAAATGAAAGTGATAAAGAAAAACTTGGACAAACTCTGTTTGCTCTTGTTAATGTAAATATGTAAAGCCAGCATTCAAGTTTTTAGCAAAGATCATGAACTAACCACGTTCACAATAACTTTCAGGTCTCATGTCTACTCATATCGATGGCATACTCAACTAGCGAGCAATAATAATAAACCTCGGATGACAACACTTTCTCAAAACAACCATAATATGATATAACAAGATGGTATCTCGCTAGCCCTTTCTGAGACCGCAAAACATAAATGTAGAGCACCTTTAAAGATCAAGGACTGACTAGACATTGTAATTCCTGGTAAAAGAGATCCAGTCATAATCATGCTTAATGCAAATTAATAGCAATACATGCAAATGACAGAGGTGCTCTCCATCTAGTGCTCTTTTATAAGAGGATGATGACTCAACATCAAAAGTAAATAGATAGGCCCTTCGCAGAGGGAAGCAGGGATTTGTAGAGGTGCCAGAGCTCGATTTTTAAATAAAGGTGAATAATATTTTGAGCGGTATACTCCCATTGTCAACATAACAACCAAGAATCTCGATATCTTCCATGTTACACACATTATAGGCGGTTCCCAAACAGAATGGTAAAGTTTATACTCCCCCAACCACCAACAAGCACACTCGCGGCTAGCCTGAAAGAACGGGTATCGTCCAAACCAGCAACAGCCCTGGGGGAGTTTTGTTTAATTATTATGATTTGAGCATGGGACTGGGCATCCCGGTTACCAGCCATTTTCTCATGAATGTTGAGCGGAGTCCACTCATCCTGAGAATAACCCACCTAGCATGCAAGATATAGACAACCCTAGTTGATACATGAGTTGTTCGAGCATACAAAATAGCATTTCATTTGAAGGTTTAGAGTCTGGCACATACAAATTTACTTGGAACGGCAGGTAGATACCACATATAGGAAGGTATGGTGGAGTCATGGAATAACTTTGGGGTTTATGGAGGTGGATGCACAAGCAGTATTCCCGCTTAGTACAGGTGAAGGCTAGAAAGAGACTGGGAAGCGACCAGCTAGAGAGCGACAACAGTCAGAACATGCATTAAAATTAATCAATAGTGAGTGCAAGCATCAGTAGGATATAAATCACCATGAACATAAATATTGTGGAGGCTATGTTGATTTTGTTTCAACTACAGGCGTGAACATGTGCCAAGTCAGACCACTTGAATAGTTCAAAGGAGGATACCGCCCTATCATACCACATCACAACCATTTTAATATCATGTTGGCACGCAAGATAGACCATTATAAACTCTTAGCTAATTAAGCATGGCATGAGGAGCTATGATCTCTAATTGTCAATGCAAGCATGTTTCATTCATAATAGGCTGAATCAGGAGCGATGAACTATCATATTTACAAAAACAAGAGAGGTCGAATTCATACCAGCTTTTCTCATCTCAATTAGTTCATCATATATCATCATTATTGCCTTTCACTCGCACGGCCGAACGGTGTGGATAATAATAATAGTGCACGTGCATTGGACTAAGCTGGAATTTGCGAGCATTTAATACAAGAGAAAAGACAAAGTAATATGGCTCATGGTTAAATCAACAATAAAGCATGTGAGAGCCACTAAACATTTTCATCATGGTCTTCTCCTCTTGACCCCCAGAGAAAAGAAAAGAAACTATTTACACGGGAAAGCTCCCAACAAGCAAAAGAAGAACAAGAAATATTTTTGGGTTTTCTTTTAATTACTACTACTAAAGGCATGGAAAGTAAACTAGCTAAAAGCTACAACTAATTTTTTTGTTTTTCTTATGGTTTTTCTAACACACAAGAAAAAGACTAAGAGAAGAATTGAAACTAGCATGGATAGTACAATGAAAGAGTGTGAGCACCGACAACTAGAATAAGTGTGTGAACATGAATGTAATGTCGGTGAGAAACACGTACTCCGCCAAGCTTAGGCTTTTGGCCTAAGTTGGTCTATGGCCAGTACTGGCCTGACGGATATCCAAAGTCATAGTTGGGGTTGTACTGAGATGCAGTAGCTACTGCCTGCTGAGCTGCAGCTTGGAGACGAGCTACTCTCATTGTCTCTTTATACTCATTTGCCTCCTCCCTGGTTATGGTATATCTCCCTTTTGCGTGAAAGTCAAATAAGGTAGGAGCAGGGAGAGTAATATGGACAGCGTGACGCCTGTCAAAGATTAGTCGATACTGGAGGGATTGTTCATCCCTCTCCACAAATCGACGGCTAACCATAGCATTATAATCTAAATAAGCAGGTGATAATGGTGCATCATTTTCATGTATAGGCACACCAAGACGATTGGCTATGCGGGTGGCATAAATCACACCAAATAAATCTCAGTTTAAACCATTATGATGTAACCTACGTGCAACAATGGCTCCCAAGTTATATTGACTATTTCCTAACACAGCACTCTTGAGAACACTAAGATCTGGTACACACATGTGGCAAGCTTAATCCTTACCGTTAATGCATCTACAAATGAAGAGAGCAAGATAATGAATAGCAGGAAAATGAATGCTTCCTATGGTAGCTTGTGTGATATCTCTAGATTCCCCCACAGTGATACTAGCAAGGAAGTCTTTATATTCAGATTTGCGGGGTTCACTAATATTGCCCCACTGCGGGAGCTTACAAGCATCATTAAAATCTTCTAGGTCCATGGTATAAGATTTATCATATAGATCAAACAGGACAGTGTGAGGATTACGTGAAGATGAAAATTTAAATCTTCTCACAAAGGTATCAGTTAAGTAATGGTACGGAGGGCACTTATCTAGTATGAAGCCGTCGAGGTTAGCATTACGCACATATGCGTCAAACTCCTCCTTAATGCCTGCCCGAACCATAAACTCCTCTGGCGGCCATTCACAAGGCCGCACTTAAGCTTCCCTAGGTAATTCATCGTCCAGCTCACGCATCGCGAGCCTTGGTCCTTGCTTCCTTGAGGAACCACCTGGGAAGATTTTCCTATGCATTTTTCTGAAATTTTTAGTAACTCAAAATAAAAGTGAACCAAACTCAACAAGACTGATAGAAACAACTCCTACAAGTGCCTAGAGACTATATCATGCATTAGAACTACTTGGGACCAAAGGAATTTAACATGCAAGCTCAAGAACAAGGTCACCACAGCAGCAAAATTTTGCAATAAATAAAGCACTAGAACAAAAACTAATTGGACCAATGGAGGAGTCACATACCAAGGAACAATCTCCCCAAATAGTTTTGTGAATGGAGCTTTGAGCAAGGAGATCGAAAATGGCAGCAAGATGAGCTAGAACTCGTGCTTGAGCTGGATAGTTATTTTTTGGGAGGAAGGAGTGTGTGGGTGCAGGAATAAGTGGATGGGGGGCACGTGGGGCCCATGAGGCAGGGGCGCGCCCAGTGAGGGTGGGCGCGCCCTGGACCCTCGTGGCCAGGTGCTGGCTCCCCCTGCTGTGTTCTTTGTGCCAAATATTCTCAAATATTCTGGAAAAAAAAATCATATTTCATTTTCAGGGCATTTGGAGAACGTTTATTTTCGGGTTTTTTTGTTGCATGGATAAGTCTGGATACAGACAGAAAATAATATTTTTGCTTTATTTAATCTAGTTAACAGAAAGTAAAAGGAGGATACAGAAGGTTGTGCTATCAAGATTTACCCATCTCATGCTCATCAAAAGGAATCCATTAACAAGGTTGATCAAGTCTTGTCAATAAAATCTTTCTGAATAACATGAAACCAGAGAATTTTAGAATAACACTAGGTTACCTCAATGGGTATATGTATGTCCCCAATAATAAGAATATCATATTTCTTCTTGGCAGTAGGGAGAGGTATTTCAAAACTTCTAATAGTAATCGTTGAAATTTTTCCAATAGAATTGATACTATGGACCTGAGGTTGTTTCCTCTGTAAGTGTACCGTATGCTCATTACCATTGACATGAAAAGTGACATTGCCTTTGTTGCAATCAATAACAGCCCCTGCCGTATTCCAAAAGGGTCTACCAAGGATAATAGACATACTATCGTCCTCGGGAATATCAAGGATAACAAAGTCCGTTAGAATAGTAACATTTGCAACCACAACAGACACATCCTCACAAATACCGACAGGTATAGCAGTTGATTTATCAGCCATTTGCAAAGATATTTCAGTAGATGTCAACTTACTCAAGTCAAGTCTACGATATAAAGAGAGAGGCATAACACTAGCACCGGCTCCAAGATCACATAAAGCAGTTTTAACATAGTTTCTCTTAATGGAGCAAGGTATAGTAGGTACTCCTGGATCTCCTAGTTTCTTAGGTATTCCACCCTTAAAAGTGTAATTGGCAAGCATGGTGGATATTTCTACTTCAGGTATCTGATGGCTTCTCGCCCCTCGTTGGTTACCCCAAGTGGAAGGTTTGAGATGCAGTGTAGCGGAAGTTTTCCCTTGGCAATACCAACGATAGATTTCCCTGAGACTCCCAGTTTCAACAAGAAGCTGTCAACTGCTAACGGCGCCAGATATTAGCAATCAACGTGGACCTGCACACAGATACAAATAACTTTGCTCCCAACGAGTACAGAGAGGTTGTCAATCCCTCCGGCTTTGTAGTTTACAAAGGATCAAACGCAAGTGATAGTAATGATAGATATAATTGCAATAGTAAATAAAAAGCGGAAAGTAAATAGCGGATGTGATCAATGATGGTAATATGGACCGGAGTCTCATGATGTTCACTAGTGATGTCTCTCTCCCAAAAGACGATAAAACAGCTATGTGAGGTAAGCGAATTACAGCTGGGCAATTGACAGGACCATGTGAGCAAACCAAAATGCTGACTAAGTTGCAAGAAAGGTAGAGGTTCAAAGCATGGGCGATACGCCGAGGTAAGTAGACCGAAATCCATCTGCATCTACTACTAATCATCCACCTTGAGATATCTATCCAGAACATCTCGCTGGTATTAAGTTGCGAGTCCGACCCATAGTGTAAACTCAAAGCAACAGACAACTGCATTAAAAGAACTTTGCGTAAAGTAAACAATCCTTGCACCCGCGGGCACAAGCACCATTGTTTCCCCCCTTGTGGCAACATCACATCCCCTAGACTCATGTTTCTGTCACTCAAGCTAGTCATCGAGGGGCATGAACTCACAATCAAGCATAACGTTCCATCTTGGAGTCACTACCTACTACTTGGCCAAAGCAATAAATAACAACGGAGAACATGCAAGAATTAATTATGAACATAAATATAAAAGAGGTGAATCAAATATATTACTCAAACACAATCTGAACATAATCTCATAATCCATCGGATCCCAGCAAACTCATCATAGCAACAGCATAAGGATTACATATGTGCCTCGATCATGTAGGGCAGCTCACGAGGACTAATTAGTGAAGCACAAGAACGGGAGGAGAACATCACATAGCTACTGGACATGGACCCATGGTCCAAGGGAGACTACTCACAACTCATCCGGGAGGCGTCCATGGTGGTGGAGAAGCTCCCGGTGGTGATCCTCCCCTCCGGCAGGGTGCCGGGAAGAGTTCTCCTGGTGCTCCCAATCTTGGAAGCGGCGGCGGCGGCGGAACAGAGATGAGATCACGAAAAAGAGTTCCCGTCTCGAGGGTTTCGGGAGACGGTATAAATATATGCCTAAGGGGGGCATCAGACGAGGCTCGGGGGGCCCAGGCGCCCCCCCCCCGGCGCGGCCAGTGGGGGCCGCGCCACCAGGGCGCCTGGAGCCCTGGTGGCCCCCCCGGCTGTACTTTGGCTACCGGGAACCTTCTGGAACGCTGATTTTTTAAATAATTTTTCCGAGATTTTTCTGGCAGTTCTCGTAATGGGAAAAACTGAAATACAAAAACAGCAGAAAACAGAAACTGGCACTGGGGTGCACTGAGTTAATAGGTTAGTCCAAATATAATCAAAAGTGTATGGAAGTGTATAAATATCATAGCAATATCACCCAAAAGAGGCATGGAGCAAGCAGAAATTATAGATACGTTTTGGACGTATCAACATCCCCAAGCTTAATTCCTGCTCTTCCTCGAGTAGGTAAATGATAACAAGAATAATTTCTGTGGTGACATGCTATTAACCATATAGGACTTTTCATAGTCATATGACAAAAGCTTACAGAGACAATGAATCTATAGTAATTAAGTTGCCTCATGAGAAAATCACAAAGAACTGAAAGTTTTACAATATGATACTGAAACATCAAATAGATTTGTAATGAACATGGTGTGCAAATATGATAAAATGATATCTCGCTTGCCCCCTTTAGTGAAGCAAAACATAAATGTAGGGGCACCTCCAAGGTTTAAGTGATGACTAGATACAATGGTTTCAGAATAAACGATATCACAATCATGCAAAAGACAATTCTACTTTGGGACAATGCACATTACACTCAGAATGACAATCATGCTCTCAGTAGTTGGTGCTTTAAAAGAAGGTGGAGACTCTCGAACCGTGGCTTTTGTTGGCAAGGTTGAAAACCCGTAGTCGGAAACAAAGACAAAACATGTACCAGAGCTCTTGGTTTTAAAACAGTTGTAATAATTTTTTTTAGATCATGCATGTTTCATCAACGAATGCTAGCAGACAACTCAATCACTTCTTGAGATGGACAAGTTTCGAGGAACGGCTCCCGAATGAGGACGATCACATCCTCTTAATCTCCTTTGTTTATCACTGCCAAAGTTTTCTGATTTCTCATGAACAAAGCGTGAAGGAGGGTTTGTTTGTTATATTAATTTTGAGCCAGGCGCACTCAATGCCAGTTCCTTCTCTTATTATGGGTTTGCACATTATACATGCAATCCCGGGGTGAAGCTTGTCCAACTTAAAAAGATTATGAATTAACTACTACTTCCTCATGAACTTACAACAGAGGCACAAAATAGGAATGCATTTTTCTTTGAATAATTTCGAGATGGTACATGCAAGTCTCCGTTAGGAATGGCAGGTAAATACCATGTAGGAAGGTATGGTGGACTCATATGGCATAACTGGTTTAAAAGAATGTGGATGCACAAGCAGTCAGTCCGCTTAGTACAGGTGGAGGTTAGCAAAAGACTGGGAGCGACCAACTGAGAGAGCAATGACGGTCATAATCATGCAGAGCGACAAAGCAACTTTGAATCAGGCATGGAAGTTATATCACTACTCAGAAACAAAAGATCATCAAGGCTTGACAGACTTTCTTTACAGTCTTAAATATGCGTGAGCATACGCCAAGTCAATCAAAATAAATTCTCGAAGGAAGATATTACTAAACCGTACCACATCATAGGCAAACAAATCATGTTGGTATTCCAATAACACATTGCGAACCCCCCAGCTATTTGAGACTAACCATAAGAAAACATGAACTACTAAGCGCCATTATGCACGTAGCATCTTTATCATAGACATATCAACCAATGCAACGGAAGCAAACTCTCTTAATAAGATAAGCATGATAACTAAAGAGAGTTCAAGCAACCAACTAAACGAAAGCTCTTTAAAAAGATAAGCATGAAAGCTAAAAGCTAAGCATGATAGTAGCTATTGAAAGACAAAGAACACACACAGCAAAGATAGACATGAAAATTCTATGTTATGTTCTAGGTAGAAGTGGAGCGTGTTTCTCTCCCACATAAAGAAAGCTGAGTTCCGACTCGTTATGAAAAGCTAAAGAAAACTAAAAAGGAAAACTAAAAGCAAGACGCTCCAAGCATAGCACATAACACATGAAGTGATAAAAATATAGTGGAACGAAAGACGAACTGATAATGTTGATGGAGAAGGGGATGCATGGGGGCATCCCCAAGCTTAGACGCTTGAGTCTCCTTGAATATTTCTCGGGGGTGCACGGGGGCATCCCCAAGCTTGAGCGTTTGACACTCCTGAATCTTTTTATCATCTTCCCTCGCACACTTGAAAACTCCCTTCATACATAACTCATCATAATCTGATTAGCGAGGTTAGTACCCATAATAAAATAATTGTTCCTTGCTGGAAATAAAGATATTCTTGAAGTTCTACTATTTCTCAAGATTGCCAAAAGGTTTTTGCAAAGAAAAAGCAAGCTCTAGGATTGCAAAATGAAGGAAAGGCAAAACAGGGCAGAATCTGTGAAAAACAGAACAACAGGTAGTAAATGAATTTTTCGGGGCACTTCTGCAACTCTCATCAAAAAACTCAAAACAGACGCACGAAAGACAATTATATAGAGCACGATGTCGAAACAATTCAGACCAAAAAGATGATCTGGTGATTTTATACGAATTTTTCTATCCAAGGACAGAATCTGTTTCCTGGACAGCACGTCACAACTTTTGAACTTTCTTGCAATCAGAGGCTATACTTGGCACAAAATTGAAAAGCAAAGATACAATGATGATGCTACTGTAGTAACAACATCAAGACACAACAAAAGCAAAATAAAAATTTATTCATTGGGCTGCCTCCCAAAAGCGCTTTCTTTTATGCCTTTAAGCTAGGCATAATGCTTAGAGATCAAGTTTTATCAAGAGTAAAAGAATAGCTAGCCCGTATAACGGACTCAAAAGGTAACTTAATCTTCTTTCGAGGGAAGTGTTCCATCCCTTTCTTGAGAGGAAACTGGAATTTTATATTCCCCTCTTTCATGTCAATGATAGCACCAACGGTGCGTAGAAAAGGACGTCCCAAAATAATTGGACAAGAAGGTTCACATTCAATATCCATAATAGTAAAATCAACGGGAACATAGTTGTCATTGACAATGATAAGAACATCGTCGATCCTCCCCAAAGGTTTCTTTATGGAAGAATCAACGAGACGAACACCAAAAGAACAAGAATCAAAAGGTTTCAATTTAAGCATATCATATATTCTTTTGGGCATAACAGAGGTACTAGCACCAACATCACATAAAGCATAACAAGAGAAGTTATTCAACTAAATTTTTATCATAGGATCCCAACCATCTTCTAGCTTTCTAGGTATGGAGGCTTCTACTCTAAGTTTCTCCTCCCTAGCTTTGATAAGAGCATTAGTGATATGCTCTGTGAAGGCAAGGTTAAGCGTGCTAGTGCGGGGATCTCTAGACATCTTGTGAAGGAAATCAATAACTTTGGTAAGAGTGCAATTGTCAAAATCAAGGTCACTACCATCAAGTAAGGTGGTAGTGGTGTCCTTTAGGTTCACTTGTTTGGTAGTTTCTATAGTCATAGCATCACCATCAATAGGTCCATTGGGACCAGGAGTGCATTGGGTGCTAAGAGTTTGGATATCCTCAACAACTTGGATAGTAGCAACAGTGTGGTGGGTAGGAAGGCTCTTAATTCTATCTTCTTCCTCCCTTTCTCTAGCCCATCTCTCTTTAAGTTTAGCCATCATCCTAATATTTTCATTAATTTGCACTTGAATAGCATTCATAGGAGTGACCTTCCTCTCCTCAAGAGGAGAAGTTCTAATTTTAAGCAATTCTACTTCATTGGCTAAATTGTCTACCTTCGAAGAGAGATCACCTAGTTTGTTTAGTTTTTCTTCTACACTATTATTAAAAAAAATTTGGGTAGTGATGAAATCTTTAAGCATAATCTCTAGTTCAGTAGTGGAGTTCTTGATGCTAGGATAAGCATTGTTGTTCCCATAAGAATTAGAGGGGAACGGTCTAGGATTGCTACCAAAATTACTTCTATAAGCATTGTTATTAAAATTGTTTCTAGAGATAAAGTTCACATCTACTTGTTCTTGAGCAATCAAAGAATTTAAAGGAACATCACGAGGATCAACAGAAGATTGCTTCGAAAGTAGAGACATGATCAAGTCAACTTTTTCATTTAGGGAGGAAATCTCCTCGACAGAGTTTACCTTCCTACCTGTTGGAGCGCGTTCGGTGTGCCATTGGGAATAGTTGGTCATCATCTCATCGAGAAGCTTTGTGGCAGCACCAAGTGTAGTTGACATAAAGGTTCTTCCCGCGGTCGAATCTAACAAGTTCCGCGAGGTAAAGTTCAAGCCTGCATAAAAAGTTTGGATAACCATCCAAGTAGTCAAACCATGAGTAGGGCAGTTCTTGATAAGAGATTTCATACGTTCCCAAGCTTGGGCAACGTGTTCATTATCCAATTGTTTAAAATTCATTATGTTAATTCTTAGTTGGATAATTTTAGCAGGTGGATAGTATTTTCCAATAAAAGCATCTTTGCACTTGTCCCATGAATCTATGCTGTTTCTAGGCAAAGACTGAAACCAAATTTTAGCTCCTCCTCTCAAGGAGAAAGGAAAAAGCTTAAGCTTAACAATATTACCATCTATTTCTTGGTACTTTTGCATATCACAAAGTTCAACAAAATTGTTTAAGTGTAAAGCAGCATCATCTCCAGCACCGGAGAATTGATCTTTCATGACTAAGTTCAGTAAAGCAGGTTTAATTTCATATGAAGGTGCTGAAGTGGCAGGTGTAGTGATAGGTGTGCAGATAAATTCATCGTTGTTGTGACTAGTGAAGTCACACAACTTGGTGTTGTCGTTGGAACCCATAGTAGCAAGCAAGCAAGATAACTATTTTTGTGATTTTCGATAAAAGATAGTAAAGCAAAAACTGAAAGGTAAACTAACAAGACTAAAAGCAAAGGTAAAAGATAGCGTGCAACTCCCCTATCCTGAAGAGTGGAGTCCCCGGCAACGGCGCCAGAAAACATTGCTTGATGGCTTCTCACCCCTCGTTGGTTACCCCAAGAGGAAGGTTTGAGATGCAGTGTAGCGGAAGTTTTCCCTTGGCAATACCAAGGATCGATTTCCCTGAGACTCCCAGTTTCAACAAGAAGGTGTCAACTGCTAACGGCGCCAGATATTAGCAATCAACGTGGACCTGCACACAGATACAAATAACTTTGCTCCCAACGAGTACAGAGAGGTTGTCAATCCCTCCGGCCTTGTAGTTTACAAAGGATCAAACGCAAGTGATAGTAATGATAGATATAATTGCAATAGTAAATAAAAAGCGGAAAGTAAATAGCGGATGTGATCAATGATGGTAATATGGACCGGAGTCTCATGATGTTCACTAGTGATGTCTCTCTCCCAAAAGACGATAAAACAGCTATGTGAGGTAAACGAATTACAGCTGGGCAATTGATAGGACCATGTGCGCAAACCAATGCTGGCTAAGTTGCAAGAAAGGTAGAGGTTCAAAGCATGGGCGGTACGCCGAGGTAAGTAGACCTAAATCCATCTGCATCTACTACTAATCATCCACCTTGAGATATCTATCCAGAACATCTCGCTGGTATTAAGTTGTGAGTCCCACCCATAGTGTAAACTCAAAGCAACAGACAACTGCATTAAAAGAACTTTGCGTAAAGTAAACAATCCTTGCACCCGCGGGCACAAGCACCGTTGTTTTCCCCCTTGTGGCAACAGCACATCCCCTAGACTCATGTTTCTGTCACTCAAGCTAGTCATCGAGGGGCATGAACCCACAATCAAGCATAACGTTCCCTCTTGGAGTCACTACCTACTACTTGGCCAAAGCAATAAATAACAACGGAGAACATGCAAGAATTACTTACGAACATAAATATAAAAGAGGTGAATTAAATATATTACTCAAACACAATCTGAACATAATCTCATAATCCATCGGATCCCAGCAAACTCATCATAGCAACAGCATAAGGATTACATATGTGCCTCGATCATGTAGGGCAGCTCACGAGGACTAATTAGTGAAGCACAAGAACGGGAGGAGAACATCACATAGCTACTGGTCATGGACCCATGGTCCAAGGGAGACTACTCACAACTCATCCGGGAGGCATCCATGGTGGTGGAGAAGCTCCCGGTGGTGATCCTCCCCTCCGGCAGGGTGCCGGGAAGAGTTCTCCTGGTGCTCCCGATCTTGGAAGCGGCGGCGGCGGCGGAACAGAGATGAGATCGCGAAAAAGAGTTCTCGTCTCGAGGGTTTCGGGAGACGGTATAAATATATGCCAAAAGGGGGCATCAGACGAGGCTCGGGGGGCCCAGGCGCCCCCCGGCGCGGCCAGGGGGGGGCCACGCCACCAGGGCGCCTGGAGCCCTGGTGGCCCCCCCGGCTGTACTTTGGCTACCGGGAACCTTCTGGAACACTGATTTTTCATATAATTTTTCCTGGATTTTTTTGGCAGTTCTCGTAATGGGAAAAACTGAAATACAAAAACAGCAGAAAACAGAAACCGGCACTGGGGTGCACTGAGTTAATAGGTTAGTCCAAATATGATCAAAAGTGTATGGAAGTGTATAAATATCATAGCAATATCACCCAAAAGAGGCATGGAGCAAGCAGAAATTATAGATATGTTTTGGACGTATCAGTATCTTTCTTTTATTGGTAATTATATCTTTCATATACTTAGCATAAGGATTTGTTTTAAGCATGTCAGTCAAACGCATACGCAAAAAGATTGGTTTAATCATTTCAGCAAAGCGCTCAAAATCCTCATCATCCTTTTTCTTGGATGGTTTAGGAGGAAAAGGCATGGGTTTCTGAACCCATGGTTCTCTTTCCTTACCGTGCTTCCTAGCAACAAAGTCTCTCTTATCATAACGTTGATTCTTTGATTGTGGGTTATCAACAGCAGGTTCAATCTCTACATCATTATCATTGCTAGGTTGAGCATCATCATGAACATCGTCATTAATATTATCACTAGGTTCAATGTCATTACTAGATTGTGTCTCAGCATCAGAAACAGAGATATCATTGGAATTCTTAGGTGTGTCAGCTACAGGTTCACTAGAAGCATGCAAAGTCTTATCATTTTTCTTTTTCTTCTTCTTAGAAGAACTAGGTGCATCTAAATTAGCTCTCTGATAATCTTGCTCAATTCTCTTAGGGTGGCCCTCAGGATACAAAGGTTCCCGAGTCACTTTACCCCCTGTAGTTGCAGCTCTAACAACATAGTCATTATTCTTACTATTTAATGCATTGAGCAAATCATTCTGAGCTTTAAGTACTTGATCTACTTGAGAGGTAACCATAGAAGCATGTTTACTAATGAGTTTCAATTCACCTTTAACTCTAGACATATAATCACTCAAGCATTCAATCATATAAGCACTACGTTGCAATTGTCCACCAACATAAGCATTGAAGTTTTCTTGCTTCACAATAAAATTATCAAACTCATCTAAGCATTGGCTAGTAGACTTATAACAAGAAATATCACCTTCATCAAATCTATAAAGAGAATTTACCTTTACTACCTGTGTCGGGTTATCAAGACCATGTATTTCTTCAATAGGCGGTAAATTCTTAACATCTTCAGCTTTAATACATTTTTCTTTCATAGATTTCTTTGCCTCTTGCATATCTTCAGGGCTGAGAAATAGAACTCCTTTTTTCTTCGGAGTTGGCTTAGGGGCTGGTTCAAGAAGTGTCCAATTATGTTCATTGGCCAACGTATTATTCAATAGTAATTCGGCTTGATCACCTGTTCTTTCCGTGAAAACACAACCAGCACAACTATCCAGGTGGTCTCTGGAAGCATGAGTTAGTCCATTATAAAAGACATCAAGTATTTCATTCCTCTGAAGAGGATGATCAGGCAAAGCATTAAGTAATTGGAGAAGCCTCCCCCAAGCTTGTGGGAGACACTCTTCTTCAATTGGCACAAATTTATATATTTCCCGTAAGGCAGCTTGTTTCTTATGAGCGGGAAAATATTTAGCAGAGAAGTAATAAATCATATCCTGGGGACTACGCACACAACCATGATCAAGAGAATTAAACCATGTCTTAGCATCAACCTTTAATGAGAACAGAAATAACTTAAGGATATAGTAATAACAAATCTTTTCCTCGTTGGTAAACAGGGTAGCTATATCATTCACCTTAGTAAGATGTGCCACAACAGTTTCAGATTCATAGCCATAGAAAGGATCAGATTCAACTCAAGATGGCAATGGGGCCCCGAAACCCGCATCCCCGCGGGTTTTTACCCTATTAGGGGACGGGGATGGGCGTCTTTTCATCCCCGCGGGGCTATTGTTGGGCACATTATACAACCCGACACGTTTCGTGGGTTTGCACCCGTTTCAATAGTCCCCGAACCCGAAACCCGGCAAACCCGGCAAAATACCTTTTTTTACCAAGCACTGATCCGGCACGGCCCAACCCAAAGCAACCGAGCCTAATCAACCAAGCCCCCACCTCCAAGCGTCGAAGGCCAAACCAACCACTCGCTAGGTGGCCAGTATCGCTCGCTCCTTCCCCCCTCCTTATGGCTATTGAACCATCTACTATTGTTTTGTGTTAAAATTTGCTAAAGTTATTCTGCTGAAATATGGTCGTTTTGTTGTCAAAATAATATTCTTTGTTGGTTCTATGTTGCCTTATATATGTCGATTTCCACGTGGGTTTAGAAAACCCGATGGGTTTAGAGGACGGGCGAAAAACTAACCCTACGCACGGTGACGGGGACGGGGACGGGTTTACGATTTTCTCATGGGGGTGGGTTTGGGAAGGAAAAACCCGATGGGTTTCATCCCCGTTGTCATCTTGAGATTCAACCAAAGTAATTAATTCAGGATCGACAGAGAAATCATAATCCTTATCAGTAACAAAGATAGGTGAAGTAGCAAAAGCAGGGTCATATTTCATTCTAGCATTCAAAGACTTTTCTTTCAGCTTAGCTAATAATTCCTTAAGATCATATCTATCGTTGCAAGCAAGAAAGTCTCTAGCAGTTTCTTCATCCATAACATAACCCTCAGGATTAATAGGCAATTCATATCTAGGGGGAGAATCTTCATCATCACTTTCAAAAATATTATCAGTTTCAATATTTGCATTCTTCCTAACCTTAGCAATTTGTTCATCTAGAAATTCACCTAGTGGCATAGTATTATCAAGCATAGAAGTAGTTTCATCATACATAGCAGAAGTGGCATCATCAAGAACATACGACATATCAGATTCAATAGCAGGGGTAGGTCTCGCAAATTTACTCATAACAGATGGTGAATAAGGTGCAGAGCTAGATGGCAGTTCCTTACCTCCCCTCATAGTTGAGGGATAAATCTTGGTTTTTGAGTCATCCAAGTTCTTCATAGTGATCAACAGATATAAATCCCAAGTGACTTAAAGAATATAGCTATGCTCCCGGCAACGGCGCCAGAAAATAGTCTTGATAACCCACAAGTGTAGGGGATCACAACAGTTTTCGAGGGTAAAGTATTCAACCCAAATTTATTGATTCGACACAAGGGGAGCCAAAGAATACTCTTAAGTATTAGCAGCTAAGTTGTCAATTCAACCACACTTGGAAACTTAGTATCTGCAGCAAGGTAGTTTAGTAGCAAGGTAATATGGAAGTAATGGTAGCAGCAATAAAAGTAACGATAGTGTTTTTGTAGTTTTTGTAACAGTAGTAGTGGAAAAGTAAATAAGCAAAAAGCAATATGTGAAAAGCTCGTAGGCATTGGATCGGTGATGGAGAATTATGTCGGATGCGATTCCTCATGTAAAAGTTATAACCTAGGGTGACACAGAACTAGCTCCAGTTCATCAATGTAATGTAGGCATGTATTCCGAATATAGTCATACGTGCTTATGGAAAAGAACTTGCATGACATCTTTTGTCCTACCCTCCCGTGGCAGCGGGTGTCGGTGTACTAAAGTAGCGGTACCCTTAGTATCCCGAACTTGTGCACGGGCAGTCGCAGCGTCCCGTGGCAAGGCTTGCCAGGTGATCGCCAAGGTCCTCTGTGGTTCCTCTGGAGCCATTCAAGAACAAAGTATCCAAGCCAAGGAGACAAGGCCCCGGCAAGAGGAGCTTGTCGGGAAGGCCACTCAAGGCACAAGACCAATCAAGGCGCAAGACCCTGGCGAGAGGAGCTTGCCGGGAAGGCCAACCGAGGCATCTCAGGAAACTTTCCGCGACGCGCCACGCGTCCCGGCAAGGCCCGGTGAGCGACAAGCTCCCGGAAGCGACAAGATAGCGACCGCGGCAAGGCGCTTGCCGCGGCAAGCTTCCACTCAGTACCCGCGCTCCAGCGCACCCACCCACGTGTCGCTCTGGGACCCTTCCAGGCGTACGTGGCAGGAGGCTGTGCAGCCAGGGGTACGCGGTGGCAAGCGGCGCTGGCAAGGTTGCCATCGTGGCGAACGGTGGCGCCCCTGACGGCCCCTTTTTGCACTGTTTGGGCGACGTCGATGGGCATTTAATGCCCTTGTCCCCTGCCATCAGGGTTAGTGTCACATCCCTAGCTAGCACTTCCATTAGGACCTGACTAGAATGTGCATCATGTTTACTTTCAAAGAAACTTGAAATGGGATTAACAGAAACCCCAGCACCCCCTCCCCTAACAACTAGGGTTTGCTAAAATATTTTCCAATGTACCCAAAATGCCCTTCAAAATGTTCATCATTTCTGCCTTGGTCTTAAACCTCTGCCAAAAATGGTGCACAATTTTCTAGGACAATCTAGGGCTTTGGATTAAATCATATGGTATTTGAATTTGGGCATTTAAATGCTATAAAATATTTTAAATGCTCAAATAATCATGAACTATAATGTTTCCTACTGTTCATTTTATATACAGCAGGTATGACAAGTGTCATGAGTTATAAAAATGTTTAGGCATTTTTATTAAATGAACAAAGCTGCAAAAGAAATAAAACAGAAAGAAAAATAGGAAGAACACTTACCTGGCGCCCACCCGGCCCACCTGCCGGCCCAGCCCAGCTGCCGCTCCAGCGAGCTGCATGGCTCGGCCAGGCAGGCAGGCAGGTGCTCGACGGCGACCGCGCCGCGCGCCACGCAGCTGCCCGCCGCCTTGCTTCACCCCCTCGCCGTCCTGGAGGGATGGATCGAACGTCCACGTCCCCCTCGACCCCCCAGACACCTCCACCTCCCCCCAGCTCCTCTCCTCCGCTCTCCCCGTGCCATGGCCGACGCCGCCGTGATCGCACCGTCGTAGAAGCCGCGTCCATCGTCGTCCCCGAGCTCCGCCGTGTTGTCCCTCGTCTCCGCCGTCCTCGACTGCTTCGAACAGGCCGAGCCCC
>LR738710.1:8524231-8581434 GCA_902687465.1 Secale cereale | reverse complement strand
GCTTCACCCCCTCGCCGTCCTGGAGGGATGGATCGAACGTCCACGTCCCCCTCGCCCCCCCAGACACCTCCACCTCCCCCCAGCTCCTCTCCTCCGCTCTCCCCGTGCCATGGCCGACGCCGCCGTGATCGCACCGTCGTAGAAGCCGCGTCCATCGTCGTCCCCGAGCTCCGCCGTGTTGTCCCTCGTCTCCGCCGTCCTCGACTGCTTCGAACAGGCCGAGCCCCGAGCGCTCGCCCGCCCTGGAGACGCCCCCGACCTCTTCTTCCCCAACTCCGGCCACGGAGATCCCCCTCGTCGTTCTGCTCAGCTTCGACCACCCCCGAGCTCGCTCAGGTGCTTGCCGCAACCCCTGTGAGCCTAGCTACCTCCTCCCCCTCTCCGTTGGCTCCCTCTTGCCCTATAACACACTGCACGAAGCTCGCCCGCACGCGCCGCCGCCGAGCTCGTCGCCGGTGATGCTCCGGTGACCATTTGGTCACTGGCACCAGTCCAACGTACTCACCACAGCACGTAGATGCGAAGGGTGCCACGCACGCATCGCCTAGGCCCCTGCAGCCGTATCTCCACACACGCCCGACGCCGGTCGCCGCCGTCGAGCTCGTTGCCGTCATCTCTGGCCACCCCAGGTCCGGCGACCACCTCCATCCGATGCGCAAGAGCAAGAGCTCTCCAACGCACCCAGCCGCAGCTCGAGCCGTGCACCGTAGGCGTTTTCCGAAGCACGCCGCCGCGTTTGGCCTCGCCGGCGGCTAAACGCCGGCGAGTTGGACCTGTTTTGACCATGGGTTTGACCCCCTGGGTCAATGACATGTGGGCCCTGCCCGCAAGTCAAACTTAGTTTAGTTGTTAATTTAATATTAATTAGTTAATTAGTTTAGTCACTGACACGTGGGCCCTGGCCCCACTGACAGCTAATTAGTTTTAGTTAAACTCTAATTAACTCAGTTAATTAGCTGTGACACTGACATGAGGGACCCACTGGTCAGGTTTGACCTGGACTGGCCCTGTTGACTGGCTGACGTCAGCATGATGTCATGCTGACGCAGTAAAGGTTTTTCTGGGATTTATAGATTTAATAATAATTCAGGAAATTCCAGAAAATACCTAAAACTTCTAAAAATCATATAAAATCAACCATAGCTCAGATGGAAAAGATATATATATGAAAAATGATCAGAAAAATCCAATCTTTCTAATGGCACTGGTTTCATGCATGTTTGAACAAGTTAACTTGCTGTATATATCAAAAACATGATAATGCACTTATTTAAATAATAGTTTGAACTTCAATTTGAATCCTTGATTCAAATAGGTTCAAACCCTTCTGTTTTTAGTTGCATTAGCCAACACACATGCATCTTGCCATGTCATAAACATGCATCATACTGTTGCATTTGTTTGTTAATGATTGTATCATCGGTATTCCCTGTGTTAGGTCCTGCTCCCGAGGATACTGCTGCGTATCCAGTTGAAGAGCAGTACCCGACAACTACCTTGTCAGGCAAGCAATCATTGATCATTCCGATACAAACCCAATCTTCTCGCTCCTGCTCTCTTTTACTGCATTAAGGCAACAACGCGTGAACTGCTATTTGCTGCGGTAGTTGAACCCTATTCCCTTGCATGACCTGTCATTGCCACAGTAAATAGTTGAAACCCACTAGCATGTGTAGGAGTTGATTGAGCCATGTGATGTGTGATCCTCCATGCTATTTACTTATGTTGCCTGCTATGCTTAGAGTTGTGTCTGGTCTGATTCATCTGGGTGATGGATCAGAGTGAAATGATCTTACCGATAAAGAGAGGGCAGTGTGGAATACGCTTGGTAAAGGTATCGATGAAAGGCCATGTAGGAGTACATGGTGGGTTGTTTCATTGAAATCATCCATAGGACCCGAGATCTGTGTGTGTGATTCAAGTTACAGTTACTACCACACATTGGGCCCTGAAATATGACCCCGCTCGACTTATTGACTGCCCTTGTACTCTGTCCAGGAGTTGCAACTAGTTTCTGGTGTTTATAGTTTACTGGAGGTCGTGCGCAGCGCTGACCCTCGGGGTGGGCTGTGATGCGACAGGTACGTGGCACGGTGTACCGGTTGCCCGTTTGGTGACTCGGGAACCCTGTACACATCGTTTGGGGCCGTGAGCGACACCCCGGCCGGATCTCCCCACGGATGGAACCCAAATAGGCGATAAACCTGGACGAGAGACTTGAGTGGTTGGTTAGGTCGTGGTCTAAACCCACGTCGGCTTTCGCTTGAAGTCTGCCGAGCACATGTCGTGTGCAGACGCTAAGTGGTGAAAACATGTGTGAAGAAGTACACCCCTGCAGGGTTAACAAACTATTCGAATAGCCATTGTTCGCGGTACGAACTACTTGGTTACTCTTACAGTTCATAGACAAGTTGACGGATACTACTAAAAGCCTCAAGATAAGCGTGAGTGCCGTGGATGGCCCTTCCGTAGGATGGCGGAAGAGGATCCTCGGTAGTGTATTGATGTGGTGATTAGAGGACTCGTGTTCGTAATAACATCTTGCAATCTGTTGAGAGTTGTAGTATAGGTTAGCCAAGGTCAAAGCTGGCATTCTGCTATAAACTCCACTACCCCCTTTGATAATGTTGCATGTATGATAGGTTCTGTGGTAAGACTTGCTGAGTACCTTTGCACTCATGTTTGCTTAATAACTGTTGCAGAGGAGAACCCTGCCCCTGCTGATGGATTCTACATAGACGTTGACGTCGACGAGTAGCTTGACACCCAGACGATGATCTGGAGCTTGTGAAGGGCCTTGTAGATAGTCAGGCTACACCAAGCCTGTTTTATTTTCTAAGTTGTCTGTACTCAGACATGTAGCTTCCGCTTGTGCTTGTATGACTGTATGACTTGAGTGTTGGGTCATGTGACCCCTACCTGTATGAATATGTTATGTATGGCTCTTGGAGCCTTTTAAATAAAGTACTTTGAGTCATAGAGTTCTGTTGTGATGCAATGTTGTATTTGTACATATTGAGCATATTGCGTGTATGATTGAAATGCTTGGTATGTGTGGGATCTGACACCTAGTTGTTTTCCTTTGGTAGCCTATCTTATAGGGAAATGCCTCCTAGTGATTCCAATGAGCCTGGGAAGCTTGCTACTGCTCGGAACACGTAGGCTGGCCGTCATGTGTCCTTCTTCGTTCCTGTGTCTGTCCCTTAGGGGAAATGTCACGCGTTGTTCCTTTAAGTCCATGTAGCTTGCTACGACTTGGGTTCATACGTTGATGACCGACACGTTCGTTGCTGGGTCATGGATGCCTGTCTCTGTAATTTAGTGCCACTTTTGGTTTATAACTAGCCATGTCGGCCCGGGTTCTCTGTCATATGGATGCTAGCGACACTGTCATATACGTGTGCCAAAATGCGCAAACGGTCCCGGGCCAGGTAAGGTGGCACCCATGGGGTTACCGTGCGTGAGGCCGCAAAGTGATATGACGTGTTACAGCTAGATCGGTGTGACTTAGGATCGGGGTCCTGACAGCGTTGGCATCAGAGCTGGACAACCTGTAGGTTTCTCAAGCCAAACTGGTCGATGTTGAGTCTAGAAAAATTCTTAGTTATATGTATGGGAATTGATTGTGGAAGGGAACGTAAGGCTCTTTTTACTCCTTTATCTTATGCCCTTCTGATCTGAGTCTGTCTATTCTTTCTACGGGGATTTAGTACTAGGCCTCTTATCCTTACTAGGTTCACGTGTTACTAATCCGTAGACTCTTAGGATTGTTGGTTTCAGGCCTCAGTTCAGTTTCTATCCTTTTGAGTATGATGATTGTTGAACCCGGAACCTTGATATGGAATTGTTGAGTGGCTATGCTATCATTTGTATGATGTCTCAAATCTTTGTTGAGCATTTACAGTTGTTATGCTGCCCGATTTCTTCCAGAAACACTAATGCCTTTGCATTATTTCGTGTTTCAGATGTCTGGCCGCATCCCTCACCAAGTGGTTCGTTTGACTCGATGCATTAATGTGCCCGGTCACACGGCCATGCTAGTCCGTGTGATGACTGAGACCGGTTATCGCTGGTATCCTGAATACACTGTGGAGGAACAGTATCGGGATTTCAATCAAAGTCAGTATTTCTACACAGTCCGGATATACCCCTCATATCCCGGAGCAAATGATCCCATCCATTGGACTTATGGACTCGGGATTACCATCGAGATGGCAGTACAGGATGCCGCTTATTCGATGATGACCATTCTCCGTGCTAGGCATGCCCTGTTGCTGAACACTGAGTTCTGTTACATGCCAGCTTCACTCCCCGGAGAGGAAGGCTACTACACTGGTCTGTATACTGATGCTGCTCATGAAGAGCCACTGCTTCAGACTACTGTTCAGATGTTGGAGGATAGGGACCGTGAGGTCCGTGCCCTCCGAATGGAGCTGTATAACACCCGAGCCGCTCACTGGACTACTTTGTCACGGCTTGCACCGGCTGTGCACGCCGGATATCTGGACATGCGGGATTTGTATCCTGTGCGGACTCGTCTGCCTGATCGCATGGATTGGCGTGACGTTGGGGGTATTACACCTCCACGTGGGCGTCGGTTACCACCAGCATCGGGACCGAGACCACACCCATGCCCCTATGGTCCACAGCCTTCGAGTGCTCGCGAGTTCCAAGATCCGTCTGTACCACTTCCAGGCTACGGTGGTAATCTCTACGAGGATTACTACGCGAATGTCTGAGCTAGTCCGTGGTAGTAGTAGTATTTCCACAGTCCTGCTCGTCTTGTGGAATATGACTTAGTGTGTACTGAGTTCCGAAGGTGTAGTTAAATAATGTATAGGAGCTTGGAATGCCTCTGATGGGATGTATCGTCTTTCACCGCAGTTGTACTTTAGCCTTGGCTTGTACTAAACTTTGTATGGTGTGTATGACCACTGGTGTATATATAACAGTTCCTATATTACCATGTCGTACGGATGAACATCTTTGCATTCTGTGTCATCCATTACATTCTGCACTTCTATGTCAAATTTTTGCCATCCTTGTCTAAACCGTTGTTTTGTTTTCCTAGGATGGTCAACACTCGCAACACTCCTGCTGCTCAGGAGCAGGGTGAGGCTAGTGGGGCTAGAGATGGAAATCTGCCCCAGCCACCCTCTTTGGCGGAAGTTATGCTTGAAGCAGAACGGAACAAGAGAGAGACCAACCGTCTGCTGGAACGCATAGAGCAAAACACTGGGTTCCGTCAGAGGAATGACGTGGTGTCAATCCACGATTTTATCAAGATGTGTCCACCAAAGTTCCATCACTCCACTGAACCTCTGGATGCTGATGACTGGCTACGTAGTATCACCCACAAGCTACACTCCGCCCGTGTGGCCGAAGCTGACAAGGTTATCTACGCCGCCTACCATCTTGAGGGCCCTGCCAGTCTTTGGTGGGAAAACTTTGAAGCTATGCGTCCTGCTGGCCAAGTCACTACCTGAGCTGAGTTCAGTGAGGCATTCCGTGAACATCACATTCCGGAAGGTCTCATGGATCGCAAGCGGGAGGAATTCTGCAATTTCACCCAGGGCCGTTTAACTGTGGACGGCTATAGTCGTGAGTTTGGTAATCTGGCACGCTATGCACCTGAGGAAGTATCCACCGATGCCAAGAAACAGGCGAGGTTCCGCAAGGGACTCAGCCCTGAACTTCGTCGAGATCTACGTCTGCACGAGTGCACCTCTTTTCAGAAGTTGGTTAACAAGGCTATCAGTGCTGAGACAGGCCAGACCGACTTCGAGGCTACCCGCAAGCATAATCGAGACCTTGGTTCCTCATCCGGCTCTGGCTCTCACAAGCGCCGTGTGTGGGTTCCTAACACTGCTCTGCCACCCAAGTATACACCGAGGCCATCCTATGAGGCGCCTCGCCCAACTCAACAGTTTGCACCTGCTAAGACCTATGGAGGTCCACCCTCCAACTTTGCTCCACGCACCACCACGGTGACATGTTTCAAGTGTGGAGAACCGGGACACTACATGCGTGATTGTCCCCAGAATCAGCCAGGAAAAACCGTTGGCCGTGGTAAGCCAACCGGCAAGGTGAACTATGTCAAGCCAATCCCCACTACACATGGTCATGTCAACTATGTTTCTGCCGAAGAAGCTTATGAGGATCCTAACGTCGTCCTTGGTACGCTTCTCGTAAACTGCCATCCGGCATTTGTTCTTTTCGATACTGGAGCATCCCATTCGTTCATATCTGAGAGCTATGCTCGATTGCACAACATGACTTTTTGTGACATGCCTACTTCCATGGTTATTCAAACTCCTGGTTCAAAGTGGCAAACCTCTAGGGTAAGCCATGGAAATGAAATCCTTGTCGATAGACTTGTTTTCCTTGCATCTTTAATCGCTCTCAAGTCCTCGGACATAAATATCATTTTGGGTATGGATTGGATGACAACCCATTACGCCAAAATTGATTGCTTTACTAGGACCGTTCAACTTACACATCCATCCGGCAAGATAGTCAATGTCTTGACTCGAATGGCTGAACGTCAGCCCTACTCTCTTAATGCCAGCCCTCTACCAGAGCTCGAAGATATCCCGGTAGTCCGTGACTTCCCGGATGTTTTTCCAGAAGAACTGCCAGGAGTTCCACCTGACAGAGATGTCGAGTTCGTGATAGATCTTATCCCTGGAACCGTCCCAATCTCTAGGAGACCTTATAAGATGGCACCACTAGAGTTAGCTGAGCTAAAGAAACAACTCGATGAGTCCTTGCAAAAGGGTTTCATCCGTCCTAGTTCTTCCCCTTGGGCTTGCCCCGTCCTCTTCGTCAAGAAGAAGGATGGAACGGAGCGGATGGTTGTAGATTACCGACCTGTCAATCTGGTCACCATAAAGAATAAGTATCCGCTCCCCAGGATCAACGACCTGTATGATCAGCTCGCTGGATCCTCAGTCATCTCTAAGATGGATTTGAGGTTGGGCTACCATCAAATCAAAATCAAGAACGGGGACATTCCTAAAACGGCTTTCATTACTCGTTATGGCCAATATGAGTACACCGTCATGTCCTTCGGATTAACCAATGCCCCAGCTACCTTTTCTCGGTTAATGAATTCTATATTCATGGAGTATTTGGATAAATTCGTCGTGGTATACCTTGATGATATACTCATTTTCTCCAAGAACAAGGAAGATCATGCCGAGCATTTAAGGCTGGTATTGGCGAAACTTCGAGAGCACCGCCTTTATGCCAAATTCTCTAAATGTGAATTTTGGTTGCCAGAAGTAACCTATCTAGGTCATGTGATCTCTGGCAAGGGTATTGCTGTCAATCCCGAGCGAGTTCAAGCCGTCCTTGATTGGAGTCCCCCTGAATCGGTCAAGCAAGTTAGGAGTTTTCTTGGCTTAGCGAGCTATTGCCGACGTTTCGTCGAGAATTTCTCCAAGGTTGCTAAACCTCTAACCGAACTCCTCAAGAAAGATAAAAAGTTTGAGTGGACCCCACAGTGCGAGTCCAGTTTTCAGGAACTGAAAAGACGCCTGACATCTGCACCTGTACTGGTACCACCAGACTTTTCCAAGGACTTTATAATCTATTGCGACGCCTCGCGACAAGGACTAGGTTGCATTCTCATGCAAGACCGTCAAGTGATTGCATACGCATCCCGACAGTTGCGTCCACATGAGGATAACTATCCTACTCATGATTTAGAGCTTGCAGCTATAGTCCATGCACTCAAAACATGGCGACATTACCTCCTTGGTAATCGCTGTGAAATCTTCACTGATCACTAAAGTTTGAAGTATATCTTCACCCAACCGGATCTAAAGCTCAGGCAAAGACGTTGGGTTGAGTTGCTCACCGACTACGATTTAGGAATCACTTACACTCCTGGAAAGGCCAATGTCATGGCTGATGCACTAAGTCGTAAGTCATATTGTAACAATTTAATGTTACAACAAAGTCAACCACTTCTCCACGAGGAATTTCGTAAGCTTAACCTTCACATTGTTCCTCGAGGATTCCTTTCCACCTTGGTGGCGAAACCTACCCTTATGGATCAAATCATAGCTGCCCAGAAGCGTGATAAAGGTGTATCACGACTCCAAGAAAACATTGCTAGCGGACTCGCTAAAAGTTTCTCTATGGATGATCGAGGTGTTGTTTTCTTTGAGAACCGTGTAGTGGTTCCCAAGAACCACCATCTGCGGCAATTAATTCTTAAGGAGGCTCATGAATCTCCTCTCACGATTCATCCCGGTAGTACCAAAATGTAACAAGACTTACGTCAAAGATTCTGGTGGACTAGGATGAAGAGAGAAATCGCCCAGTTCATTGCTAACTGCGACGTTTGTCGTCGAGTTAAAGCAGAGCATCAACGGCCTGCTGGCACCCTTCAACCTCTAGCTATTCCTGAATGGAAATGGGATAAAGTCGGTATGGACTTCATTACCGGGTTTCCCAGGTCCAGGAAAGGGAATAATGCTATCTTCGTCGTTATCGACCGCCTCTCTAAAGTAGCTCATTTCCTGCCTGTTCGGGAGAGTATTACCGCTAGCCAGCTAGCAGACTTATATATCTCTCGAATAGTATCACTTCATGGTGTACCGTTGGAGATTAACTCAGACCGTGGAAGTCTTTTTACTTCATGATTTTGGGAAAGTTTCCAGAATGCTATGGGAACTCATCTCTCTTTCAGTACTGCCTTTCATCCACAATCAAGTGGTCAAGTGGAACGAGTCAATCAAATTCTGGAAGACATGCTTCGAGCCTCTGTCATTTCTTTCGGTATGGAATGGGAAAAGTGTCTTCCATTTGCCGAATTCGCTTATAACAATAGTTATCAAGCCAGCTTGGGTAAAGCTCCCTTCGAAGTTCTATATGGACGAAGGTTCGAACACCTCTTAACTGGTCAGAGACCAGGGAAAGACAATTCTTTGGCCCGGATATGATTCAGGAAGCAGAAGAACAAGTTCGCATCGTTCGTGAGAGATTGAAAACAGCCCAGTCTCGCCAAAAGAGCCAATATGATAGTCATCATAAGGCTGTGACTTTTGAAGTCGGCGATAAGGCTTACCTTCGGGTTACTCCTCTTAAGGGAACCCATCGCTTCGGTATCAAAGGAAAATTGGCCCCTCGTTACATCGGTCCTTTTCGCATTCTTGCCAAACGAGGAGAAGTTGCCTACCAATTGGAACTACCTCCGCACCTCTCCAGAGTTCATGATGTTTTCCACGTTTCTCAACTCAGGCGTTGCTTCTCGGATCCTATCCGCGGAGTGGACCACGAAACGCTTGATCTCCAAGACAATCTCACATATCGAGAATACCCCATTCGTATTCTTGATCAAACTGAGCACACCACTCGACGCCACAATATCAAGTTTCTCAAGGTTCAATGGTCACATCATTCCGAGAGTGAAGCTACCTGGGAAAGGGAGGATCGTCTTCGACTTGAGTACCCCACCCTCTTTCCGGAGGAACCCGAATCTCGGGACGCGATTCTTTTAAGCGGGGGTGAGTTGTCACATCCCTAGCTAGCACTTGCATTAGGACCTGACTAGAGTGTGCATCATGTTTACTTTCAAAGAAACTTGAAATGGGATTAACAGAAACCCCAGCACCCCCTCCCCTAACAACTAGGGTTTGCTAAAATATTTTCCAATGTACCCAAAATGCCCTTCAAAATGTTCATCATTTCTGCCTTGGTCTTAAACCTCTGCCAAAAATGGTGCACAATTTTCTAGGACAATCTAGGGCTTTGGATTAAATCATATGGTATTTGAATTTGGGCATTTAAATGCTATAAAATATTTTAAATGCTCAAATAATCATGAACTATAATGTTTCTACTGTTCATTTTATATACAGCAGGTATGACAAGTGTCATGAGTTATAAAAATGTTTAGGCATTTTTATTAAATGAACAAAGCTGCAAAAGAAATAAAACAGAAAGAAAAATAGGAAGAACACTTACCTGGCGCCTACCCGGCCCACCTGCCGGCCCAGCCTAGCTGCCGCTCCAGCGAGCTGCTTGGCTCGGCAGGCAGGCAGGCAGGTGCTCGACGGCGACCGCGCCGCGCGCCACGCAGCTGCCCGCCGCCTTGCTTCACCCCCGCGCCGTCCTGGAGGGATGGATCGAACGTCCACGTCCCCCTCGACCCCCCAGACACCTCCACCTCCCCCCAGCTCCTCTCCTCCGCTCTCCCCGCGCCATGGCCGACGCCGCCGTGATCGCACCGTCGTAGAAGCCGCTTCCACCGTCGTCCCCGAGCTCCGCCGTGTTGTCCCTCGTCTCCGCCGTCCTCGACTGCTTCGAACAGGCCGAGCCCCGAGCGCTCGCCCGCCCTGGAGACGCCCCCGACCTCTTCTTCCCCAACTTCGGCCGCGGAGATCCCCCTCGTCGTTCTGCTCAGCTCCGACCACCCCCGAGCTCGCTCCGGTGCTTGCCGCAACCCCTGTGAGCCTAGCTACCTCCTCCCCCTCTCCGTTGGCTCCCTCTTGCCCTATAACACACTGCACGAAGCTCGCCCGCATGCACCGCCGCCGAGCTCGTCGCCGGTGATGCTCCGGTGACCATTTGGTCACTGGCACCAGTCCAACGTACTCACCACAGCACGTAGATGCGAAGGGTGCCACGCACGCATCGCCTAGGCCCCTGCAGCCGCATCTCCATACACGCCCGTCGAGCTCGTTGCCGTCGTCTCCGGCCACCCCAGGTCTGGCGACCACCTCCATCAGATGCGCAAGAGCAAGAGCTCTCCAACGCACCCAGCCGCAGCTCGAGCCGTGCACCGTAGGCGTTTTCCGAAGCACACCGCCGCGTTTGGCCTCGCCGGCGGCTAAACGCCGGCGAGTTGGACCTGTTTTGACCATGGTTTTGACCCCCTGGGTCAATGACATGTGGGCCCTGCCCGCAAGTCAAACTTAGTTTAGTTGTTAATTTAATATTAATTAGTTAATTAGTTTAGTCACTGACACGTGGGCCCTGGCCCCACTGACAGCTAATTAGTTTCAGTTAAACTCTAATTAACTCAGTTAATTATCTGTGACACTGACATGAGGGACCCACTGGTCAGGTTTGACCTGGACTGGCCCTGTTGACTGGCTGACGTCAGCATGATGTCATGCTGACGTAGTAAAGGTTTTTCTCGTATTTATAGATTTAATAATAATTCAGGAAATTCCAGAAAATACCCAAAACTTCTAAAAATCATATAAAATCAACCATAGCTCAGATGGAAAAGATTTATATATGAAAAATGATCAGAAAAATCCAATCTTTCTAATGGCACTGGTTTCATGCATGTTTGAACAAGTTAACTTGCTGTATATATCAAAAACATGATAATGCACTTATTTAAATAATAGTTTGAACTTCAATTTGAATCCTTGATTCAAATAGGTTCAAACCCTTCTGGTTTTAGTTGCATTAGCCAACACACATGCATCTTGCCATGTCATAAACATGCATCATACTGTTGCATTTGTTTGTTAATGATTGTATCGTCGGTATTCCCTGTGTTAGGTCCTGCTCCCGAGGATACTGCTGCGTATCCAGTTGAAGAGCAGTACCCGACAACTACCTTGTCAGGCAAGCAATCATTGATCATTCCGATCCAAACCCAATCTTCTCGCTCCTGCTCTCTTTTACTGCATTAAGGCAACAGCGCGTGAACTGCTACTTGCTGCGGTAGTTGAACCCTATTCCCTTGCATGACCTGTCAATGCCACAGTAAATAGTTGAAACCCACTAGCATGTGTAGGAGTTGATTGAGCCATGTGATGTGTGATCCTCCATGCTATTTACTTATGTTGCCTGCTATGCTTAGAGTTGTGTCTGGTCTGATTCATCTGGGTGATGGATCAGAGTGAAATGATCTTACCGATAAAGAGAGGGAAGTGTGGAATACGCTTGGTAAAGGTATCGATGAAAGGCCATGTAGGAGTACATGGTGGGTTGTTTCATTGAAATCGTCCATAGGACCCGAGATCTGTGTGTGTGATTCAAGTTACAGTTACTACCACACATTGGGCCCTGAAATATGACCCCGCTCGACTTATTGACTGCCCTTGTACTCTGTCCAGGAGTTGCAACTAGTTTCTGGTGTTTATAGTTTACTGGAGGTCGTGCGCAGCGCTGACCCTCGGGGTGGGCTGTGATGCGACAGGTACGTGGCACGGTGTACCGGTTGCCCGTTTGGTGACTCGGGAACCCTGTAGACATCGTTTGGGGCCGTGAGCGACACCCCGGCCGGATCTCCCCATGGATGGAACCCAAATAGGCGATAAACCTGGACGAGAGACTTGAGTGGTTGGTTAGGTCGTGGTCTACACCCACGTCGGCTTTCGCTTGAAGTCTGCCGAGCACATGTCGTGTGCAGACGCTAAGTGGTGAAAACATGTGTGAAGAAGTACACCCCTGCAGGGTTAACAAACTATTCGAATAGCCGTTGTTCGCGGTACGAACTACTTGGTTACTCTTACAGTTCATAGACAAGTTGACGGATACTACTAAAAGCCTCAAGATAAGCGTGAGTGCCGTGGATGGCCCTTCCGTAGGATGGCGGAAGAGGATCCTCGGTAGTGTATTGATGTGGTAATTAGAGGACTCGTGTTCGTAATAACATCTTGCAATCTGTTGAGAGTTGTAGTATAGGTTAGCCAAGGTCAAAGCTGGCATTCTGCTATAAACTCCACTACCCCCTTTGATAATGTTGCATGTATGATAGGTTCTGTGGTAAGACTTGCTGAGTACATTTGTACTCATGTTTGCTTAATAACTGTTGCAGAGGAGAACCCTGCCCCTGCTGATGGGTTCTACATAGACGTTGACGTCGACGAGTAGCTTGACACCCAGACGGTGATCTGGAGCTTGTGAAGGGCCTTGTAGATAGTCAGGCTACACCAAGCCTGTTTTATTTTCTAAGTTGTATGTACTCAGACATGTAGCTTCCGCTTGTGCTTGTATGACTGTATGACTTGAGTGTTGGGTCATGTGACCCCTACCTGTATGAATATGTTATGTATGGCTCTTGGAGCCTTTTAAATAAAGTACTTTGAGTCATAGAGTTATGTTGTGATGCAATGTTGTATTTGCACATATTGAGCATATTGCGTGTATGATTGAAATGCTTGGTATGTGTGGGATCCGACACCTAGTTGTTTTCCTTTGGTAGCCTATCTTACAGGGAAATGTCTCCTAGTGATTCCAATGAGCCTGGGAAGCTTGCTACTGCTCGGAACACGTAGGCTGGCCGGCATGTGTCCTTCTTCGTTCCTGTGTCTGTCCCTTAGGGGAAATGTCACGCGTTGTTCCTTTAAGTCCATGTAGCTTGCTAGGACTTGGGTTCATACGTTGATGACCGACACGTTCATTGCCGGGTCATGGATGCCTGTCTCTGTAATTTAGTGCCACTTTTGGTTTATAACTAGCTATGTCTGCCCGGGTTCTCTGTCATATGGATGCTAGCGACACTGTCATATACGTGTGCCAAAATGCGCAAACGGTCCCGGGCCAGGTAAGGTGGCACCCGTGGGGTTACCGTGCGTGAGGCCGCAAAGTGATATGACGTGTTACAGCTAGATCGGTGTGACTTAGGATCGGGGTCCTGACAGCTAGGTATAAAACACTATACCAACTACCACACTTTTTCCATTTTTACCCTCAACTGCGTTGCCACCTGTCGGTGACCCCTTGAACCTATAAAAGGAGGCCCATGCGCAACGTAGGAAGGGGTTCGAACACTCTTACGCTCGGTCTCGTTAGCTGCTGGTGGGTACTGTAGCTCTCAGCGCTCCCGAGCAAGAACTCAATACAAACCACAAAGCAGGAGTAGGGTTTTACGCATCCGTGCGGCCCGAACCTGGGTAAACTGCTCGTGTGCTTCGCCTCGATCTGCTCTTCGTGCGATCTCCGCCCCCTGCCGTACCGAAAGGGGCTCCGTCCCCATAGGTGTTCGTGGGTGGATCAGTTTCCTCGACATCTTTGGCGCGCCAGGTAGGGGTGCGTCGAGATTGTGTCAACCTGCTCCGGCGTCCACACGAGCTAGATCGTCATCATCTTCATCGACATGCCGCCGAAGAAGAAGGCTTCGGAGGCAACTGGCCCGTCCGCGTCAATCCCACCACCGTCGGAGCCAACGGCTGGTGGGGTGGACGCCGGCGGAAGAACGGACGTCGACGAGGGAGCTCACGGTGCTGCCAAGTCCAAGGACAAGGCTGTGCTGCCCATCGGCGGCGTAGCCGGCTCCCACGACGACCGGGCGCACTCCAAGACCTCGGCGTCCGTGCATGCGCCGCGCCCATCTCAGGAGGGGCGGGACCGGCAGCGTCATGGTACTCACGGTACCATACGCTTGCTGAACCAAGATCGAGCTGGCGGATCACGGGACGCTCAAGACCAGCATGCGCGTCAACATGCTGGCACGAGCAAGGCGCGGTCGCTGGGACGGGATACTGCTCCTTCTAACGTAGTTAGAAGTCCGAGCATATCCCGCTCCTCGCACCGTTCGCCACCGCTACCCGCCACTCCAGCAGAAGCTCTAGCATGAGCTCAACTACTCCTAGACTTCCCTCCAGCGGCAGACAAGGCCGACGACTGGAGGGCCACCATTCAGAGTCTCATCGCCTTCGCCAACGGCGACACTCCACGGCAGCCGAGCACATCGCAGCCGCGGCAAGTCAGCCAGGCGCGGGCCGATGGCGACAAGACCGGTGGGGGTGCAACCACCGTGCACTCGCCGCCCCGAAGGCCAAGGTCGCCGACTCGCCGGATCCTCCTCGACAGCGACTCCACCGCGTCGTCGGATTCACGAGCTCGTCGCGATCAGCGCCAAGTTCTTCAAGATCACTGACAAGAAGACACTCATACTCGCATCGAGCGCCGAAGAGAAGCGCGACGTTAATCAGACCAGCGCGCTGGGCCCACTGTCGACATGCATGCTGATATGTCCAAAACGTATCTATAATTTCTGCTTGCTCCATGCCTCTTTTGGGTGATATTGCTATGATATTTATACACTTCCATACACTTTTGATCATATTTGGACTAACCTATTAACTCAGTGCACCCCAGTGCCAGTTTCTGTTTTCGGCTGTTTTTGTATTTCAGATTTTCCCATTACGAGAACTGCCAGAAAAATCCCGGAAAAATTATATAAAAATCAGCGTTCCAGAAGCTACCAGGCACCCGAAGCACAGCCGGAGGGGGGCCACCAGGGCTCCAGGCGCCCTGGTGGCGCGACCACCCCTGGCCGCGCGGGGCGGGCGCCTGCCCCCCCCGAGCCTCCGCTGATGCGCCCCTTTGTCATATATTTATATCGTGTCCCGAAACCCTCGAGACGAGAACCCTTTTTCGCGATCTCATCTCTGTTCCGCCACCGCCGCCGCTTCCAAGATCGGGAGCACCAGGAGAACTCTTCCCGGCACCCTGCCGGAGGGGAGGATCACCACCGGGAGCTTCTCCACCACCATGGACGCCTCCCAGATGAGTTGTGAGTAGTTTCCCTTGGACCATGGGTCCATGACCAGTAGCTATGTGATGTTCTCCTCCCGTTCTTGTGCTTCACTAATTAGTCCTCGTGAGCTGCCCTACATGATCGAGGCACATATGTAATCCTTATGCTGTTGCTATGATGAGTTTGCTGGGATCCGATGGATTATGAGATTATGTTCAGATTGTGTTTGAGTAATATATTTGATTCACCTCTTTTATATTTATGTTTGTAAGTAATTCGTGCATGTTCTCCTTTGTTATTTATTGCTTTGGCCAAGTAGTAGGTAGTGACTCCAAGAGGGAACGTTATGCTTGATTGTGGGTTCATGCCCCTCGATGACTAGCTTGAGTGACAGAAACATGAGTCTAGGGGATGTGCTTTTGCCACAGGGGGGAAAACAATGGTGCTTGTGCCCGCGGGTGCAAGGATTGTTTACTTTACGCAAAGTTCTTTTAATGCAGTTGTCTGTTGCTTTGAGTTTACACTATGGGTGGGACTCGCAACTTAATACCAGCGAGATGTTCTGGATAGATATCTCAAGGTGGATGATTAGTAGTAGATGCAGATGGATTTCGGTCTACTTACCTTGGCGTACCTCCCATGCTTTGAACCTCTACCTTTCTTGCAACTTAGTCAGCATTAGTTTGCGCACATGGTCCTGTCAATTGCCCAGCTGTAATTCGTTTACCTCACATAGCTGTTTTATCGTCTTTTGGGAGAGAGACATCACTAGTGAACATCATGAGACTCCGGTCCATATTACCATCATTGATCACATCCGCTATTTACTTTCCGCTTTTACTTACTATTACAATTATACCTATCACTATTATCACTTGCGTTTGATCCTTTGTAAACTACAAGGCCGGAGGGATTGACAACCTCTCTGTACTCGTTGGGAGCAAAGTTATTTGTATCTGTGTGCAGGTCCACGTTGATTGCTAATATCTGGCGCCGTTAGCAGTTGACACCTTCTTGTTGAAACTGGGAGTCTCAGGGGAAATCGATCCTTGGTATCTTTGCCAAGGGAAAACTACCGCTACACTGCATCTCAAACCTTCCAGTTGGGGTAACCAACGAGGGGCGAGAAGCCATCAAGCAAAGTTTTCTGGCGCCGTTGCCGGGGACTCCACTCTTCAGGATAGGGGAGTTGCACGCTATCTTTTACCTTTGCTTTTTAGTCTTGTTAGTTTACCTTTCATTTTTTCTTTAGTATCTTTTATCGAAAATCACAAAAATAGTTATCTTGCTTGCTTGCTGCTATGGGTTCCACCGAGAACACCAAGTGTCGGGGGAAACTGTCCACCACGAGCACCTATGGGACCGGAGCCCCTTGTCTTTGCGGTGAGGGAGCGGAGGGAGCACAAAGAGCAGATCGTGGTGAGCACGCGGGCAGTTTACACAGGTTCGGGCCGCGATGGACGCGTAAAACCCTACTCCTGCTTTGCTTGTATTGAGTTGGAGAGCTCGGTAGCTTGAAGAACTAGCTACACCGAGCGAATGAGCGATCTAGGTTCCGAACCCTTTCTACGTTATGCATGGGCCTCCTTTTATAGCTCAAGGGGTCACCGACAGGTGTCAACGTAGGAGAAAGGGTAAAAATGTAATAGTGGTGGTAGTTGTAATAGTGCGGGAACAGTGGATGAACAGTGCATGAACAGTGGTCATCACCTACTTTGACAGTGGGGGACAAGAGCATTTAATGCCCGTCGCCGTCGACCCCAAAAGCACCCGCCCTTGCGTCTCCGTTTGCCACGGTGATAGCTTTATCACCGTGGAGTGCCACCGTGTCCCCCAGGCTGCACAGCCATCCGCCACGCGTCCCTGGAGTGGCCCCAGGGCGACGCGTGGATCGATGAGCTGGAGCGCGGGCACACAGCGTAACTCTCCCCGGCAAGCACCTTGCCGGGGTCTTGACCTTGCCGGGCCCTGGAGCTTGCCGCTCCCCGGGCCCTGCCGGGGCGCACGTTGCGCCGAGGCATGTCTTCTGAAGTGTAATCTTTTGGCCTTCCTGGCAAGCTCCTCTTGCCAGGGTCTTGTGCTAGTGAGGTAATCTTGAGCCTGAGACGGCCTTCCCGGCAAGCTCCACTTGCCGGAGTCTTGATCTTCTGTCTTGTATACTTTGTTTTTGAATGGTTTTATATGGAGCAGGAAGGTCTCCGGCAAGCACGTGGTAGGACCTGCCGCGGGAAGCTGCTACTGCCCGTGCACAAGTTGGGGTGCTGAGGTACCCCTACCTTAGTACACCGACAGGAGCCCCGGGCCTGGGCCACACACGGTGCCGAGCGCTGTTGGGCCAGGCCCAAAACAGTGCACGGGCACGCGCGGCCCACGGCGCGCCGAATCCACTTCCGCATCCGCCGCGTCCCTCCGTAACGGCACGCGTCGATTGCGGCGTCGTCGGATGGGACGTGGCCGCGTTCTTTTAATGGAAAGAGCGAAACGTCCCCCACTTCCCCATAAAAGCAGAGGAAGCAGGAGCGGTTCCCCTCCTACGCCTTCATTGCTTCTTCTTCGATCTCCAGAGATTCCCCTTCGCGCTCCGCCTCCACACCTCCTCCGTCGTCTTCCGCATCCGCGGCGCCGGCGGACTCTTCGTCCCCCTTCCCTCGCCGCCTCCGCCATGGCCCCGAAGACTGAGAAGGCGAAGGCGGAGAAGGCCAAGAAGGAGAAATCCTAGCAGGCGGCGAGGCTTGCTCTGCTGCGGAAGCGGAACGTCGTCTTCGCGCCGCGGCTCAGCGCGCGGGAACTCTGGAACAAGTACTACTTGTTCTGGGCCAAGAAGACCAAGGCGCATCCCCGCACCCGAGTCTATCCGGCCGCCGCCAAGGACTCGTACCGCGGCGGGTATTTCTTCTTTGCTGCTTTCTTCCACTGCGGGCTCTGTCCCCCTTTTTCTGAATTCTTCTGTGATATCATGAATACCTACAACCTCCACCTTCTAGACTTCACCCCCAACGCCATCCTCACGATGGCGGTTTTCGCACATCTGTGCGAAAACGATATTGGGATCCATCCGAATGTAGCGTTGTTTAGGCATTTCTTTACGCCTAGAGTAGAGGCCGGCGCTCCCTCTCCGGAGGAATCTCTTGGGTCTTCCGCTTGAACAAGAAAGAGTCCTACTTGCCGGGGGAACTCCGCGGCAAGTGGGAGGAGTGGCGCGCGGACTGGTGCTGGGTAGTTGAGGACGAGCCGCAACCTTTTACCGCGCCGCGCACAACAGCCATCGTGCGCGGCAGGGACTGGAGTGAGGTGGACTCGGACGACATCAAGCTCAACGTCGCCCTCATCAGAGTTCTTCGTCTTCGGGTAGCAAAGTTGTCCGTCGGAGAGGTAGGAACAGACTTCCTCCGCCGCCGCATTGCCCCTCTACAGGAGAGAAAGAGGCCAGCATGGGAGTACGGCAACGCAGCGGACATAATGAGGCTGCGCCGAGGGCTAAATTACAACTTCACAGCGCTGGAGCTGAAGGGGATGGTCCGGGAACTTTTGAAGCACGACCCGGCCCACCCAGAGTGGTTCAGAGCTCCCCGGGGAGTGGTGCCCCTCTGCAACAGCACGGCCCGGGATCCTCTTCGCGCCATGATGCCCGCATGTGACTCGCATGGCGTGGACCGCACATGGATACCGCCCAAGGCAGCAGACATCATGAGCTTCTTTGACAACCTGGTGGAGGTGCCGAAGAACAAGGATGAGATCAAGGGGCTCACCCGGGACACCACCGACCAGGAGATTGCTTATATAGCTTCTCGGGTAGAAGAGGCCGCTGCAGCCGCAGCGGCAGGAGAGTTTGGCTTCACAGTTAAGGAGGCAGAGGCTGCGGATGCGTCCTGCCAAGCAGAGGAGGCGGAGATCCGCAGGCTGCTGCAGCTTCCTCCCGACGAGCTCGCCGGGGTCCCTTCTTTGAGGCACTCTGGGATCCCCGGAATCGTGACCGAGGCCGCGGCGAGAGGCGGCGTTGCCGGAGGAAACAGAGGCGCCGCAGGGAGCGGAGGCGCCGGAGGGGGCGGAGGCGCCGGAGGGAGAACGGCCGCAGGGCAGGGCGCTGGGCCCAGCAAGCCAGCCTAGGAGGAGGAGGAGGAGGAGGACGTCGGGGCTGACGAGGACTCCGACGGGTCTCTGGGGCTCTATGCCGGCGACGTCTCCTCGTCATCGGAGACCTCCCCGCCTCGGGCAAGTCCCAGGCGATCTCCGCTGAAACGTCTCCGCAAGGCGACGACGGGGACGAGGGCGCAGGCACCCCGACAACAACCAACTCGCCGGGCGGCGCGAGCTACCCGGGGGAGCCAAGCTGCGACGGGGGCGCCCGGCGTACCAACCACGGCGGGGGCGACCCGCACACAGGCCACGGCGGGGGCGACCCGCACACAGGCCACGGCGGAGGCGCCCCGCACGTCAGCGCCAAGCGGAGGAGGGTCTTCTCAGAGCGGAGCGGCTGCTCCGCCCGCTCCCCGGGCTTCGGCGTCCACAGGGGCCGGGTCTTCGCAGCCCCCAGCCCCGGGGACCGCCAAGCGCCCGAGGGAGTCTTCGCCTCCTGCTCCTCGCGTGGACGCGCCTCAGGTGGCATTTGACTTCTCCGCCCTGAGCGACGATGACGACGACGAGGAACAGGAGTAAGAACTTGTCGGGCGCGCTTGAGGAACTTGTTTACACTAACATCTTGTTGTTCTTGTTTTGCTTTGATTGTTTTGTGCAGAGGGGGAGCCGCAGCCACAAGAGCACCCGGAGATCACTCCCGAGGAGCCGCAGGCCCCGCCGTCCCCGCCAAGGACGAACTCTCCGGCAAGGGAGAGTGCTCCGCCAAGAGCGGGTACCCCACCAAGGGCGAGTACCCCGCCAAGGGCGAGCAGCCCGGCGAGGGCGGCCACCCCGCCAAGGCAGAGCTCCCCGGCGAGGGAGCCCGCCGTTGACGAAGTTCGCCAAGGTAAGTTTTGTAATCTTGTCTTCTCGGATCCGTCTTTTTTGGATATTTGCTTGAACTTCTTCTTCTTTTTCTTCTTCTTCTAGATCCTCCTCCCCCAGAACAGATGGAGACGGAAACCATCGTCGTGGAGGAGGGCGCGCAGGGCGACGGCGGCAACGCCCCTGTCGTTGAGGACGCGGCGGGAGCCGCCGAGCCGGCTGCAGTGGAGACTGCTCCGACCGCAGACGCAGCGGCCGGGGAGGGGGACGGCGGCCATACTGCCGGCCCGGAGGCGGCAGGAGCGTCGAGCGCTGCGCCGGCCGCCGACCCCTCCACCGAGAAGGAGCCGTCCGCTTACTATCTTGAGGCCCCCAACGGCGTCTACATCCAGGTGCCGTGGGGATCTTCGTTGCGAGCCCCCGCGGAGGGAGAGGCCTTTGATGGGGAGGTCCTCGCCTCCGCGGGTCTGAAGGTTGTCGAGGCACCCGGCGGGAGTGACGAGCCCGAGGAGGAGAAGCTGCTCCATCGGCTCCTGGCCCTTTACCGGGCCAGGCAGGCGAAGCTCGTGTCTCGGGAGGCCCTCACCGCCAAGGCCGCCGCTGACATGGAGAAGCGCGCGGCGGAGCTCCGCGCCGCCAACCAGGCGGCCCTCCGTGACGTGGCGGAGGAGCGCGAGAGGCTCGCCGGGGAGTACCAGGAGTGGCTCTTGGAGAAGGCCGAGGCCGAGGAGCAGCAGCGACTCGCCGGAGAAGAGCTGTCCCGGCGAGAAGGAGAGCTCACCCAATGGAAGGTCAACCTCGACTCTCACGAGGAAGACCTTGCCGCCCGGGAGCAGGCCCTTGGCGGAGAGCTGAAGGAGGCGAAGGCCGCCGCGGCTGCCGCGGAGACCGCCAAGAAGGAGCTCGAGGCCAAGGTTGCGCAGCTGGAGGAGTCTCTTAAAGCGAGCGTGGAGAGGGTCACCGCGCTCAACACGGAGCGCGAGAAGGACGCCCACACTAACTCTGAACTCCAGGTGCATCTCTCCAAGCAGGGCGACGAGCTGAAGGCCGCCAAGGATTCGATTGAGGATCTGGAGCTGAAGGTTTCCACGTTGAAGGACTCGCTTGATGCCGTCCGGGACCGGGAAACCAAGCTGAAGGAAGAGCTCCGCAAGGAGCGAGGCTTGGTGGAGAGCGCCACCACTGCGGCTGAGAACTTCCGCCGGACCGTCGAGGTGTGGACCGATGACTTGGTGGCCTCTGCATCCAACATCGACAAGGAGCTGCTGGCGCTGAAGGTTGAGCATCTTATATACTCTCCGGATCCAAACCTCCCCCACAGCGCCAAGCTCAGCCTCTTCTTCAGAGGGATCGCGCCGGCTCTTGCAAATCTTCAGAAGAAGCTCCCCGCGCAACTGGCCGAGGAGTCACGCCAGCTCTGCGCGGGAACCTTGGAGCGCGTTCTGACGAAGATTGTGTACCGCAATCCTGGTATAAATCTCATCAACGTTCTCCGAAGCTTGCCGGCCGACGCGAATATGGAGGCGCTGAAGGCGCAGGTCGCCCACATTATCGCCAAAGTGAACAAGATCTCTAGGATTGAGGGTGACCGCGTAGATTAGGCCTCCTCTTCTTCATCTCTTTTGTTGCTGCATAGTGTGCCATGAACTTATTAGTCATTGCGACAAGTTATCCCTTGTAAGATATTTATCTTATTTTTGATCAATTAGTGCAATGTTATCTCCCTTGTTTTGGTCCTTTACTTTGTATGCTTTTCACCCTACGCTTCCAGGGAGCTTGCCGTCAAGGGTCCCTTTGCCGCGAGCGCTGAGTGCTGGACTTTGAGCAGCCTGCTGGCCAAGGTCTTACCGGCAAGCAACCTTGCCGTAGCTAGTCGCAACGCACTCAGCTTGTTGAGTGAACTCAAAAATGAAACAAGGGCGCGATACTTGTCGCAGCTCACTTAAGTCGTTGAGCGTACTCGAAAACAAGATAAGGGTGCGGCTAGCCACGGGTAGGTTCCTCCGCGCATAGGTTTTCCATACAAAGTGTGATTGTTCAAGGAAGACAACTAAAATTAAAAAATTTGAACTGCTCAAATTCTAATAACTTAGCTTTTATGTATGCTTGCTTCCCGGTAAGGCTTCTCTTTCTTGAACATCACTTGGTTCATCTTCTATCTCCTTCCCCCCCGGCAAACTTGTGCGCGAGGAACATACCTTCTGCTTAAGAGGCAAGGAAAAAGAAGAGGGAAACAAGTATATGGCCTTTCGGCATGCTAATGCTTACTGGATACGTATGTTGCACAAGATGCCAAATAACGCATGCAAATAGCGAAGAAAAGCATGGAAAAGGCAAATAGCGCAAAACACAAAAGCTTTACTGATGCACGGGGTCTGCGCCCGGCTTTGTACAAAGGGTTACATGCAACAGCGGCAAGGCTTGTACAAAAGGTGGTTGCCGGAGCGGATCACGACAACCGCGCCTTATGGGTGAAACTTTCGAAGATGCTCTATGTTCCAGGAATTGCTCACCGGTAAGCCTTCTTCGGTCCCAAGGCGGACAGCGCCAGGCCTTGTTACTTGTCTCACCCGATAAGGGCCTTCCCACTTCGGCGTCAACTTGTTGGAATTCTTGGCGGACTGAACACGCCGAAGAACAAGGTCGCCTTCCTCGAGACTCCTGGCCCTGACCTTGCGGCTATGGTAGCGACGCAAGGCCTGCTGGTATCGAGCAGCTCGTACAGCAGCCTGGAGACGTTCCTCCTCGAGGAGCAATGCATCATCTTGTCGCAGTTGCTCTTGCTCGAGCTCATCATAAGCGAGCACTCGAGGAGATCCGTATACGAGTTCTGTGGGGAGAACTGCCTCTGCTCCATAGACTAGAGCAAAGGGTGTCTGTCCGGTGGCTCGACTTGGTGTCGTTCTGATTGACCAAAGAGCCGCCGGTAGCTCCTCTATCCAGTTTCTTCCGCACTTACGCAGCCTGTCAAAGGTCCTTGCCTTGAGTCCGCGTAGCACTTCAGCATTGGCCCTCTCCGCTTGACCGTTGCTCCTCGGGTGAGCAACAGAAGCGAAACAGACCTTGGCGCCAAGGTCTTGGACGTACTGCATGAAGGTGCGACTAGTAAATTGTGTACCGTTGTCGGTGATGATCCTGTTAGTGATTCCGAAACGGCAAACAATCGACCTGAAGAACCTGACCGTGGACTGTGCTGTCACCTTTCTCACTGGTTCCACTTCTGGCCACTTTGTGAACTTGTCGATTGCGACGTACAAGTACTCAAAGCCCCCGACAGCGCGAGGGAATGGGCCGAGGATATCGAGCCCCCAGACCGAGAAGGGCCAGGACAAAGGGATTGTTTGGAGAGCTTGAGCTGGCTGATGAATTTGCTTTGCATGGAACTGGCATGCTTTACACTTGGTTACTAGTGCAGTTGCATCTTGGAGGGCTTCTTGCCAAAAGAACCCTTGCCGGAAAGCTTTCCCGGCAAGCGCCCTTGCGCCAATATGGTGGCCGCATATGCCTCCGTGTATTTCTGCCAAGAGCTTCTGTCCATCTTCTCTGGAAATGCACTTCAACCTGACACCATTGAGTCTTCTTCTGTACAGCTCATTGTCCACGAACTGGTACATACTTGACTGCCTGGTTATTTTCTCTATCTCTTCTGGGTCGTCGGGAAGTTCTCCAGTTTGTAGAAAACGGACGATCTGCTGCGCCCATGCCGGAGACCGAGGCTCAACGGCAAGGACTAAAGGCATGAGGGCCGCTGCGGGGACCTCAGCTTCTACGGCAAGAACCTCTGGTTCTGCCGGAGCTGATGGTCCCCCGGCAAGCTCGCCGGGGCGAGGCTTGTCAGGAACACTTGCTTCAACTGCAGAGATCCTCGGATCTGCAGGAGCAGACTGTTCCTCAGCGTTCTGATCGTTGATCTTGGGGACCTTGGCGGCGGCCTCGGGGAGATCCGCCGGTAAGTAGTCGCCGGAGACCAACTTTCTCTTCTTGGACTGCCCAATTGATGGTGTAACGGATGGCTGAGTTAGCTTGAGCAAGAAGGTCCCTGGTTCCACAGGTAACTTCATCGCAGCACACTTCGAAAGGCCATCTGCAATTTCATTCTGAGCTCTCGGGACGTGCTCCATTTGCAGACCCTCAAAGTGCTCTGCAAGCTTCCTCACTTCATCTACATAAGCTTCCATCAAAGGGCTCTGGTAACTCTTGTTAACTTGTCGGACCACCAACTGAGAATCTCCCCGCACAATCAGCTTCCTGATCCCAAGTTCGGCCGCAATCCTGAGGCCGGCAAGCAAACCTTCATATTCAGCAGTGTTGTTTGTCGCTTGCTCCCTGGGAAAGTGCATCTGGATAACATACTTGAGGTGTTCTCCAGTGGGCGCGATGAGTACCACGCCAGCACCGGCGCCTTGCAGCGAGAAGGCACCATCAAAGTACATTACCCATTCACTTGTCGCTTCTTGTACGGGTGCACTTGTTTCTTGAACTTCTTCATCGGGCGTCGGGGTCCATTCAGCTATGAATTCTGCCAAAGCTCGGCTCTGTATGGTTGAGGTACTTTCAAACTTGAGTCCAAAGCTTGATAATTCCAGTGCCCACTCAACGATCCTGCCTGTTGCTTCTGGATTGTGCAATATCCTCTTCAGCGGAAAGCGAGTGACCACTGTTATCTCATGTGCCTGGAAGTAATGGCGCAGCTTTCTCGAGTCCATGAGGAGGCCGAAAAGCAACTTTTGCACCCCGGAGTATCTTGATCTAGCCCCTGCAAGAGGGAACTCACAAAATACACCGGGCGCTGCACCATCTTCTTCCGCACTTCTTCCTGTTCCTGCGCAGAGTTGTCCTTGTCGGGGCCAGAGCTTGTCGGAGCAGCCCCCTGCTTGTCGCTGGATTCGCTTGCCGGTGGTGCAGACTCCTCGTCGGCCTCCCTCTCCGCTACTAACGCAGCACTAACCACCTGGTTGGTTGCCGCTAGGTATAGCAGCAACTTCTCCTGTGGTCTAGGTGCGACAAGTATTGGAGTGGAGGATAGGTACCGTTTCAAGTCCTGCAGCGTTGCCTCCGCTTCCGGAGTCCACTTCATGGGACCTGCCTTCTTCAAGATTTTGAAGAAAGGTAGGGCGCGTTCTGCAGACTTCGAAATGAACCTACTGAGGGCAGCCACACAACCTGCAAGCCTTCTGACATCCTTGACGCGCTTCGGGGCTTCGATCTGCTCGATGGCTTTAATCTTGTCGGGGTTGGCTTCAATCCCCCTCTGTGACACAAAGAACCCGAGAAGCTTGCCGGAGGGGACTCCAAAGACGCACTTCTCGGGGTTCAACTTAAGCTGGATCTTGCGCAGATTCTCAAATGTCTCTTCCAAATCTTGGATCAAGGTATCCTTGCTCTTGCTCTTCACCACGATGTCATCCATGTAAGCCTCAACATTTCTGTGGATCTGTGGCTCGAAAGCAGTGTGCACTACCCTTGCAAATGTTGATCCTGCATTTTTCAGTCCAAATGGCATGCGTATGAAGCAATAAGTGCCACATGGAGTGATAAATGCAGTCTTCTCTTCATCTTCCTTGGCCATGAAAATCTGATGGTAGCCTGAATATGCATCAAGGAAAGAGAGTAGCTCACATCCGGCAGTGGAGTCAACGATCTGGTCAATGCGCGGCAAGGGAAATGGATCCTTGGGACATGCTTTATTCACATCGGTGAAGTCTATACACAGTCTCCACTTCCCATTGGCCTTGCGCACGACGACTGGGTTTGCCAACCACGTCGGATGGATCACGCCTCTAACTAGGCCCGCTACTTCTAGTTTCTTGATTTCTTCGGCAATAAATTCTTGGCGCTCCACGGCTTGCTTTCTGACCTTTTGCTTGACGGGCCGCGCATGAGGACAAACAGCAAGTTTGTGCTCAATCACCTTCCTGGGAACACCGGGGATGTCAGATGGTTGCCAGGCAAACACATCGACATTCGCCCGCAGGAAGGCAACGAGCGCGCTTTCCTATTTGCTGTCAAGTGTGGCACTGATGGTGAAGGTACCACCAGTGCCGTCCTCCTTGGCGGACACCTTCTTGGTTGCCGGAGGAGCGGCCATCCCCTTCTTACACTTGCCGGTGGAGCTCGATGGAACGTCCTCGACGGCAGCGCAGCACTCCGAAGAGGTGCGGTTGCCGGAGTGGGCCCCAGAGCACTTGCCGGACTTGGTCTTCGTCTTCTTCCCCCCGGGAGCTTCAGCGGCAAGTGTATCCTTCTCTGCTGCGGCTGCTGCATCCCGATAGATCTTGTCGGCGCAGATAAGCGCGTCTTCTTGTCGCCATGGACAGTGATGACGCTTATCGGCCCGGCATCTTGAGTACATTGTAGGCGTAGTGGGAAGCTGCCACGAACTTGGCGAGGGCGGGACGGCCTAGTATCCCATTATATGGCAATGGGATATCGGCGACGTCAAATGTGATGCGCTCAGTTCTGAAGTTGAGCTCCCCGCCAAAGGTCACCGGCAAAGTTATCTTCCCCTTGGGCTTGCTCCTCCCCGGGTTGATTCCTTGGAAAGAACCGGTCTCTTCGAGCTCGCCATCTGGGATTTGGAGTTTCTTGATCACAGCAGAGGAGATCAAGTTCAGCCCGGCCCCGCCGTCAACCAACATTTTGGTGACCTTGAGGTTGCGGATGGTGGGCGAGACCAGCATCGGCAAGCACCCGACCGCAGTGGTGCGGTCAGGGTGATCCTCAAGATCAAAAATGATGGGCGTGCTGGACCATTTGAGGAGCCTGCGCGACTCCACGGGCGGCTCTGCTGCGTTCACTTCCCGCACCCACTGCTTGAGTTGGCGGTGGGAAGTGTGCAGAGAGGCGCCGCCGTCGACGCACAGGACCTCCGTGGCCTTCTGGAACTCCTGCTCGCTATTATCCTCATCCTCCATGTCATCATCGTCATCTTCTTCGTCCTTGTCGCGGCCCCGGGGAGGTCGGTCACCTTGCCGCTGCTTGGCCTTGCCGCGGCGTCCTCCCCGGCCATTGAATGGCCGTTTCTTGCTTGGTTCTCCTCCGCCACCTTGGGCCTTCTCCTTGTCGCGCCTCTCGTACTCAGCTTTCTGCTGCTCGACGAGGTACTCGACGCGTTTGCAGTTGGAGAGGTCGTGGCCCTTGGTGCGGTGGATCTTGCAGTATTGCTTGTCGGAGCCGTCCTGCTTGTCGGCTGCCGCTACAGGGGCAGGCTCCTTGCCGGAGCTGCCAGCCTATGTTTGCTTGGCGGGAGCCTCCTTGCCGGAATTCTCGACGGCAAGCACTTCCTTCTTGTTCTTTCTTCTGTTGTTCCGCCGCCGGCTTTTCTTTGCCGGGGCGGCGTCGTCGCTGTCGCTTCCCCCTGCGCCAGCATCCTCTCCGGGGAGTCTCCTCCCCTCTTCGGCGCGTGCGCACTTATCAGCTAGAGCATAGAGCTCGCTGACATCCCGTATCTTGGTCATGGCCATTTCTTCACGCATGCGGCGGTTACGCACGTTCTGGTGGAACGCGCTGATAACCGCGGCAGGGTGGACGTCGGGGATGTTGTGCTGCACACGACTGAAGCGTTGGATGTATTTGCGCAGAGGTTCTCCTTCCTTCTGGGCCAAGATGTGGAGATCGCTCTCCTGGCCGTGGGGTTTGTGGCCGCCCGTGAAGGCGCCAACAAACTGATGGCAAAGTCCGCCCAAGAAGAAATGGAGCCTTCCGGCAAGTGCATAAGCCAAGAACGTACATTCGGCTTAAGCACCAGCGGGAAGTAGTTCGCCAGTATCTTCTCGTCGCGCCCCTCGGCAGCCTGCACCGCAATGGTGTAAATGCTGAGGAATTCCGAGGGGTGCGTCTTGCCTTCGTACTTCTCCGGTACGTCGGGCTTGAAGTTCTTCATGCTGGGCCACTGGACGCGCCGCAGCTCACGGGTAAACGCGGGGCAACCTGCCGCGTACGGCAAGTCGCCCGGTTCACCGGGCGCGCGCGTGTCGACAGCATTCCCAGCTCGCTGATCTGATTGTCGCCGAGCTTCTTGGCGGCGCTCGATCGTCGTTCGAGCGTCTTCTTGTCGCCGGTCGTCAAGGACTTGGCGCTGGTCCCGATGAGCCCGCGGATCCGACGACGTCGTGGAGCCGTCGTCGACGTTGATCCGGCGGGGAGGCGTCTTCTGTTTCCGCGGCGGAGAGTGCACGGTGGTTGCACCCCCAGCGGTCTTGTCGCCGTCGGCCTTCGTCTTCTCGACTTGCCGTGGCCGCGAGGTCGCTGGCTGCTGCGGCGTATCGTTGTTGGCGAAGGCGATCAGGCTCTGGATGGTTGCCCTCCAGTCTTCGGCCTTGTCCGCCGCTGGAGGGAAGTCGAGGAGCAGTTGCGCCCTTGCGAGCGCTTCTGCTGGAGAGGAGGGGAGCGGGGGCGAGCGGTGCGAGGAGCGGGATATGCTCGGACTCCTAACAGGGTTAGAAGGAGCAGGGTCCCGCCCCGGCGACCGTGCCTTGCTCGTGCCAGGACGATGGCCCGGAGCGTCCCGCGAGCCTCCGGTTTGCCCTTGGCCCAGCAAGCGGATGCCACCTCCTGTGGCATGGCGCTGCTGGGTTGTCGTTTGTTGAGACGGACGTGGCGCGTCCACGGAGACCGAGGCTCGGTCGTCCGTCTTGTCCTTGGATTTGGTGGCGCTGCGAGTTTCCTCGCCGGCGACCACCCTTCCGACGGCGTCTCCCCCGCCCTCCGTTGGTTCCGGTGGCGGCGGATGAGACGCAGACGGGCCTGCGACCTCCGAAGCTTTCTTCTTCGGGGCCATGTCGCTGTTGCTGATGAGGTTGCTGATGAAACTGGAAAGGTTGATGAAGAATGCGCCCGCGTGAACGCCGGATCAGGTTCGCACAACCTCGACGCCCCCTACCTGGCGCGCCAAAGATGTCGGGGGAAACTGTCCACCACGAGCACCTATGGGACCGGAGCCCCTTGTCGTTGCGGTGAGGGAGCGGAGGGAGCACAAAGAGCAGATCGTGGTGAGCACGCGGGCAGTTTACCCAGGTTCGGGCCGCGATGGACGCGTAAAACCCTACTCCTGCTTTGCTTGTATTGAGTTGGAGAGCTCGGAAGCTTGAAGAACTAGCTACACCAAGCGAATGAGCGATCTAGGTTCCGAACCCTTTCTACGTTGTGCATGGGCCTCCTTTAATAGCTCAAGGGGTCACCGACAGGTGTCAACGTAGGAGAAAGGGTAAAAATGTAATAGTGGTGGTAGTTGTAACAGTGCGGGAACAGTGGATGAACAGTGCATGAACAGTGGTCATCACCTACTTTGACAGTGGGGGACAAGAGCATTTAATGCCCGTCGCCGTCGACCCCAAAAGCACCCGCCCTTGCGTCTCCGTTTGCCACGGTGATAGCTTTATCACCGTGGAGTGCCACCGTGTCCCCCAGGCTGCACAGCCATCCGCCACGCGTCCCTGGAGTGGCCCCAGGGCGACGCGTGGATCGATGAGCTGGAGCGCGGGCACACAGCGTAACTCTCCCCGGCAAGCACCTTGCCGGGGTCTTGACCTTGCCGGGCCCTGGAGCTTGCCGCTCCCCGGGCCCTGCCGGGGCGCACGTTGCGCCGAGGCATGTCTTCTGAAGTGTAATCTTCTGGCCTTCCTGGCAAGCTCCTCTTGCCAGGGTCTTGTGCTAGTGAGGTAATCTTGATCCTGAGACGGCCTTCCCGGCAAGCTCCACTTGCCGGAGTCTTGATCTTCTGTCTTGTATACTTTGTTTTTGAATGGTTTTATATGGAGCAGGAAGGTCTCCGGCAAGCACGTGGTAGGCCCTGCCGCGGGAAGCTGCTACTGCCCGTGCACAAGTTGGGGTGCTGAGGTACCCCTACCTTAGTACACCGACACCAAGTTGTGTGACTTCACTAGTAACAACAACGATGACTTTATCTGCACACCTATCACTACACCTGCCACTTCAGCACCTTCATATGAAATTAAACATGCTTTACACTTGAACAACTTTGTTGAACTTCGTGATATGCAAAAGTACCAAGAAATAGATGGTAATATTGTTAAGCTTAAGCTTTTTCCTTTCTCCTTGAGAGGAGGAGCTAAAATTTGGTTTCAGTCTTTGCCTAGAAATAGCATAGATTCATGGGACAAGTGTAAAGATGCTTTTATTGGAAAATACTATCCACCTGCTAAAATTATCCAACTAAGAAGTAACATAATGAATTTTAAACAATTGGATAATGAACACGTTGCACAAGATTGGGAACGTATTAAGTCTCTTATCAAGAACTACCCTACTCATGGTTTGACTACTTGGATGGTTATCCAAACTTTTTATGCAGGCTTGAACTTTACCTCGCGGAACTTGTTAGATTCGGCCGCGGGAGGAACTTTTATGTCAACTACACTTGGTGCTGCCACAAAGCTTCTCGATGAGATGATGACCAACTATTCCCAATGGCACACCGAACGCGCTCCAACAGATAGGAAGGTAAACTCTGTCGAGGAGATTTCCTCCCTAAATGAAAAAGTTGACTTGATCATGTCTCTACTTTCGAAGCAATCTTCTATTGATCCTCGTGATGTTCCTTTAAATTCTTTGATTGCTCAAGAACAAGTAGATGTGAACTTTATCTCTAGAAACAATTTTAATAACAATGCTTATAGGAGTAATTTTGGTAGCAATCCTAGACCGTTCCCCTCTAATTCCTATGGGAACAACAATGCTTATCCTAGCACCAAGAACTCCACTACTGAACTAGAGATTATGCTTAAAGATTTCATCACTACCCAAAAAGCTTTTAATAATAGTGTAGAAGAAAAACTAAACAAACTAGGTGATCTCTCTTCGAAGGTAGACAATTTAGCCAATGAAGTAGAATTGCTTAAAATTAGAACTTCTCCTCTTGAGGAGAGGAAGGTCACTCCTATGAATGCTATTCAAGTGCAAATTAATGAAAATATTAGGATGATGGCTAAACATAAAGAGAGATGGGCTAGAGAAAGGGAGGAAGAAGATAGAATTAAGAGCCTTCCTACCCACCACACTGTTGCTACTATCCAAGTTGTTGAGGATATCCAAACTCTTAGCACCCAATGCACTCCTGGTCCCAATGGACCTATTAATGGTGATGCTATGACTATAGAAACTACCAAACAAGTGAACCTAAAGGACACCACTACCACCTTACTTGATAGTAGTGACCTTGATTTTGATAATTGCACTCTTACCGAAGTTATTGATTTCCTTCACAAGATGTCTAGAGATCCCCGCACTAGCACGCTTAACCTTGCCTTCACAGAGCATATCACTAATGCTCTTATCAAAGCTAGGGAGGATAAACTTAGAGTAGAAGCCTCCATACCTAGAAAGCTAGAAGATGGTTGGGATCCTATGATAAAAAATAAGTTGAATAACTTCTATTGCTATGCTTTATGTGATGTTGGTGCTAGTACCTCTGTTATGCCCAAAAGAATATATGATATGCTTAAATTGAAACCTTTTGATTCTTGTTCTTTTGGTGTTCGTCTCGTTGATTCTTCCATAAAGAAACCTTTGGGGAGGATCGATGATGTTCTTATCATTGTCAATGACAATTATGTTCCCGTTGATTTTACTATTATGGATATTGAATGTAAATTCGTGTCCAATTATTTTGGGATGTCCTTTTCTACGCACCGTTGGTGCTATCATTGACATGAAAGAGGGGAATATAAAATTCCAGTTTCCTCTCAAGAAAGGGATGGAACACTTCCCTCGAAAGAAGATTAAGTTACCTTTTGAGTCCGTTATACGGGCTAGCTATTCTTTTACTCTTGATAAAACTTGATCTCTATGCATTATGCCTAGCTTAAAGGCATAAAAGAAAGCGCTTTTGGGAGGCAGCCCACATGAATAAATTTTATATTGCTTTTGTTGTGTCTTGAGGTTGTTACTACAGTAGCATCATAATTGTATCTTTGCTTTTCAATTTTGTGCCAAGTGAAGCCTCTGATTGCAAGAAAGTTCAAAAGTTGTGACGTGCTGTCCAGGAAACAGATTCTGTCCTTGGATAGAAAAATTCATATAAAATCACCAGATCGTCTTTTTGGACTGAATTTTTTCAACAGCATGCTCTATATAATTGTCTTTCGTGCATCTGTTCTGAGTTTTTTGATAAGAGTTGCAGAAGTGCCCCGAAAAAATCATTTACTACCTGCTGTTCTGTTTTTCACAGATTCTGTCCTGTTTTGCCTTTCCTTCATTTTGCAAACCTAGAGCTTGCTTTTTCTTTGCAAAAACCTTTTGGCAATCTTAATAAACATTAGACCTTCAAGAATATCCTTATTTCCAGCAAGGAACAATTATTTTATTATGGGTACTAACCTCGCTAATCAGATTATGATGACTTATGTATGAAGGGAGTTTTCAAGTGTGCGAGGGAAGATGATAAAAAGATCCAGGAGTGTCAAAAGCTCAAGCTTGGGGATGCCCCATGCACCCCCAAGAAATATTCAAGGAGACTCAAGCGTCTAACCTTGGGGATGCCCCCGTGCATCCCCTTCTCCATCAACATTATCAGTTCGTCTTTCGTTCCACTATATTTTTATCACTTCATGTGTTATGTGCTATGCTTGGAGCGTCTTGCTTTTAGTTTCCTTTTTAGTTTCCTTTAGCTTTTCATAACGAGTCGAAACTCAGCTTTCTTTATGTGGGAGAGAAACACGCTCCACTTCTACCTAGAACACAACATAGAATTTTCATGTCTATCTTTGCTGTGTGTGTTATTTGTTTTTCAATAGCTACTATCATGCTTAGCTCTTAGTTTTCATGCTTATCTTTTTAAAGAGGTTTTGTTTAGTTGGTTGCTTGAACTCTCTTTAGTTATCATGCTTATCTTATTAAGAGAGTTTGCTTCCGTTGCGTTGGTTGATATGTCTATGATAAAGATGCTACGTGCATAATGGCCCTTAGTAGTTCATGTTTTCTTATGGTTAGTCTCAAATAGCTGGGGGGTTCCCAATGTGTTATTGGAGTACCAACATGATTTGTTTGCCTATGATGTGGTATGGTTTAGTAATATCTTCCTTCGAGAATTTACTTTCATTGACTTGGCGTATGCTCACGCATATTTAAGACTGTAAAGAAAGTCTGTAAAGCCTTGATGATCTTTTGTTTCTGAGTAGCGATATAACTTCCATGCCTGATTCAATGTTTCTTTGTCGCTCTGCATGATTATGACCGTCATTGCTCTCTTAGTTGGTCGCTCCCAGTCTTTTGCAAACCTCCACCTGTACTAAGCGGACTGACTGCTTGTGCATCCAAATTCCTTTAAACCAGTTATGCCATATGAGTCCACCATACCTTCCTACATGGTATTTAGCTGCCATTCCTAACGGAGACTTGCATGTACCATCTCGAAATTATTCAAAAAAAAGCATTCCTATTTTGTGCCTCTGTTTTAAGTTCATGAGGAAGTAGTAGTTAATTCATGATCTTTTTAAGTTGGACAAGCTTCACCCCGGGATTGCATGTATAATGTGCAAACCCATAATACGAGAAGGAACTGGCATTGAGTGCGCCCGGCTCAAAAATAATATAACAAACAAACCCTCCTTCACGCTTTGTTCATGAGAAATCAGAAAACTTTGGGAGTGATAAACAAAGGAGATTAAGAGGATGTGATCGTCCTCATTCGGGAGCCGTTCCTCGAAACTTGTCCATCTCAAGAAGTGATTGAGTTGTCTGCTAGCATTCGTTGACGGAACATGCATAATCTAAAAAAATTATTACCTCTGTTTTTAAAACCAAGAGCTCTGGTACATGTTTTGTCTTTGTTTCCGACTACGGGTTTTCAACCTTGCCAACAAAAGCCACGGTTCGAGAGTCTCCACCTTCTTTTAAAGCACCAACTACTGAGAGCATGATTGTCATTCTGAGTGTAATGTGCATTGTCCCAAAGTAGCATTGTCTTTTGCATGATTGTGATATCGTTTATTTTGAAATCATTGTATCTAGTCATCACTTAAACCTTGGAGGTGCCCCTGCATTTATGTTTTGCTTCACTAAAGGGGGCAAGCGAGATATCACTTTATCATATTTGCACACCATGCTCATTACAAATCTATTTGATGTTTCAGTATCATATTGTAAAATTTTCAGTTCTTTGTGATTTTCTCATGAGGCAACTTAAATACTATAGATTCATTGTCTCAGTAAGCTTTTGTCATGTGACTATGAAAAAGTCCTATATGGTTAATAGCATGTCACCACAGAAACTATTCTTGTTATCATTTACCTACTCGAGGACGAGCAGGAATTAAGCTTGGGGATGTTGATACGACCAAAACGTATCTATAATTTCTGCTTGCTCCATGACTCTTTTGGGTGATATTGCTATGATATTTATACACTTCCATACACTTTTTATCATATTTGGACTAACCTATTAACTCAGTGCACCCCAGTGCCAGTTTCTGTTTTCGGCTGTTTTTGTATTTCAGGTTTTCCCATTACGAGAACTGCCAGAAAAATCCCGGAAAAATTATATAAAAAATCAGCGTTCCAGAAGCTACCAGGCACCCGAAGCACAGCCGGAGGGGGGCCACCAGGGCTCCAGGCGCCCTGGTGGCGCGGCCCCCCTTGCCGCGCCGGGGGGGCGCCTGGGCCCCCGCGAGCCTCCGCTGATGCCCCCCTTTGGCATATATTTATATCGTGTCCCGAAACTCTCGAGACGGGAACCCTTTTTCGCGATCTCATCTCTGTTGCGCCGCCGCCGCTTCCATGATCGGGAGCACCAGGAGAACTCTTCCCGGCACCCTGCCGGAGGGGAGGATCACCACCGGGAGCTTCTCCACCACCATGGACGCCTCCCGGATGAGTTGTGAGTAGTCTCCCTTGGACCATGGGTCCATGACCATTAGCTATGTGATGTTCTCCTCCCGTTCTTGTTCTTCACTAATTAGTCCTCGTGAGCTGCCCTACATGATCGAGGCACATATGTAATCCTTATGCTGTTGCTATGATGAGTTTGCTGGGATCCGATGGATTATGAGATTATGTTCAGATTGTGTTTGAGTAATATATTTGATTCACCTCTTTTATATTTATGTTTGTAAGTAATTCTTGCACGTTCTCCGTTGTTATTTATTGCTTTGGCCAAGTAGTAGGTAGTGACTCCAAGAGGGAACGTTATGCTTGATTGTGGGTTCATGCCCCTCGATGACTAGCTTGAGTGACAGAAACATGAGTCTAGGGGATGTGCTGTTGCCACAAGGGGGAAAACAACGGTGCTTGTGCCCGCGGGTGCAAGGATTGTTTAGTTTACGCAAAGTTCTTTTAATGCAGTTGTCTGTTGCTTTGAGTTTACACTATGGTTGGGACTCGCAACTTAATACCAGCGAGATGTTCTGTATAGATATCTCAAGGTGGATGATTAGTAGTAGATGCAGATGGATTTCGGTCTACTTACCTTGGCGTACCGCCCATGCTTTGAACCTCTACCTTTCTTGCAACTTAGTCAGCATTGGTTTGCACACATGGTCCTGTCAATTGCCCAGCTGTAATCCGTTTACCTCACATAGCTGTTTTATCGTCTTTTGGGAGAGAGACATCACTAGTGAACATCATGAGACTCCGGTCCATATTACCATCATTGATCACATCCGCTATTTACTTTCCGCTTTTACTTACTATTGCAATTATACCTCTCACTATTATCACTTGCGTTTGATCCTTTGTAAACTACAAGGCCGGAGGGATTGACAACCTCTCTGTACTCGTTGCGAGCAAAGTTATTTGTATCTGTGTGCAGGTCCACGTTGATTGCTAATATCTGGCGCCGTTAGCAGTTGACACCTTCTTGTTGAAACTGGGAGTCTCAGGGGAAATCGATCCTTGGTATCTTTGCCAAGGGAAAACTACCGCTACACTGCTTCTCAAACCTTCCACTTGGGGTAACCAACGAGGGGCGAGAAACCATCACATGCGCCAGGGGAACCAGGCGACTTGCCGTATGCGGTAGGTTGCCCTGCGATTACCCGTGAGCGGCGGCAAGTCCAGTGGCCCAGCATGAAGAATTTCAAGCTAGACGAACCAGAGAAGTACGACGCCAAGACGCATCCGTCGGAGTTCCTCAGCATCTACACCATCGCGGTGCAGGCTGCCGGGGGACGAGACGACAAGATCCTTGCCAACTACTTCCCGCTGGTACTCAAACCCAACGTCAGATCCTGGCTCATGCACTTGCCGGACAACTCCATATCTTCTTGGGCAGACCTGTGCCATCAGTTTGTCGGCGCCTTTACAGGCGGCCACAAACCCCATGGCCAGGAAAGTGACCTTCATCTACTCGCCCAGAAGGAAGGAGAACCCCTGCGCAAGTACATCCAAAGATTCAGCCGTGTGCAGCACAACATCCCAGATGTCCACCCTGCCGCGGTCATCAGCACGTTCCATCAGAACGTGCGTAACCGCAGGATGAGGGAGGAGATGGCGATGTGCAAGATCAGAGACGTCAGTGAGCTTTACACCATGACCGACAAGTGTGCACGTGCTGAAGATGGGAGGAAACTCCCCGGAGAGGATACAGGAGCAGGAGGATCTGACAGTGAGGATGCTGCCCCGACAAAGAAAAACCGGCGACGGAACAACAGGAAGAAGAAAAACAAAGACGTACAAGTCGTCAAGAAGTCCGGCAACGGAGGTGGCGCCGAGAAAGCCGAAGTTGGTAGCTCCGGCAAGGAGACTGCCGCATGCACCAACTGCCAGGCTGTGGCGGCCGCCGACAAGCAGGACGGCACCGACAAGCAGTACTGCAAGATCCACCGCACCAAGGGTCATGATCTCCAGAACTGCAAGAGGGTCGAGCAGCTTGTTGAGCAGCAAAAGGCTGAATACGAGCGGCGCGATAAGGAGAAGGCCCAAGGAGGTGATGGAGGATCCGGCAAGAAGCGGCCATTCAACGACCGGGGAGGACGCCGCGGCAAGGCCAAGCAGCGGCAAGGAGACAGACCTCCCCGCGGCCGCGACAAGGATGAAGATGACGACGACGACGAAGACATGGATGATGTTGAGACGAGTGAGCAGGAGTTCCAGAAAGCCACGGAGGTCTTGTGCGTTGACGGCGGTGCTTCTCTGCATACTTCACACCGCCAAATCAAACAGTGGGTGCGGGAAGTCAATGCGGCAGAACCACCTGTCAAATCGCGCAAGCTTCTGAAATGGTCCAGCACGCCTATCATCTTTGACATTGAGGACCACCCTGATCGCACAACTGCGGTCGGGTGCTTTCCGATGTTGGTTTCACCAACTATCCGCAACCTTAAGGTCACTAAGATGTTAGTTGACAGCGGGATCGGCTTGAACCTGATCTCCTCTGCTGTACTCCAGAAACTCCAAATCCCTGACAGCGAGCTCGAACAGACCGGCACGTTCCAAGGAATCAACCCGGGAAGGAGCAAGCCGTAGGGGAAGATCACGCTGCCAGTGACATTTGGCGGCGAGCTGAACTTCAGGACTGAGAGGGTCACTTTTGACGTTGTCGATTTCCCATTGCCTTACAATGGGATACTTGGCCGTCCAGCACTCGCCAAGTTCATGACAGCCTCTCACTATGCATACAATATGCTGAAGATGCCAGGCCCGATAAGCGTCATCTCTGTCCCTAGAGACAAGAAGGATGCTCTTATCTGCGCCGACAAGATCTACCAGGAAGCAGCAGCCGCAACAGATCGCAAGTCACTTGCCGCTGAAGCTCCCGGAGGGAAGAAGACCAAGTCCGGCAAGAGCTCTGATGCCCACTCCGGCAAGCGCACCTCTTCGGAGTGCTGTGTTACCATCGAGGACGCACCATCGAGCTCCACCGGCAAGTGTAAGAAGACGATGGCAGCTCCGCCAGAAACCAAGAAGGTGTCCGCCAAGGAGGACGGCACTGGTGGTACCTTCACCATCAGTGCCACGCTTGACCCTAAATAGGAAAGCGCACTCGTTGCTTTCCTACGGGCGAACGTCGACGTGTTTGCATGGCAACCGTCTGACATCCCCGGTGTTCCCAGGAAAGTAATTTGATCACCATCTTGCCGTTTGTCCTCATGCGCGGCCCGTCAAGCAGAAGGTCAGAAAACAAGCAGTGGAGCGCCAAGAATTCATCGCAGAAGAAATCAAGAAGTTGGAAGCAGCAGGCCTTGTCAAAGGAGTGCTCCATCCCACGTGGTTGGCCAATCCTGTAGTCGTGCGCAAGGCAAATGGGAAATGGAGGCTTTGTATCGACTTTACCGATGTCAATAAAGCTTGTCTTAAAGACCCATTTCCCTTGCCGCGCATTGACCAGATTGTTGACTCCATGGCCGGATGTGATTTGCTTTCATTTCTTGACGCATACTCAGGATACCATCAGATCTTCATGGCAGAAGAGGATGAGGAGAAAACCGCATTCATCACTCCATGTGGCACGTACTGTTTCATACGGATGCCCTTCGGTTTGAAGAATGCTGGTTCAACATTCGCAAGAGTAGTCCATACCGCTTTTGAGCCACAGATACACAGAAATGTGGAAGCCTGCATGGATGACATAGTGGTCAAGAGCAAAGACAGGGCAACTCTGATTCAAGATCTAGACGATACTTTTGCAAATCTGCGCAAGATCCAGCTCAAGCTCAACCCCGAGAAGTGTGTGTTTGGAGTCCCTTCCGGCAAGCTTCTCGGGTTCTTCGTGTCTCAGTGGGGAATTGAAGCCAATCCCGACAAGATCAAGGCCATTGAGCAGATCGAAGCACCGAAGCGCGTCAAGGATGTACGAAGACTTGCCGGTTGCATGGCTGCTCTAAGCAGGTTTATCTCTAAGTCTGCTGAGCGCGCCCTGCCGTTTTTCAAAATTTTGAAAAAGGCAGGTCCAATGAAATGGACTCCGGAAGCGGAGGCTGCGCTGCAAGACTTGAATAGGTACCTGTCCTCCACTCCAATACTTGTCGCACCTAAGCCACAAGAGAAGTTGCTGCTGTATCTAGCGGCAACCAATCAAGTGGTTAGTGCTGCGTTAGTGGCGGAGAGGGAGGCAGATGATGAGACGGCAACCACGGCAGGCACGTCCAGCAACAAGTAGGGGGCTCCCCCGACAAGCTCTGGTCCCGACAAAGATGGATCTGCGCAGGAGATACGGAAGAAAATGGTGCAGCGCCCAGTTTACTTTGTCAGTTCCCTCCTGCAGGGGGCTAGGTCAAGAGGATATTGCAGAATCCAGAAGCAACAGGCAGGATTGCCGAGTGGGCGCTGGAACTGTCAAGCTTTGGCCTCAAGTTTGAAAGCACTTCAACTATCCAAAGCAGAGCATTGGCAGAATTCATAGCAGAATGGACGCCAACACCAGATGAAGAAATTCCAGAGACGAGCATCCCCGTCAAGGAAGCGAGCAAAGAGTGGCTGATGTACTTTGATGGTGCCTTCTCGCTGCAAGGCGCCGGTGCTGGCGTGCTGCTTGTCGCACCCACCGGAGAGCACCTCAAGTATGTAGTCCAGATGCACTTTCCCAAGGAGCAAGCAACGAACAATACTGCAGAGTATGAAGGTTTGCCTGCCGGCCTCAGGATCGCGGCAGACCTTGGGATTAAGAAGCTCATTGTCAGGGGTGACTCGCAGCTTGTCGTCCGCCAAGTGAAAAAGAATTATCAGAGCCCGTTGATGGAAGCCTACGTCGATGAAGTGAGGAAGCTAGAAGAGCACTTTGACGGCCTACAGATGGAGCATGTTCCATGAGCTCAGAATGACATTGCTGATGGCCTGTCGAAGTGCGCCGCACTTAAGTTACCTGTGGAACCAAGGATCTTTGTGCTCAAGCTAACTCAACCATCCGTAACACCATCAACTGGACAGAGCAAGAAGAGGAAGTTGATTTCTGGTGACTATTTTCCGGCCGAGCTTCCCGAAGCCGCCGCCAAGAAGGTCCCCAAGATCAACACCAAGATTGCTGAGGAGCAATCTGCTCCGGCAAGCCCCAGGGTTTGTTCCGTTGAAGCAGAGGCTCCCGACAAGTTTTGCTCCAGCAAGCTTGCCGGGGAACATCAAGCTCCGGTTGAGCCGCAGGTCCTCGCCGTAGAAGCGGATGTTCCCACAACAACAGATGTGCCTTTAGTCCTTGTTGTCGAGCCACAAGCTCCAGCATGGGCGCAGCAGATTGTCCGTTTCCTTCAGACAGGAGAACTTCCTGAAGAGCAAGAAGAAGCGGAAAGAGTAGCACGGTAGTCAAGTATGTACCAGTTTGTCGAGAACACACTGTACAGAAGAAGACTCAATGGTGTGAAATTGAAGTGTATTCGCCAGGAAGATGGACAAAAGCTGTTGGCAGAGATACATGGAGGCATATGTGGTCACCACATTGGCGCAAGAGCACTTGCCGACAAAGCATTCCGGCAAGGTTTCTTTTGGCCGGAAGCCCTCCAGGATGCAACTGCACAAGTAACCAAGTGTGAAGCGTGCCAGTTCCATTCCAAGCAGATACACCAGCCAGCTCAAGCTCTCCAGACGATCCCTTTATCCTGGCCATTTTCGGTCTGGGGGCTCGACATCCTCGGCCCCTTTCCCCGCGCAGCCGGGGGCTTTGAGTACTTGTACGTTGCAATCGACAAGTTCACAAAGTGGCCGGAAGTGGAACCAGTGAGGAAGGTGATAGCACAGTCAGCAGTCAAGTTCTTCAGGTCGATTGTTTGCCGCTTCGGGATTCCTAATAGGATCATCACCGACAACGGTACACAATTCACGAGCCGCACCTTCATGCAGTACGTCCAAGATCTTGGCACCAAGGTCTGCTTCGCTTCTGTTGCTCACCCGAGAAGCAACGGTCAAGCGGAGAGGGCAAATGCTGAAGTGCTGCGTGGCCACAAGACCAGAACTTTCGACAGGCTGCACAAGTGCGGAAGAAACTGGATCGAGGAGCTACCGGTGGTCCTTTGGTCGATCAGGACGATGCCAAATCGAGCCACTGGACAGACACCTTTCGCTCTAGTTTATGGAGCAGAGGCAGTTCTCCCCACGGAACTCGTATACGGGTCACCTCGAGTGCTCGCTTACGATGAGCTCGAGCAAGAGCAGCTGCGACAAGATGACGCGCTGCTCCTTGAAGAAGACCGTCTTCAGGCTGCTGTACGAGCTGCTCGCTACCAGCAAGCTTTGCGCCGCTACCATAGCCGCAAAGTTAACGCCAGAAGTCTCGAGGAAGGCGACCTTGTTCTTCGGCGCGTTCAGTCCGCCAAGAATTCCAACAAGTTGACGCCGAAGTGGGAAGGCCCTTACTGGCTGAAACGAGTCACTAGGCCCGGCGCTGTCCGCCTTGAGACCGAAGATGGCTTTCCGGTGAGCAACTCCTGGAACATCGAGCATCTTCGTAAGTTTTACCCGTAAGGCGCGGTTGCCGCGACCCGCTCCGACAACCACCTTTTGTACAAGTCTTGCCGCTGCTGCATGTAATCCTTTGTACAAAGCCGGGCGCAGACCCCGTGCATCAGTAAAGCTCATGTGCCCCGCACATCTTGTCGATTTCATGCTTTTTATTTTATGCATGTATTATCTGACACTTTGTGCAGCGCCTACCCCGGTAAGCAATAACGAGCCGTAAGGCTCCATATCTGCATTTTCTCTTCTTTCTTTTCTCTCAAGGAAAGGAAGGTTCCCTCGCGCACAAGTTTGCCGGGGGGGAGGAGAAGATAGTGGTATGGACCAAGCGCCGTTCAAGAAAGTTGCGCCTTGCCGGGAAGCAAACAACAGAAAAGCTAAGTTGCCAAAGCTTGAGCAATTAGATTTTTAAATTTTTAAGTTATCTTCCTTGAACGACCGCACTTTGTATGGAAAACCTGTGCGCGGAGGAACCAACTCGTGGCTAGTCGCGCCCTTACTTTGTTTCGAGTTCGCTCAACGACTTAAGTGTGCTGCGACTAGTGTCGCGCCCTTACTTTGTTTCCAGTACGCTCAACAACTTAAGCGTGATGCGACTAGTCGCGACAAGGTTTCTTGTCGGTAGCGACACAGCCAGCAGGCTGTTGACGTCCCGCACTCAGCGTTCGCGGCTAAAGGTGCCTGCGCCGACAAGTTCCCTAAAAGCGTAGGGCAAAAACATACAAAGGAAGGGAGTCAAGTAAAAGGGGATAACATAGCAATCACTACCCAAAATAGAGTTATATTACAAGATAACTTGTTGCAGCTCTAATAGATTGTTTTCATAACATGATTAGCAGCGACAAGGAAAGAAGAAAATGGGCAGCCTAATCTGTGCGATCGCCCTCGACCCTCTTGATCCCGCTCACCTTGTCCACAATGGGTGCGACAAGGGCCTTGAGCGCCTCCAGATCAGCGTCTGACGTCAAGCTCTTGAGGACGTTGGTGAGGTTGAGTCCCGGATTGCGGAAGGCCACCTTCATCAACACCTTTTGAAGGGCTCCCGCGCAGAGCTTGCGCGACTCGTCCGCCAGCTGCTTTGGGATCCTATCCCGGAGTCGCTGGAGGGCCGTCGCCACGCCGTTGAAGAACAGAGTGAGCTTGGCGCTGGGGTGGAGGTTCTCATCGGAGGAATACCCGAGATACTCCGCCCCCAGCTGCGCCAGCTCCTTGTCGATATCTGCGGCAGCATTGACGAGACCCTCTGTCCAATGCTCCACAGTCTCCCTGAAGTTGTTCTGGACGACGGCGGCACTCGCCAGCAGCGCCTTCTCGGCCTTGATCTCCTCCTTCAGGGCCGCCTCCCGCTCCTTGGCGACGTCCAGCGTCTTGGTCAAAGTAGTCAGCTTCAACTCAAGATCAGCATTGGAGTCCTTGGCGGCGGTAAGCTCTTTGCCCTTCTCGGCGAGGCGAACCTGCAGCTCCGAGTAGCTGTGGGCGTCCTTCTCCCGCTCAAGCTTGAGCGCGGCAACTTCCTCGCCGCTCGCCTTGAGATTGGCCTCGAGCTGCGCCACTCTCGTCTCCAACTCCTTCTTGGCGGTCTCAGCAGCTGCGGCAGCGTCCTTTGCCTCCTGGAGGGCCCCGCCAAGTGACTGCTCGCGCGCGGCAAGCTCCTCCTCGTGGCTGTCGAGGTTGACTTTCCGCTGCGCCAGCTCACCCTCCCGCGTGGACAGCCTCTCAGCGGCAAGCCGCTGCTGCTCTTCGACTTCGGCCTTCTTGAGGAAGAAGGCCGTCTGCTCTTCAGCAAGTTGCTCCCGCTCCTCTACCAAGGACCGGAGAGCTGCCTGGTTGAGGGCCCGGAGCTCCTCTGCAAGCTTCTCAATGTCGGCTCCTGCCTTGGCGGCCAGCGCTTCGCGGGACTCCAGCTTGGCCTGCCGAGCGCGGTAGAGCGACAACAGTTTACGCAGCAGCCGCTCCTCCTCAGGCTCGCCGCCGCTGCTGCTCGGTGCGTCCACGAGCGTCAGCCCGGCGGAGGCAAGTACTTCTCCGCCAAAAACTTCTCCCTCGACCGGCACCCTGGAGCTTGATGCCCAGGGGAGCTTGATGAAGACGCCGTCGCCAGCCTTCATGTAGGCGCCTGGCTCGGGCTCTTCGGAGTCTGGGGCTGCGGCAGCGGCGGAGGGCTCGGCGGTCGGTGTAGCGCCTGGCGCTCCTACGGCCTCAGGGCCGTCAGTGCGATCGCCGGCCCCCTCGCCAGCTGGTGCGGCGGCAGCCTTGGTGGCCTCTGCGCTGGCGGGATCATCTCCGCCGGCTGCTTCCTCGGTGGCGGCGATGTCATCAGCAGCAACTTCCGTCTCCATCGGCTCCGCCGCAGATTGATCTGATGGCCGGAAAAAGGGAAGAAACAGTCAAGCAAATATCCAAAAAGAAGAATCAAAAGAAGAAGAAAAGCCCAAGGGAAGTTTGAAGCAAAGGGATTACCTGCGTGGGCCGGCTCCTCGGAAAGGTTCCTTGCCGGGGAGCTCTCCCTTGGCGGCGTAGTCGTGGTCTCCGCCGGCGGAGGGCCGCTGGTGCTATCCCTCGCCGGAGAACTCGCTCTTGGCGGGGAACTCTCCCTTGCCGGGGAGACCCTTGCCGGAGAGCTCCCCCTTGGCGGCGTAGTTGAAGCAGATGGCGCCTCGGGGGCGGTCTCCGGGCGCTCCTGGTGTGGCTGATCTGCTCCTACACAAATCAACAAATCAACGTCAGCAAAGAAAGAACACCCACGCGCGCCTGACGGCAAAAAGTGAACCATACACTTACGCTGGGGGCTACGCTGGGGGCTGCTCTGACGATCAGTTGCCGTGTCCGGCAAGTTTGTCTCAGGCGCACCCCCTGCTGGCACGGCGGGCTCGTCCTCAATGACAATCACCGGGACCTTGGCTCTCTTTGCCGCCCTCTGGGCCAGAGTTCTGGAAAAAAAGGAACAGGTTTAGAGTGAGGCAAATGAGACACAAGACAAAACAACAGAAAATCGAAGAAATACAAGAACAACAAAGTCTTACTCTTCTTCTTCCTCGTCGGAGCTAAGCACGGAGAAGTCGAAGTCCGGCTCACGCCCGACGCGAGGAGGCGGAGGAGTAGGCTCCCTTGGCCGCTTGGCGGGAGCAATGGCGGTGGTCTGAGACGACCCCGCCCCTGCTGCCGCCGTGGCGTGAGGAGCGGCAGGAGCAGAAGCGGTAGTCCGGGAAGATCCTGCTCCAGTTGTTGCAGAAGCATGGGGCACTCCCGCGGCAACCGTGCTTGCCACGGTGGAGCGTGTCGCGCGGCGCGGTGGCTGTTGACCCGTCTGCCGCTCCGTTATGTCCCCGGCCTTGCGGAGACGCCTTCTTGGTGGAGCTGGAGGCTCTGCTGGTGGCGAGCTGCCTGAAGATGAGGAGGAAGAGGAGTCGATCTCCAGCGAGCCGCTCGCGTCCTCAGCGGGCCCGCTCGACTCGACGCCCTGCTCGGCGGGCTCACTCGACTCGAGGCCCCGCGACAACACGAATACTTCGGGATGATCGGGGTCATACTTGAACAGATCCTGAAGCATCGCGTTGAGCTCCAGGATAGTGAAGTTGAAGTTGAGGCCCGGGCGCAGCCTCATGATGTTCGCCGCGTTATCGAACTCCCAGGCGGGCCTCTTCCTCTCCTGCAAGGGGGCGATGCGGCGATGAAGGAAATCTGCACCAACTGCGCCTACGGTGAGCCCGGCAAGCCTGAGGCGTCGGATCCGGGCAGTGGCAATCTTCAGCCTACTGTCTTCCAGGGCCAGGTCGCTCCAATTGTTGCCGCGCAGTACTGGGGCTCGGCGCCGGGCGGTGACTGGCTGCGGGTTCTGCTCTACAATCCAACACCAATTGTCTCTCCACTCCTCCCATTTGCTGCGGAGCTCTCCCACTAGATAAGCTTCCTTCTTGTGGGCCCTCGAGATCCAGGAGAGTCCGCCGGATAAAGGCTCTCCTCTCTCAACTCGGGGCGCAAAGAAGTGGCGGAAAAGGGCGACATTGGGATGGACTCCGACAAAGTTTTCGCAGAGATGTGCGAAAACTGCCATGGTCAGAACGGCGTTGGGGGTGAAGTCAAGGAGGTGGAACCCGTAGGTGTTCATGATATCACAGAAGAATTCAGAGAAAGGCGGGCAGAGACCGTAGTAGAAGAACAAGGCGAAGAACGCATATCCGTTCGGAGCCATCCTACAAGCAATGGCTGGGAGTACCTTGGTGCGCGGATGCGCCCGCGTCTCCCCCGACCAGAAGAGGTAGAAGTTCTCCCTCAGCTTCCTCGCGGCAAGCTTGGGGGGAAGACAGCCCGCTCCTTTCGTAGCGCCGCGAGCCGCAGCGCCTCGGCCGACTTCGCAGCCTTCCCCTTCTCGCCTTTTGGAGCCATGGCGGAAGCGGTGAGGGAGGTCGACGGCGCTGGTGGTGCTGGTGGCGATGGGGGGCGGAGCGCTGCTCTCTTTCGGCTTTGGGTAGAAGGGGAGCGGCGGAGGCTTTCGAGATTGAAGCGGCAACGGGCGGATGGACGAACTGCTCCTGTTCCCCCTGCTTATAAGGAGGGAGGGGGCGGATGTTCCGCATTTCCGATTAAAGAAACCACCCAAGATCTCTCCCACGACGCCGCAATCGACGCGTGCCGCTAGGGGAGGGCCCGGTGGATACGGAGTAAGATACGGCGTGAACCAGGCCGCGCGTGCCCATGCCCTGTTTTGGGCCTGGCCCAACAGTGCTCTGCACCGTTTATGGCCCAGGCCCAGGGGCTCCTGTCGGTGTACTAAAGTAGGGGTACCCTTAGTATCCCGAACTTGTGCACGGGTAGTCGCAGCGTCCCGCGGCAAGGCTTGCCAGGTGATCGCCAAGGTCCTCCGTGGTTCCTTTGGAGCCATTCAAGAACAAAGTATCCAAGCCAACGAGACAAGGCCCCGGCAAGAGGAGCTTGCCGGGAAGGCCACTCAAGGCACAAGACCACTCAAGGCGCAAGACCCGGGCGAGAGGAGCTTGCCGGGAAGGCCAACCGAGGCATCTCAAGAAACTTGCCGCGACGCGCCACGCGTCCCGGCAAGGCCCGGTGAGCGACAAGCTCCCGGAAGCGACAAGATAGCGACCGCGGCAAGCTTCCACTCAGTACCCGCAATCTAGCGCACCCACCCACGTGTCGCTCTGGGACCCTTCCAGGCGTACGTGGCGGGAGGCTATGCAGCCAGGGGTACGCGGTGGCAAGCGACGCTGGCAAGGTTGCCATCGTGGCGAACGGTGGCGCCCCTGATGGCCCCTTTTTGCACTGTTTGGGCGACGTCGATGGGCATTTAATGCCCTTGTCCCCTGCCGTCAGGGTTAGGTATAAAACACTGTACCAACTACCACACTTTTTCCATTTTTACCCTCAACTGCGTTGCCACCTGTCGGTGACCCCTTGAGCCTATAAAAGGAGGCCCATGCGCAACGTAGGAAGGGGTTCGAACACTCTTACACTTGGTCTCGTTAGCTACTGGTGGGTACTGTAGCTCTCAGCGCTCCCGAGCAAGAACTCAATACAAACCACAAAGCAGGAGCAGGGTTTTACGCATCCGTGCGGCCCGAACCTGGGTAAACTGCTCGTGTGCTTCGCCTCGATCTGCTCTTCATGCGATCTCCGCCCCCTTCCGTACCGAAAGGGGCTCCGTCCCCATAGGTGTTCGTGGGTGGATCAGTTTCCCCGACAGCGGGGTCCTAGTGGAAACTAAGGGATATTAAGGCCTCCTTTTAATAGAGTACCGGACCAAAGAATTAACACATAGTGAATACATGAACTCCTCAAACTACAGTCATCATCGAGAGTGGTCCCGATTGTTATCACTTCGGGGTTGTCGGATCATAACACATAGTAGGTGACTATTGACTTGCAACATAGGATCAAGAACACACATATATTCATGAAAACATAATAGGTTCAGATCTGAAATCATGGCACTCGGGCCCTAGTGACAAGCATTAAGCATGGCAAAGTCATAGCAACATCAATTTTGAACATAGTGGATACTAGGGATCAAACCCTAAAAAAACTAACCCGATTACATGGTAAATCTCATCCAACCCATCACCGTCCAGCAAGCCTACGATGGGATTACTCACGCACGGCAGTGAGCATCATGGAATTGCTGATGGAGGAAGGTTGATGATGATGATGGCGACGATCTTCCCTCTCCGGGGCCCCGAACGGACTCCAGATCAGCCCTCCCGAGAGAGATTAGGGCTTGGCGGTGGCTCCGTATCGTAAAACGCGATAATTCTTCCTCTCTGTTTTTTTGTCCCCGAAAGAGAATATATGGAGTCGGGGTAGACGTCGGTGGAGCAACAGGGGGCCCACGAGGTAGGGAGCGCGCCCCCCACCCTCGTGGACAGGGTGTGGGCCCCCTGGCTTGGTTCTTTCTGCAGATATTTTATATATATTCCAATATAATTCTCCGTTGAATTTCGGGTCATTCAAAGAACTTTTATTTCTGCACAAAAATAACACCATGGCAATTCTGCTGACAACAGCGTCAGTCCGGATTAGTTCCATTCAAATCATGCAAGTTAGAGTCCAAAACAAGGGCTAAAGTGTTTGGAAAAGTAGATACGTTGGAGACGTATCAATGTGTTGTCATTTGATCAATGGGATCACATCATTTGGAGAATGATGTGATGGACAAGACCCATTCGTTAGCTTAGCACAATGATCGTTTACTTTTATTGATATTGCTTTCTTCATGAAATATACATGTTCCTCTGACTATGACATTATGCAACTCCCGAATAACGGAGGAACACCTTGTGTGCTATCAAACGTCACAACGTAACTGGGTGATTATAAAGATGTTCTACAGGTGTTTCCGAAAGTGTTTGTGGTGTTGGCATAGATCAAGATTAGGATTTGTCAATCCGAATGTCGGAGAGGTATCTCCGGGCCCTCTCGGTAATACACATCATAATAAGCGTCGCAAGCAAATGAATAATGAGTTAGTCACGAGATGATGTATTACGACATGAGTAAGGAGACTTGTCGGTAATGAGATTGAACTAGGTATGATGATACCAACGATCGAATCTCGGTCAAGTAACATACCGATGACAAAGGGAACAATGTATGTTGTTATGCGGTTTGACCGATAAAGTGATGACCCACGAGTATAGGGGGTCTATCGTAGTCCTTTCGATAAGTAAGAGTGTCGAACCCAACGAGGAGTAGAAGGAAATGATAAGTAGTTTTCAGTAAGATATTCTCTGCAAGCACTGAAATTATCGGTAACAGATAGTTTTGTGATAAGCTAATTCGTAACGAGCAACAAGTAACAACAGTAAACAAAGTGCAGCAAGGTGGCCCAATCATTTTTCTAGCAAAGGACAAGCCTGGAGAAACTCTTATATAAGGAAAAGCGCTCCCGAGGAGACATGGGAATTTTCATCAAGCTAGTTTTCATGATGCTCATATGATTCGCGCTCGTTCCTTTGATAGTTTGATATGTGGGTGGACTGGTGCTTGGGTACTGCCCTTCCTTGGACAAGCATCCCACTTATGATCAACTCCCCATGCAAGTATCCGCAACTATGAAAGAAGAATTAAGGTAAACCTAACCATAGCATGAAACATATGGATCCAAATTAGCCCCTTACGAAGCAACGCATAAAGTAGGGTTTAAGCTTCTGTCACTCTAGCAACCCATCATTTACTTATTACTTCCCAATGCCTTCCTCTAGGCCCAAACAATGGCGAAGTGTCATGTAGTCGACATTCGCATAACACCACTATAGGAAAGACAACATACATCTCATCAAAATATCGAACGAATACCAAATTCACATAACTACTTATAACAAGACTTCTCCCATGTCCTCAGAAACAAATGTAACTACTCATAAATCATATTCAAGTTCATAATAAGAGGGGTATTAATGTGCATACAGGATCTGAACAAATAATCTTCCATCTAATAAACCAACTAGCATCAACTACAAGGAGTAATCAACACTACTAGCAACCCACAGGTACCAATCTAAGGTTTTGAGACAAAGATGGGATACAAGAGATGTGTTGGGTAACGTAGCATAATTCAAAAACTTTCTACGCCTTTACCAAGATCCAACTATGGAGACATCTAGCAACGAGCAAGTAAGAGTGCATCTACATACCGTTATGGAGATTGCGAGCGGAAGCTTTCAACGAAGCGTGGATGAAGTAGTCGTACTCTTCACGTTCTTCGACACCGATGATCTAGCGCTGAACGGACGGCACCTCCGCGTTCAACACACGTACGGTGCAGCAAAGTCACCTCCTTCTTGATCCAGCAAGGGGGAGGAGAAGTCGTCAGAGATCCGGCAGCACGACGGCATGATGACGGATGCAGTGGAGATCGCAGCATGGCTTCGCCGGGCGCCCTGCGTTGGAGTGTGGAGGTGTGACGGGAGGGGGAGAGGCGCCAGGGCTTCGGTGCGGCTGCCCTCTCCCCCCCACATATATATAGGGGGCCAGGGGGGGCGCCAGCCCCCCTGCAGATCCAATCTGCAAGGGGGGGGCGGCGGCCAGGGGGGAGTCCTTGCCCCCCAAGGCAAGTGGTGGCCTCCCTCCCATTAGGGTTTTAACCCTAGGCGCATGGGGAGGTGGGCCCCCTAGTGGTGCGCCAGCCCAGAGGGCTGGACACTTCCCCTCGCGGCCTAGGGGCCCCACCGGGATGGGTGGCCCCACCCGGTGGACCCCCGGGGCCCCTCCGGTGGTCCCGGGACGCTCCCGGTGACCCCCGGAGATCACCCGTTGGCCAAAACTGGACTTCCTATATATCAATCTTTACCTCCGGACCATTCCGGAACTCCTCGTGACATCCGGGATCTCATTCGGGACTCCGAACAACTTTCGGGTTTCCACATGCATTTATCTCTACGACCCTAGCGTTACCGAACCTTAAGTGTGTAGACCCTACGGGTTCGGGAGACACGTAGACATGACCGAGACCACTCTCCGGTCAATAACCAACAGCGGGATCTGGATACCCATGTTGGTTCCCACGTGTTCCTCGATGATCTTCATCGGATGAACCACCGTGTCAAGGATTCACTTAATCCCGTATGTTATTCCCTTTGTCCATCGGTACGGTACTTGCCCGAGATTCGATCATCGGTATTCCCGATACCTTGTTCAATCTTGTTATGGCAAGTCTCTTTACTCGATCCGTAATCCATCATCCCGTGACTAACTACTTAGTCACTTTGAGCTCATTATGATGATGTCTTACCAAGTGGGCCCAGAGGTACCTCTCCGTCATACGGAGTGACAACATCCCAGTCTCGGTTCGTACCAACTCAATAGACACTTTCGGAGATACCCAATGTGTACCTTTATAGCCACCCAGTTACGTTGTGACGGTTGGCACACCCAAAGTACTCCTACGGTATCCGGGAGTTGTACAACCTCATGGTCTAGGGAATAAATACTTGACACCGAAAAGCTTATGCATTACGAACTATACGATCTCGTGTCATGCTCAAGTTTGGGTCTTGTCCATCACATCATTCTCCTAATGATGTGATCCCGTTATCACTGACATCTCATGTCCATGGTCAGGAAACCGTGACCATCTGTTGATCAACGAGCTGGTAACTAGAGGCCTACCAGGGACTTATTGTGGTCTGTGTATTCACACATGTATCGCTGTTCCCGTACAATACAATTCAAGCATGAATAACAGACAATTATCATGAACAAGGAGATATAATAATGATGCTTTTATTATTGCCTCTAGGGCATATCTCCAACAGTCTCCCACTTGCACTAGAGTCAATAATCTAGTTACATTGTGATGAATCGAACACCCATAGAGTTCTGGTGTTGATCATGTTTTGCTCGCGACATTCAGATCCGTATGCACTTTACAAATATCTATGTCTCCATCCTGAACATAATTCCGGATGGAGGTTAAACGGCGCTTGATGTGCTTGGTCTTCTTATGAAACCTGGGCTCCTTGGTAATGGCAATAGCACCAGTGTTGTCACAGAAGAGAGTCATCGGGCTTGACGCGCTTGGAATGACTCCTAGGTCGGTGATGAACTCCTTCATCCAGACTCCTTCCTGCACTGCTTCAGAAGCAGCTATGTACTCCGCTTCAGATGTAGATGCTGCCACCACGCTTTGCTTGCAACTGCACCAGCTGACTGCCCCTGCATTCAAAATATACATGTATCCGGTTTGAGACTTAGAGTCATCCAGATCTTTGTCGAAGCTAGCATCGACGTAACCCTTTACGACGAGCTCTTCGTCACCTCCATAAACGAGAAACGTATCCTTAGTCCTTTTCAGGTACTTCAGGATGTTCTTGACCGCTGTCCAGTGTTCCGTACCGGGATCACTTTGGTACCTCCCTACCAAACTTATGGCAAGGTTCACATCAGGTCTGGTACACAGCATGGCATACATGATAGAACCTATGGCCGAGGCATAGGGAATGACACTCATCTTTTCTCTATCTTCTGCCGTGGTCGGCGACTGAGCCTTGCTCAATCTCATACCTTGCAAAACAGGTAAGAATCCTTTCTTTGACTGATCCATATTGAACTTCTTCAATATTTTGTCAAGGTATGTACTTTGTGAAAGACCAATGAGGCGTCTCGATCTATCTCTATAGATTTTGATGCCTAATATGTAAGCAGCTTCTCCAAGGTCCTTCATTGAAAAACTTTTATTCAAGTAGGCCTTTACATTTTCCAAGAATTCTATATCATTTCCCATCAGCAATATGTCATCCACATATAATATGAGAAATGCCACAGAGCTCCCACTCACTTTCTTGTAAATACAGGCTTCTCCATAAGTCTGTATAAAGCCAAACGCTTTGATCACCTCATCAAAGCGAATATTCCAACTCCGAGATGCTTGCACCAGCCCGTAAATCGAGCGCTGGAGCTTGCATACCTTGTTAGCGTTCTCTGGATCGACAAAACCTTCCGGTTGCATCAGATACAACTCTTCCTTGAGGAAGCCATTAAGGAATGCTGTTTTCACGTCCATTTGCCATATCTCATAATCATAGAATGCGGCAATAGCTAACATGATTCTGACTGACTTCAGCATCGCTACGGGAGAGAAAGTCTCGTCGTACTCAATCCCTTGAACTTGTTGATAACCCTTAGCGACAAGCCGAGCCTTATAGATGGTCACATTACCATCCGCGTCTATCTTCTTCTTAAATATCCATTTGTTTTCTATGGCGTGCCTATCATCAGGAAAGTCCACCAAAGTCCATACTTTGTTTCCATACATGGATTCTATCTCGGATTTCATGGCTCCGAGCCATTTATTGGAATCTGGGCCCGCCATCGCTTCTTCATAGTTCGAAGGTTCACCATTGTCTAACAACATGATTTCCAGGGCAGGGTTGCCGTACCACTCTGGTGCGGAACGTGCCCTTGTGGGCCTTCGAAGTTCAGTAGTAACTTGATCAGTTTCTTCATGATCATTATCATTATCTTCCTCCCTTGTCGGTGCAGGCACCTCAGGAACATTTTCTTGCGCTGCGCTACTTTCCGGTACAGGAGGGGTGACTGTCACCTCATCAAGTTCTACTTTCCTCCCACTCACTTCTTTCGAGAGAAACTCTTTCTCCAGAAAGCATCCATTCTTGGCAACAAAGACTTTGCCTTCGGATCTTTGGTAGAAGGTGTACCCAATCGTTTCCTTTGGGTATCCTATGAAGACGCATTTTTCCGATTTGGGTTCGAGCTTTTCAGGTTGAAGTTTCTTGACATAAGCATCGCAACCCCAAACTTTCAGAAACGACAGCTTCGGTTTCTTGCCAAACCAAAGTTCATACGGAGTCATCTCAACGGATTTCGACGGAGCCCTATTTAAAGTGAATGCGGCAGTCTCTAAAGCATAACCCCAAAAAGATAGCAGTAAATCGGTGAGGGACATCACAGATCGCACCATGTCCAACAAAGTAAGATTTCGACGTTCGGACGCACCGTTACGTTGAGGTGTTCCGGGCGGTGTCAATTGTGAAACAATTCCACAGCTTCTAAGGTGTGTGCCAAATTCATGACTTAAATATTCACCCCCACTATCCGATCGCAAGAACTTTATTTTTCTGTCACGTTGATTCTCAACCTCATTCTGAAATTCCTTGAACTTTTCAAAGGTCTCAGACTTGTGTTTCATCAAATAGATATACCCGTATCTACTCAAGTCATCCGTGAGGGTGAGAACATAACGGTAGCCTCCGCGAGCCTCAACACTCATTGGACCGCACACATCGGTATGTATGATTTCCAACAAGTTGGTTGCTCGCTCCATTGTTCCGGAGAACGGAGTCTTGGTCATCTTGCCCAAGAGGCATGGTTCGCACGTGTCAAATGATTCATAATCAAGAGACTCTAGAAGTCCATCTGAATGGAGCTTCCTCATACGTTTGACACCAATATGAGCAAGGCGGCAATGCCACAAGTATGTGGGACTATCATTATCAACTTTACATCTTTTGGCATCTACACTATGAATATGTGTATCACTACGTTCGAGATTCATCAAAAATAAACCATTGACCAACGGGGCATGACCATAAAACATATCTCTCAAATAAATAGAACAACCATTATTCTCTGATTTGAAAGAATAGCCATCTCGCATAAGACGAGATCCAGAAACAATGTTCATGCTCAAAGCTGGTACTAAATAACAATTATTAAGGTTTAAAACTAATCCCGAGAGTAGATGTAGAGGCAGCGTGCCGACGGCGATCACATCGACCTTGGAACCATTCCTGACGCGCATCGTCACCTCATCCTTCGCCAGTCTCCGTTTATTCCGCAGCTCCTGTTTTGAGTTACAAATGTGACCAACTGCACCGGTATCGAATACCCAGGAGCTACTACGAGTGCTGGTAAGGTACACATCAATAACATGTATATCATATATACCTTTGACGTTGCCGGCCTTCTTGTCTGCTAAATATTTGGGGCAGTTCCGCTTCCAGTGACCCGTTCCCTTGCAATAAAAGCACTCTGTCTCAGGCTTGGGTCCATACTTTCGCTTCTTCCCGGCAACAGGCTTGCCAGGCGCGGCAACTCCCTTGCCATCCTTCTTGAAGTTCTTCTTACCCTTGCCTTTCTTGAACTTAGTGGTTTTATTGACCATCAACACTTGATGTTCTTTATTGATGTCAACCTCCGCTGATTTTAGCATCGAGTACACCTCGGGAATGGACTTCTCCATCCCCTGCATATTGAAGTTCAGCACGAAGCTCTTGAAGCTTGGTGGGAGCGACTGGAGGATTCTGTCAACGACCGCTTCATCTGGGAGATTCATTCCCAGCTGAGACAAGCGGTTGTGCAATCCTGAAATCTTGAGGATGTGCTCACTGACAGAACTGTTCTCCTCCATCTTACAGCTATAGAATGCGTCGGAGACATCATATCTCTCGACTCAGGCATGAGTTTGGAAAACCATTTTCAGCTCTTCGAACATCTCATATGCTCCGTGGTGCTCAACACGCTTTTGGAGCCCCGACTCTAAGCTGTAAAGCATGCCGCACTGAACCAGGGAGTAATCATCACAACGCGACTGCCAGGCGTTCACAACGTCTTGAGTCGCAAGGAAAACGGGTGCATCACCTAGCGGTGCTTCTAGGACATAAGTTCTCTTGGCAGCTATGAGTATAATCCTCAGGTTACGGACCCAATCCGTATAGTTGCTACCTTCGTCTTTCAGCTTGGTTTTCTCTAGGAACGCGTTGAAGTTGAGGGAAACCTGAGCGTGGGCCATTTGATCTACAAGAGATATTGTAAAGGATTTAGACTAAGTTCATGATAATTAAGTTCATCTTGATCAAATTTTAATGAACTCCCACTCAGAATGACATCTCTCTAGTCATCTAAGTGATACACGATCCGAATCGACTAGCCCGTGTCCGATCATCACGTGAGACGGACTAGTCATCAACGGTGAACATCTTCATGTTGATCGTATCTTCTATACGACTCGTGTTCAACCTTTCGGTCTTCCGTGTTCCGAGGCCATGTCTGTACTTGCTAGGCTCGTCAAGTGAACCCTAAGTGTATCGCGTGTGTAAATCTGTCTTACACCCGTTGTATGCGAACGTTAGAACCTATCACACCCGATCATCACGTGGTGCTTCGGAGCAACGAGCTTTAGCAACGGTGCACAGTTAGGGGAAACACAATACTTGAAATTTTAGTGAGAGATAATCTTATTTACTACCGTCGTTCTAAGTAAACAAGATGCATAAACATGATAAACATCACATGCAATCAATTAAAGTGACATGATATGGCCAATATCATCTTGCTCCTTGAATCTCCATCTTCGGGGCACCATGATCATCTTGTCACCGGCTCGACACCATGATCTTCATCATCATGATCTCCATCATCGTGTCTTGAAGAATTCGTCACGCCAACTATTACTTCTACTACTATGGCTAACGTTTAGCAATGAAGTAAAGTAATTACATGGCGTTATTCAGTGACACGCGGGTCATACAATAATTAAGACAACTCCTATGGCTCCTGCCGGTTGTCAAGTTCATCGACATGCAAGTCGTGATTCCCTATTACAAAAACATGATCAATCTCATACATCACATATATCATTCATCACATCTTCGTTTTGGCCATACCACGTCACATAGCACATGCTGCAAAAACAAGTTAGACGTCCTCTAATTGTTGTTGCAAGTTTTACGTGGCTTCTATAGGATTTCTAGCAAGAACGTTTCTTACCTACGCCAAAACCACAACGTGATTTGTCAACTTCTATTTACCCTTCATAAGGACCCTTTTCATCGAATCCGATCCGACTAAAGTAGGAGAGACAGACACCCGCCAGCCACCTTATGCATCTAGTGCATGTCTGTCGGTGGAACCAGTCTCACGTAAGCGTACGTGTAAAGTTGGTCCGGGCCGCTTCATCCCACAATACCGCCGAATCAAGATTGACTAGTAACGGTAAGAAAGTTGAACAAAACCAAACGCCCACAACTGCTTTGTGTTCTACTCGTGCAAGATGCTACGCATAAAACCTAGGCTCAGATGCCACTGTTGGGTAACGTAGCATAATTCAAAAAATTTCTACGCCTTCACCAAGATCCAACTATGGAGACATCTAGCAACGAGCAAGTAAGAGTGATCTACATACCGTTATGGAGATTGCGACCGGAAGCTTTCAACGAAGCGTGGATGGAGTAGTCGTACTCTTCACGTTCTTCGTCACCGATGATCTAGCGCCGAACGGACGGCACCTCCGCGTTCAACACACTTACAGTGCAGCAAAGTCACCTCCTTATTGATCCAGCAAGGGGGGAGGAGAAGTCGTCAGATCTCCGGCAGCACGACGGCGTGATGACGGATGCAGTGGAGATCGCAGCAGGGCTTCGCCGGGCGCCCTGCGTTGGAGTATGGAGGTGTGACGGGAGGGGGAGAGGCGCCAGGGCTTGGGTGCGGCTGCCCTCTCCCCCCC
>LR738710.1:8511820-8524197 GCA_902687465.1 Secale cereale | reverse complement strand
CCCCCCCACATATATATATAGGGGGCCAGGGGGGCGCTAGCCCCCCTGCAGATCCAATCTGCAAGGGGGGGCGGCGGCCAGGGGGGAGTCCTTGCCCCCCAAGGCAAGTGGTGGCCCCCCTCCCCTTAGGGTTTTAACCCTAGGCGCATGGGGAGGTGGGCCCCCTAGTGGTGCGCCAGCCCAGAGGGCTGGACACTTCCCCTCGCGGCCTAGGGGCCCCACCGGGATGGGTGGCCCCACCCGGTGGACCCCCGGGTCCCCTCCGGTGGTCCCGGGACGCTCCCGGTGACCCCCGGAGATCACCCGTTGGCCGAAACTGGACTTCCTATATATCAATCTTTACCTCCGGACCATTCCGGAACTCCTCATGACATCCGGGATCTCATCCGGGACTCCGAACAACTTTTGGGTTTCCACGTGCATTTATCTCTACGACCCTAGCGTTAACGAACCTTAAGTGTGTAGACCATACGGGTTCGGGAGACACGTAGACATGACCGAGACCACTCTCCGGTCAATAACCAACAGCGGGATCTGGATACCCATGTTGGTTCCCACGTGTTCCTCGATGATCTTCATCGGATGAACCACCGTGTCAAGGATTCACTTAATCCCGTATGTTATTCCCTTTGTCCATCGGTACGGTACTTGCCCGAGATTCGATCGTCGGTATTCCCGATACCTTGTTCAATCTCGTTATGGCAAGTCTCTATACTCGATCCGTAATCCATCATCCGGTGACTAACTACTTAGTCACTTTGAGCTCATTATGATGATGTCTTACCGAGTGGGCCCAGAGGTACCTCTCCGTCATACGGAGTGACAACATCCCAGTCTCGGTTCGTACCAACTTAACAGACACTTTCGGAGATACCCGATGTGTACCTTTATAGCCACCCAGTTACGTTGTGACGGTTGGCACACCCAAAGTACTCCTACGGTATCCGGGAGTTGTACAACCTCATGGTCTAAGGAATAAATACTTGACACCGAAAAGCTTATGCATTACGAACTATACGATCTCGTGTTATGCTCAAGTTTGGGTCTTGTCCATCACATCATTCTCCTAATGATGTGATCCCGTTCTCACTGACATCTCATGTCCATGGTCAGGAAACCGTGACCATCTGTTGATCAACGAGCTGGTAACTAGAGGCCTACCAGGGACTTATTGTGGTCTGTGTATTCACACATGTATCGCTGTTCCCGTACAATACAATTCAAGCATGAATAACAGACAATTATCATGAACAAGGAGATATAATAATAATGCTTTTATTATTGCCTCTAGGGCATATCTCCAACAAGATGAACTAGGGTTTGAGAGGACATGGTGCTGGTGAAGATGTTGATGGAGATTGACCCCCTCCCGATAAGAGGATCGATGGTCATGACGATGGTGACGATTTCCCCCTCCCGGAGGGATGTTTCCCCGGCAGAACCGCTCCGCCGGAGCCCTAGAATGGTTCCACCTCGAGATGGCAGCGCTTCGTCCCGAGAGCTTCCTTCTTATTATTTTCTAGGGAAAAAGACACCTTATACCATAAGATGGGCATCGGGGAGCTTCCAGGTGGCCCACGAGGCAGGGGGGCGCCTAGGGGGTAGGGCGCGCCCTCCACCCTTGTGGATGGTGGGTGGCCCCCCTCTGGTGCTTTCTTCGCCCAATATTTTTAATATATTCCAAAACTGACTTTCGTGGAGTTTCAGGACTTTTGGAGTTCTGCAGAGTAGGTCTCTAATATTTGCTCCTTTTCTAGCCCAGCATTCCAGCTGCCGGCATTCTCCCTCTTCATGTAAACTTTGTAAAATAAGAGAGAAATTGCATAAGTATTGTGTCATAATGTGTAGTAACAGCTCATAATGTAATAAATATCGATATAAAAGCATGATGCAAAATGGACGTATCAACTCCCCCGAGCTTAGACCTCGCTTGTCCTCAAGCGGAAGCCCATATTGAAAAATATGTCCACATGTTTAGAGATAGAGGTGTCGATAAAATAAATACGGACATGAGGGCATCATGATCATTCTTAGAATAGCAGCATATATATATTGTCACATGATTTCTTATACTAAAGTAACAATCAATTCACAATGTAAAGTATGAAACAGAAACTTCATTGAAAAACTAGCAAACTATAATCTCAGTCATTGAAGCAATTGCAATTTATCATAACATTGGAAAGAGTCAATGTAAGAGCTTTTCGGCAAGTCCACATACTCAACTATCATTTAGTCTTTCACAATTGCTAACACTCACGCAATACTTATGGGTGTGAAGTTTTAATCGGACACAGAGAAAGATAGGGGCTTATAGTTTTGCCTCCCAACCTTTTACCTCAAGGGTAACGTCAACAATAATGCTTTATGAAAACTCACATCCAATTGGATATATATATATATCAGGATCTTTCCAACACATAGTGCTGGCCAAATGATAAAGTGTAAAAAGGAAGGGTGAAGATCACCATGACTCTTGTATAAGGTATAAGACAAAAATAAAAGATAGGCCCTTCATAGAGGGAAGCGGAGGTTGTCATGTGCTTTTATGGTTGGATGCACAATATCGTAATGAAAAAGAACGTCACTTTATATTGCCACTTGTGAAAGGGACCTTTATTATGCAGTCCGTCGCTTTTATTTCTTCCATATCACAAGCTCGTATAAAGCTTATTTTCTCCACACTAATAGATCATACATATTTAGAGAGCAATTTTTCTTGCTTGCAACAATGACAACTTACTTGAAGGATCTTACTCAATCCATAGGTAAATATGGTGGACTCTCATGGCAAAACTGGGTTTAAGGATATTTGGAAGCACAAGTAGTATCTCTACTTGGTGCAAGGAATTTGGCTAGCATGAGGGGGAAAGACATGCTCAACATGTTGGAGGATCCATGACAATATAATTTATTTCGGATATAAGAAAACATAACACATTATGTTGTCTTCCCTGTCCAACATCAACCTTTTAGCATGTCATATTTTAGTGAGTGCTCACAATCATAAAAGATGTCCAAGATAGTATATTTATATGTGAGAACCTCTCTTTCTTTATTACTTCCTATTAATTGCAACGATGACCAAAACTATGTTTGTCAACTCTCAACAACATTTATTCATCATACTCTTTATATGTGAAGTCATTACTCTCCATAAGCTCAATATGATCTCTTTATTTCTTTTTATTCTATCTAGATCATAGAAAAATAACCAAGCCCTCAACTCAAGACTAATCTTTATTATATATAGCTCACGGACTCGATTACATAGATAAGGATCAACACAAAAACTCAAAGCTAGATCATACTAAACTTTATTCTACTAGATCAAGATATAACCAAAAGGATTGAATTAAGAAAAACGGTAAAGATAGAAGTCTGATGGTGATACGATACCGGGGCACCTCCCCCAAGCTTGGAAGTTGCCAAGGGGAGTGCCCATACCCATGTGCTTATGTCTCATTCTTCGGAGGTGGTAATGTGATATTCTTGGCGATGATGCCTGTTAGGATATGATTCTCTTCCTCGAGCTTATTGACTTGCTGCTTGAGATCCATTATTTCCTTATGGAGCTTACCCGTGACGGTTAAAGCTCCTTTCAGCCATGGATGTTGCATAGCTGCGGGAGAACAAGTAACACTTTTCTTCATATTTTCATAAGAAAGAAATCTAGCATTGGGAGGGATAACCGAGTTTGGAATTGCTGCGCTCCGAAGTTCCTCCATCGTGAATCTGGTTTGGAGACGAGAGGTAAATTCTTGATCTTCCTCCATGGCATTTATCCTTTTCAAGTCCGCCTCCATCTCCTCCTCCATTGATGGCCCAAAGTGATAGGCATCGCTGTTTGCTCCTGGACCCAGTGTCGGATGAGATACCCGACTCTCCCCGACTGACTCTTGAGAAGACATCTTACTCTAATGTACAGCAAAAACAACTCAAAATAAAAACAGAGGATTGTGTCGTGGTACTATGGTCAAATCCTTCGGGAGATTATATAATGAATTCTTACCGACCAAAAGAAGTATCATGCAAGAAAATGGAGTCCAGAGGGCTCACGAGATGCCCACGAGGCAGGGGGCACGCCCAGGGGGTAGGGCGCGCACACGACCCTCGTGGACACCTCGTGTCCCTTTCGGACTACTTATATTCCTATGTTTTTTAAATTCCAAAACGGAGAAAAATTGCTATTAGAAGTGTTTTAGAGTCGGTTTACTTACCGTACCACATACCTATTCCTTTTTGGAGTCTGAATCATTCTGGAAAGTGTCCCTTATGTACTCCTCTGGGGTTACGATGTCAATAACATTGGTTTCAACATTTATGGGATTACCTGAGATATAATGTTTGATTTTTTTACCATTCACCACCTTCGGATTTGTGCCTTCAAAGTTGTTGATTTTTATGGCACTGGAACGATAGACCTCCTCGATAATGTAAGGACCTTCCCATTTACAGAGAAGCTTTCCTACAAAAAATCTTAAGCGAGAATTGTATAGCAAAACATAATCACCTATATTAAAATCACGCTTTTATATCCTTTTGTCATGTCATCTTTTAACTTTTTCTTTAAACAGTTTGGCATTCTCATAGGCCTAGGTTCACCACTTATCAAGTGAGCTAATGTCAAATAGTCTCTTCTCACCGGCAAGTTTGAAATCATAATTGAGCTCTTTAATGGCCCAATATGCCTTATGTTCTAGTTTGAGAGGTAAGTGACATGCTTTTCCATAAACCATTTTATACGGAGACATACCCATAGGATTTTTATATGCAGTTCTATAGGCCCGTAATGCATCATAAAGTTTCTTGGACCAATTCTTTCTAGATCTATTAATAGTCTTTTGCAAAATTAATTTAATCTCTCTATTACTCAGTTCTACTTGACCACTAGACTCTGGGTGGTATGGAGATGGAATTCTATGATTAACATCATATTTAGCAAGCATTTTACGAAAAGCGCAACGAATAAAATGTGAACCACCATCAGTCATTAAATATCTAGGGATTCCAAACCTCGGAAAAATAACTTCTTTAAGCATCTTAATAGAGGTGTTATGATCAGCACTACTAGTTCAAGTAGCTTCTACCAACTGAGTAACGTAATCAATAGCAACTAAAATATGGGTATACCCATTAGAGGTAGGAAACGGTCACACACTAGTAGAAAACAGGGCATTGGTCCAGCCCATTAGCCCCGGTTCAATCTAGAACCGGGACCAATGGGGGTACTGGACCCGGTTCGTTAGCCCAAGGGGCCGGCCGGGCCACGTGGGCCATCGGTCCCGGTTCGTCTGGACCTATTGGTCCCGGTTGGAGCTAAAAACCGGGACCAATGGCTCTTGCTCCTGGCCCACCACTATTGGTCCCGGTTGGTGTTATGAACCGGGACCAAAGGCACCCCTTTAGTCCCGGTTTGTAGCACCAACCGGGACCAGTGAGTTGCCTATATAAACCCCCTCACTCAAGAGCAGAGCTCACTGCTCTGTTTTTTTTCTGGCCGAGGGGGAGAGGGGTTAGTGGTGCTCTAGCTCACCTCCTATGCACACAACGTGTTTGGTGGAATGCCCGAGCCACACTAGTTAAGCTTTTCTCCTCTCGAAGCTCTATTTTCTTCGAGATTTGTCTAGGTTTAGCGGTCCGTCACGTCCCGTCCCCGTCTTTGCCGCCGTCGATCGCCCCCGCCGATCTCGTCACCGGCACCACCGTGGTGAGCCTCTTTCCATGTTGTTACATTTATTATTGCTTTAGATAGATATTTGTCTAATCTTCTTACGTTTATTATTGCTTGTTATTATATAGTGCGATGGTTTTGATATCCGCCCACGTGGGCCCTCGTCCGGTCTACGATTCGGATGTGGTATATTATCTTTAATTTATAACTATTTGTTTTAGTGCTTATGATAGTTATGCCGACCAACCTGACATGCATAGATGTTTTATTATGTCTAAGAGGTAGTTGAACCGGAAATTCCAACCGACCCTCTTGTGGAGAGGTTAAATTTAGTTGAAGAGGAAAACATTTCGTTAAAGAAAAAATTGGAAAAAATGGAGGAGGAGAAGATGGAATTGGGGTTGCATGTTGCGGAAGTTATCGATGATCACAAGATCAAGATGGACCCTATTGTCGAGAGGTTAAATTTAGTTGAAGAAGAAAACAAATTCTTGAAGGAAAAAATAAAAAAAAATTGTGGACGAGAAGATGATATTGGAGTTGCATGTTGCGAATGTCGTCGATGATCACAAGATCAAGATGGATGCAATGCGGTTGAAGATAAAAAAGATTAGAAAATATGCCATTCATACCGAGGCTTGGTATCATTATGCCGTTGGATCAATTGTTACCTTGGTTGCGATTATGATAGCATTTGTTTTCGCGTTGAAATGTTTTACATAGTTTCGATGTGTATGGAGAGCTATATGTTGTTAGATGAGAACTATATATGTATGTACTTTGGTTTTAATGTGATGATGAACTTTTATCCATTTGGTCACTTAATTATCTATTTATGATGTTCTGTAATGGTTTTTGACACACTTAATTATATATAAATGCACGCAGATGAACCGGCAATGGATGTACGGTGATAGACACACCTCCGAGTACATTAAGGGCGTGCGTGAGTTTCTAAATGCGGCTGAGGCAAACAAGCAGAATGGTTTTATGTGTTGTCCATGCACTAAATGTGTGAATACGATGTCTTACTCTAACCGGAAAATCCTTCACTCCCACCTGCTTTACAAGGGTTTCATGCCACACTATAATGTTTGGACAAGGCACGGAGAAATAGGGGTTATGATGGAAGACGGCGAAGAAGAAGAGTACGATGACAACTATGTGCCCCCTGAATACGGTGATGCTGCAATGGGGGGAGCTGGTGAAGATCAAGAGGAACCAGACGATGTGCCCAATGATGCTGCAACGGGTGAAGCTGCTGAAGATCAAGAGGAACCAAATGATGATCTTCGCCGGGTCATTGTCGATGCAAGGACACAATGCGAAAGTCAAAAGGAGAAGCTGAAGTTCGATCGCATGTTAGAGGATCACAAAAAATGGTTGTACCCCAATTGCGAAGATGGCAACACAAAGCTCGGTACCGTACTGGAATTGCTGCAATGGAAGGCAGAGAATGCTGTGGCTGACAAAGGATTTGAGAAGCTACTGAAAATATTGAAGAAGAAGCTTCCGAAGGATAACGAATTGCCCGACAGTACATACGCAGCAAAGAAGGTCGTATGCCCTCTAGGATTGGAGGTGCAGAAGATACATGCATGCCCTAATGACTGCATCCTCTACCGCGGTGCATACAACGATCTGAACGCATGCCCGGTATGCGGTGCATTGCGGTATAAGATCAGACGAGATGACCCTGGTGATGTTGATGGCGAGCCCGCCAGGAAGAGGGTTCCTGCGAAGGTGATGTGGTATGCTCCTATAATACCACGGTTGAAACGTTTGTTTAGAAACAGAGAGCATGCCAAGTTGATGCGATGGCACAGTGAGGACCGTAAGAAAGACGGGAAGTTGAGAGCACCCGCTGACGGGTCGCAATGGAGAAAAATCGAGAGAAAGTACTGGGAGGAGTTTGCAAAGGACGCAAGGAACGTATGGTTTGCTTTAAGCGCGGATGGCATTAATCCTTTCGGGGGGCAGAGCAGCAATCACAGCACCTGGCCCGTGACTCTATGTATGTATAACCTTCCTCCTTGGATGTGCATGAAGCGGAAGTTCATTATGATGCCAGTTCTCATGCAAGGCCCTAAGCAACCCGGCAACGACATTGATGTGTACCTAAGGCCATTAGTTGAAGAACTTTTACAGCTGTGGAATGGAAACGGTGTACGTGCGTGGGATGAGCACAAACAGGAGGAATTTGACCTAAAGGCGTTGCTGTTCGTGACCATCAACGATTGGCCCGCTCTCAGTAACCTTTCAGGACAGACAAACAAAGGATACGACGCATGCACGCACTGTTTAGATGACACTGAAAGTATATACCTGGACAAGTGCAGGAAGAATGTGTACCTGGGCCATCGTCGATTTCTTTCGACCAACCATCAATGTCGAAAGAAAGGCAAGCATTTCAAAGGCGAGGCAGATCACCGGAAGAAGCCCGCCATGCGTACCAGTGATCACGTACTTGCTATGGTCAATGATTTACATGTAATCTTTCGAAAGGGCCCCGGCGCACTAGCTGTTCCGAATGACGATGAGGGACATGCACCTATGTGGAAGAAGAAATCTATATTTTGGGACCTACCCTACTGGAAACACCTAGAGGTCCGCTCTTCAATCGACGTGATGCACGTGACGAAGAACCTTTGCGTGAACCTGCTAGGCTTCTTGGGCGTGTATGGAAAGACAAAAGATACAGCTGAGGCAAAGGAGGACCTGCAACGTTTGCACGAAAAAGACGGCATCCCTCCGAAGCAGTATGAAGGTCCTGCCAGCTATGCTCTTACGAAAGAAGAGAAAGAAATCTTCTTTGAATGCCTTCTCAGTATGAAGGTCCCGACTGGCTTCTCGTCGAATATAAAGGGAATAATAAATAGGGCAGAGAAAAAGTTCCAGAACCTAAAGTCTCATGACTGCCATGTGATTATGACGCAACTGCTTCCGGTTGCATTGAGGGGGCTTCTATCGGAAAACGTCCGATTAGCCATTGTGAAGCTATGTGCATTCCTCAATGCAATCTCTCAGAAGGTGATCGATCCAGAAATCGTACCAAGGCTAAGGAGTGATGTGGCGCAATGTCTTGTCAGTTTCGAGCTTGTGTTCCCACCATCCTTCTTCAATATCATGACACACGTCCTAGTTCATCTAGTCGACGAGATTGTCATTCTGGGGCCCGTATTTCTACACAATATGTTCCCCTTTGAGAGGTTCATGGGAGTCCTAAAGAAATATGTCCATAACCGCGCAAGGCCAGAAGGAAGCATCTCCATGGGCCATCAAACAGAGGATGTCATCGGGTTTTGTGTTGACTTCATTCCTGGCCTTAATAAGATAGGTCTCCCTAAATCGCGGTACGAGGGGAGACTGACTGGAAAAGGCACGCTTGGAAGGGACTCAATAATATGCAGGGACGGATATTCTTGGTCTCAAGCACACTACACAGTTCTACAGAACACTACATTGGTGACCCCGTATGTCGATGAACACAAGAACAGTCTGCGCTCCAAACACCCGGAGCAGTGCGACGACTGGATTACACGTGAACACATCAGGACTTTCAGTAGTTGGTTGGAAACACGTCTCAGAGGTGACAACACTGTTTGTGATGAGTTGTACTTGTTGTCCAGGGGACCATATTCGACTGTATTGATTTACAAAGGATACGAGATAAATGGGAATTCATTTTACACGATTGTCCAAGATCAAAAGAGCACCAACCAAAACAGCGGTGTCCGTTTTGATGCAACAACCGAGAGGGGAAAGGACACATATTATGGTTACATAGTGGACATATGGGAACTTGACTACGGACATGATTTTAAGGTCCCTTTGTTTAAGTGCAAATGGGACAATCTGTCAGGAGGCGGGGTACAGGTAGACCCACAGTACGGAATGACAACAGTGGATCTGAAAAATCTTGGATACAATGACGAACCGTTCGTCCTAGCCAATGATGTGGCACAGGTTATCTATGTGAAGGACATGTCTACCAGACCGAGAAAAAGAAAAGATAAGGAAGCGAATACATCATACGATGAGCCAAAGCGCCACATAGTTCTTTCAGGAAAAAGGGACATCCTGGGAGTGGAGGGCAAGACAGACATGTCTGAAGATTATGAAAAGTTTCATGAAATTCCTCCCTTCAAAGTCAAGGCTGACCCAAGTATCCTGATAAACGATGAAGATTATCCATGGTTACGGCGCAATAAGCAAATGACACAAGCGAAGAAAAAGTGAAGAGTTTTTTCCGCAACTATTATGATGATACCATGCCAACTTTGTAACAAACGAGTATCATACCATTGTTCGTTTGTACTATTCAAATTTGCACTAACAGAAAGTTTGTAATTGGTTTTACCAGAAAGAATTAAAAAATAAAACAAAAAACAAAAGAAAATAAATAATGCAGAAAACAAAAAAAAACTTGCAAAAAAATAAAAAATAGCAACAATAAGTATTTCATTGTAAGTAGAAACAAAATAAAATAAATAAAGCAACAAAGAAAACAAATAATTTCAAATTTAAAACTATTCAAATTTGAATACTACTTGCACTAACAGAAAGTTTGTAATTGGTTTTACCAGAAAGAATTAAAAAATAAAGCAAAAAACAAAAAAAAATGCAGAAAACAAAACAAAAAAACTTGAAAAAAAATAGCAACAATAAGTATTTTTTTGTAAGTAGAAACAAAATCAAATAAATAAAGCAACAAAGAAAACAAATAAATAAAAATAGCAACAGTAAGTATTTTGTTGAAAGTAGAAACAAAACTAAAAAATAAAGCAACAAAGAAAAAAAATAAAAAAAACATGCCACCTACTGGGCCCACACGGCCTGAATACGACTAGAAACCCAACCATGGGCCAGGATTCAGGCCCGTAGTAAGCCCAGCAAGCCCACAGGCAAAGCAGTGTCAGTTTAGGCCCATAGCCTGCAGTTAAGAGGAGTTCGAGAGGAGAGAGGCAGCGGGGCTTATAAACTGGTGCAGGCCTCTCTCAACTAGCGAGGTGGGACTAAACTTCCCACCGCACCGCAGCAAGGCATTTAGTCCCGGTTTGTGGCAGCAATCGGGACTAAAGGGTGGTATTAGTCCCGGTCGGTGGTTGAAACCGGGACTAATACCCCCCCTTTAGTGCCGGTTGCTGCCACCAACCGGGACTAAAGGCCCCTCCTTCCCGGCCTTTGGGCTGCTGAAAAGGGACCTTTAGTCCCGGTTGGTGGCAGCAACCGGGACTAAAGGGGAGTATTAGTCCCGGTTTCAGCCACCAACCGGGACTAATACAGCTCCTATATAACCAGGACTTGCGAAATTTTGGGCAGTTTCCTTCTTCCTCTCCTTCCCCGCCCCCGACGCCTCCCTCTCCTTCCCCGCCCCCGTCGTCCCGTCGCCGTCGCCGTCGCCCCCGTCGCCCCGTCGCCGTCGCCGTCGCCCCCGACGCCGCCCCGACGCCGCCTCGTCGCCGTCGCCCCGCCCCGCGACCCCGTTCCGCCCCGCCCCGCGCCGTCGCCGCGCCCCGGCCGCCGTCGCGCCGCGCGCCCCGCCCCGCCGCCGTCGCGCCGCCGCGCCCCGACGCCGCCTCGTCGCCGCCCCGCCCCGCCGCCGTCGCGCCGCCCAGCCCCGCCGCGCGATGTGAGGGGCTCCCTTTTTTTTATGTTTAATATTGCTGTATATATATATAGTTGCTGTGTATATATGTATATATGTGTATATTTTTTTATGTTTATATAAATTGCAGTATATATAGTTGCTGTATATATAGTTGCTGTATTTATATGTATGTGTATATATTTATTTTTTCTTAGGAATTTGCTAAATATATATGTTAAATATATATGTATGTGTATATAAATATATTTTTTCTTAGGAAGTTGCTGTATATATGTGATGTGTGTATGTGATGTATATATATGTGTATGTGGCTATATAGTTTTTTGTTTATATATGCTAAATATATATAGAAAGTTTTATATATGCAAAAGTTACAAATTTAGAAAAAGAAGGATAGGAAAGAAGAAAATAAGAAAGAGGAAAGAAAGAAGAAGAGGAGAGGAAGAAGAGGAGAAATAAATAAGTAGAAGATAAAAAAGAAAAAAAGAGGAGAAGAAGAAAGGAATAGAGGAGAAGAAGAGAAATTTTCTCTTCTTCTCCTCTATTCCTTTCTTCTTCTCCTTTTTTTTTCTTTTTTTTTTCTTCGATCTTCTCCTCTAGCGGTTCCTTTTTTCTTCTTCTTCCTCTTTTTTTTATCGGATATGTCTATGTCGATATACGTATACACCCTCCCCGATAACTTCGACATTAGGGGGGGCCGGGGTTGAGGGTCATCGAGGGACGGAGAGGCCGAAGGTCGAGGGGTCGAGAGGCTGCCTAGCAGTCGAGGGTCTAGGGTTGTGGATCGCCGAGCAGTCGGGGGTCAAAGTATTGAAGAATTCCATGACTTCATCATTTGCCAGAAGTAATCGGGGCATTTTGGTACAAAGTTATGCAAAGATATTCTGGAACGGAGTTCCTGATAGAATAATCCGTCTTTTGTTACGGATTATCTTATCTGGGACTTCGTTCCAAAAAAAACTTTGGAGAGCTTCGTACCATCATGCTACTATTACTTTCGCCTAATGATGAAGTATTGGTTTGTTGAATCCTTTGACACTAGACAAAATGTGACATGAGGGGGTCTAGGGTTTGTGGATCGCCGAGAAGTCG
>LR738710.1:8496181-8511051 GCA_902687465.1 Secale cereale | reverse complement strand
GTACAAAGTTATGCAAAGTTGTTCTGGAACGAAGTCCCTGATAGGATAATCCGTCTTTTGTTACGAATTATCTTATCCGGGGACTCCGTTCCAAAACAACTTTGGAGAGCTTCGTACCATCATGCTACTGTTACTTTCGCCTAATGATGAAGTATTGGTTTTGTTGAATCCTTTGACACTAGACAAAATGTGACATGAGGGGGTCTAGGGTTTGTGGATCGCCGAGCAGTCGAGGGTTGAAGCTAGTTCTACGTTTGCCATTAATATATCCATCTGTCATGTTTGAATAATAATTGGCATGTTGTAAATATTTGTAGAAACAATGGACGACAACACCCGAGACCTAGCACAAGAAGCGATGTTGATGGACATAATCGCACACGGACAAAATGTCGTCTTGTCGTTTCTCAACGACACCGATGAGCAGGTCGAAAAAGAGCTGCAGCTGGAAGATCTAGGCTATGATATTGATGGATCTGGTGACCCAATGCACATGGAAGAAGTAGACCGTGAGGACGGCTCCGGTGACCCAATGCCGGTGCAAGAAGGAGACCGTGATGCTGGCTCCGGTGACCGAACCGAGTCCGGCTAGGAGGTATATATGTTAGTTAAGCATGTGCTGACTAGTTAATTGATTCATTCATTAACTCTCGTCTTTGTTCCTTTTTCTAGCCCTCCGGATCGATCAAATCTTCGGTAAAGAGACGAGGAGCGAAGAAAAAGTTGAGCCCGGATGAAAAGTTTGAGATCTCAGAAATCTCGCACTCCGGTGAGCCGATTGCACCCATCCGGACAAAGAACGCATTTGTTAATCAGTGCGGGGTTCTGGTTAGGGACAACATCCCGATCAGCATCCATCAATGGTTAAAGCCGGCTGCAAACGACGCTCAGGTGACTTATGTCACTGATATGCAGATAGAAGATCTTTGGACTGAGCTGAAGTCAAATTTCGTCCTACCGCGAGAGGTTGATCCGGCGAACCCAGTTAAAGAGGAGTTAATCAAGTCTGCTGCACTTTCGAAGATGGCAGACCAATTCAGGGCATGCAAGAAAAAACTGAATACGTTTGTCAAAGAAAAAAAAGACTCCAGAATTCGTGGGCATATATGAGAAGATCAAAGATGACTGGCCCGCATTTGTGGCCCATAAGAAGTCGGAAAAGAGTCAGAAGATGTCGGAGACAAACCGGATAAATGCTGCGAAGAAGAAGCATCACCATCGCACGGGGTCGGGCGGCTACCTCGTAGCCCGGCCTAAGTGGGCCAAGGCTGAGAATGATCTGCTTCAGAAAGGGATCAAACCAGAGACAATGCACTGGCCAGAACGTTGCCGGACTTGGTTCTTCGGGGCTGGCGGAACCTTGGACCCTGTAACAGGGTGGTGCATTTGGACGGACAAGCAATTGGAAACACCACTCAGGAAGATGCGACAGTATATCAAAGCAGCGCATGAAGGGACGTTCATCCCCGACAGAGAGAACGACGAGCTGACAATGGCCCTCGGGAATCCTGAGCACCCTGGACGGACACGAGGCACGCCAGGCTCCCTTCCGTGGCGCGCTGGGTTTCCGGACGCAGGAGGCTACAAATGCCACGACAGGAGGAAGAAAATGGAGCAGACCGAAATCCAGGCGCTGCGGGCCAGAATACAAGCGATAGAGGAACGGGAAGCAAATCGGGAGAAAAGAATTGCCGAAGCTTCGCCCGAAGCTACCCCGCCATCTCAGCGGAGAAGCAGCGTGGCTTCCACCGAGCTGCTTCAGCCAGAGCCTGCCTTGAGGGCTACTGCCAGGAATCCTATGGATGCTATCACGCAGGCACAAAATTGCCACCTTATGGCGCAGTGGATGAATCTGAAGGTCAAGGTGGCTGCTGGCTCTGTTTATCCTTCTGGACCCAACGACACTTTTCACTGCCGGCCGATTCCAGAAGGATATGCTAGGGTGATGGTCCACGAAATAACGGAGGGATTTGAGGAGCTCCAGCTTGACCACCCTACCGGTGAAGGGGAGACTCGGCTGGGTTCTTCACTGAAGACTCCATGCCTATGTCGGAAGGACCTAATCAACATTCTCAACTGGACGCCTCCGCCTCCTCCTCCTCCTCCAGCGAGTCAGGGCACTCCGCCTCCTCCACCGCCTCCTCCTCCGGCGAGTGACCATCAGGGCACTCCGGCTCCTTCTCCGGCGCATGGCGGCACTCCGCCTCCTTCGCCGCCGGCGCGTGGCGGCACTCCGCCTCCTTCGCCGCCGGCGCGCCCGAGCAGCCAGCCTGCTCGTCCTTCTCCGCCTAATCAGCAAGGGCGGAAAAGACCTGCCGCCGCTCCGGCTGCTCCTGCTCCGGCGCGTAAGCAAGTAAAAAAGACAGCCGCTTTGTCTGGTCCGGCGACGTCTACCAGTACAGCCAGAGGCGGGAGGCGATGCAGATTCGGTCCTTCTCTCACGCCTCTAGAGAAGTTACCGTACGAGAGGTCCGACGAGGAAAACACGAAGATCGCTCAAGGCCAAGTGAAGGACTTTTTTGAAGGGTTGAAAGCACAGAGACATCCACCTCCGGAGGAGAAGATAGATGTGGTGAAAGCAAAGCGCACTCTTGCTGCCCTGAAGCAACCAGCGCAAAGTAAGCCGCAGGACAACTATGACCGCATGATCCAAAAGACATATCAAGCAGCGAAGCGGTCGGGAAGTACTAAAAGTGATCAGAGGTTAGCAGAAGGGCGAGCTGGGAAACAAATTGCCCAGCTCGGCGAACAAGCGGACCAATCATGCCCCCCGCTCAAGGTGTCTAGCGACATGGTCGCTAATGATCCGAGGATGGTGCCTGGTTATACCAATCTTGCAGATTACGCGTCCGACGATGTACACTATGATTTCTTGGAAGTGCAGATAGAAAGATACGAGTACAAAAAGCCTCTCGTCAAAAATGAAAGATCTCTATCAACGAATATGCGAAGATTGCATGATTGGTACTTGAAAATCTGTAGAGAGTCTGGGGGGAGGGATAATTTGTATTTGAGAGTTAAACCGGAGCATGACCTCGCTGGAATTGACCTGTTGCCTGTTCCATTTGAGGAGTTCTATCAGTTTTTCAATCAATTGGCCCTCGATAAAGTAACGGTCACCTGCTACTGTCTGTAAGTAGTACTACTTCTGTCATTAAGTCTCTCTATATAGCTGATCTTCATTGCATGTATTTATAATTATCCTCACTATATTATGCAGATTGAAGATCGTCGAATTGAAGAAATGACAAGTAGGTGATATTGGGTTTATTAACACATACCTCATAGATGCAACCGAGGTTAAATTGCGTCCCGGCGATACCGATACCAACTTGCTACGATCGTTGGTGGTAAATGAAAACAAAGATATAATACTCTTTCATTACAACTTCAAGTGAGTGTTACTGTCTTGTGCATATTTGGTTTCCCTTATATATCAGTCAAGGTTATAGTGATGTAATTGATGATCTCATGCATTCGTGCGCAGCTTCCACTATATTCTCTTAGAGATTAAGCTTGAGAAGGGAGTAGTAACTGTCTTGGACTCTAAACGTAAAGATCCCGAGGAGTATGCGGACATGACTCAAATGCTAGCCAGGTAAGTTAAATCGATCAATATTATCCACCATGCATATATATCAGCAACTTCATTTCTGATATCAACTAATTGTTTTCTTTGTCTGGCAGGGCTTGGAAAAAATTCACCAAAAAAGCTCCGGGACTGCCGAAGAAGCGACAATTTAGATACGCGAAAGTAAGTACTATATAGTAGCATGTTTAGCGCGCGCATCTCCTATATCTTTATTCAAGCGCTAGTTTCATCAATACCAATTTGGCATTCTTGCTTATCAGTTTGATTGACCTCTATTTCTTGTAAAGTGGTAGTGGTAGGAACCCGGGAATGATTATTGTGGATACTACATTTGCAAGTCCATCCGCCACACGACCTGTGAGCGGGGCTACACTGATGAACAATTTGAAGTGCGTAAGCAATCAATAATATTCACAAATTTATAGCATCATTTCATGTATTGACCCCCTACTTCAAATTAGATGTTTCGGATGCGGGATGAACTCCAAACACCAGATCGTCTGCGAGCAATTCAAGAGGAATTGGCGGCATTCTTCCTTGAACACGTGATCGCTGAAGACGGAGAATACTATGTGGACCATGCATCCATATGATAGGAGATTATTTTTGTAAGAGATAATTATTGTATATATGTGCCCGGTAGTGTCGGATAGATATACGAGAACTTGTTGTTCGACCAATCTCTCGGAGAAGGAGAGGTGGTCGATATTACTTCTCTCTGTATGCATATATATATATGTTGATTATACGATCTTCTGTTTCCTTCGTTTGCTTAGTAGCTAGCAGCTAGCTAGCTAGCTAGCGTGACTCTAGTCCTCTCTAAATACGTATGTGTAGTATGTAGCGTCGACCAAGCACGGACATAAGAGAGGACACTTCTCTCTATTAATTAGCTAGCTAACACAATATATGAAACACCTAGATTAACCCCCAAAACCTAAAACCCCCCCTCCCCTTTAAAAAAAACAAAAACCACAGCCACAGAAATGCTGACGCGTGGATGCCTTTTGGTCCCGGTTGGTACCACCAACCGGGACTAAAGCCCCTCCTGCCTGGGCTCGGTGCACTGGCCACGTGGACACCCTTCTGCCCCGGTTCTGGATTGAACCGGGACTAAAGGGTTAGAGCATTAGTACCGACCCTCTTGTCCCGGTTCTGGAACCGGGGCTAAAAGGCCCAAATGAACCGGGTTTGATGACCCTTTATCTACTAGTGACATATAATCAAAGCCCCAAACATCAAATGGTTCAATAACAAATGCATAGTTCATTGGCATTTCTTGACGTGTACTAATATTACCAATTCTTTGGTATTCATCGCATGACAAGAAAAACTTGCGGGCATCTTTGAAAAGAGTAGGCCAATAAAAACCGGATTGCAATACCTTATGTGCAGTTCTATCTCGAGTGTGGTGTCCTCCATATGCCTCGGAGTGACACTTGCGTAGGATCTATTCCTGTCCATGCTCAGGCACACAACGTCTAATAACACCATCTACTCCTTCTTTATAAAGGTGTGGGTCATCCCAAAAGTAATGTCTTAAATCATAGAAAAACTTTTTCTTTTGCTGGTATGTGAAACTATGTGGTATAAATTTAGCAACAATGTAATTAGCATAATCAGCATACCATGGAGCAGTACGAGAAGCATTTCTGACAGCCAATTGTTCATCAGGAAAACTATCATCAATAGGTAGTTGGTCATCAAGAATATTCTCTAACCTAGATAAGTTGTCTAAAACGGGGTTCTCAGCTCCCTTTCTATCAATAATATGCAAATCAAATTCTTGTAGCAAGAGAACCCATCTAATAAGTCTAGGTTAAGCATCTTACTTTTCCATAAGATATTTAATAGCAGCATGATCAGTGTGAATAGTTACTTTAGAATCAACAATATAAGGTCTGAACTTATCACAAGCAAATACAACTGCTAAAAACTCTTTTTCGGTAGTAGTATAATATCTCTGGGCACTGTCTAGAGTTTTACTAGCATACTGGATAACATTTAATTTCTTATCAACTCTTTATCATAGAACAACACCTACAGCATAATCAATAGCATCACACATAATTTCAAAGGGTAAATTCCAATGAGGTGGCTGAACAATAGGTGCAGAAATCAAGGCTTTCTTAAGTATTTCAAATGCTTCTACACAATCATCATCAAAGACAAAAGGAACATCTTTTTGTAAGAGATTAGTCAGAGGCCTAGAAATTTTTGAGAAGTCTTTAATGAACCTCCTATAAAAACCAGCATGACCAAGGAAACTTCTTATACCTTTAATGTCCTTAGGACATGGCATCTTTTCAATAGCATCAACTTTAGCTTTATCAACTTCAATACCTCTTTCAGAAATTTTATGCCCCAAGACAATACCTTCATTAACCATAATGTGGGACTTCTCCCAACTCAAGAAAAGATTAGTTTCTTCACATCTCTGCAAAACTCGATCAAGGTTGCTTAAGGAATCATCAAAAGAAGTTCCATACACAGAGAAATCATCCATGAGAACCTCAACAATCTTTTCATAAAAGTCAGAGAATATAGCAGTCATACATCTTCGAAAGGTAGCAGGTGCATTACATAGACCAAAAGGCATACGTCTATAAGAAAAGGTACCGAAAGGGCAAGTAAAAGTGGTCTTTTCCTGATCCTCTTTTGACACAGGTATTTGAGAGAGACCAGAATAACTGTCTAGAAAGCAAAAATGTGTATGCTTGGATAATCTTTCTAGCATTTGATTAATAAAAGGTAAAGGGTAATGATCCTTTCTAGTAGCTTTATTTAATTTACGGAAATCAATTACCATTCTATAACCTATAACAATTCTTTGAGTAATCAATTTGTCTTTATCATTGGGAACAACAGTAATACCTCCCTTCTTAGGGACACAATGGACATGACTTACCCACTGACTATCAGCAACAGGATAAATTATACCTGCCTCCAGAAGCTTTAGTATTTTATTTCTTACCATTTCTTTCATCTTAGTATTTAACCGTCGTTGGTGATAAACAACCGGTTTAGCGTCTTTCTCCAATTTTATTTTGTGCTGGCATAGAGTGGGACTAATGCCCTTAAGATCATCAAGAGTATATCCAATAGCAGCACGATGCTTCTTCAAAGTTTTCAATAATTTCTCTTCTTCCTGCTCTGAAAGGTTAGCACTAATAATAATAGGGTATATCTTCTTTTCATCGATATAAGCATATTTAAGAGTATCAGGTTAAGGTTTAAGCTCAAACACGGGATCACCTTTGGGTGGAGGAGGATCCCCTAGGATTTCAACAGGCAAATTGTGTTTCAATAAAGGTCCCTATTTAAAGAATACTTCATCTATTTCCCTTCTTTCATTCATAAACATATCATTTTCATGGTCAAGCAAATATTGTTCCAAAGGATCATTAGGAGGCACGACAATAGAAGCAAGACCAATAATTTCATCTTTACTAGGCAATTCTTTATCATGATGTTGTCTATGAAATTTGGCAAAATTAAAATCATGAGACATATCCCCTAACCCAACAGTAACAATATCCTTTTCACAGTCTATCCTAGCATTAACAGTATTCAAGAAGGGTCTACCAAATATAATGGGACAAAAGTCATCTTGTGGGGAACCAAGAACAAGAAAATCAGTAGGGTATTTAACTTTCCCACACAAGACTTCAACATCTCTAACAATCCCAATTGGTGAAATAGTATCTCTATTGGCAAGCTTAATTGCAACATCAATATCTTCTATCTCAGCAGGTGCAATATCATGCATAATCTCTTTATATAAGGAATGAGGTATTGCACTCGCACTAGCACCCATATCGCATAAGCCATGATAACAATGATCTCCTATTTTAACTGAAACAATAGGCATGCCTACAACATGTCTATGTTTATTTTTGGTATCGGGTCTAGCAATTCTAGCAGCTTCATCGCAGAAGTAAATAACATGCCCATCAATATTATCAACCAAGATATCCTTAACCATAGCAATAATAGGTTCAACTTTAATTTTCTCACAGGGTGTATGTGTTCTAGCATTACTCTTACGAACCAAAGTTGAAGCTTTAGCATGATCCTTTATTCTAATAGGGAAAAGTGGTTTCTCAATATAAGTGGTAGGAACAATAGGATGAACATTATAAGTGATAGTCTTTTCTTCAACTTTAATAGGTTCAACTACTTTTACTTCAATGGGAGGGTGATATTTAAACCACTTCACCGTAGGGAGATCAACATGAGTAGATTCACAGAAAGAAGCTACTATCTCAGAGTCAAGTCCATATTTAGTTATAAATTCACGAAAAACATCGGTATCCATAAAAGATTTGACACAATCAAACTTAGGTGTTATACCTGACACCTTACATTCGTCGAGATCCCAATCTTCAGAGTTGTGTTTAATTCTTTCCCCATAAATCCCTTGTGAATTCAATAGACTTCATCATAAAAGAACCAGTACAAGAAGTATCGAGCATGTTGCGATTGTTGAGAGAAAGCCGAGCATAAGTTTTTTTGAATAATAATTTCTCTTAAGAGCTCATGATTGGGGCATGAATATAACATTGACTTAAGACTCCCCCAAGCTTGAGCGATACTTTCTCCTTCAAGAGGCCAAAAGTTATATATATATAATTATGATCACGATGAACCTGATGCATAGGATAAAACTTCTGATGAAATTCCAATTTCAATCGGTTGTAGTTCCATGATCCAATATCACCACATAGCCTAAACCATGTCAATGCCTTTCCCTTCACAGATAAAGGGAAGACCTTCTTCTGGATAACATCCTCGGGCATACCTGCAAGCTTAAATAATCCACAAACTTCATCCACATAGATTAGGTGCATATCGGGATGTAATGTTCCATCTCCTGTAAAAGGACTAGCTAGCAGTTTCTCTATCATACCCGAAGGAATTTCAAAGTAAATATTTTTAGTAGGTTTAGTAGGTTGAGGAGAAACTCTTTGTTCTACTGGCCGGGGTGAAGATACCCCCGAACAAGCCCCAAAGAATTATTTTCCATAGTAACAAGTGACAGTAAATTTCAACACACTATATAATTTTTTCCTTACCAAATTCCACCTACCAAAGGCGCTTCACTCCCCGACAACGGCGCCAGAAAATAGTTTTGATGACACAAAAGTATAGGGGATCTATCGTAGTCTTTTCGATAAGTAAGAGTGTCGAACCCAACGAGGAGCAGAAGGAAATGATAAACAGTTTTCAGTAAGGTATTCTCTGCAAGCACTGAAATTATCGGTAACAGATAGTTTTATGATAAGGTAATTCGTAACGAGCAACAAGTAAAAAAAGTAAACAAGGTGCAGAAAGGTGGCCCAATCCTTTTTGTAGCAAAGGACAAGCCTGGAAAAACTCTTATATAAGGAAAAACGCTCCCGAGGACACATGGGAATTATGGTCAAGCTACTATTCATCATGCTCATATGATTCGCGTTCGTTACTTTGATAATTTGATATGTGGGTGGACCGGTGCTTGGGTACTGCCCTTCCTTGGACAAACATCCCACTTGTGATTAACCCCCCTCGCAAGCATCCGCAACTACGAAAGAAGAATTAAGGTAAACCTAACCATAGCATGAAACATATGGATCCAAATCAGCCCCTTACGAAGCAACACAGAAACTAGGGTTTAAGCTTCTGTCACTATAGCAACCTATCATCTACTTATTACTTCCCAATGCCTTCCCCTAGGCCCAAACAATGGTGAAGTTTCATGTAGTCGACGTTCACATAACACCACTAGAGGAAAGACAACATACATCTCATCAAAATATCGAACGAATACCAAATTCACATGACTACTTATAACAAGACTTCTCCCATGTCCTCAGGAACAAACGTAACTACTCACAAATCATATTCATGTTCATAATCAGAGGGGTATTAATGTGCATAAAGGATCTGGACAAATAATATTCCACTGAATAAACCAACTAGCATCAACTACAAGGAGTTGTTGGAAATACGCCCTAGAGGCAATAATAAAAGTATTATTATTATATTTCCTTGTTCATGATAATTGTCTGTTATTCATGCTTGAATTGTATTGTACGGAAACAACGATACATGTGTGAATATATAGACCACAATGAGTCCCTGGTAAGCCTCTAGTTACCAGCTCGTTGATCAACAGATGGTCACGGTTTCCTGATCATGGACATGGGATGTCAGTGATAACGGGATCACATCATTAGGAGAATGATGTGATGGACAAGACCCAATCCTGAGCATAGCACGAGATCGTATAGTTCGTAATGCATAAGCTTTTCGGTGTCCAGTATTTATTCCTTAGACCATGAGGTTGTACAACTCCCGAATGCCGTAGGAATACTTTGGGTGTGCCGAACGTCACAACGTAACTGGGTGGCTATAAAGGTACACATCGGGTATCTCCGAAAGTGTTTGTTGAGTTGGTACGAACCAAGACTGGGATATTGTCACTCCGTATGACGGAGAGGTACCTCTGGGCCCACTCGGTAAGACATCATCATAATGAGCTCAAAGTGACTAAGGAGTTAGTCACGGGATGATGGATTACAGATCGAGTAAAGAGACTTGCCATGACGAGATTGATCAAGGTCTCGGGAATACCGACGATCGAATCTCGGGCAAGTACCGAACCGATGGACAAAGGGAATAACATATGGGATTGAGTGAATCCTTGACACAGTGGTTCATCCGATGAAGATCATCGAGGAACACGTGGGAACCAACATGGGTATGCAGATCCCGCTGTTGGTTATTGACCGGAGAGTGGTCTCGGTCATGTCTACGTGTCTCCCGAACCTGTAGGGTCTACACACTTAAGGTTCGGTAACGCTAGGGTCGTCGAGATACATGCACGTGGAAACCCGAAAGTTGTTCGGAGTCCCGGATGAGATCCCGGACATCACGAGGAGTTCCGGAATGGTCCGAAGGTAAAGAATGATATATAGGAAGTCCAGTTTCGGCCATCGGGTGAACTCCGGGGGTCACCGGGAGTGTCCCGGGACCACCGTAGGGGTCCCGGGGGTCCACCGGGTGGGGCCACCCATCCCGGTGGGGCCCCTAGGCTGCATGGGGGAAGTGGCCAGCCCCTGGTGGGCTGGCGCACCACATGGGCCCCCCTCCCCATGCGCCTAGGGTTGAAACCCTAAGGGGAGGGGGCGCCCCCCTTGCTTAATTTGGGGGGCAAGATTGCCTCCCTGGCCGCCCCCCCCCCTGCAGATCCCATCTGCAGGGCATGGCGCGCCCCCCTGGCCCCCTATATATATGTGGGGGGGAGAGGGCAGCCACACCCAAGTCTCTGGCGCCTCTCCCCCTCCCGTCACACCTCACACTCCCTCCGCAGGGCGCCGGCGAAGCCCTGCAGGAATTCCCATTGCATCCACCACCACGCCGTCGTGCTGCTGGATCTCCGACGACCTCTCCTCCCCCCTTGCTGGATCAAGAAGGAGGTGACGTTGCTGTACCGGACGTGTGTTGAACGCGGAGGTGCCGTCCGTTCGGCGCTAGATCATCGGTGACGAAGAACTTGAAGAGTACGACTACTTCATCCATGCTTCTTCGAAAGCTTCCGCTCGCGATCTACAAAACGGTATGTAGATGCACTCTCATATGCTCGTTGCTAGATGTCTCCTTAGATGGATCTTGGTGTAAGCGTAGAAAATTTTTGAATTCTGCTACATTCCCCAACAGTGGCATCTGAGCTAGGTCTTATGCGTAGCATCTTGCACGAGTAGAACACAAAGCAGTTGTGGGCGTTTGAGTTTGCTCAATTTTCTTGCCGTTACTAGTCTAGTCTTGATTCGGCGGTATTGTGGGATAAAGCGGCCCAGACCGACTTTACACGTACGCTTACATGAGACTGGTTCCACCGACAGACATGCACTAGTTGCATAAGGTGGTTGGCGGATTCGATGAACAGGGTCCTTATGAAGGGTAAATAGAAATTGACAAATCACGTTGTGGTTTTGGCATAGGTAAGAAACGTTCTTTCTAGAAAACCTATAGAAGCCACGTAAAAACTTGCAACTACAATTAAAGGACGTCTAACTTGTTTTTGCAGCACGTGCTATGTGACGTGGTATGGCCAAAGAAAGATGTGATGAATGATATATGTGATGTATGAGATTGATCTTGTTCTTGTAATAGGGAATCACGACTTGCATGTCGATGAACTTGACAACCGGCAGGAGCCATAGGAGTTGTCTTAATTATTGTATGACATGCGTGTCACTGAATAAACGCTATGTAATTACTCTATTGCTAAACGTTAGCCATAGTAGTAGAAGTAATAGTTAGCGTGACGACTTCTTCAAGACACGATGATGGAGATCATGATGATGAAGATCATGGTGTCGAGCCGGTGACAAGATGATCATGGTGCCCCGAAGATGGAGATCCAAGGAGCAAGATGATATTGGCCATATCATGTCACTTTAATTGATTGCATGTGATGTTTATCATGTTTATGCATCTTGTTTACTTAGAACGACGGTAGTAAATAAGATGATCTCTCACTAAAATTTCAAGAATTGTGTTTCCCCTAACTGTGCACCGTTGCTAAAGTTCGTTGTTCCGAAGCACCACGTGATGATCGGGTGTGATAGGTTCTAACGTTCGCATACAACAGGTGTAAGCCAGATTTACACACGCAATACACTTAGGGTTCACTTGACGAGCCTAGCATGTACAGACATGGCCTCGGAACACGGAAGACCGAAAGGTAGAACATGAGTCGTATAGAAGATACGATCGACATGAAGATGTTCACCGTTGATGACTAATCCGTCTCACGTGATGATCGGACACGGTCTAGTCGATTCGGATCGTGTATCACTTAGATGACTAGAGAGATGTCACTCTGAGTGGGAGTTCATTAAAATTTGATTAAGATGAACTTAATTATCATGAACTTAGTCTAAATTCTTTACAATATCTCTTGTAGATCAAATGGCCCACGCTCAAGTTTCCCTCAACTTCAACGCGTTCCTAGAGAAAACCAAGCTGAAAGACGATGGTAGCAACTATACGGATTGGGTCCGTAACCTGAGGATTATCCTCATAGCTGCCAAGAGATCATATGTCCTTGAAGCACCGCTAGGTGATGCACCCGGTCCCGATGCGGCCCAAGACGATTTGAACGTCTGGCAGTCACGTAGTGATGATTACTCCCTGGTTCAGTGCGGCATGCTTTACAGCTTAGAGTCGGGGCTCCAAATACGTTTTGAGAACCACGGAGCATATGAGATGTTCAAAGAGCTGAAAATGGTTTTCCAAGCTCATGCCCGAGTCGAGAGATATGACGTCTCCGACGCATTCTACAGCTGTAAGATGGAGGAAAACAGTTCTGTCAGTGAGCACATCCTCAAGATTTCTGGATTGCACAACCGCTTGTCTCAGCTGGGAATGAATCTCCCAGATGAAGCGGTCGTTGATAGAATCCTCCAGTCGCTCCCACCAAGCTTCAAGAGCTTTGTGTTAAACTTCAATATGCAGGGGATGGAGAAGTCCATTCCCGAGGTGTATTCGATGCTGAAATCAGCGGAGGTGGACATCAAGAAAGAACATCAAGTGTTGATGGTCAATAAAACCACTAAGTTCAAGAAAGGCAAGGGTAAGAAGAACTTCAAGAAGGACGGCAAGGGAGTTGCCGCGCCCGGTAAGCCTGTTGTCGAGAAGAAGCCAAAGCATGGACCCAAGCCTGAGACAGAGTGCTTTTATTGCAAGGGAACGGGTCACTGGAAGCGGAACTGCCGCAAATACTTAGCAGACAAGAAGGCCGGCAACGTCAAAGGTATATGTGATATACATGTTATTGATGTGTACCTTACCAGCACTCGTAGTAGCTCCTGGGTATTTGATACCGGTGCAGTTGCTTGATGGGCCTCTAACCCCTCGTTGGTTACCCCAAGTGAAAGGTGTGAGATGCAGTGTTGTGGAAGTTTTTCCCTTAGCAAAAATGCCAAGGATCGAATCCCCAGAGACTCCTAGGTTCAACAAGTTGGTGTCAACTGCTAACGGCGCCAGATATTAGAAATCAACGTGGACCTGCACACAGATACAAATAACTTTGCTCCCAACGAGTACAGAGAGGTTGTCAATCCCTCCGGCCTTGTAGTTCACAAAGGATTAAACGCAAGTGATAGTAGTGATACATAATGTTTGCAATAGTAAATAATAGTGAAAAGTAAATAGCGGATGTGATCAATGATAGTAATATGGACCGGAGTCTCATGATGTTCACTAGTGATGTCTCTCTCCCAAAAGACAATAAAACAACTATGTGAGGTAAACGAATTACAGCTGGGCAATTGACAGGACCACGAACGCAAACCAATGCTGACTACATTGCAAGAAAGGTTGAGGTTCAAAGCATGGGCGGTACGCCAAAGTAAGTAGACCGAAATCCATCAATATCTACTACTAATCATCCACCTTGAGATATCTATCCAGAACATCTCGCTGGTATTAAGTTGCGAGCCCCACCCATAGTGTAAACTCAATGCAACAGACAACTCCATTAAAAGAACTTTGCGTAAAGTAAACAATCCTTGCACCCGCAGGCACAAGCACCGTTGTTTTCCCCCTTGTGGCAACAGCACATCCCCTAGACTCATGTTTCTGTCACTGAAGCTAGTCATCGAGGGGCATGTACCCACAATCGAGCATAACGTTCCCTCTTGGAGTCACTACCTATTACTTGGCCAAAGCAATAAATAACAACGGAGAACATGCAATAATTACTTATGAACATAAATATAAAAGAGGTAGATCAAATATATTACTCAATCACAATCTGAACATAATCTCATAATCCATCGGATCCCAGCAAACTCAACATAGCAACAGCATAAGGATTACATATGTGCCTCGATCATGTAGGGCAGCTCACGAGGACTAATTAGTGAAGCACAAGAACGGGAGGAGAACATCACATAGCTACTGGTCATGGACTCATGGTCCAAGGGAGACTACTCACGAGTCATCCGGGAGGCGTCCATGGTGGTGGAGAAGCTCCCGGTGGTGATCCTCCCCTCCGGCAGGGTGCCGGGAAGAGTTCTCTTGGTGCTCCCGATCTTGGAAGCGGCGGCGGCGGCGGAACAGAGATGAGATCGCGAAAAAGAGTTCCCGTCCCGAGGGTTTCAAAGGAAGCTCTAAATATATGCCGAAGGGGGGCACCAGACGGGGCTCGGGGGGCCCAGGCGCCCCCCCGGCGCGGCCTAGGGGGGGCGCGCCGCCAGGGCGCCTGGAGCCCTGGTGCCCCCCCCCC
>LR738710.1:8436293-8496110 GCA_902687465.1 Secale cereale | reverse complement strand
CCCCCCCCCCCCCCGGCTGTCCTTCGGGTGCAAGGAACTTTCCGGAACGCTGATTTTTTATATAATTTTTCTGGATTTTTTCTGGCAGTTCTCGTAACGTGAAAACCTGAAATACAAAAATAGCCGAAAACAGAAACTGGCACTGGGGTGCACTGGATTAGTAGGTTAGTCCAAATATGATCAAAAGTGTATCGAAGTGTATAAATATCATAGCAATATCACCCAAAAGTGGCATGGAGCTAGCAGAAATTATAGATACGTTTTGGACGTATCAACATCCCCAAGCTTAATTCCTGCTCGTCCTCGAGTAGGTAAATGATAACAAGAATAATTTCTGTGGTGACATGCTATTAACCATATAGGACTTTTTATAGTCATATGACAAAAGCTTACTGAGACAATGAATCTATAGTAATTAAGTTGCCTCATGAGAAAATCACAAATGACTGAAAGTTTTACAATATGAAATTGAAACATCAAAAAGATTTGCAATGAACATGATGTGCAAATATGATAAAGTGATATCTAGCTTGCCCCCTTTAGTGAAGCAAAACATAAATGCAGGGGCACCTTCAAGGTTTAAGTGATGACTAGATACAATGATTTCAAAATAAACGATATCACAATCATGCAAAAGACAATGCTACTTTGGAACAATGCACATTACACTTAGAATGACAATCATGCACTCAGTAGTTCGTGCTTGAAGAAAGAAGGTGGAGACTCAACATAAAAGTAAAAGAATGGTTATGTGCTAGAGCTTTTTTTTATTTTGAAAACATAGAAGCAATTTTGTCAACGGTAGTAGTACTTCATATGTGTCATGCATAAGACATCCTATAAGTTGCAAGCCTCATGCATCGAATACCAATAGTGCTCGCACCTTGTCCTAATTAGCTCGGATTTCCATGGATTGTCATTGCATTACATATGTTTCAACCAAGTGTCACAAAGGGGTACCTCTATGCCACCTGTACAAAGGTCCAAGGAGATAAATCGCATTTGATTTCTCGTTTTTGATAGATCTCAACTTGAGGACATCCATGCCGGGACAACATAGAAAATAGATAATGGACTCCTCTTCAATGCATAAGCATATTCTCATAAGAGATTGAGGATTAATGTCCAAGCTAAAACTTCCACCATGATACATGGCTTTGGTTGGCGGCCCAATGTTCTTCTCTAACAATATGCATACTCATTCAACCCATGGCAAATCACCCTTACTTCAGACAAGACGAACATGCATAGCAACTCACATGATATTCAACAAAAGTGTGACAGTTGATGGCGTCCCCAGAAACATGGTTACCGCTCAGCAAGCAACTTATAAGAAATAAGATACATAGGCAACATATTCTTTACCACAATAGTTTTTAAGCTACTTTCCCATGAGCTATGTATTGCAAAGTTAGTTCGCTTAGTTCTGGTGGAGGTTAGCAAAAGACTGGGAGCGACCAACTAAGAGAGCAATGACGGTCATAATCATGCAGAGCGACAAAACAACATTGAATCAGGCATGGAAGTTATATCGCTACTCAGAAATAAAAGATCATCAAGGCTTGACAGACTTTCTTTACAGTCTTAAATATGCGTGAGCATACGCCAAGTCAATCAAAATAAATTCTCGAAGGAAGATATTACTAAACCATACCACATCATAGGTAAACAAATCATGTTGGTACTACAATAACACGTTGGGAACCCCCCAGCTATTTGAGACTAACCATAAGAAAACCTGAACTACTAAGAGCCATTATGCACGTAGCATCTTTATCATATACATATCAACCAATGCAACGGAAGCAAACTCTCTTAATACGATAAGCATGATAATTAAAGAGAGTTCAAGCAACCAACTAAACAAAAGCTCTTTGAAAAGATAAGCATGAATACTAAGAGCTGAACATGATAGTAGGTATTAAAAGACAAAGAACACACACAACAAAGATAGACATGAAAATTCTATGTTATGTTCTAGGTAGAAGTGGAGCGTGTTTCTCTCCCACATAAAGAACGCTGAGTTCCGACTCGTTATGAAAAACTAAAAAGGAAACTAAAAGCAAGACGCTCCAAGCATAGCACATAACACATGAAGTGATAAAAATATAGCGGAACGAAAGACGAACTGATAATGTTGATGGGGAAGGGGATGCACGGGGGCATCCCCAAGCTTAGACGCTTGAGTCTCCTTGAATATTTCTTGGGGGTGCACGGGGGCATCCCCAAGCTTGAGCGCTTGACACTCCTGAATCTTTTTATCATCTTCCCTCGCACACTTGAAAACTCCCTTCATACATAACTCATCATAATCTGATTAGCGAGGTTAGTACCCTTAATAAAATAATTGTTCCTTGCTGGAAATAAAGATATTCTTGAAGTTCTACTGTTTCTCAAGATTGCCAAAAGGTTTTTGCAAAGAAAAAGCAAGCTCTTGGTTTGCAAAAATGAAGGAAAGGCAAAACAGGACAGAATCTGTGAAAAACAGAACAGCAGGTAGTAAATGATTTGTTCGGGGTACTTCTGCAACTCAAATCAAAAAACTCAGAACAGACGCACGAAAGAAAATTATATAGGGAACGCTGTCAAAACAATTCAGACCAAAAAGATCATCTGGTGATTTTATACGAATTTTTCTATCCAAGGACAGAATCTGTTTCCTGGACAACACCTCACAACTTTTGAACTTTCTAGCAATCAGAGGCTATACTTGGCACAAATATGAAAAGCAAAGTTACAATGATGATGCTACTGTAGTAAACAACATCAAGACACAACAAAAGCAAAATAAAAAATTTATTCATGTGGGCTGCCTCCCAAAAGCGCTTTCTTTTATGCCTTTAAGCTAGGCATAATGCATATAGATCAAGTTTTATCAAGAGTAAAAGAATAGCTAGCCCGTACAACGGACTCAAAAGGTAACTTGATCTTCTTTCGAGGGAAGTGTTCCATCCCTTTCTTGAGAGGAAACTGAAATTTTATATTACCCTCTTTCATGTCAATGATAGCACCAACGGTGCGTAAAAAGGGACGTCCCAAAATAATTGGACATGAAGGATCACATTCAATATCCATAATAGTGAAATCAACGGGAACATAATTATCATTAACAACGATAAGAACATCGTCGATCCTCCCCAAAGGTTTCTTTATGGAAGAATCAACGAGACGAACACCAAAAGAACAAGAATCATAAGGTTTCAATTTAAGCATATCATACAGTCTTTTGGGCATAACAGAGGTACTTGCTACAATATCACATAAAGCATAGGATGAGAAGTTGTTTATCTTAATTTTAATCATAGGATCCCAACCATCCTCTAGCTTCCTAGGTATGGAGGCTTCTACTCTAAGTTTCTCCTCTCTAGCTTGGATGAGAGCATTAGTGATATGCTCTGTGAAGGCAAGGTTAAACGTGCTAGTGCGGGGATCTCTAGAAATCTTGTGAAGGAAATCAATAACTTCGGTAAGAGTGCAATTATCAAAATCAAGGTCATTAGCATCAAGTAAGGTGGTAGTGGTGTCCTTTAGGTTCACGTGTTTGGTAGTTTCTATAGTCATAGCATCACCATTAATAGGTCCAATGGGACCAGGAGTACATTGGGTGCTAAGAGTTTGAACATCCTCAACAACTTGGATAGTAGCAACAGTGTGGTGGGTAGGAAGGCTCTTAATTCTTTCCTCTTCCTCCCTTTCTCTAGCCCATCTTTCTTTAAGTTTAGCCATCATCCTAATATTTTCATTAATTTGCACTTGAGTAGCATTAATAGGAGTGACCTTCCTCTCCTCAAGAGGAGAAGTTTTAATTTTAAGCAATTCTATCTCATTGGCTAAGTGGTCTACCTTCAAAGAGAGATCATCTAGTTTATGTAGTTTTTCTTCTACACTCTTATTAAAGGCTTTTTGAGTAGTGATGAAATCTTTAAGCATAATCTCTAGTTCAGTAGTGGAGTTCTTGGTGATAGGATAAGCATTGTTGTTCCCATAAGAATTAGAGGGGAATGGTCTAGTATTGTTACCAAAGATACTCCTATAAGAATTGTTGTTAAAATTGTTTCTAGAGATAAAATTCACATCTACTTGTTCTTGAGAAATCAAAGAATTTAAAGGAACATCACGAGGATCAACAGAGGATTGCTTCGAAAGTAGAGACATGATCAAGTCAACTTTTTCATTAAGGGAGGAAATCTCCTCGACAGAGTTTACCTTCCTACCTGTTGGAGCGTGTTCGGTGTGCCATTGGGAATAGTTGGTCATCATCTCATCGAGAAGCTTCGTGGCAGCACCAAGTGTAGTTGACATAAAAGTTCCTCCCGCGGCCGAATCTAACAAGTTCCGCGAGGTAAAGTTCAAGCCTGCATAAAAAGTTTGGATAACCATCCAAGTAGTCAAACCATGAGTAGGGCAGTTCTTGATAAGAGATTTCATACGTTCCCAAGCTTGGGCAACGTGTTCATTATCCAATTGTTTAAAATTCATTATGTTACTTCTCAGTTGGATAATTTTAGCAGGTGGATAGTATTTTCCGATAAAGGCATCTTTGCACTTGTCCCATGAATCTATGCTATTTCTAGGCATAGACTGAAACCAAATTTTAGCTCCTCCTCTCAAGGAGAAAGGAAAAAGCTTAAGCTTAACAATATTACCATCTATTTCGTGGTACTTTTGCATATCACAAAGTTCAACAAAGTTGTTCAAGTGTAAAGCAGCAGCATCTCCAGCACCGGAGAATTGATCTTTCATGACTAAGTTCAGTAAAGCAGGTTTAATTTCATATGAAGGTGCTGAAGTGGCAGGTGTAGTGATAGGTGTGCTGATAAAGTCATCGTTGTTGTGACTAGTGAAGTCACACAACTTGGTGTTCTCAGTGGAACCCATAGTAGCAAGCAAGCAAGATAACTATTTTTGTGATTTTTGATAAAAGGTACTAAAGCAAAAACTGAAAGGTAAACTAACAAGACTAAAAAGCAAAGGTAAAAGATAGCATGCAACTCCCCTATCCTGAAGAGTGGAGTCCCCGGCAACGGCGCCAGAAAAACTCCTTGATGGGCCTCTAACCCCTCGTTGGTTACCCCAAGTGGAAGGTGTGAGATGCAGTGTTGTGGAAGTTTTTCCCTTAGCAAAGATGCCAAGGATCGAATCCCCAGAGACTCCTAGGTTCAACAAGTAGGTGTCAACTGCTAACGGCGCCAGATATTAGCAATCAACGTGGACCTGCACACAGATACAAATAACTTTGCTCCCAACGAGTACAGAGAGGTTGTCAATCCCTCCGGCCTTGTAGTTCACAAAGGATTAAACGCAAGTGATAGTAGTGATAGATAATGTTTGTGTTGGAGATATGCCCTAGAGGCAATAATAAAAGCATTATTATTATATCTCCTTGTTCATGATAATTGTTTGTTATTCATGCTTGAAGTGTATTGTACGGAAACAACGATACATGTGTGAATACACAGACCACAATGAGTCCCTGGTAGGCCTCTAGTTACCAGCTCGTTGATCAACAGATGGTCACGGTTTCCTGACCATGGACATGAGATGTCAGTGATAACGGGATCACATCATTAGGAGAATGATGTGATGGACAAGACCCAAACTTGAGCATAACACGAGATCGTATAGTTCGTAATAAATAAGCTTTTCGGTGTCAAGTATTTATTCCTTAGACCATGAGGTTGTACAACTCCCGGATACCGTAGGAGTACTTTGGGTGTGCCAACTGTCACAACGTAACTGGGTGGCTATAAAGGTATGCATCGGGTATATCCGAAAGTGTTTGTTGAGTTGGTACGAACCGAGACCGGGATGTTGTCACTCCGTATGACGGAGAGGTACCTCTGGGCCCACTCGGTAAGACATCATCATAATGAGCTCAATGTGACTAAGTGGTTAGTAACGGGATGATGGATTACAGATCAAGTAAAGAGACTAGCCATGACGAGATTGAACAAGGTATCGGGGATACCGACGATCGAATCTCAGGCAAGTACCGTACCGATAGACAAAGGGAATAACATACGGGATTGAGTGAATCCTTGACACGGTGGTTCATCCGATGAAGATCATCGAGGAACACGTGGGAAACAACATGGGTATCCAGATCCCGCTGTTGGTTATTGACCGGAGAGCGGTCTCGGTCATGTCTACGTGTCTCCCGAACCCGTAGGGTCTACACACTTAAGGTTCGGTAACGCTAGGGTCGTAGAGATAAATGCACGTGGAAACCCGAAAGTTGTTCCAAGTCCCGGATGAGATCTCGGACGTCACGAGGAGTTCCGGAATGGTCCGGAGGTAAAGATTGATATATAGAAAGTCCAGTTTCAGCCAACGGGTGATCTCCGGGGGTCACCGGGAGCGTCCCGGGACCACCGGAGGGGCCCCGGGGGTCCACCGGGTGGCGCCACCCATCCCGGTGGGGCCCCTAGGCCGCGAGGGGAAGTGTCCAGCCCTCTGGGCTGGCGCACCACAAGGGGGCCCACCTCCCCATGCGCCTAGGGTTAAAACCCTAAGGGGGAGGGGGGCTCCACTTGCCTTGGGGGGCAAGGAACCCCCCTTGGCCGCCGCCCCCTTGCAGATTGGATCTGCAAGGCGGCCCAGGCGCACCCCCCTGGCCCCTATATATATGTGGGGAGGGAGAGGGCAGCCGCACCCAAGCCCTGGCGCCTCTCCCCCTCCCGTCACACCTCCATACTCCTAACGCAGGGCGCCCGGCGAAGCCCTGCTGCGATCTCCACTGCATCCGTCATCACGCCGTCGTGCTGCCGGATCTCTGACGACTTCTCCTCCCCCCTTGCTGGATCAAGAAGGAGGTGACGTTTCTGCACCGTACGTGTGTTGAACGCGGAGGTGCCGTCCGTTTGGCACTAGATCATCGGCGACGAAGAACGTGAAGAGTACGACTACTTCATCCACACTTCGTTGAAATCTTCCGCACGCGATCTATATAACGGTATGTAGATGCACTCTTACTTGCTCGTTGCTAGATGTCTCCATAGTTGGATCTTGGTGAAGGCGTAGAAATTTTTTGAATTATGCTACGTTCCCCAACAGTGGCATCTGAGCTAGGTTTTATGTGTAGCATCTTGCACGAGTAGAACACAAACAGTTGTGGGCGTTTGGTTTTGTTCAACTTTCTTACCGTTACTAGTCAATCTTGATTCGGCGGTATTGTGGGATGAAGCGGCCCGGACCGACTTTACACGTACGCTTACGTGAGACTGGTTCCACCGACAGACATGCACTAGATGCATAAGGTGGCTGGCGGGTGTCTGTCTCTCCTACTTTAGTCGGATCGAATTCGATGAAAAGGGTCCTTACGAAGGGTAAATATAAGTTGACAAATCACGTTGTGGTTTTGGCGTAGGTAAGAAACGTTCTTCCTAGAAATCCTATAGAAGCCACGTAAAACTTGCAACAACAATTAGAGGACGTCTAACTTGTTTTTGCAGCATGTGCTATGTGACGTGGTATGGCCAAAACGAAGATGTGATGAATGACATATGTGATGTATGAGATTGATCATGTTTTTGTAATAGGGAATCACGACTTGCATGTCGATGAACTTGACAACCGGCAGGAGCCATAGGAGTTGTCTTAATTATTGTATGACCTGCGTGTCACTGAATAACGCCATGTAATTACTTTACTTCATTGCTAAACGTTAGCTATAGTAGTAGAAGTAATAGTTGGCGTGACGACTTCTTGAAGACACGATGATGGAGATCATGATGATGAAGATGATGGTGTCGAGCCGGTGACAAGATGATCATGGTGCCTCGAAGATGGAGATCCAAGGAGCAAGATGATATTGGCCATATCATGTCACTTTAAATTGATTGCACGTGATGTTTATCATGTTTATGCATCTTGTTTACTTAGAACGACGGTAGTAAATAAGATGATCTCTCACTAAAATTTCAAGTATTGTGTTTCCCCTAACTGTGCACCGTTGCTAAAGCTCGTTGCTCCGAAGCACCACGTGATGATCGGGTGTGATAGGTTCTAACGTTCGCATACAACGGGTGTAAGACAGATTTACACACGCGATACACTTAGGGTTCACTTGACGAGCCTAGCATGTACAGACATGGCCTCGGAACACGGAAGACCAAAAGGTCGAACACGAGTCGTATAGAAGATACGATCAACATGAAGATGTTCACCGTTGATGACTAGTCTGTCTCACGTGATGATCGGACACGGGTTAGTCGATTCGGATCGTGTATCACTTAAGATGACTAGAGAGATGTCATTCTGAGTGGGAGTTCATTAAAATTTGATTAACATGAACTTAATTATCATGAACTTAGTCTAAATTCTTTACAATATCTCTTGTAGATCAAATGGCCCACGCTCCAGTTTCCCTCAACTTCAACGCGTTCCTAGAGAAAACCAAGCTGAAAGACGATGGTAGCAACTATACGGATTGGGTCCGTAACCTGAGGATTATCCTCATAGCTGCCAAGAGATCATATGTCCTAGAAGCACCGCTAGGTGATGCACCTGCTCCCGATGCGGCCCAAGACGTTTTGAAGGTCTGGCAGTCGCGTAGTGATGATTACTCCCTGGTTCAGTGCAGCATGCTTTACAGCCTAGAGTCGGGGCTCCAAAAACGTTTTGAGCACCACGGAGCATATGATATGTTCGAAGAGCTGAAAATGGTTTTCCAAGCCCATGCCCGAGTCGAGAGATATGATGTCTCCGACGCATTCTACAGCTGTAAGATGGAGGAGAATAGTCCTGTCAGTGAGCACATCCTCAAGATTTCAGGATTGCACAACCGCTTGTCTCAGCTGGGTATGAATCTCCCAGATGAAGCGGTTGTTGACAGAATCCTCCAGTCGCTCCCACCAAGCTTCAAGAGCTTTGTGTTGAACTTCAATATGCAGGGGATGGAGAAGTCCATTCCCGAAGTATATTCAATGCTGAAATCAGCGGAGGTGGACATCAAGAAAGAACATCAAGTGTTGATGGTCAATAAAATCACTAAGTTCAAGAAAGGCAAGGGTAAGAAGAACTTCAAGAAGGACGGCAAGGGAGTTGCCGCGCCTGGCAAGCCTGTTGCCGGGAAGAAGCCAAAGTATGGACCCAAGCCTGAGACAGAGTGCTTTTATTGCAAGGGAACGGGTCACTGGAAGCGGAACTGCCTCAAATATTTAGCAGACAAGAAGGCCGGCAACGTCAAAGGTATATATGATATACATGTTATTGATGTGTACCTTACCAGCACTCATAGTAGCTCCTGGGTATTCGATACCGGTGCAGTTGCTCACATTTGTAACTCAAAACAGGAGCTGTGGAATAAACGGAGACTGGCGAAGGATGAGGTGACGATGCGCGTCGGGAATGGTTCCAAGGGCGATGTGATCGCCGTCGGCACGCTGCCTCTACATCTACCCTCGGGATTATTTTTAAACCTCAATAATTGTTATTTAGTACCAGCTTTGAGCATGAACATTGTTTCTGGATCTCGTCTTATGCGAGATGGATATTCTTTCAAATCGGAGAATAATGGTTGTTCTATTTATTTGAGAGATATGTTTTATGGTCATGCCCCGCTGGTCAATGGTTTATTTTTGATGAATCTCGAACGTAGTGATACACATATTCATAGTGTAGATGCCAAAAGATGTAAAGTTGATAATGATAGTCCCACATACTTGTGGCATTGCCGCCTTGGTCATATTGGTGTCAAACGTATGAAGAAGCTCCATTCAGATGGACTTCTGGAGTCTCTTGATTATGAATCATTTGACACGTGCGAACCATGCCTCTTGGGCAAGATGACCAAGACTCCGTTCTCCGGAACAATGGAGCGAGCAACCAACTTGTTGGAAATCATACATACCGATGTGTGCGGTCCAATGAGTGTTGAGGCTCGCGGAGGCTACCGTTATGTTCTCACCCTCACGGATGACTTGAGTAGATACAGGTATATCTATTTGATGAAACACAAGTCTGAGACCTTTGAAAAGTTCAAGGAATTTCAGAATGAGGTTGAGAATCAACGTGACAGAAAAATAAAGTTCTTGCGATCGGATCGTGGGGGTGAATATTTAAGTCATGAATTTGGCACACACCTTAGGAGCTGTGGAATTGTTTCACAATTGACACCGCCCGGAACACCTCAACGTAACGGTGTGTCGGAACGTCGAAATCGTACTCTGTTGGACATGGTGCGATCTATGATGTCCCTCACCGATTTACCGCTATCTTTTTGGGGTTATGCTTTAGAGACTGCCGCATTCACTTTAAATAGGGCTCCGTCGAAATCCGTTGAGACGACTCCGTATGAACTTTGGTTTGGCAAGAAACTAAAGCTGTCGTTTCTAAAAGTTTGGGGTTGTGATGCTTATGTCAAGAAACTTCAACCTGAAAAGCTCGAACCTAAATCGGAAAAATGCGTCTTCATAGGATACCCAAAGGAAACAATTGGGTACACCTTCTACCACAGATCCGAAGGCAAAGTCTTTGTTGCCAAGAATGGATGCTTTCTGAAGAAAGAGTTTCTCAAGTGAGTGGGAGGAAGGTAGAACTTGATGAGGTGACAGTCACCCCTCCTGGACCGGAAAGTAGCGCAGCACAGGAAACTGTTCCTGAGGTGCCTGCACCGACAAGGGAGGAAGTTAATGATAATGATCATGAAGAAACTGACCAAGTTACTACTGAACTTCGAAGGCCCACAAGGGTACGTTCCGCACCAGAGTGGTACGGCAACCCTGTACTGGAAATCATGTTGTTAGACAACGGTGAACCTTCGAACTATGAAGAAGCGATGGCAGGCCCAGATTCCAATAAATGGCTTGGAGCCATGAAATCCGAGATAGAATCCATGTATGAAAACAAAGTATGGACTTTGGTGGACTTGCCTGATGATAGGCACGCCATAGAAAACAAATGGATATTTAAGAAGAAGACAGACGCGGATGGTAATGTGACCATCTATAAGGCTCGGCTTGTCGCTAAGGGTTATCGACAAGTTCAAGGGATTGACTACGACGAGACTTTCTCTCCCGTAGCGATGCTGAAGTCAGTCAGAATCATGTTAGCTATTAACGCAATCTATGATTATGAGATATGGAAAATGGAAGTCAGAACAGCAATCCTTAATGGCTTCCTCAAGGAAGAGTTGTATATGATGCAACCGGAAGGTTTTGTCGATCCAGAGAACGCTAACAAGGTATGCAAGCTCCAACGCTCGATTTACGGGCTGGTGCAAGCATCTCGGAGTTGGAATATTCGCTTTGATGAAGTGATCAAAGCGTTTGGCTTTATACAGACTTATGGAGAAGCCTGTATTTACAAGAAAGTGAGTGGGAGCTCTGTGGCATTTCTCATATTATATGTGGATGACATATTGCTGATGGGAAATGATATAGAATTCTTGGAAAATGTAAAGGCCTACTTGAATAAAAGTTTTTCAATGAAGGACCTTGGAGAAGCTACTTACATATTAGGCATCAAAATCTATAGAGATAGATCGAGACGCCTCATTGGTCTTTCACAAAGTATATACCTTGACAAAATATTGAAGAAGTTCAATATGGATCAGTCAAAGAAAGGATTCTTGCCTATTTTGCAAGGTATGAGATTGAGCAAAGCTCAGTCGCCGACCACGACAGAAGATAGAGAAAAGATGAGTGTCATTCCCTATGCCTCGGCCATAGGTTCTATCATGTATGCCATGCTGTGTACCAGACCTGATGTGAACCTTGCCATAAGTTTGGTAGGGAGGTACCAAAGTGATCCCGGTACGGAACACTGGACAGCGGTCAAGAACATCCTGAAGTACCTGAAAAGGACTAAGGATATGTTTCTCGTTTATGGAGGTGACGAAGAGCTCGTCGTAAAGGGTTACGTCGATGCTAGCTTCGACACAGATCTGGATGACTCTAAGTCACAAACCGGATACGTGTATATTTTGAATGGAGGGGCAGTCGGCTGGTGCAGTTGCAAGAAAAGCGTGGTGGCAGCATCTACATGTGAAGCGGAATACATAGCTGCTTCCGAAGCAGCGCAGGAAGGAGTCTGGATGAAGGAGTTCATCACCGACCTAGGAGTCATTCCAAGCGCGTCAAGCCCGATGACTCTCTTCTGTGACAACACTGGTGCTATTGCCATTACCAAGGAGCCCAGGTTTCACAAGAAGACCAACACTAGTAGATAAAGGGGATTTAGCCCCGGTTCATTTGGCCTTTTAGCCCCGGTTCTGGAACCGGGGCAACAGGGTCGGTACTAATGCTCTGACCCTTTAGTCCCGGTTCAATCCAGAACCGGGGCAAAAGGGTGTCCACGTGGCCTGTGCACCGAGTCCAGGCAGGAGGGGCTTTAGTCCCGGTTGGTGGTACCAACCGGGACCAAAAGGCATGCACGTGTCAGCATTTCTGTAGCTGTGGTTTTTGTTTTTTTTTTTTGAAAGGGGGGGGGGGGTTTTAGGTTTTGGGGGTTAATTTAGGTGTTTGATATATTGTGTTAGCTAGCTAATTAATAGAGAGAAGTGTTCTCTCTTATGTCCGTGCTTTTGGTCGACGCTACATACTACACATACGTATATATATGGACTAGAGTCACGCTAGCTAGCTAGCTAGCTGCTAGCTATACTAAGCAAACGAAGGAACAGAAGATCTCGTATATATAATCAACATATATATATATGCATACAGAGAGAAGTAATAATATCGACCACCTCTCCTTCTCCGAGAGATTGGTCGAACAACAAGTTCTCGTATATATATCGATCCGACACTACCGGGCACATATATACAATAATTATCTCTTACAAAAATAATCTCCTAACACATGGATGCAGGGTCCACATAGTATTCTCCGTCTTCAGCGATCACGTGTTCAAGGAAGAATGCCGCCAATTCCTCTTGAATTGCTCGCAGACGATCTGGTGTTAGGAGTTCATCCCGCATCCGAAACATCTAATTTGAAGTAGGGGGTCAATACATGAAATGATGCTATAAATTTGTGAATATTATTGATTGCTTACGCACTTTAAATTGTTCATCAGTGTAGCCCCGCTCACAGGTCGTGTGGCGGATGGACTCGCAAATGTAGTATCCACAATAATCATTACCGGGTTCCTGCCACAACCACTTTACAAGAAATAGAGCTCAATCAAACTGATAAGCAAGAATGCCAAATTGGTATTGATGAAACTAGCTAGCGCTTGAATCAAGATATAGGAGATGCGCGCGCGGAACATGCTACTATATAGTACTTACTTTCGGGTATCTAAATTGTAGCTTCTTCGGCAGTCCCGGAGCTTTTTTGCTGAATGTTTTCCAAGCCCTGCCAGACAAAGGAAACAATTAGTTGATATCAGAAATGAAGTTGCTGATATATATGCATGGTGGATAATATTGATCGATTTAACTTACCTGGCTAGCATTTGAGTCATGTCCGCATACTCCTCGGGATCTTTACGTTTAGAGTCGAAGACAGTTACTATTCCCTTCTCAAGCTTAATCTCTAAGAGAATGTAGTGGAAGCTGCGCACGAATGCATGAGATCATTACATCACTATAAACTTGACTGATATATATAAGGGAAACCAAATATGCACAAGACATTAACACTCACTTGAAGTTGTAAGGAAAGAGTATTATATCTTTGTTTTCATTTACCACCAACGATCGTAGCAAGTTGGTCTCGGTATCGCCGGGACGCAATTTAACCTCGGTTGCATCTATGAGGTATGTGTTAATAAACCCAATATCACCTACTTGTCTTTTCTTCAATTCGACGATCTTCAATCTGCATAATATAGTGAGGATAATTATAAATACATGCAATGAAGATCAGCTATATAGAGAGACTTAATGACAGAAGTAGTACTACTTACAGACAGTAGCAGGTGATCGTTGTTTTATCGAGGGCCAATTGATTGAAAAATTGATAGAACTCCTCAAATGGAACAGGCAACAGGTCAATTCCAACGAGGTCATGCTCAGGTTTAACTCTCAAATACAAGTTATTCCTCCCCCTAGACTCTCTGCAGATTTTCATGTACCAATCATGCAATCTTCGCATATTCGTTGATAGAGATCTTTCATTTTTTACGAGAGGCTTTTTGTACTCGTATCTTTCTATCTGCACGTCCATGAAATCATAGTGTACATCGTCGGACGCGTAATCTGCAAGATTGGTATAACCGGGCACCATCCTCGGATCATTAGCGACCATGTCGCTAGACACCTTGAGCGGGGGGCACGATTGGTTCGCTTGTTCGCCGAGCTGGGCAATTTGTTTCCCAGCTCGCCCTTCTGCTAACCTCTGATCACTTTTTGTACTTCCGGACCGCTTGGCATCTTGAAATGTCTTTTGAATAATGCGGTCATAGTTGCCCTTCGGCTTACTTTTCGCTGGTTGCTTCAGGGCAGCAAGAGTGCGCTTTGCTTTCACCGCATCTATCTTCTCCTCTGGAGGTGGATGTCTCTGTGCTTTCAACCCTTCAAAAAAGTCCTTCACTTCGCCTTCAGCTAGCTAGGCAACCTCTCTCGACCCCTCGACCCCCGACTGCTCGGCGATCCACAAACCCTAGACCCCCTCATGTCACATTTTGTCTAGCTATAGTGTCAAAGGATTCAACAAAACCAATACTTCATCATTAGGCGAAAATAACAGTAGCATGATGGTACGAAGCTCTCCAAAGTTGTTTTGGAACGAAGTCCCAGATAAGATAATCCGTAACAAAAGACGGATTATCCTATCAGGGACTCCGTTCCAGAACATCTTTGCATAACTTCGTACCAACATGCCCCGGTTACTTCTGGCAAATGATGAAGTCATGGAATTTTTCAATACTTTGACACTAGCTAGGCAACCTCTCTCGACCCCTCGACCCCCGACAGCTCGGCGATCCACAAACCCTAGACCCCCTCATGTCACATTTTGTCTAGCTATAGTTGTCAAAGGATTCAACAAAACCAGTACTTCATCATTAGGCGAAAGTAACAGTAGCATGATGGTACGAAGCTCTCCAAAGTTGTTTTGGAACGAAGTCCCAGATAAGATAATCCGTAACAAAAGACGGATTATCCTATCAGGAACTCCGTTCCAAAACATCTTTGCATAACTTCGTACCAACATGCCCCGGTTACTTCTGGCAAATGATGAAGTCATGGAATTTTTCAATACTTTGACACTAGCTAGGCAACCTCTCTCTCGACCCCCGACTGCTCGGCGATCCACAACCCTAGACCCCCGACTGCTAGGCAACCTCTCGACCCCTCGCCCTTCGGCCTCTCGGTCCCTCGACGACCCTCGACCCCTCGACCTTCGGCCTCTCGGTCCCTCGACGACCCTCGACACCGCCCCCCCCCTAATGTCGAAGTTATCGGGGAGGGTGTATATCGACATAGACATATCCGATAAAAAAAAGAGGAAGAAGAAGAAAAAAGGAACCGCTAGAGGAGAAGATCGAAGAAAAAAAAAGAAAAAAAAAAGGAGAAGAAGAAAGGAATAGAGGAGAAGAATTTTCTCCTCTATTTCCTTTCTTCTTCTCCTCTTTTTTTCTTTTTTTTCTTCTTCTTATTTATTTCTCCTCTTCTTCCTCTCCTCTTCTTCTTTCTTTCCTCTTTCTTATTTTCTTCTTTCCTATCCTTCTTTTTCTAAATTTGTAACTTTTGCATATATAAAACTTTCTATATATATTTAGCATATATAAACAAAAAACTATATAGCCACATACACATATATATACATCACATATACACACATCACATATATACAGCAACTTCCTAAGAAAAAATATATTTATATACACATAAATATATATTTAACATATATATTTAGCAAATCCTAAGAAAAAAAAAAGATATACACATACATATAAATACAGCAACTATATACAGCAACTATATATACTGCAATTTCCTAAGAAAATTCCTAAGAAAAAAAAATATACACATATATACATATATATACACAGCAACTATATATATATATACAGCAATATATATTAAACATATAAAAAAAAGGGAGCCGGCCCTCACATCGGCAGGGCGGCGCGACGGCGGCGGGGCGGGGCGGCGACGAGGCGGCGTCGGGGCGCGGCGGCGCGACGGCGGCGGGGCGGGGCGCGCGGCGGCGCGGGGCGACGGGCCGGCCGGGGCGCGGCGACGGCGCGGGGCGGGGCGACGGCGCGGGGCGCGGCGACGGCGCGGGGCGCGGCGACGGCGCGGGGCGGAGCGACGAGGCGGCGTCAGGGGCGACGGCGACGGGGCGACGGGGGCGACGGGGGCGACGGCGACGGCGACGGGGAAGAGCAGATCGAGGGAGGCGTCGGGGCGGGGAAGAAAGAAACTGCCCAAAATTTCGCAAGTCCTGGTTATATAGGAGTGGCATTAGTCCCGGTTGGTGGCTAAAACCGGGACTAATGCCCCCCTTTAGTCCCGGTTGCTGCCACCAACCGGGACTAAAGGTCCCTTTTCAGCAGCCCAAAGGGCGGGAAGGTGGGGCCTTTAGTCCCGGTTGGTGGCAGCAACCGGAACTAAAGGGGTGCATTAGTCCCGGTTTCAGCCACCAACCGGGACTAATGCCACCCTTTAGTCCCGGTTGGTGCCACCAACCGGGACCAAAGGCCCTGTGCTGGCGCGGGTGCGGTGGGATGTTTAGTCCCACCTCGCTAGCTGAGGGAGCTCGAGAGTGGTTTATAAGGGCTGCTGCTCCCACCCTCTCGAGCTCCTCTCAAATGCAGGCTTCTGGGCCTAACTCTGCGCGCTGCCCTGTGAGCTTGCTGGGCCTTATATTACAGGTGGATCCTGTGCTATAGGCCTTGCAGGCTCACTGGGCAGCGCCCAAATTTTTTTTTTCCTTTTTTGCTTTATTTATTTCTAAGTTGTTTTTTGCTGCATTTAGAGTTGCTTTATTTATTTTATTTTCTTTGTTTAATTCTAAGTTGTTTTTTGCTGTATTTAGAGTTGCTTTATTTATTTTACTTCCTTTATTTATTTTCTTTGTTGCTTTATTTATTTTATTTTATTTATACTTAATTACAACAAAATACTTATTGTTGCTATTTATTTCTAAGTTGTTTTTTGCTGTATTTAGAGTTGCTTTATTTATTTTATTTTCTTTGTTTATTTCTAAGTTGTTTTTTGCTGTATTTAGAGTTGCTTTATTTATTTTACTTTCTTTATTTATTTTCTTTGTTGCTTTATTTATTTTATTTTGTTTATACTTACAACAAAATACTTATTGTTGCTATTTATTTTTCAAGTTTGTTTTGTTTTGTTTTGTTTTGTTAGTGCAAGTAGTATTGAAATTTGAATAGTACAAACGGACAATGGTATCATACTCGTTTGTTACAAAGTTGGCATGGTATCATCATAATAGTTGCGGAAATAACTCTTCACTTTTTCTTCGCTTGTGTCATTTGCTTATTGCGCCGTAACCATGGATAATCTTCATCGTTTATCAGGATGCTTGGGTCAGCCTTGACTTTGAAGGGAGGAATTTCATGAAACTTTTCATAATCTTCAGACATGTCTGTCTTGCCCTCCACTCCCAGGATGTCCCTTTTTCCTGAAAGAACTATGTGGCGCTTTAGCTCATCGTATGATGTATTCGCTTCCTTATCTTTTCTTTTTCTCGGTCTGGTAGACATGTCCTTCACATAGATAACCTGTGCCACATCATTGGCTAGGACGAACGGTTCGTCAGTGTATCCAAGATTTTTCAGATCCACTGTTGTCATTCCGTACTATGGGTCTACCTGTACCCCGCCTCCTGACAGATTGACCCAGTTACACTTAAACAAAGGGACCTTAAAATCATGTCCGTAGTCAAGTTCCCATATGTCCACTATGTAACCATAATATGTGTCCTTTCCCCTCTCGGTTGTTGCATCAAAGCGGACACCGCTGTTTTGGTTGGTGCTCTTTTGATCTTGGACAATCGTGTAAAATGTATTCCCATTTATCTCGTATCCTTTGTAAATCAATACAGTCGAAGATGGTCCCCTGGACAACAAGTACAACTCATCACAAACAGTGTTGTCACCTCTGAGACGTGTTTCCAACCAACTGCTGAAAGTCCTGATGTGTTCACGTGTAATCCAGTCGTCGCACTGCTCCGGGTGTTTGGAGCGCAGACTGTTCTTGTGTTCATCGACATACGGGGTCACCAATGTAGAGTTCTGTAGAACTGTGTAGTGTGCTTGAGACCAAGAATAACCGTCCCTGCATATTATTGAGTCCCTTCCAAGCGTGCCTTTTCCAGTCAGTCTCCCCTCGTACCGCGATTTAGGGAGACCTATCTTATTAAGGCCAGGAATGAAGTCAACACAAAACCCGATGACATCCTCTGTTTGATGGCCCATGGAGATGCTTCCTTCTGGCCTTGCTCGGTTACGGACATATTTCTTGAGGACTCCCATGAACCTCTCAAAGGGGAACATATTGTGTAGAAATACGGGCCCCAGAATGACAATCTCGTCGACTAGATGAACTAGGACGTGTGTCATGATATTGAAGAAGGATGGTGGGAACACAAGCTCGAAACTGACAAGACATTGCGCCACATCACTCCTTAGCCTTGGTACGATTTCTGGATCGATCACCTTCTGAGAGATTGCATTGAGGAATGCACATAGTTTCACAATGGCTAATCGGACGTTTTCCGGTAGAAGTCCCCTCAATGCAACCGGAAGCAGTTGCGTCATAATCACATGGCAGTCATGAGACTTTAGGTTCTGGAACTTTTTCTCTGCCATATTTATTATTCCCTTTATATTCGACGAGAAGCCAGTCGGGACCTTCATACTGAAAAGGCATTCAAAGAAGATTTCTTTCTCTTCTTTCGTAAGAGCATAGCTGGCAGGACCTTCATACTGCTTCGGAGGGATGCCGTCTTTTTCGTGCAAACGTTGCAGGTCCTCCCGTGCCTCAGCTGTATCTTTTGTCTTTCCATACACGCCCAAGAAGCCTAGAAGGTTCACGCAAAGGTTCTTCGTCACGTGCATCACGTCGATTGAAGAGCGGACCTCTAGGTCTTTCCAGTAGGGTAGGTCCCAAAATATAGATTTCTTCTTCCACATGGGTGCGTGTCCCTCATCGTCATTCGGAACAGCTAGTGCGCCGGGGCCCTTTCCGAAGATTACATGTAAATCATTGACCATAGCAAGTACGTGATCACCGGTACGCATGGCGGGCTTCTTCCGGTGATCTGCCTCGCCTTTGAAATGCTTGCCTTTCTTTCGACATTGATGGTTGGTCGGAAGAAATCGACGATGGCCCAGGTACACATTCTTCCTGCACTTGTCCAGGTATATACTTTCAGTGTCATCTAAACAGTGCGTGCATGCGTGGTATCCTTTGTTTGTCTGTCCTGAAAGGTTACTGAGAGCGGGCCAATCGTTGATGGGCACGAACAGCAACGCCTTTAGGTCAAATTCCTCCTGTTTGTGCTCATCCCACGCACGTACACCGTTTCCATTCCACAGCTGTAAAAGTTCTTCAACTAATGGCCTTAGGTACACATCAATGTCGTTGCCGGGTTGCTTAGGGCCTTGGATGAGAACTGGCATCATAATGAACTTCCGCTTCATGCACATCCAAGGAGGAAGGTTATACATACATAGAGTCACGGGCCAGGTGCTGTGATTGCTGCTCTGCTCCCCGAAAGGATTAATGCCATCCGCGCTTATAGCAAACCATACGTTCCTTGCGTCCTTTGCAAACTCCTCCCAGTACTTTCTCTCGATTTTTCTCCATTGCGACCCGTCAGCGGGTGCTCTCAACTTCCCGTCTTTCTTACGGTCCTCACTGTGCCATCGCATCAACTTGGCATGCTCTCTGTTTCTAAACAAACGTTTCAACCGTGGTATTATAGGAGCATACCACATCACCTTCGCAGGAACCCTCTTCCTGGCGGGCTCGCCATCAACATCACCAGGGTCATCTCGTCTGATCTTATACCGCAACGCACCACATACCGGGCATGCGTTCTGATCGTTGTATGCACCGCGGTAGAGGATGCAGTCATTAGGGCATGCATGTATCTTCTGCACCTCCAATCCTAGAGGGCATACGACCTTCTTTGCTGCGTATGTACTGTCGGGCAATTCGTTATCCTTCGGAAGCTTCTTCTTCAATATTTTCAGTAGCTTCTCAAATCCTTTGTCAGCCACAGCATTCTCTGCCTTCCACTGCAGCAATTCCGGTACGGTACCGAGCTTTGTGTTGCCATCTTCGCAATTGGGGTACAACCCTTTTTTGTGATCCTCTAACATGCGATCGAACTTCAGCTTCTCCTTTTGACTTTCGCATTGTGTCCTTGCATCGACAATGACCCGGCGAAGATCATCATTTGGTTCCTCTTGATCTTCAGCAGCTTCACCCGTTGCAGCATCATTGGGCACATCGTCTGGTTCCTCTTGATCTTCACCAGCTCCCCCCATTGCAGCATCACCGTATTCAGGGGGCACATAGTTGTCATCGTACTCTTCTTCTTCGCCGTCTTCCATCATAACCCCTATTTCACCGTGCCTCGTCCAAACATTATAGTGTGGCATGAAACCTTTGTAAAGCAGGTGGGAGTGAAGGATTTTTCGGTTAGAGTAAGACATCGTATTCACACATTGAGTGCATGGACAACACATAAAACCATTCTGCTTGTTTGCCTCTGCCACATTTAGAAACTCACGCACGCCCTTAATGTACTCGGAGGTGTGTCTGTCACCGTACATCCATTGGCGGTTCATCTGCGTGCATTTATATATAATTAAGTGTGTCAAAAACCATTACAGAACATCATAAATAGATAATTAAGTGACCAAATGGATAAAAGTTCATCATCACATTAAAACCAAAGTACATACATATATAGTTCTCATCTAACAACATATATAGCTCTCCATACACATCGAAACTATGTAAAACATTTCAACGCGAAAACAAATGCTATCATAATCGCAACCAAGGTAACAATTGATCCAACGGCATAATGATACCAAGCCTCGGTATTAATGGCATATTTTCTAATCTTTTTAATCTTCAACCGCATTGCATCCATCTTGATCTTGTGATCATCGACGACATCCGCAACATGCAACTCCAATATCATCTTCTCGTCCACAATTTTTTTTATTTTTTCCTTCAAGAATTTGTTTTCTTCTTCAACTAAATTTAACCTCTCGACAATAGGTTCCATCTTGATCTTGTGATCATCGATAACTTCCGCAACATGCAACTCCAGTTCCATCTTCTCCTCCTCCATTTTTTCCAATTTTTTCTTTAACGAAATGTTTTCCTCTTCAACTAAATTTAACCTCTCCACAAGAGGGTCGGTTGGAATTTCCGGTTCAACTACCTCCTAGACATAATAAAACATCTATGCATGTCAGGTTGGTCGGCATAACTATCATAAGCACTAAAACAAATAGTTATAAATTAAAGATAATATACCACATCCGAATCGTAGACCGGACGAGGGCCCACGTGGGCGGATATCAAAACCATCGCACTATATAATAACAAGCAATAATAAACGTAAGAAAATTAGACAAATATCTATCTAAAGCAATAATAAAAGTAAGAAAAGCATGGACATAACAAGAGGCTCACCACGGTGGTGCCGGTGACGAGATCGGCGGGGGCGATCGACGGCGGCGAAGACGGGGACGGGACGTGATGGACCGCTAAACCTAGACAAATCTCGAAGAAAATAGAGCTTCGAGAGGAGAAAAGCTTAACTAGTGTGGCTCGGGCATTCCACCGAACATGTTGTGTGCATAGGAGGTGAGCTAGAGCACCACTAACCCCTCTCCCCCTCGGCCAGAAAAAAAACAGAGCAGTGAGCTCTGCTCTTGAGTGAGGGGGTATATATAGGCAACTCACTGGTCCCGGTTGGTGCTACAAACCGGGGCTAAAGGGGTGCCTTTGGTCCCGGTTCATAAAACAAACCGGGACTAATAGTGGTGGGCCAGGAGCAAGAGCCATTGGTCCCGGTTTTTAGCTCCAACCGGGACCAATAGGTCCAGACGAACCGGGACCAATGGCCCACGTGGCCCGGCCGGCCCCCTGGGCTAACGAACCGGGTCCAGTACCCCTATTGGTCCCGGTTCTAGATTGAACCGGGGCTAATGGGCTGGACCAATGCCCTGTTTTCTACTAGTGCAAGCACATCAAGCGCCGTTTCAACTCCATCCGGAATTATGTTCAGGATGGAGACATAGATATTTGTAAAGTGCATACGGATCTGAATGTCGCAGACCCGTTGACTAAACCTCTTTCACGGGCAAAACATGATCAACACCAGAACTCTATGGGTGTTCGATTCATCACAATGTAACTAGATTATTGACTCTAGTGCAAGTGGGAGACTGTCGGAGATATGCCCTAGAGGCAATAATAAAAGCATTATTATTATATCTCCTTGTTCATGATAATTGTTTGTTATTCATGCTTGAAGTGTATTGTACGGAAACAGCGATACATGTGTGAATACACAGACCACAATGAGTCTCTAGTAGGCCTCTAGTTACCAGCTCGTTGATCAACAGATGGTCACGGTTTCCTGACCATGGACATGAGATGTCAGTGATAACGGGATCACATCATTAGGAGAATGATGTGATGGACAAGACCCAAACTTGAGCATAACACGAGATCGTATAGTTCGTAATGCATAAGCTTTTCGGTGTCAAGTATTTATTCCTTAGACCATGAGGTTGTACAACTCCCGGATACCGTAGGGTTACTTTGGGTGTGCCAACCGTCACAACGTAACTGGGTGGCTATAAAGGTACGCATCGGGTATATCCGAAAGTGTTTGTTGAGTTGGTACGAACCGAGACTGGGATGTTGTCACTCCGTATGACGGAGAGGTACCTCTGGGCCCAATCGGTAAGACATCATCATAATGAGCTCAATGTGACTAAGTGGTTAGTCACGGGATGATGGATTACGGATCGAGTAAAGAGACTAGCCATGACGATATTGAACTAGGTATCGGGGATACCGACGATCGAATCTCAGGCAAGTACCGTACCGATAGACAAAGGGAATAACATACGGGATTGAGTGAATCCTTGACACGGTGGTTCATCCGATGAAGATCATCGAGGAACACATGGGAACCAACATGGGCATCCAGATCCCGCTGTTGGTTATTGACCGGAGAGTGGTCTCGGTCATGTCTACGTGTCTCCCGAACCCGTAGGGTCTACACACTTAAGGTTCGGTAACGCTAGGGTCGTAGAGATAAATGCACGTGGAAACCCGAAAGTTGTTCGGAGTCCCGGATGAGATCCCGTACGTCACGAGGAGTTCCGGAATGGTCCGGAGGTAAAGATTGATATATAGGAAGTCCAGTTTCGGCCAACGGGTGATCTCCGGGGGTCACCGGGAGTGTCCCGGGACCACCGGAGGGGCCCCGGGGGTCCACCGGGTGGGCCACCCATCCCGGTGGGGCCCCTAGGCCGCGAGGGGAAGTGTCCAGCCCTTTGGGCTGGCGCACCACAAGGGGGCCCACCTCCCCATGCGCCTAGGGTTAAAACCCTAAGGGGGAGGGGGGCTCCACTTGCCTTGGGGGGCAAGGAACCCCCCCTGGCCGCCGCCCCCTTGCAGATTGGATCTGCAGGTGGCCCAGGCGCACCCCCTGGCCCCTATATATATGTGGGGAGGGAGAGGGCAGCCGCACCCAAGCCCTGGCGCCTCTCCCCCTCCCGTCACACCTCCATACTCCTAACGCAGGGCGCCCGGCGAAGCCCTGCTGCGATCTCCACTGCATCCGTCATCACGCCGTCGTGCTGCCGGATCTCTGACGACTTCTCCTCCCCCCTTGCTGGATCAAGAAGGAAGTGACGTTGGTGCACCGTACGTGTGTTGAACGCGGAGGTGCCGTCCGTTTGGCGCTAGATCATCGGCGACGAAGAACGTGAAGAGTACGACTACTTCATCCACACTTCGTTGAAAGCTTCCGCACGCGATCTACATAACGGTATGTAGATACACTCTTACTTGCTCGTTGCTAGATGTCTCCATAGTTGGATCTTGGTGAAGGCGTAGAAATTTTTTGAATTATGCTACGTTCCCCAACAGTTTGCAATAGTAAATAATAGTGAAAAGTAAATAGCGGATGTGATCAATGATGGTAATATGGACCGGAGTCTCATGATGTTCACTAGTGATGTCTCTCTCCCAAAAGACGATAAAACAGCTATGTGAGGTAAATGAATTACAGCTGGGCAATTGACAGGACCACGAACGCAAACCAATGCTGACTACATTGCAAGAAAGGTTGAGGTTCAAAGCATGGGCGGTACGCCAAAGTAAGTAGACCGAAATCCATCAATATCTACTACTAATCATCCACCTTGAGATATCTATCCAGAACATCTCGCTTGTATTAAGTTGCGAGCCCCACCCATAGTGTAAACTCAATGCAACAGACAACTCCATTAAAAGAACTTTGCGTAAAGTAAACAATCCTTGCACCCGCGGGCACAAGCACCGTTGTTTCCCCCCTTGTGGCAACAGCACATCCCCTAGACTCATGTTTCTGTCACTCAAGCTAGTCATCGAGGGGCATGAACCCACAATCGAGCATAACGTTCCCTCTTGGAGTCACTACCTATTACTTGGCCAAAGCAATAAATAACAACGGAGAACATGCAAGAATTACTTATGAACATATATATAAAAGAGGTAGATCAAATATATTACTCAATCACAATCTGAACATAATCTCATAATCCATCGGATCCCAGCAAACTCAACATAGCAACAGCATAAGGATTACATATGTGCCTCGATCATGTAGGGCAGCTCACGAGGACTAATTAGTGAAGCACAAGAACGGGAGGAGAACATCACATAGCTACTGGTCATGGACTCATGGTCCAAGGGAGACTACTCACAACTCATCCGGGAGGCGTCCATGGTGGTGGAGAGGCTCCCGATGGTGATCCTCCCCTCCGACAGGGTGCCGGGAAGAGTTCTCCTGGTGCTCCCGATCTTGGAAGCGGCAGCGGCGGCGGAACAGAGATGAGATCCCGAAAAAGAGTTCCCGTCCCGAGGGTTTCGAAGGACGCTCTAAATATATGCCAAATGGAGGCACCAGACGGTGCTCGGGGGGCCCAGGCGCCCCCCCGGCGCGGCCCAGGGGGGGCGCCGCCAGGGCGCCTGGGGCCCTGGTGCCCCCCCCCCCGGCTGTACTTTGGGCGCAAGGTAGGTTCTGGAACGCTGATTTTTTATATAATTTTTCTGGATTTTTCCTGACAGTTCTCGTAATGTGAAAACCTGAAATACAAAAACAGCCGAAAACAGAAACTGGCACTTGGGTGCACTGGATTAGTAGGTTAGTCCAAATATGATCAAAAGTGTATGGAATTGTATAAATATCATAGCAATATCACCCAAAAGTGGCATGGAGCAAGCAGAAATTATAGAAACGTTTTGGACGTATCATTGCTCACATTTGTAACTCTAAGAAGGAGTTGCGGAATAATCGGAGACTGGCGAAGGATGAGGTGACGATGCGCGTCGGGAATGGTTCCAAGGTCGATGTGATCGCCGTCGGCACGCTACCTCTACATCTGCCCTCGGGATTAGTTTTAAACCTTAATAATTGTTATTTAGTACCAGCTTTGAGCATGAACATTGTATCTGGATCTCGTCTTATGCGAGATGGCTACTCTTTCAAATCGGAGAATAATGGTTGTTCTGTTTATTTGAGAGATATGTTTTATGGTCATTCCCCGCTGGTCAATGGTTTATTTTTGATGAATCTCGAACGTGATGATACACATATTCATAGTGTAGATGCCAAAAGATGTAAAGTTGATAATGATAGTCCCACATACTTGTGGCATTGCCGCCTTGGTCATATTGGTGTCAAACGTATGAAGAAGCTCCATTCAGATGGACTTCTAGAGTCTCTTGATTATGAATCATTTGACACGTGCGAACCATGCTTATTGGGCAAGATGACCAAGACTCCGTTCTCTGGAACAATGGAGCGAGCAACCAACTTATTGGAAATCATACATACCGATGTGTGCGGTCCAATGAGTGTTGAGGCTCGCGGAGGCTATCGTTATGTTCTCACCCTCACAGATGACTTGAGTAGATACGGGTATATCTATTTGATGAAACACAAGTCTAAGACCTTTGAAAAGTTCAAGGACTTTCAGAATGAGGTTGAGAATCAACGTGACAGAAAAATAAAGTTCTTACGATCAGATCGTGGGGGTGAATATTTAAGTCATGAATTTGGCACACACCTTAGGAACTATGGAATTGTTTCACAATTGACACCGCCCGGAACACCTCAACGTAACGGTGTGTCCGAACGTCGAAATCGTACTCTGTTGGACATGGTGCGATCTATGATGTCCCTCACCGATTTACCGCTATCTTTTTGGGGTTATGCTTTAGAGACTGCCGCATTCACTTTAAATAGGGCTCCGTCGAAATCCGTTGAGAAGACTCCGTATGAACTTTGGTTTGGCAAGAAACCGAAGCTGTCGTTTCTAAAAGTTTGGGGTTGCGATGCTTATGTCAAGAAACTTCAACCTAAAAAGCTCGAACCAAAATCGGAAAAATGCGTCTTCATAGGATACCCAAAGGAAACGATTGGGTACACCTTCTACCACAGATCCGAAGGCAAAGTCTTTGTTGCTAAGAATGGATGCTTTCTGGAGAAAGAGTTTCTCTCAAAAGAAGTGAGTGGGAGGAAAGTAGAACTTGATGAGGTGGCAGTCACCCCTCCTAAAAGTAGCGCAGCGCAGGAAATTGTTCCTGAGGTGCCTACACCGACAAGGGAGGAAGTTGATGATAATGATCATGAACAAACAGATCAAGTTACTACTGAACTTCGAAGGTCCACGAGGGCACGTTCCGCACCAGAGTGGTACGGCAACCCTGTCCTGGAAATCATGTTGTTAGACAACGGTGAACCTTCGAACTATGAAGAAGCGATGGCGGGCCCGGATTCCAATAAATGGCTTGGAGCCATGAAATCCGAGATAGAATCCATGTATGAAAACAAAGTATGGACTTTGGTGGACTTGCCTGATGATAGGCACGCCATAGAAAACAAATGGATATTTAAGAAGAAGACAGACGCGGATGGTAATGTGACCATCTATAAGGCTCGGCTTGTCGCTAAGGGTTATCGACAAGTTCAAGGGATTGACTACGACGAGACTTTCTCTCCCGTAGCGATGCTGAAGTCAGTCAGAATCATGTTAGCTATTGCCGCATTCTATGATTATGAGATATGGCAAATGGACTTCAAAACAGCATTCCTTAATGGCTTCCTCAAGGAACAGTTGTATATGATGCAGCCGGAAGGTTTTGTCGATCCAGAGAACGCTAACAAGGTATGCAAGCTCCAGCGCTCGATTTACGGGCTGGTGCAAGCATCTCGGAGTTGGAATATTTGCTTTAATGATGTGATCAAAGCGTTTGGCTTTATACAGACTTATGGAGAAGCCTATATTTACAAGAAAGTGAGTGGGAGCTCGGTGGCATTTCTCATATTATATGTGGATGACATATTGCTGATGGGAAATGATATAGTATTCTTGGAAAATGTAAAGGCCTACTTGAATAAGAGTTTTTCAATGAAGGACCTTGGAGAAGCTGCTTACATATTAGGCATCAAAATCTATAGAGATAGATCAAGACGCCTCATTAGTCTTTCAATATGGATCAGTCCAAGAAAGGGTTCTTGCCTGTTTTGCAAGGTATGAGATTGAGCAAGGCTCAGTCACCGACCACGGCAGAAGATAGAGAGAAGATGAGTGTCATTCCCTATGCCTCGGCCATAGGTTCTATCATGTATGCCATGCTCTGTACCAGACCTGATGTGAACCTTGCCATAAGTTTGGTAGGGAGGTACCAAAGTGATCCCGGTATGGAACACTGGACAGCGGTCAAGAACATCCTGAAGTACCTGAAAAGGACTAAGGATATGTTTCTCGTTTATGGAGGTGACGAAGTGCTCGTCGTAAAGGGTTACGTCGATGCTAGCTTCGACACAGATCTAGATGACTCTAAGTCTCAAACCGGATACGTGTATATTTTGAACGGAGGGGCAGTCAGCTGGTGCAGTTGCAAGCAAAGCGTCGTGGCGGCATCTACATGTGAAGCGGAGTACATAGCTGCTTCCGAAGCAGCGCAGGAAGGAGTTTGGATGAAGGAGTTCATCACCGACCTAGGAGTCATTCCAAGCGCGTCAAGCCCGATGACTCTCTTCTGTGACAACACTGGAGCTATTGCCATTACCAAGGAGCCCAGGTTTCACAAGAAGACCAAGCACATCAAGCGCCATTTCAACTCCATCCGGAATTATGTTCAGGATGGAAACATAGATATTTGTAAAGTGCATACGGATCTGAATGTTGCAGACCCATTGACTAAACCTCTTCCACGGGCAAAACATGATCAACACCAGAACTCTATGGGTGTTCAATTCATCACAATGTAACTAGATTATTGACTCTAGTGCAAGTGGGAGACTGTTGGAAATATGCCCTAGAGGCAATAATAAAATTATTATTATTATATTTCCTTGTTCATGATAATTGTCTGTTATTCATGCTTGAATTGTATTGTACGGAAACAGCGATACATGTGTGAATATATAGACCACAATGAGTCCCTGGTAAGCCTCTAGTTACCAGCTCGTTGATCAACAGATGGTCACGGTTTCCTGATCATGGACATGGGATGTCAGTGATAACGGGATCACATCATTAGGAGAATGATGTGATGGACAGGACCCAATCCTGATCATAGCACGAGATCGTATAGTTCGTAATGCATAAGCTTTTCGGTGTCAAGTATTTATTCCTTAGACCATGAGGTTGTACAACTCCCGAATGCCGTAGGAATACTTTGGGTGTGCCAAACGTCACAACGTAACTGGGTGGCTATAAAGGTACACATTGGGTATCTCCCAAAGTGTTTGTTGAGTTGGTACGAACCAAGACTGGGATATTGTCACTCCATTTGACTGAGAGGTTCCTCTGGGCCCACTCGGTAAGACATCATCATAATGAGCTCAAAGTGACTAAGTAGTTAGTCATGGGATGATGGATTATGGATCGAGTAAATAGACTTGCCATGACGAGATTGAACAAGGTATCGGCAATACCGACGATCGAATCTCGGGCAAGTACCGAACCGATGGACAAAGGGAATAACATACGGGATTGAGTGAATCCTTGACACAGTGGTTCATCCGATGAAGATCATCGAGGAACACGTGGGAACCAACATGGGTATCCAGATCCCGTTGTTGGTTATTGAACGGAGAGTGGTCTCGGTCATGTCTACGTGTCTCCCGAACCCGTAGGGTCTACACACTTAAGGTTCGGTAATGCTAGGGTCGTAGAGATACATGCACGTGGAAACCCGAAAGTTGTTCGGAGTCCCGGATGAGATCCCGGACGTCACGAGGAGTTCTGGAATGGTCCGGAGGTAAAGAATGATATATAGGAAGTCCAGTTTCGGCCATCGGGTGAACTCTGGGGGTCACCGGGAGTGTCCCGGGACCACCGGAGGGGTCCCGGGGGTCCACCGGGTGGGGCCATGATACGTCCAAAACGTATCTATAATTTTTGCTTTCTCCATGCCTCTTTTGTGTCATATTGCTATGATATTTATGCACTTCTATACACTTTTGATCATATTTGGACTAACCTATTAACTCAGTGCACCCCAGTGCCAGTTTCTGTTTTTTGCTGTTTTGTATTTCAGGTTTTCCCATTACTTAAATTGCCAGAAAAATTCCGGGAAAAATATATAAAAAAATCAGCGCTCCAGAAGCTTCCACGCGCCAGAAGTGGGGCCAGAGGGGAGCCAGGGGCAGCCCAGGCGGCCTGCCCACGCGGCCCCCCTCCTGGCCGCGCCGGGGGGCGCCTGGGCCCCCCTCTCCGCCTCTAGTGCCCCCCTTTTGCATATATTTACCTCGCGTCCCGAAACCCTCGAGGACGGAACCCTTTTTCGCGATCTCATCTCTGTTCCGCCGCCGCCGCGCTTCCAAGATCGGGAGCACCAGGAGAACTCTTCCCGGCACCCTGCCAGAGGGGAGAACCACCAGCGGGAGCTTCTCCACCACCATGGACGCTTCCCGGATGAGTTGTGAGTAGTCTCCCTCGGACCATGGGTCCATGACCAGTAGCTATGTGATGTTATCCTCCCCTCTTTGTTCTTCATCGATTAGACCTCGTGAGCTGCCCTACATGATCGAGGCACATATGTAATCTTTATGCTGTTGCTATGCTGAGTTTGCTGGGATCTGATGGATTATGAGATTATGTTCAGATTGTGTGTGAGTAATATATTTGATTCACCTTTTTTATATTTATGTTCTTGAGTAATTCTTGCATATTCTCGGTTGCTATTTATTGCTTTGGCCGAGCAGTAGGTAGTAACTCCAAGAGGGAACGTTATGCTTGATTGTGGGTTCATGCCCCTCGATGACTAGTTTGAATGACAGAAACATGAGTCTAGGGGATGTTCTGTTGCCACAAGGGGGAAAACAACGGTGCTTGTACTTGCGGGTGCAAAGATTGTTTACTTTACGCAAAGTTCTTTTAATGCAGTGGTCTGTTGCTTTGAGTTTACACTATGGGTGGGACTCGCAACTTAATACCAGCGAGCTGTTCTGGATAGATATCTCAAGGTGGATGATTAGTAGTAGATGCAGATGGATTTCGGTCTACTTGCCTTGGCGTACCGCCCATGCTTTTGAGCCTCTACCTTTCTTACAGCATAGTTAGCATTGGTTTGCGCACATAATCCTGTCAATTGCCCAGCTGTAATTTGTTTACCTCGCTTAGCACTTTTATCGTCTTTTGGGAGAGAGACATCACTAGTGAACATCATGGGACCCCGGTCCATATTACCATCACTGATCACACCCGCTATTTACTTACTGTTCTTATTTCCTAGTTGCAGTCATACCTATCACTATTATCTCTTGCGTTTGATCCTTTGTAAACGACAAGGCCGGAGGGATTGACAACCTCTCTGTACTTGTTGGGAGCAAAGTTATTTGTATCTGTGTGCAGGTCATGTCAAGCAAAAGTCTCTGGCGCTATTGACACCTTCTTGTCGACCCTCGGAGTCTAACGGGATTCGATCCTTGGTATCTTTGCCAAGGGAAAACTGCCGCTACGCTACATCTCAAAGCTTCCACTTGGGGTAACCAACGAGGGGTGAGAAGCCATCAAGCAAAGTTTTCTGGCACCGTTGCTGGGGACTCCACTCTTCAAGATAGGGGAGTTGCACGCTATATTTTATCTTTGCTTTTTAGTCTTGTTAGTTTACCTTTCAGTTCTCTTTATGTCTTTTCACTAGTTTTGCTTAATGGAAAACAACAAAAATATGAGAGAGCTTTATAAGCTCTACATTGCTTTGGGACATGATGTGTTTGAAGAGAAAATTAAAAAACCTATGGAACTTTATTATTTGCATAACAATCATGATGGTGGTGATGTTATTAGTATGCTTTCCTTGAATATCAATATTGCTAATGACATGGAAAGCTCTAAGCTTGGGGATGACACGTTTGATGAACATGATATTTTTAGTCCCCCAACTTTTGAAGATGATACTTTGCTTCCTATATATGATGATTACAATGATGAATATGATGTTTTCAGTCCACCTACTATTGAGGATAAAATTTATTATGATTATGATATGCCTCCTAAATACAATGATTACCATGATGGTTATGATTGCTTTACTCTCACTATTCCTAATAAGAAAGATTTTGCTTATATGAAGAGTAATGATACCTTTTTGCATGTGGATCATGGTAGCAATGCTTTATGTGATGCTTATATTGTTGAGTTTATTCGTGATCCCACTGAAAATTATTATGAGAAGGGAACATATGCTTATAGATATTTCAATAATATCAAGTTCCCTCTCTTTATGTTGAAGGTTTTGAAGCTGCACTTGTTTTGTCTTCCTATGCTTATTGCTTTGCGCTTCAATGAATTATTGTATTGCAATATTCCTATGCATAGCAAGCATGTTAGGCTTAGATGTGTTTGGTATTTTCTTCTTGATGCTCTCTTTTGTTCTTCAACTCTTATTCCTACGAGAGCATCATTAAAGTCTTAAGCCTATCCTTATGGCTATAAAAAAGAGCTCTAGGGAGACAACCCTTGTTATCTTTGCTTTCAGGTTGTTCTTACAGTTTTTACTGGTCTTGATGTTTGCTACTACTGTAGCAACATCATTGTATCTTTTCTTTTCAGCTTTGTGCCAAGTTTAGCTCTGATTGCAAGAAAGTTCAAAAGTTGTGACATGCTGTCCAGGAAACAGATTCTGTCCTTGGACAGAAAAATTCGTATAAAATCACCAGATCATCTTTTTGGTCTGAATTTTTTCGACAGCGTGCTCTATACAATTGGCTTTCGGGTGTCTGTTCTGAGTTTTTTGATTTGATTTGCAGAAGTGCCCCGAAAAAATTATTTACTACCTGCTGGTCTGTTTTTCACAGATTCTGTCCTGTTTTGCCTTTTCTTCGTTTTGCAAACCTTAAGCTTGCTTTTTCTTTGCAAAAACCTTTTGGCAATCTTGAGAAACAGTAGCTCTTCAAGATTATATTTATTTCCAGCAAGGAAAAATTATTTTATTATGGGTACTAACCTCGCTAATCAGATTATGATGAGTTATGTATGAAGGGAGTTTTCAAGTGTGCGAGGGAAGATGATAAAAAGATTCAGGAGGGTCAAACGCTCAAGCTTGGGGATGCCCCCGTGCACCCCCAATAAATATTCAAGAAGACTCAAGCGTCTAAGCTTGGGGATGCCCCCGTGCATCCCCTTCTCCATCAACAATTATCAGTTCGTCTTTCGTTCCACTATATTTTAATCACTTCATGCGTTATGTGCTATGCTTGGAGCATCTTGCTTTTAGTTTCCTTTTTAGTTTTCTTTGGCTATGCTTGCTGTTTATAACGAATTAGAACCCAGCTTTCTTTGTGTGGGAGAGAAACACGCTCCACTTCAACCTAGAACACAACATAGGATTTTCATGCTTATCTTTGCTGTGTGTGTTCTTTGTCTTTCCATAGCTACTGTCATGCTTAGCTCTTAGTTTTCATGCTCTTAGTTGGTTGCTGAACTCTCTTGAGTTTTCATGTTTATCTTGTTGAGAGAGTTTGTCTGTTGCACTGAGTTGTGTGTCTTAACTTAAAGTAGGTAATTGAGGTTGCTATTTAATTTTGGTAGTAACTTGCAATAGTTTTGAGGTATTGCCATGAGTAATGTCTGAACTTTTGGTGTCAAGAGCTTTAGCCTATTAGTGATAGATGTCGTATTTTGGGCAATCCGTGTTTATTTTCGAAAACCTACAAAATAGTTGAGAACTTTATGTTGGAAATATGCCCTAGAGGCAATAATAAAAGAGTTATTATTATATTTCCTTGTTCATGATAATCGTTTATTGTCCATGCTATAATTGTATTGATTGGAAACTTAAATACATGTGTGGATAGATAGACAAACTTTGTGTCCCTAGTAAGCCTCTTCAGGACTAGCTCGTTGATCAAAGATGACCGCGGTTTCCAGGTCATAGACATGAGTTGTCGTTTGATAACGGGATCACATCATTAGGAGAATGATGTGATGGACGAGACCCAAACGTTAAACATAGCTTTTGATCGTATCAGTTATCGCTATAGTTTTCTGCATGTCAAGTATAAGTTCCTATGACCATGAGATCATGTAACTCACTGACACCGTAGGAGTGCCTTGTGTGTGCCAAACGTCGCAACGTAACTGGGTGACTATAAAGGTACTCTACAGGTATCTCCGAAGGTGTCTATTGAGTTGACATGGATCGAGACTAGGATTTGTCACTCCGTGTGACGGAGAGGTATCTCCGGGCCGACTCGGTAATACGTCATCTCAATGAGCTCAAAGTGACTAAGTAGTTAGTCACGGGATTATGTATTACGGAACGAGTAAAGAGACTTGCCGGTAACGAGATTGAACTAGGTATAGAGATACCAACGATCGAATCTCGGGCAAGTAACATACCGACGAGACAAAGGGAACTGTATACGGGATTGCCTGAATCCTTGACATCGTGGTTCATCCGATGAGATCATCGAGGAACGTGTGGGAACCAATATGGGTATCCAGATCCCGCTATTGGTTATTGACCTGGGAGTGTCTCGGTCATGTCTGCATAGTTTCCGAACCCGCAGGGTCTACACACTTAAGGTTCGGTGACGCTAGGGTTGTTAGTGAGAACAGTGTATGGTAACCGAAGGTTGTTCGGAGTCCCGGATGAGATCCCGGACGTGACGAGGGTCTCCGGAATGGTCCGGGGACGAAGATTGATATATAGGATGAGAGTGAACGGAGTCCGGAAGTGTTCCGGGGAGCACCGGGGAGTCGTCGGATGATCGAAAGGGGTTTCGGGGGTCCCGGCAAGTGTTGCGGGCCCTATGGGCCATAAGTGGGAGACGCAACAGCCCTCATGGGGCTGTGCGCCCCCCCTTGGGCCCTCTCCACCTGCGCATGGGGGCTGGCCCCCCTTAGGGAGCCGCACCCCAGAGTCCTTGGGGGGCAAGGCACCCTGGGGGGCAAACCCTAGCCCTGGGGGCGCCGCCCCCTCCCATCTCCCCATGGCCGCCGCCCCTAGGGGGAAACCCTAGGGCGCCCCCTCCCCTCTCTCCCCCCTATATAAAGAGAGGCAAAGGGAGGGCAGCCACACACGTTCGTGCCTTGGCGCTGCCCTCCCTCCACCGTAGAGATCTTCAACTAGACAGTAGTGCTTGGCGAAGCCCTGCTGGAATTCCTCCACCACCATCTCCACCACGCCGTCGTGCTGCTGGGTTTCTCCGTCAACTTCTCCTTCCCCCTTGCTGGATCAAGAAGGAGGAGACGTCCCCAAGCTGTACGTGTGAAGAACGCGGAGGCACCGTCCGTTCGGTGCTAGGATCTTCGGCGATCTGAATCGCGGCGAGTACGACTCCATCAACCGCGTTCTTGAACGCTTCCGCTTAGCGATCTACAAGGGTATGTGGATCCGACTCTCCCCTCGTAGATGCATCTCCTAGATTGATCTTGGTGAGCGTAGGAAAATTTTTGTTTCCCATGCAACGTTCCCCAACAGTGGCATCATGAGCTAGGTTCTTGCGTAGATGCTTTCACGAGTAGAACACAAAGGGGTTTTGTGGACGTTGATGTTTAGATTGCTTCCCTCCTTGGTCTTTCTTGATTCAGCGGTATTATGGGATGAAGCGGCCCGGACCAACTTTACATGTCCACGTACATGAGACCGGTTCCATCAATAGACATGCGACTTTTGTTGCATAAGATGGCTGGCGGGTGTCTGTCTCTCCTATCTTAGTTGAATCGGAATAGACAAAGGCGGTCCTTGTAGAAGGTTAAATAGCAACTTAAATATCACCGTTGTGGCTTTGCGTAGGTAAGAAGCGTTCTTGCTAGATACCCATAGCAGCCACGTAAAACATGCAACAACAAATTAGAGGACGTCTAACTTGTTTTTGCAGGGTATGTATGTGATATGATATGGCCAATGACATGATGAGATATATTTGATGTATGAGATGATCATGTTGTAATAGTTAATATCGACTTGCATGTCGATGTATACGGCAACCGGCAGGAGCCATAGGGTTGTCTTTAATTTTTGTATGACCTGCGTGTCAATCATTAAGCGCTATGTAATGCTTTACTTTATCGCTAAACGGTAGCAATAGTAGTAAGAGCATGGTGGGCGCGCGACAACCCCGATGGCGACACGATGATGGGGATCATGGTGTTACGCCGGTGACGATGGAGATCATGCCGGTGCTTTGGAGATGGAGATCAAAAGCACGAGTTGATGGCCATATCATGTCACTTATGATTTGCATGTGATGTTAATCCTTTTATGCATCTTATTTTGCTTAGGACGACGGTAACATTATAAGATGATCCCTCACTAAAATTTCAAGATAAAATTGTGTTCCCCCCGAGTGTGCGCCGTTGCGAAGGTTCGTCGTTTCGAAGCACCACGTGATGATCGGGTGTGATAGACTCTACGTTCGCATACAACGGGTGCAAGCCAGTTTTGCACATGCAGAACACTCGGGTTAGACTTGACGAGCCTAGCATGTACAGACATGGCCTCGGAACACGGAAGACCGAAAGGTCGAGCATGAGTCATATAGTAGATATGATCAACATGAAGATGTTCACCATTGACACCACCTCATCTCACGTGATGATCGGACTTGGGTTGGTGGATTTGGATCATGCCACGCTCGAATGAACAGAGGGATGTCAATTTGAGTGGGAGTTATAAGTAATTTGATTAGTTAAAAACTCACTTATCATGAACAATAGTCTAAGATGTCTTTGCAAATCTTTTGTTGTAGATGGCTCGCGCAGTAGCTCCCCTGAATTTTAATGCGTTCCTAGAGAAAACTAAGCTGAAAGATGATGGGAGCAACTTTGTGGACTGGCTCCGCAATCTGAGGATCATCCTCACAGCTGCCCAAAAGGTTTATGTCCTAAATGCACCGCTAGGTGAACCCCCTGCTCCGGCCTCTGTGGACGTTATGAACGCCTGGCAGTCGCGTTCGGATGACTACTCAGTAGTGCAGTGTGCCATGTTGTATAGCTTGGAAGGAGGACTTCAAAGGCGTTTTGAACGTCATGGAGCATATGAGATGTTCCAGGAGTTGAAGTTCATCTTTGAAAAGAATGCCAAGATCGAGAGGTATGAGACCACCGATAAATTCTTTGCTTGCAAGATGGAGGAGAATTCGTCTGTCAGTGAGCACTTACTGAAGATGTCTGGGTACTATACCCGCATAGCTGATCTGGGACTTGTGTTCCCGGAGGAGGCTATCATTGACAGAATTCTCCAGTCACTCCCACCTAGCTACAAGAGCTTCGTGCAGCAGTATAACATGCAAGGGATGAACAAATCCATCGCCGAGCTGTTTTCAATGCTGAAAGTCGCTGAGGCAGACATCCAGAAGGAGTATCAAGTGTTGATGGTCAATAAAACTACCAGTTTCGAGAAAAATGGCAAGGGCAAGAAGGGTAACTCTAAGAAGGGTGGCAAGGGCTCATCCAGTGAAGAAACCCAAGGCTGGGCCCAAGCCAGAGACTGAGTGTTTCTATTGTAAGGGGAACGGCCACTGGAAGCGGAACTGCCCTAAGTAACTGGCAGACAAGAAGGGGGCAAACAACAACAACAAGCAAGGTATATGTGATATACATGTTATTGATGTGTACCTTACCAACTCTCGTTGTAGTGCCTGGGTATTTGATACCGGTTCGGTTGCTCACATTTGCATCTCTAAACAGGAACTACGGAATAAACGGAGGCTGGCGAAGGACGAAGTGACGATGCGCGTGGGAAATGGTTCCAAGGTTGATGTGATTGCCGTCGGCACGCTCGCTCTTCGATTACCATCGGGATTAGTTATGAACCTGAATAATTGTTATTTAGTGCCTGCGTTGAGCATGAACATTATATCTGGATCTTGTTTAATGCGAGACGGTTACTCATTTAAATCAGAGAATAAAGGTTGTTCTATTTATATGGGTAATATCTTTTATGGTCATGCACCCGAAGTAGGGGGTTTATTCTTATTGAATCTCGATAGTGATGATACAAATGTTCATAACATTGATGCCAAAAGATGTAGAGTTGATAACAATAGTACCACTTTCTTGTGGCACTGCCGTCTGGGTCATATCGGCGTGAAACGCATGAGGAAGCTCCATGCTGATGGACTTTTGGAGTCTCTTGATTTTGAATCACTTGACACATGCGAGCCGTGCCTCATGGGCAAGATGACTAAGACCCCGTTTTCAGGAACAATGGAACGGGCAAGTGACTTATTGGAAATCATACATACTGATGTGTGTGGCCCGATGAGTGTCACGGCGCGCGGTGGATATCGTTATTTTCTCACCTTCACTGACGACTTAAGTAGATATGGGTATATTTACTTAATGAAGCATAAGTCTGAAACGTTTGAAAAGTTCAAGCAATTTCAGAGTGAAGTTGAGAATCATCGTAACAAGAAGATCAAGTTCCTACGATCTGATCGAGGGGGAGAGTATCTGAGTTATGAGTTTGGCAATCACTTAAGAAAATGTGGAATTGTTTCACAGTTGACGCCACCTGGAACACCACAACGTAATGGTGTGTCCGAACGTCGTAATCGAACCCTATTAGATATGGTGCGTTCTATGATGTCTCTTGCCGATTTGCCACTATCGTTCTGGGGATATGCGTTAGAGACAGCTGCATTCACTTTAAATAGGGCTCCATCTAAGTCCGTTGAGACAACACCGTATGAACTATGGTTTGGTAAGAAACCTAAGTTGTCTTTTCTCAAAGTTTGTGGTTGCGATGCTTATGTCAAAAGGCTTCAGCCAGAAAAGCTCGAACCCAAAGCGGACAAATGTGTCTTCATAGGATACCCAAAAGAGACGGTTGGGTACACCTTCTATCTCAGATCCGAGGGCAAAGTGTTTGTCGCTAAGAACGGGTCCTTTCTCGAGAAAGAGTTTCTCTCGAAAGAATTGAGTGGGAGGAAGGTAGAACTTGATGAGGTTATTGAACCTCTGCTTCAACCAGAAAGTAGCGCAGCACAGAAAGATGTTTTTGTGGAGCCTGCAACGGTTGAAGAGGAAGCCAATGATGATGATCAAGAAGCTTCTGATCAAGTTACTACCGAACCTCGTAGGTCGACAAGGATACGCACTGCACCTGAGTGGTATGGTAACCCTGTCTTGGAGGTCATGTTGTTGGACAACAGTGAACCTACGAGCTATGGAGAAGCGATGGTGGGCCCGGATTCCGACAAATGGTTAGAGGCCATGAAATCCGAGATGGGATCCATGTATGAAAACAAAGTATGGACTTTGGAAGTATTACCTGAAGGGCGGAAGGCCATTCAGAATAAATGGAGTTTTAAGAGGAAGACGGACGTTGACGGCAATGTCACCGTGTATAAAGCTCGACTTGTGGCAAAGGGTTTTTCACAAGTTCAAGGAGTTGACTACGATGAGACTTTCTCACCCGTAGCGATGCTTAAAACCGTCCGAATCATGTTAGCAATAGCTGCGTATTTCGATTATGAAATTTGGCAGATGGATGTCAAAACAGCGTTCCTTAACGGTTTTCTTAAGGAAGAGTTGTATATGATACAACCGGAAGGTTTTGTCGATCCAGAGAATGCTGACAAAGTTTGCAAACTCCAGCGTTCCATTTATGGGCTGGTGCAAGCGTCTCGGAGTTGGAATCTTCGCTTTGATGAGGTGATCAAAGCGTTTGGGTTTGTACAAGTTTACGGAGAAGCTTGTATTTACAAGAAAGTGAGTGGGAGCTCTATAGCGTTTCTAATATTATATGTGGATGACATATTGCTAATTGGAAACAATATAGAATTTTTGGATAGCGTGAAGGGGTATTTGAACAAGAGTTTTTCGATGAAGGACCTCGGTGAAGCTGCTTTCATATTGGGCATCAAGATCTATAGAGATAGATCGAGACGCTTGATAGGACTTTCACAAAGTACATACCTTGATAAAGTTTTGAAGAAGTTCAAAATGGATCAATCCAAGAAGGGGTTCTTGCCGGTATTGCAAGGTACAAAGTTGAGTAAGACTCAATGCCCAGTAACTGCGGAAGATAGAGAAAAGATGAGTGTCATCCCCTATGCTTCAGCCATAGGCTCTATCATGTATGCAATGCTGTGCACAAGACCAGATGTCAGCCTCGCCATAAGTATGGCCGGAAGGTTTCAAAGTAATCCTGGTATGGATCACTGGACAGCGGTCAAGAATATCCTAAAGTACCTGAAAAGGACTAAGGAGATGTTTCTCGTTTATGGAGGTGATCAAGAGCTCGTCGTAAAGGGTTATGTCGATGCAAGCTTTGACACTGATCCGGATGACTCTAAGTCTCAAACCGGATACGTATATATTCTCAACGGGGGAGCGGTAAGCTGGTGCAGTTCCAAGCAGAGCGTGGTAGCCGATTCTACATGCGAAGCGAAGTACATAGCTGCCTCAGAGGCGGCAAAGGAAGGTGTCTGGATGAAGGAGTTCATGACAGATCTTGGAGTTGTGCCTAGTGCATTGAACCCAATGACTCTGTTTTGTGACAACACTGGTGCCATTTCTCTAGCCAAGGAACCAAGGTTTCACAAGAGGACCAGACACATAAAGCGACGCTTCAATTCTATCCGCGATTCAGTCAAGGAGGAGGACATAAGCATTTGCAAAGTACACACGGATTTGAATGTTGCAGATCCGTTGACTAAGCCTCTTCCACGGGCTAAGCATGATCAACACCAAGACTCTATGGGTGTTAGATTCATTACCTTGTAATGCTAGATTATTGACTCTAGTGCAAGTGGGAGACTGTTGGAAATATGCCCTAGAGGCAATAATAAAAGAGTTATTATTATATTTCCTTGTTCATGATAATCGTTTATTGTCCATGCTATAATTGTATTGATTGGAAACTTAAATACATGTGTGGATAGATAGACAAACTTTGTGTCACTAGTAAGCCTCTTCAGGACTAGCTCGTTGATCAAAGATGACCGCGGTTTCCAGGCCATAGACATGAGTTGTCGTTTGATAACGGGATCACATCATTAGGAGAATGATGTGATGGACGAGACCCAAACGTTAAACATAGCTTTTGATCGTATCAGTTATCGCTATAGTTTTCTGCATGTCAAGTATAAGTTCCTATGACCATGAGATCATGTAACTCACTGACACCGTAGGAGTGCCTTGTGTGTGCCAAACGTCGCAACGTAACTGGGTGACTATAAAGGTACTCTACAGGTATCTCCGAAGGTGTCTGTTGAGTTGACATGGATCGAGACTGGGATTTGTCACTCCGTGTGACGGAGAGGTATCTCCGGGCCCACTCGGTAATACGTCATCTCAATGAGCTCAAAGTGACTAAGTAGTTAGTCACGGGATTATGTATTATGGAACGAGTAAAGAGACTTGCCGGTAACAAGATTGAACTAGGTATAGAGATACCAACGATCGAATCTCGGGCAAGTAACATACCGACGAGACAAAGGGAACTGTATACGGGATTGCCTGAATCCTTGACATCGTGGTTCATCCGATGAGATCATCGAGGAACGTGTGGGAACCAATATGGGTATCCAGATCCCGCTATTGGTTATTGACCTGGGAGTGTCTCGGTCATGTCTGCATAGTTTCCGAACCCGCAGGGTCTACACACTTAAGGTTCGGTGACGCTAGGGTTGTTAGTGAGAACAGTGTATGGTAACCGAAGGTTGTTCGGAGTCCCGGATGAGATCCCGGACGTGACGAGGGTCTCCGGAATGGTCCGGGGACGAAGATTGATATATAGGATGAGAGTGAACGGAGTCCGGAAGTGTTCCGGGGAGCACCGGGGAGTCGTCGGATGATCGAAAGGGGTTTCGGGGGTCCCGGCAAGTGTTGCGGGCCCTCTGGGCCATAAGTGGGAGACGCAACAGCCCTCATGGGGCTGTGCGCCCCCCCTTGGGCCCTATCCACCTGCGCATGGGGGCTGGCCCCCCCTTAGGGAGCCGCACCCCAGAGTCCTTGGGGGGCAAGGCACCCTGGGGGGGCAAACCCTAGCCCTGGGGGCGCCGCCCCCTCCCATCTCCCCTTGGCCGCCGCCCCTAGGGGGAAACCCTAGGGCGCCTCCTCCCCTCTCTCCCCCCTATATAAAGAGAGGCAGAGGGAGGGCAGCCACACACGTTCGTGCCTTCGCGCTGCCCTCCCTCCACCGTAGAGATCTTCAACTAGACAGTAGTGCTTGGCGAAGCCCTGCTGGAATTCCTCCACCACCATCTCCACCACGCCGTCGTGCTGCTGGGTTTCTCCGTCAACTTCTCCTTCCCCCTTGCTGGATCAAGAAGGAGGAGACGTCCCCAAGCTGTACGTGTGAAGAACGCGGAGGCACCGTCTGTTCGGTGCTAGGATCTTCGGCGATCTGAATCGCGGCGAGTACGACTCCATCAACCGCGTTCTTGAACGCTTCCGCTTAGCGATCTACAAGGGTATGTGGATCCGACTCTCCCCTCGTAGATGCATCTCCTAGATTGATCTTGGTGAGCGTAGGAAAATTTTTGTTTCCCATGCAACGTTCCCCAACACTTTAGCTACTAAATTGATCACTAATCTTTGGAGGGGTCGAATATTAGAGTACACTCACGTATCATGAGTCGAGGATGCGCAAGGATAACCAAATCCCCATACACTCCTCCTCGGGGTACTTGTCTCTTTGTGAACCTCCTAATTAGATTGAGAGTTACCGATAATAAGTGCATGAGTTCTTCGGACGAGTATTCGAAAGTTGACACTTCCACCTATCCATATTTTTCTAGCCTCATCGGTACCGTGCATTGCCGTTTCTCACCTCGAGAGTTGGCGCATACTTCGCCGGTGCATCCAAATCCTTGGCACGATACGCTCTGTCATCATAAGCCTCATTATATCCTTCCTCAAAACAGCCACCATACCTACCTATTAAGGCATTTCCATAGCCTTTCCGAGATACATTGCCATGCAACATCCATCTTCTCATGACTTGATCTTCATGTCATACATGCTTTTTGCTTGATCGATGAGCCGAATGCTAGTTGGGCCTTGCCCTAATCATTGCTACATGGCGCGCTAGTATCATTGCATATCCTGCTACACTGGTAGAGGCATACATATGCATACATCATGATAGTTTCATTTTCTTTATGTTGAGTACTTTTGTAAAGTGTGAAAGATCTTCTATACTTCTTGTAATATATAGAGTGTTGCCCCTAAAGTGAGGAAAAGATCCCAAAGAGGACAAAATCAAAAGATCCCAAAGAGGACAAATGAGAGATAAATAGAAAGAGCCATTGAGGCCACAAAAAATAAAAAAAATTGAAAAAAAAAGAAAAAGAAATAAAAAGAGAGAAGGGGGCACACTACTATTTATTTTGAGAGATCCACACTCGTACTCCATCTTATACCTTGTACTCCATAGAGATTATCATTTATGCATATAGCTATGTGGGGACCTTTACACTATAGAACTTGGCTTGTATATTCCAATGATGAGCCTCCTCAAAAGAGCTCTAGGTCTTCTTGAGCAAGCAAGTCGGATGCACCCCCACTAGTCCCATTGGAGAGCTTACCTTAGCTCATATGTGCATCCGTTGCATGGCAATCCCTACTCCTCGCATCATATCTATCATTTGGCTTTCTCTCGCCGATGATTGTCCTCATTGATGTGAGCCTTTCGCACCTTTTTTGTCTTCCCCCTCTATCATTTCTCTCTTTGCCATCCTAAGTGTCGACTTTCTTGCTTACGCTCATCCATTGCATGAGTGCTCAAAATATCGAAAGGGAGTTGATCATTTTGACTTGTACCTGGCTGACGGTCTGGGGATAAGTCAAGATAAGATTCCAAAGAAGACCAAGTGTGAAACTTTAGTAGATTATGTTCTCAACAATACGAAAACTATGTTTTACTCTCTCATATATCCCTATCCCCTTTCTTGCACGCAAACACCATTTGGAGACATTCGAGTCACGGACAGCGAAAGCTCTTGCACCTTTATGTTCTTATGTTACTTGTTACAATGCTAATATAGACTCTTGCTTGTTATGACTTGAATTGGATTACATGCCTTGATTGCTTTACTTAGAAGTTCTTATATGGTCGATAGCATGTCACCACAGAAATTATGCTTGTTATCATTTACCTACTCGAGGACGAGCAGGAATTAAGCTTGGGGATGTTGATACGTCCAAAACGTATCTATAATTTCTGCTTGCTCCATGCCTCTTTTGTGTGATATTGCTATGATATTTATGCACTTCTATACACTTTTGATCATATTTGGACTAACCTATTAACTCAGTGCACCCGAGTGCCAGTTTCTGTTTTTTGCTGTTTTTGTATTTCAGGTTTCCCATTACTTAAATTGCCAGAAAAATTCCGGGAAAAATATATAAAAAATCAGCGCTCCAGAAGCTTCCACGCGCCAGAAGTGGGGCCAGAGGGGAGCCAGGGGCAGCCCAGGCGGCCTGCCCACGCGGCCCACCTCCTGGCCGCGCCGGGGGGGCACCTGGGCCCCCCTCTCCGCCTCTGGTGCCCCCCTTTGGCATATATTTACCTCGCGTCCCGAAACCCTCGAGGACAGAACCCTTTTTCGCGATCTCATCTCTGTTCCGCCGTCGCCGCGCTTCCAAGATCGGGAGCACCAGGAGAACTCTTCTCGGAACCCTGCCGGAGGGGAGAACCACCACCGGGAGCTTCTCCACCACAATGGACGCTTCCCGGATGAGTTGTGAGTAGTCTCCCTTGGACCATGGGTCCATGACCAGTAGCTATGTGATGTTCTCCTCCCCTCTTTGTTCTTCATCGATTAGACCTCGTGAGCTGCCCTACATGATCGAGGCACATATGTAATCTTTATGCTGTTGCTATGCTGAGTTTGCTGGGATCTGATTGATTATGAGATTATGTTCAGATTGTGTGTGAGTAATATATTTGATTCACCTTTTTTATATTTATGTTCTTGAGTAATTCTTGCATGTTCTCCGTTGCTATTTATTGCTTTGGCCGAGTAGTAGGTAGTAACTCCAAGAAGGAATGTTATGCTTGATTGTGGGTTCATGCCCCTCGATGACTAGTTTGAGTGACAGAAACATGAGTCTAGGGGATGTGCTGTTGCCACAAAGGGGAAAACAATGGTGCTTGTACTTGCGGGTGCAAGGATTGTTTACTTTACGCAAAGTTCTTTTAATGCAGTTGTCTGTTGCTTTGAGTTTACACTATGGGTGGGACTCGCAACTTAATACCAGCGAGATGTTCTGGATAGATATCTCAAGGTGGATGATTAGTAGTAGATGCAGATGGATTTTGGTCTACTTGCCTTGGCGTACCGCCCATGCTTTTGAGCCTCTACCTTTCTTACAGCATAGTTAGCATCGGTTTGCGCACATAATCCTGTCAATTGCCCAGCTGTAATTTGTTTACCTCGCTTAGCTGTTTTATCGTCTTTTGGGAGAGAGACATCACTAGTGAACATCATGGGACCCCGGTCCATATTACCATCACTGATCACACCGGCTATTTACTCACTGTTCTTATTTCCTAGTTGTAGTCATACCTATCACTATTATCTCTTGCATTTGATCCTTTGTAAACGACAAGGCCGGAGGGATTGACAACCTCTCTGTACCCATTGGGAGCAAAGTTATTTGTATCTGTGTGCAGGTCCTGTCAAGCAAAAGTCTCTGGCGCTATTGACACCTTCTTGTCGACCCTCGGAGTCTCACGGGATTCGATCCTTGGTATCTTTGCCAAGGGAAAACTGCCGCTACGCTACATCTCAAACCTTCCACTTGGGGTAACCAACGAGGGGCGAGAAGCCATCAGGCCACCCATCCCGGTTGGGCCCCTAGGCTCCGTGGGGGAAGTGACCAGCCCCTGGTGGGCTGGCGCACCACATGGGCCCCCCTCCCCATGCGCCTAGGGTTGAAACCCTAAGGGGAGGGGCGCCCCCCTTGCCTTGGGGGGCAAGATTGCCTCCCTGGCCGCCGCCCCCCCCCTGCAGATCCCATTTGCAGGGCATGGCGCACCCCCCTGGTCCCCTATATATATGTGGGGGGGAGAGGGCAGTCGCACCCAAGTCTCTGGCGCCTCTCCCCCTCCCGTCACACCTCATACTCCCTCCGCAGGGCGCCGGCGAAGCCCTGCAGGAATTCCCGTTGCATTCACCACCACGCCGTCGTGCTGCTGGATCTCCGACGACCTCTCCTCCCCCCTTGCTGGATCAAGAAGGAGGTGACGTTGCTGTACCGGACGTGTGTTGAACGTGGAGGTGCCGTCCGTTCGGCGCTAGATCATCGGTGACGAAGAACGCGAAGAGTACGACTACTTCATCCACGCTTCTTCGAAAGCTTCCGCTCGCGATCTACAAAACGGTATGTAGATGCACTCTCATATGCTCGTTGCTAGATGTCTCCTTAGATGGATCTTGGTGTAAGCGTAGAAATTTTTTGAATTCTGCTACGTTCCCCAACAGGAGTAATCAACACTACTAGCAACCAACAGGTACCAATCTGAGGTTTTGGGACAAAGATCGGATACAAGAGATTAACTAGGGTTTGAGAGGAGATGGTGCTGGTGATGATGTTGATGCATATTGACCCCCTCCCGATGAGAGAATCGATGGTGATGATGATGGTGACGATTTCCCCCTCCCGGAGGGATGCTTCCCCGGTAGAACAGCTCCGCCGGAGCCCTAGATTGGTTCTGCCTCGAGACAGCGGTGCTTCATCCCGAAAGCTTCCTTCTTACTGTTTCCAGGGCAAAAGACACCTTATAGCGGAAGATGGTGCTTCCAGGTGGCCCACGAGGCAGGGGCGCGCCCAGGGGGGTAGGGCGCGCCCTCCACCCTCGTGGACGGTGGGTGGCCCCCCTCTGGTGCTTTCTTCGCACAATATTTTTAATATATTCCAAAACTGACTTTCGTGGAGTTTCAGGACTTTTGGAGTTGTGCAGAATAGGTCTCAAATATTTGCTCCTTTTCCAGCCCAGAATTCCAGCTGCTGGCATTCTCCCTCTTCATGTAAACCTTGTAAAATAAGAGAGAAAAGGAATAAGTATTGTGACATAATGTGTAGTATATAATAGCCCCTAATGCAATAAATATTGATATAAAAGCATGATGCAAAATGGACGTATCATAAAGATCTTCGTAGAATATGTTGGAGCCAATATGAGCATCTAGGTTCCGCTTTTGGTTATTGACCGGAGATGTGTCTCGGTCATGTCTACATAGTACACCCGTAGGGTCCGCACGCTTAACGTTCAATGACGATTCGTATTATGAGTTATGTGTTTTTGATGATCGAAGATTGTTCAGAGTCCTAGATGAGATCGTGGACATGACGAGGAGTCTCGAAATGGTCAAGACATAAATAATGATATATTGGACGATGTTATTTGGACACTGGATGTGTTTCGGGGGTCATCGGATAAATATCAGAGTGTCGCGGGGTTATCGGAACCCCCGGGGGAACTAATGGGCCAACATGGGCCTTGAGAGAGAGAGAGAGGAGGGGCCTCTAGGGCTGGCCGCGCCCGCCCCCATGAGGAGTCCGAATTGGACTAGGAGGGGACGGCGCCCCCCTCTTTCCCTCTCCCTTTCTCCCTCTCCTTCCTTCCCCCTCTCTTCTCCTTGTTGGAAACCTAATAGGAATAGGATTGCTAGTAGGAATCCTACTTGGGGCGCACCCTATGAGGGCTAGCCGGCCTCCCCCTTGCTCCTCTATATACGGGGGCAGGGGCACCCTAGGACACACAAGTTAACAGTTTTATTAGCCGTGTGCGGTGCCCCTCTCCACAAATTCCACCTGAGGTCATATTGTCATAGTGCTTAGGCGAAGCCCTGCACGGATCACATCATCAACACTGTCGTGCTGATGGAACTCTCCCTCGTCCTCAACTGGGTCAAGAACTCAAGGGACGTCATCGTGTTGAACGTGTGCTGAACACGGAGGTGCCGTACGTTCGGTACTTGGATCGGTTGGATCGTGAAGACGTTCGACTACATCAACCGCATTACTAAATGCTTCCGCTTTCGGTCTACGAGGGTACGTGGACACACTCTCCCCGCTCATTGCTATGCTTCTCCTAGATAGATCTTGCATGATCGTAGGAAAATTTTGAAATACTACGTTCCCCAACATCGCCCCCCTTTCGTTCTCCTCTTCCCTCACCATTCCCTCCTTCCAATTCTAAGAAAAGGAAAAAAAGGGGGAATCCTAGTCCTGCTAGGAGTGGAGTCCTAGTGGGACTCCCCCCCATGGCGCGCCCCTTGGGCCGGCCGCCTCCTCCCCTCTTCCTTTATATACAGGGGCAGGGGGCACCCTAGAACACACAAATTATTCTCTTAGCCGTGTGCGGTGCCCTCCTCCATAGTGTACACCTCAGGTCATATTGTCGTAGAGCCTAGGCGAAGCCCTGTGCGATCTACTTCACCATCACCGTCAGCACGCCGTCGTGCTGCCGGAACTCTCTCTCCACCCTCTGCTGGATCAAGAGCTTGAGGGACGTCATCAAGCTGAACCTGTGCTGAACTCGGAGGTGCCGTACGTTCGGTGCTTGATCGGTTGAATCGCGAAGACGTTTGACTACATGAACCGTGTTATTATAATGCTTCCACTTTCGGTCTACGAGGGTACGTAGACACAGTCTTCCCGTCTCGTTGCCATGCATCTCCTAGATAGATCTTGCGTGATCGTAGGAATTTTTTTGAATTAAATGCTACGCTCCCAAGAGGATCGTCCTGGAAAGTAGGCTTGGGATCAAAGTAGTCTTTGTACAGTAGCTTTGCTTTGGGCACCCTATCCCGATTGATCACTCTTCTCCTTTTGATTGAGCCCTTGAAGTTGAGAATATGCTCCACTTGCTAGTCCATTTCCTCTTGTCGTAGTGCTTAGGCAAAGCCCTGCGTTGGTAACTTCATCAACACCGTCACCACGCCGTCGTGCTGAAGAAACTCTCCCTCGGCCTCAACTGGATCAAGAGTTCGAGGGACATCACCGAGCTCAACGTGTGTAGATCGCGAAGGTGTTGTATGTTCGGTGTTTGATCAGTTGGATCGCGAAGACGTTCGACTACATCAACCGCGTTACTAAACGCTTCCACTTTCGGTCTACAAGGGTACGTGGACACACTATCCCCGCTCGTTGCTATGCTTCTCCTAGATAGATCTTGCGTGATCGTAGGAAATTTTTGAAATACTGCGTTCCCCAACAGTTCTTTCCCCTATCCTGACCATCTCACCAACGGCATCTACAGAAGTACCAAGTGCAAGCATCCTCAGAGCTGTCGTGCACTTCTGCTTGACAGAGAAAGAGAGTTGTCCGCAGCAATCCCTTGTGAGCTTGAAGTAGTCGTCATGTGCCTCCACTCCCTTCACAATGTGCTAAAACAATGGTTCCGCATGCATAAATGGCGAAAAAATATGGATCATCCTGGAAAGTAGGCTTGGGAGTAGTCTTTGTACAGTAGCTTTGCTGTGGGCACCCTATCCCGGTTGATCACTCTTTTCCCTTTGATTGAGCCCTTGAAGTTTAGAATATGCTCCACTTGCCGGTCCATTTCCTCTTGCATGCTCATGCATGATCATGTCCACTTCTTCGTCCGAATCCAAGGAACTAAGGAACTCATCTTGAATCATTTGATCAAGCTCCGTCGGTCCATACTCCTAGTCCGATGAAGCATCGGAATGTATCGTTTTCCCTAAAAAGATCACAAAAAATCTGGTCAGACAGTGTGTCGAACAAATCAATCCCAAGGCGGAACCAGAGAATTGTCGGATATATCGTGGTGGCGTCGGGGCCGGCGGCGATGTCTCCCACGGCAAAGACCGTAAAGAGGACTGCTCTGCCGGAGCTGGCAGCGCAGAGGCTAGCTAGCAACGGCTGTGGAGCGCCCGCGGCGGCGAAGCTGCAAGACGGACGACGCAGAGAAGGAAGAAGAGAGGATATAGCAAATTGATCTGGCCGGCCTGGGGTGGATTTTGGGCAATTTGTGGTTGGGTCGGGCTGTCGAGTGCGACATGGCGTGCGTGCCCCGGCACGCCCATATACACCCCATATTTGGGCTGGATATGAGGGGTGCCGGTCCGCCAGGCGTTTCAGGCCCGTTTGTGACGTCCGTTTGAATAAAAATTTCGCGATCGAACAATGACCGGGCGGCTCGTCCGAACGTATGAGGCGGCTTTGAGGTGCCCGGCTGTAGATGCTATTAAGAACTTTAATTTCGAGGCTCATAGCCTTGCGAAGCACGTGGCAACTTTAGGTATAGGAGGCAAAATCTTGCTTGGTCATCCTTATGACCATATTTCTGTACCTATAAACATTTTTTTTTTGAAACTCAAACTTAATTCTTAATTAAAAGAGTACAGAAATTCCATCCGATATACAACTCCCAGAATGGATTCTGGAGGAGCTTGGTTTCATATACCATACACAATTTATTAGTGATCCCTTCTCTTGCTAAAGTATGAGCAGCCCTATTAGCATTTCTCCTAACCAAAGAAACTTTGAAATCCTGCCGCGTCCGTGGCATTGCCTTCACATCTTCAATCACCTATCAAGCAGCTGACAAGTTTCTTGCGGAGTCCTGAAGCATCCTCACAGCAGCTTGACAGTCCATCTCTGCGTGAAGTCTTTGAAAGTTTAGAACCATTGCAGTCTGAACCGCATGCTCAGCCGCACCAACAGATAGAAGGAAAGTGCATGCAGCCCCTCTGAACGCACTATCACGGTCTCTGTAGACCACGCCACCAGCCCCGCCGTCGCCCGTTTTAGTCGGTGCTCCGTCGACATTTGCCTTCGTCCACCCATTCTCCGGCGGCTTCCACGTTTCCTTTATCTCATGCTTCACCTGCACATGCTTACGCCCACACACAGCTGACTATTCCTCCATATAGTGTGCCACAGATTTAACAATCACTTGAGCAATTAAGTTTCGTGTGTTTGGTGGACCTGTAAATTTCCCCTAAAGCACACGGCGTATATAACTAACACTCCATTTCCCTTGCGGATAAATCCCTTCTCAAATACCAAGTCTCCGCCGGTGTTACATTCGCACGCCGCACACATTTTGGATACCAACGAACTAACTACACTCTCGCACAGCTAAACTGCATGCATTGCAACCCGCGTGCATGCAAGGCTATCGCCTAACAAATTGTCAGATGTTTCGTGAGGAGAGTACACAAGATATGGATCGACCCTAACGGAAATCATCTCTATCCTTATCCCAACGCATCATACTTCACCTGCATCCTCCTCTATATAAGCTGATCACAAACCACAAGTTCGTAGCACCACCATTCACACCCGGCAAGCCCAAACTAGTTCCATTCCATGGCGACATCCAAGTCCCAGCTTCTCGCCCTGTTCCTCGCCATCGTCCTGACCGCCGCCACGCCGCCGCCCTCGGAGGCCGCCGTCGTGCCTGCCAAGGCCCCTGCTCCCTCCGCCAACAACGATGTAGTAGCAAAACCACTGGCATGGTGTATGATTCCTTGCCTTCCGATCCTCCCACCCATATTGTGTGTACCACCGATATTCTGTCCGCCAACGCCGCCTAGCGCGCCGCCGCCGCCATCCCCTTTCAAGACGCACCCCAAGGAGTGCCTGCCGTCTCTGATGGGACTGATGCCATGCAAGGGCTTCCTCACCAACAGCACCGCGCCCAAGCCTCCGCGCCAAGGCAAGTGTTGTGACGGCGTCCGGTCACTCTTCCAAAACTTTCCCATCTGCCTTTGTCATGTATACACCGACGGCGAGCTCAACAAACTCATGGCGGCACCCGTGGATGGAGCCCAATTCTTTGGCCTCTCGTCGGCCTGTAACACCAGTCCAAGTGACTTTGTACCCTGCTACGGTAAGTCGTTATTGCTCTTGTTGTGTCGTAATACAAAATTTTCAGTGTATTATTGTGCTAGTTTTCTTATATATGTTGTGCTCATCTCTTATTATGAACGATCTTTTTTCATGGATCGGAGAGCAGACGTCCCACCGATGAGGGCCGCACCTACCCCTCCTAAAGCTGCTCCATAATCGGCTCAATGTCAGGTACTAACTGGTTTGTTTTCGCATAAACTGAATCATATTTTTTGTGGGTGATAGATTCATTCATCGTTGCATGAACTACCACGTATTTCTGTACTGTAAATTAACTTGTGTTTGTCCTCGTTTTGCAGAGCCATCGTCGTAGTAGCATTAAAGAGACAAGATGGTGGTAGCTAAAGATGCCGTAGGCTGAGATTTGTTATTATCATTCTTAGAAGATATAGTGCGAGTTTTTAGTTCGATTGGGAAGGATGTGCACCTTCATTTGTGTCAATCTCAGAGTCGTCTTTAGAAAATTCGTTCGTTATGAATGTCCGTGGTATGCATGCAATGCAATCATCAAAAGTGCACCTAGTTATCGAATTGTTTAATTCCTTGGGCTACTCTGCATGCTCTCCTGAGTCCTCACTATCCAGCGCTTAATTTATCTAAAACTATCTCGCGGAAAAAATGCTAGCACAGCTGATATATGTACTGCAAGAAGAAATATGATTCTCCCGGCCGGCCTGACCCCCGACCCGGAGGCCACCACGTACGAGCATGTGGTTTCGAGTGCTCCCGGAAACGGCGTGCGTCTTGCATCATCTCGCTCACCAAGCAACGGTTCGCGTGCATGCCGGTCCGCGTGCAACAAACTGACTGAACGGGAGTCAGTAGATTACAACTTCTGTTGTACTCAAAAATAAAATAAAAAAGTAGATTACAACTTCAGTCGTAGTAGTCACTCTCGGACTCGAGAAATATTCCAACATGATCCGTGCACATGAAAAGTGTCACAAATACGGTCTTGGATACGGCTCTGGCTGCGTACAACGCTGAGTCGGCTGCCACGAGTGTACATGTTGACTTGCAGACCAACCAGCGCTACCGGCTCGGGCCAGGGCCGAAGAGTCGACTGTCCATGTAAGCGACTACACACCTGCTACTTCCCTTTTAAACTGGTCGTTCATTTCCTAAGGCAAATCTTCCTCTTCGACTGCTCGTGGTGGGCGTGTGGGTTGGTTTGCAACCGCGTGTGTTCTTTGTTGACATGTGACACTGTTGTGGTCTCAAATACAGTGGTTAACTTAACCAGCGAGGCAGCGATGCAAACTCTTATAATTGAGCCCACAACTGACTTCTAACACCGTGTCACATCAGGAACGTCGAAATTCAAATTTTCAAACCTCAAATTCAAAGAAGCTTATAGTAACCTAAACAGATTAGCCTAACCTGGTGCGTACATTTATTGTTCCCTCTTTGGTGTACGGACTGCATCTTGATCTAGCACACGCTCATGTGCCTAACAGTTTACCAAGCATGCTTGCTAGCACTGCTTTGTTCAGGTCGGCCAACACCATGGGGTACAGCGGCGTCTTCACCAGAGTCGGCGACAGCAGCCGGTCCCTGCACTTCTCCACATTAGTTATCACGCGCGTGTACTCGGCGGCGAGGAACGTGAAGTGGCAGCTGGGGAGCGTCTCTTCCTCGATGGTGTCGATGGAGCTGTCCGCCGGTGCGTAGTCCTCCATGCACGCTTCGTAGGCGTGCCTCTGCTTGCGGGGGAGCGCGGAGTTCTGGCTGAGCTGGTCGCCCATGGCGATGGTCGTGTTGTCGAAGGAATTCGCGGTGGCGTGCGCTGCGAGGATCGCGTATGCGGTGGCCCTCTCCACGTGCGACGGGGACATGTCGACATCGCCTTCGCGCATCGTGCGGATGCAGAGGTCGTACATGAGCTTCGTGCCACACGCCTTCTGGCAGGCGGCCACCGCGCCCAGCGACGGCACGTCGGGGCAATCCATCAGGGCGGCTGCCACGCGAATGCGAATGGGTACTAGGACGAGGAAGAAGAGAATGATCTTCGCCATAGCCATACAGCACACGGCGTTTCTTGCTAGGGAGATATGCTTTGCTGTCCGAGCTAGCAAGAACAGCATTGCACTATTTGTAGTAGGACGTGCATTTAAAATCTTTCAAAAAGACGTTATGCATCTAATTAATTGATTTAATTCGGAAACCGACGACAGCATAAATTTGAAAATCAATTCGTTAATGACACTAATTAGTCAGAAGTTACTTACATGCACAATTAAATAGGACCGTATAAATTAGTAGTGAATATTTTGGCACTGAATAAATCTGAAAACCAAGCCATTTATTTAATTAATTAATTAGGCATGGAGATAATTAAAAGTGGGCCTTTTTCAATTAGACGTATAATTAATGAATTAATTAGGCAAACAATTAATTAGCACCACGGATAGGAAAATAATTACTCTACACCCTGCAATTAATTAATTAGGCACGCAGATAATCGCCTCAAATCAATTTGAAAGCTCTCGCCCATTGACGACTGTAAGCAAGCTTTCAGCGACATGGTCCACCAGTGCTTACCAACATGGAAAACGACCACCATGCCCTGGTGGCATGGGAAACAAGCAGTCATCAATATGGATGATGGCCATGCTATGTAGGACATCCACACGCTGATGATTGTTGCAAGTAAGGGCAACAGGTGCTCGAGGACGAGATCGACGGTCGAGTGCTCGAGGACGACCACGACCAAGCGCTAACAGTGGAGGGCTCCGACCGCACCTTCAAGCACGCCATTGATTTTCTTAAGAAAAGACAATGACCCCTGGCACCTTCATCCAGGAGATGCATGCTACCATTTATTAATTATTCACGTAGACCTTAAAAAACGTATATCAATATGTCTGAATCCGCCATCTTGGAAACATTTATCGGTACTTCTATCCACTTGATGAAGGGGTGCAGAAATGCTGAGTCGAGTAGCCAGACCTCTCACCTAAGCCTAACATCTAAAGCCGGAGGCCCCAACCAAGTCACATGCCGGATTTGGATTACAAACCGGTCCGGCGCACTCTTATGTGTCATCACCGCCGTCTTCCGCAGATCCATCTTCAGAGCAGATACTAAGACACCGACAATGCCATGTCTCTCTGCCATCGCCACCACCATGATGCCGGCCAGACATGCTCCTCCTCCTGAAAGCACATCGCTGAAAATTTTGAAATAAATTCAATAATAATGCGAGCACCAAGATTTGAACCCGGTATGTGGCAGGAACTAAAAACTGGAAAAAGAAAAATAGGAAATATATATAAAAGAAACATGAAAAGGAGGAAAAATGAAAAAACAGAAGAGAAAAAAACGGTAGAGAAAGACCGAAACCTTCTCAAAACCGGAGTACCATCCTACATTGCAGGACCCATAGTGCCAGCGCTGTACCGTGTTTGCCCGACCGACTCCACAATATGCTTGGAGTATGAATTGCCATATAATAACCCTTGAGATAAAAATATAATTAATTCCACGGAACCACGACAATGCAAAGCGCGTGTTATTCTCAAGTGATCCACTATACCCTGATCTGCCACTAGCATTGGAGTATCTCTAACCAATCCTTGATAAAGCATTAGCGGAGGATAAATTCAGTTTTTCTCCTCTAACCAGCACCAAACAGGTCCCTCACAAGCTTTAGAGTGGGGTAATTTTTGCTCCAGTCGCCTCTCGATCCCTAAATATACTGTAGTGGGCGTGAGGGCGCAGTCAAGGGCGTGTGAGGCCAACCCTGGCTTGGCCACGGCGGCAGGCTGGAACGGCATCGCGACGCGGGCGTGTGTAGCAAAGGGTTGCGTAAGCCTTGCGGGCACTGCGGGAGAGGGGCATGAGGGCCGGAGTGTATGCATGGGACACGTACAGGAGAGGAAGAGGCGCCAGACTGTCAAGCTTCGAAGCTCTGGCTATGGCAGCCATGACGAAGTCGAGCGGGACGACACGCAAACGACGGGAAACAGAGCATGAGAGGCAGGAAGAGACGCGGGTCACCTTGGGGTAGTCGATGGTGAGTTCGGTGAGGGTCGAGGAACGGGGGAAGCAGAACGACGATGAGAGTGAGGTGGAGCGGTGGTGGCTGGAGCTCGACATGCAGTAGACGGAGGCGAGGTAGAGGAGGTGACCTATGCGTTGTTGCCTCCGGGGCAGACAAAGCCAGCGTCAGCGAAGAACAGGGACATGGCGGCACATCATGGGATCGTTGATGACGCTTCCTCCTCGTCCTGACGTGGTCACCATCGTTGCGCGGAGATGCATAGCAAGTGTTCAACGAAATGTATGAACAAAGTGTAAGTTTTAGGGACTTGTGTTTAGGAGTTCCGTCGCAAACCACACTTTTTTACAGGAGCAAATATAACTTCCCTAAAAGATACTCAGTGGTTTACTCTAAATTATAAGGGGTCGATGAACAATGCTTTGTAATCATACTTGTGAAACTAGATATGTAGCGGTGTAGCCAAACCCCGCATATTTATTGATTGCTCCTTTGTGTACATATAGTCATACTTATTGAAACCACACTTTCTAGATCGGCCTTATGCTCATATAGTCATATGCCTAGTAATTTACCATCAAGCAAGTGAATCAACAGTAATTTGTATCGGTCAGCCCAAACAATGTTGTACAACGTCGTCGACTTCAGAGGCGTCCGCATTAGCCGGATCCAACAACTCTCCAAGCTCTTCACCCCACGTGCGAATTCGTCGGGGACCCCCTCGAAGCGGCAGCTGGGTAGCATCTCGTTGCCGACACGGTCGATGGAGCTTCTCGCCACGACGTAGTCGTTCAGGCACCCCTCGTAGGCGTCCCTCTCTTGGCTGGAGAGTGTGGTGTTCTGGCTAAGCTGTTTCCTCACGGTGAGCTGTGTGGCGTCCAAAGATTCCATGGCAAACCGCGCGGCGAGGATCACGTATCCGGTGGCGCCCTCCTTGTGTGACCCAGATATTTCAACGCCGCCCCAGATCATCACGTCGATGCATAGATCTTGCAACAGCTTCGTGCTGCATGACTCGCCGCACGCAGAAGACCCGTCAAGCGACGGCACGCCAGGGCAGTCCGTGCGTGCGGTAGCTTTGCAAAAGGGCGCAAGGACGAGGAGGAGGAGAATGATCTTCGCCATAGCCATAGAGTGTGAGCCTCTCTCTCTTCGTGGGGGAGATGTTTCTTTGTGAAGTGCGAGTATAATATATGCACATATCATTAGCATTATTTGATTGTGTGTGTTTTAATGTATTAATTTATTTGATTTAATGAATGACGTGGACCAGCATGGCAAGATAGAATGCATTGCATGCGCATGACAAATGGGAGAATATATGGTATATTTAAATTAACATTTGTATATTTCGCATTAATATTCAATATTTTCTACATAAATGATAGAGTGTCTGAATGATATGTCTAGTACAAGTGGTGTGTAAATGATATTCTACATAAATTAACATTTTTCTATCAAGTCGTTCTTTCTTCCTCTCGAAGGAAAAGGCGATCTCTCTAGCGCCCATCGCCAGGGAGTTCCTCCGCCGCCGTCCTCTGGCGGCTCCCCTCTCGTCGACGATGAGGGGGTGGAGGTTGTCGGATCCATGCGGGGTGGATAGTTTTAAGACAAAGTAGCTTAGTTTTTAGGCTCGTCATTGTCTTGGCTTCGGCGGAGGCAATGGTGGGGCACAATAAAGTCTTTTTAGATCCTACTCCGAGGAGGCGATCAGTCATATGGTTGGGGATGAATTTATAATCCAGTCTGTTCAAACAAGGATGTTGCCGCGGCAACGGTATCCGCATGGTGGACATGTGTCCTCGGGCTCAGCCATTGCGGCAACGTTTTCTCCAACACCGACACGAAGCTTGGGAGGTAGTCCAAGAGCGGATGCAGATTATGGTCTGCATCGGTGGTATCTGGAAGATGGTGTTTCGTGTGCTGGGTTTGTGGTATGTGGTTGGCAGGTATGATTTCCCCCTCCGACATCTTAATCTTGTGGGGGTGCCAGATCTGGAGTTCGATGGCGTGTCCAGGGTTTTGCCCAGTCTGATTCATTCAACAGTCATGGTTTCCCCTTTGGTGAGCCATCTTGGAGGCCCGCAAAGCTGCATATCAGCGATGGAGCCACATCGAGCTCGGGTATGAAGGTGATCCCTCATTTTTTGTTTGATGATTGTTGTGGTGGTGCCAGAGGTAGGTGACAGACGTTGGAGTCAATCTCAGAGGTTTATTTAGTCCAGTTTGTAGTTTTACTTCTTAGCTAGCATTCCTCTGTGCAAAGTTTAGTGTTTTGCTATTTTTTCAATTTTGCCAAGTCGGTGTGTACGTGACATGTACTATGATTTTTATAATATAAATAAGACATGTATTACCATTGCGGCAATACACTATGGTTGAGCATATTGTGATACCGTGCAATACATTATTGTTGAGCCGCAGAGGAGTGTAAATATTCCATTTTTATGTTTAGAGTATCAATGACTAGATTTTCAAATACGAAATCAAGAATTTTAGGAGACCTTAATTTTCGCACGCAGAATTGGGCGCGGGGATTTCTTCATTCAACATGCTTTCATACTCTCTCACCGTCACATGGGGGGAACCCACACCGGCACCAGCGCCTGCTCACCAGCCTCCTCCCCCTCACCTCATCGCCGCGTGAGGAGCCCGCCGGCGAAGCCCGAAGGCTCCAGGGAGGGTGGCTGCTGGGAAACTCTCAGTGTGGCCCTCGAGAGAATCTCACGGGAAGGCCTGTTGTAGGATCAAAAGTATGTCTAGAGGGGGGCGGGGGTGATTAGACTACTTGACCAAATAAAAACTTAGCATTTTCCCAATTTTAATTCTAGGAAGATTTTAGTAACTTAGCACAAGTCAAGCAATCTTCCTACACATGCAATTCTATAGTTGTAGCAGCGGAAATCAAATAATTGCATATGAAGGTAAATGGAGGGGTTTGGCGATTGTAAATGCAAGTGTAGACATGGATGTTTTTGGCGTGGTTCCGATAGGTGGTTTATGGCTTCTCGCCCCTCGTTGGTTACCCCAAGTGGAAGGTTTGAGATGCAGTGTAGCGGAAGTTTTCCCTTGGCTATACCAAGGATCGATTTCCCTGAGACTCCCAGTTTCAACAAGAAGGTGTCAACTGCTAACGGTGCCAGATATTAGCAATCAACGTGGACCTGCACACAAATACAAATAACTTTGCTCCCAACGAGTACAGAGAGGTTGTCAATCCCTCCGGCCTTGTAGTTTACAAAGGATCAAACGCAAGTGATAATAGTGATAGGTATAATTGCAATAGTAAGTAAAAGCGGAAAAGTAAATAGCAGATGTGATCAATGATGGTAATATGGACCAGAGTCTCATGATGTTCACTAGTGATGTCTCTCTCCCAAAATACGATAAAACAGCTATGTGAGGTAAACGAATTACAGCTGGGCAATTGACAGGACCATGTGCGCAAACCAATGCTGACTAAGTTGCAAGAAAGGTAGAGGTTCAAAGCATGGGCGGTACGCCGAGGTAAGTAGACCGAAATTTATCTGCATCTACTACTAATCATCCACCTTGAGATATCTATCCAGAACATCTCGCTGGTATTAAGTTGCGAGTCCCACCCATAGTGTAAACTCAAAGCAACAGACAACTGCATTAAAATAACTTTGCGTAAAGGAAACAATCCTTGCACCCGCGGGCACAAGCACCGTTGTTTTCCCCCTTGTGGCAACAGCACATCCCCTAGACTCATGTTTCTGTCACTCAAGCTAGTCATCGAGGGGCATGAACCCACAATCAAGCATAACGTTCCCTCTTGGAGTCACTACCTACTACTTGGCCAAATCAATAAATAACAACGGAGAACATGCAAGAATTACTTACGAACATAAATATAAAAGAGGTGAATCAAATATATTACTCAAACACAATCTGAAAATAATCTCATAATCCATCGGATCCCAGCAAACTCATCATAGCAACAGCATAAGGATTACATATGTGCCTCGATCATGTAGGGCAGCTCACGAGGACTAATTAGTGAAGCACAAGAACGGGAGGAGAACATCACATAGCTACTGGTCATGGACCCATGGTCCAAGGGAGACTACTCACAACTCATCCGGAAGGCGTCCATGATGGTGGAGAAGCTCCCGGTGGTGATCCTCCCCTCCGGCAGGGTGCCGGGAAGAGTTCTCCTAGTGCTCCCGATCATGGAAGCGGCAGCGGCGGCAGAACAGAGATGAGATCGCGAAAAAGAGTTCCCGTCTCGATGGTTTCGGGAGACGCTTTAAATATATGCCAAAGGGGGGCATCAGACCAGGCTCGGGGGGCCCAGGCGCCCCCCCGGCGCGGCCCGGGGGGG
>LR738710.1:8382404-8436201 GCA_902687465.1 Secale cereale | reverse complement strand
GGGGGGGGGGGGGGAGGGCGCCACCAGGGCGCATGGGGCCCTGGTGGTCCCCCTCCGGCTGTGCTTCGGGTGCCTGGTAGCTTCTGGAACGCTGATTTTTCATATAATTTTTCTGGATTTTTCTGGCAGTTCTCGTAATGTGAAAACCTGAAATACAAAAACAGCCGAAAACAGAAACTGGCACTGGGGTGCACTGAGTTAATAGGTTAGTCCAAATATGATCAAAAGTGTATGGAAGTGTATAAATAACATAGCAATATCACCCAAAAGAGGCATGGAGCAAGCAGAAATTATAGATACGTTTTGGACGTATCAACATCCCCAAGCTTAATTCCTGCTCGTCCTCGAGTAGGTAAATGATAACAAGAATAATTTCTGTGGTGACATGCTATTAACCATATAGGACTTTTTCATAGTCATATGAGAAAAGCTTACTGAGACAATGAATCTATAGTAATTAAGTTGCCTCATGAGAAAATCACAAAGAACTGAAAGTTTTACAATATGATACTGAAACATCAAATAGATTTGTAATGAACATGATGTGCAAATATGATAGAGTGATATCTCGCTTGCCCCCTTTAGCAAAGCAAAACATAGATGCAGGGGCACCTCCAAGGTTTAAGTGATGACTAGATACAATGATTTCAGAATAAACTATATCACAATCATGCAAAAGACAATGCTACTTTGGGACAGTGCACATTACACTCAGAATGACAATCATGCTCTCAGTAGTTGGTGCTTTTAAAAGAAGGTGGAGACTCTCGAACCGTGGCTTTTGTTGGCAAGGTTGAAAACCCGTAATCAGAAACAAAGACAAAATATGTACTAGAGCTCTTGGTTTTAAAACAGAGGTAATAATTTTTTTTAGATCATGCATGTTTCGTCAACGAATGCTAGCAGACAACTCAATCACTTCTTGAGATGGACAAGTTTCGAGGAACGGCTCCCGAATGAGGACGATCACATCCTCTTAATATCCTTTGTTTATCACTGCCAAAGTTTTCTGATTTCTCATGAACAAAGCGTGAAGGAGGGTTTGTTTGTTATATTATCTTTTTGAGCCGGGCGCACTCAATGCCAGTTCCTTCTCGTATTATGGGTTTGCACATTATACATGCAATCCGGGGGTGAAGCTTGTCCAACTTAAAAAGATCATGAATTAACCACTACTTCCTCATGAACTTACAACAGAGGCACAAAATAGGAATGCTTTTCTTTGAATAATTTCGAGATAGTACATGCAAGTCTCCGTTAGGAATGGCAGGTAAATACCATGTAGGAAGGTATGGTGGACTCATATGGCATAACTGGTATAAAAGAATGTGGATGCACAAGCAGTCAGTCCGCTTAGTACATGCGAAGGTTAGCAAAAGACTGGGAGCAACCAACTAAGAGAGCAATGACGGTCATAATCATGCAGAGCGACAAAGCAACATTGAATCAGGCATGGAAGTTATATCGCTACTCAGAAACAAAAGATCATAAAGGCTTGACAGACTTTCTTTACAGTCTTAAATATGCGTGAGCATACGCCAAGTCAATCAAAATAAATTCTTTGAAGGAAGATATTACTAAACCATACCACATCATAGGCAAACAAACCGTGTTGGTACTCCAATAACACATTGGGAACCCCCAGCTATTTGAGACTAACCATAAGAAAACATGAACTACTAAGCGCCATTATGCACGTAGCATCTTTATCATAGACATATCAACCAATGCAACGGAAGCAAACTCTCTCTTAATAAGATAAACATGATAACTAAAGAGAGTTCAAGCAACCAACTAAACAAAAGCTCTTTAAAAAGATAAGCATGAAAACTGAGAGCTGAACATGATAGTAGCTATTAAAAGACAAAGAACACACACAACAAGGATAGACATGAAAATTCTATGTTATGTTCTAGGTAGAAGTGGAGCGTGTTTCTCTCCCACATAAAGAAAGCTGAGTTCCGACTCATTATGAAAAGCTAAAAGAAAACTAAAAAGGAACTACAAGCAAGACGCTCCAAGCATAGCACATAACACATGAAGTGATTAAAATATAGTGGAACAAAAGACGAACTGAAAATGTTGATGGAGAAGGGGATGCACGGGGGCATCCCCAAGCTTAGACGCTTGAGTCTCCTTGAATATTTCTTGGGGGTGCACGGGGGCATCCCCAAGCTTGAGCGTTTGACACTCCTGAATATTTTTATCATCTTCCCTCGCACACTTGAAAACTCCCTTAATACATAACTCATCAAAATCTGATTAGCGAGGTTAGTAGCCATAATGAAATAATTGTTCCTTGCTGGAAATAAAGATATTCTTGAAGTTCTACTGTTTCTCAAGATTGCCAAAAGGTTTTTGCAAAGAAAAAACAAGCTCTAGGTTTGCAAAATGAAGGAAATGCAAAACAGGACAGAATCTGTGAAAAACAGAACAACAGGTAGTAAATGATTTTTTCGGGGCACTTCTGCAACTCTAATAAAAAAACTCAGAACAGATGCACGAAAGACAATTGTATAGAGCACGCTGTCGAAACAATTCAGACCAAAAAGATGATCTGCTGATTTTATACGAATTTTTCTATCCAAGGACAGAATCTGTTTCCTGGACAGCACGTCACAACTTTTGAACTTTCTTGCAATCTGAGGCTAAAGTTGGCACAAAGTTGAAAAGGAAAGATACAATGATGATGCTACTGTAGTAACAAACATCAAGACCACTAAAAACTGAAAGAACAAACTGAAAGCAAAGATACCAAGGGTTGTCTCCCTAGAGCTCTTTCTTTATAGCCATAAAGATAGGCTTAAGACTTTAATGATGCTCTCGTAGGAATAAGAGTTGAAGAACAAAAGAGAGCATCAAGAAGCAAATACCAAACACATTTAAGCCTAACATGCTTCCTATGCATAGGAATATTGCAATACAATAATTCATTGAAGCACAAAGCAATAAGCATAGGAAGACAAAACAAGTGCAGCTTCAAAACCTTCAACATAAAGAGAGGGAACTTGATATTATTGAAATATCTATAAGCATATGTTCCCTTCTCATAATAATTTTCAGTCGGATCACGAATAAACTCAACAATATAAGCATCACATAAAGCATTGTTACCATGATCCACATGCAAAAAGGTGTCATTACTCTTCATATAAGCAAAATCTTTCTTATTAGGAATAGTGAGAGTAAAGCAATCATAACCATCATGGTAATCATTGTATTTAGGAGGCATATCATAATCATAATAAATTTTATCCTCAATAGTAGGTGGACTGAAAACATCATATTCATCATTGTAATCATATATAGGAAGCAAAGTATCATCAAAGTAAATTTTCTCTTCAAAAGTTGGGGGACTAAAAATATCATGTTCATCAAACGTGTCATCCCAAGCTTAGAGTTTCCATGTCATTAGCAATATTGATATTCAAAGAAAGCATACTAATAACATCACCACCATCATGATTGTTATGCAAATAATAAAGTTCCATAGGTTTTTAAATTTTCTCTTCAAACACATCATGTCCCAAAGCAAGGTAGAGCTTATAAAGCTCTCTCATATTTTTGTTGTTTTCCATTAAGCAAAACTAGTGAAAAGACAAATGAAACTGAAAGGTAAACTAACAAGACTAAAAAGCAAAGATAAAAGATAGCGTGCAACTCCCCTATCTTGAAGAGTGGAGTCCCCGGCAATGGCGCCAGAAAACTTTGCTTGATGGCTTCTCGCCCCTCGTTGGTTACCCCAAGTGGAAGGTTTGAGATGCAGTGTAGCGGAAGTTTTCCCTTGGCAATACCAAGGATCGATTTCCCTGAGACTCCCAGTTTCAACAAGAAGGTGTCAACTGCTAACGGCGCCAGATATTAGCAATCAACGTGGACCTGCACACAGATACAAATAACTTTGCTCCCAACGAGTACAGAGAGGTTGTCAATCCCTCCGGCCTTGTAGTTTACAAAGGATCAAACGCAAGTGATAATAGTGATAGGTATAATTGCAATAGTAAGTAAAAGCGGAAAAGTAAATAGCGGATGTGATCAATGATGGTAATATGGACCGGAGTCTCATGATGTTCACTAGTGATGTCTCTCTCCCAAAAGACGATAAAACAGCTATGTGAGGTAAACGAATTACAGCTGGGCAATTGACAGGACCATGTGCGCAAACCAATGCTGACTAAGTTGCAAGAAAGGTAGAGGTTCAAAGCATGGGCGGTACGCCGAGGTAAGTAGACCGAAATCCATCTGCATCTACTACTAATCATCCACCTTGAGATATCTATCCACAACATCTCGCTGGTATTAAGTTGCGAGTCCCACCCATAGTGTAAACTCAAAGCATCAGACAACTGCATTAAAAGAACTTTGCGTAAAGTAAACAATCCTTGCACCGGCGGGCACAAGCAACGTTGTTTTCCCGCTTGTGGCAACAGCACATCCCCTAGACTCATGTTTCTGTCACTCAAGCTAGTCATCGAGGGGCATGAACCCACAATCAAGCATAACGCTCCCTCTTGGAGTCACTACCTACTACTTGGCCAAAGCAATAAATAACAACGGAGAACATGCAAGAATTACTTACGAACATAAATATAAAAGAGGTGAATCAAATATATTACTCAAACACAATCTGAACATAATCTCATAATCCATCGGATCCCAGCAAACTCATCATAGCAACAGCATAAGGATTACATATGTGCCTCGATCATGTAGGGCAGCTCACAAGGACTAATTAGTGAAGCACAACAACGGGAGGAGAACATCACATAGCTACTGGTCATGGACCCATGGTCCAAGGGAGACTACTCACAACTCATCTGGGAGGCGTCCATGGTGGTGGAGAAGCTCCCGGTGGTGATCCTCCCCTCCGGCATGGTGCCGGGAAGAGTTCTCCTGGTGCTCCCGATCTTGGAAGCGGCGGCGGCGGCGGAACAGAGATGAGATCGCGAAAAAGAGTTCCCGTCTCGAGGGTTTCGGGAGACGCTTTAAATATATGCCAAAGGGGGGCATCAGACGAGGCTCGGGGGGCCCAGGCGCCCCCCCGGCGCGGCCCAGGAGGGGCGCGCCACCAGGGCGCCTGGGGCCCTGGTGGTCCCCCTCCGGCTGTGCTTCGGGTGCCTGGTAGCTTCTGGAACGCTGATTTTTTATATAATTTTTCTGGATTTTTCTGGCAGTTCTCGTAATGTGAAAACCTGAAATACAAAAACAGCCGAAAACAGAAACTGGCACTGGGGTGCACTGAGTTAATAGGTTAGTCCAAATATGATCAAAAGTGTATGGAAGTGTATAAATAACATAGCAATATCACCCAAAAGAGGCATGGAGCAAGCAGAAATTATAGATACGTTTTGGACGTATCAGTGGTGCTATCGTACATTCACGTTGATGGAGACTTCAACCCAAGAAGGGTAAAGGCTGCGCGAGTCCATAGAGGGCTCCACCCACAAAGGGTCCATGAAGAAGGAACCTTGTCTATCCCACCATGGTCATCACCCATGAAGGACTTGCCTCACTAGGGTAGATCTTCACAAAGTAAACGATCTCCTTGCCCTTACAAACTCCTTGGTTCAACTCCACAATCTTGTCGGAGGCTCCCAAGTGACACCTAACGAATCTAGGAGACACCACTCTCCAAAAGGTAATAGATGGTGTGTTAATAACGAACTCCTTGCTCAAATACTTCAAATGATAGTCTCCCCAACACTCAAACGGCTCCTCACAGATTTGGATATGGTGGAAGAAAAGATTGAATGGTAAGCAACTTGGGGAAGGCTAGAGAACAAGATTTATGTGGTAGGAATGGAATATCTTGATCTCAACACTTGACTAGGTGGTTCTCTCTCAGAAAATGAGTAATGGAAGTGTAGGCTTGTTCTGATGGCTCTCTTCACGAATGAAGAGGGGGTGGAGGGGTATATATAGCCTCCACACAAAATCCAACCGTTACACACATTTTGGCCAACTCGGTGGGACCGATTCAGTGAACTCGGTCTGACCGAAGGGTTCAAATATATGAACATTAGGTATCTCGGTGGGACCGACTAGGAAATCTCGGTGGGACCAAAGTCTAGGGTTAAGTCATCAGAGAGCTGGCAAGGTAAACTCGGTGTGACCGATTAATGAACTCGGTATCACCGAAATAAATTAACCTATAAGAGTGAGTTTATGGAACCATCTCAGTGAGACCGAAAGCCTATATCGGTGAGACCGAAATGTTAGGGTTTGTGGCTCTGGCTAAGTCAAAGGAAACTCGGTGGGACTGGATATGAAAAATCCGTGAGTCCGAGTTTGGCATTTTGGTTTTGACTTGTTTGGAGTGGAGAGGTTGTGTGATGGTTTTGGAGCATATCATCAAGCATTGTGAGCAACCAATTCGTTAAGCAACACATCATCCTCTTTTAATATATTGACTTTCCTAAGGACTCAGTGTGATCTTGGATCACTAAAAGTGAAAAGGTAGAGTCTTGAGCTTTTGCCAAACTTGCTTCCTTAGCTTTTGAGGGGTCCACAACTCCACAATAGCCTTGCCATTCATTGAACTTCCCTGAAATATTTAGCGTGAGGAATCATTAGTTCAATGAGCTATATGTTGTTATAAATTACCAAAACCACCCGGGGATTAGTTGCACTTTCAATATCCCCTTTTTTGGTAATTGATGGCAACATATAGATCAAAGCTTCGACAAATGATAAAATAAATAAATATATCGTAGCTTTGAGAAGAATGTGATAAGAAAGAGCTCCCCATAAATGTGTCCATTATTAAGTATTTGCGTTTGAATGCAAATGCACAACTATATATGATCTTGGGTCACATCTCACACATCACATACATCTTGGTGGAGCACTCAAAAGGATAATAAGTGAGTAACAAGTACTCATCACCAAGGCAATTGCACATGATCACATAGAGATATGATCTAAGCAAAGTATGATCATCACAACCATAAATGTAGCATCTCTCGCACACAAGTATCATCAAAGCAAATCACCAAAAGATAGTAGCAAAAACCAAATGCAATAAAAAAACAAAACTCTCTCTCTCTCTCTCGAAGCCTATATGATCTATATATATTTATCCCCCTTTGGCAACAAGTTACCAAAAAGTTCAAAATATACATAGGCTATGTGTCTCTCTAGGCATCTCCTGGAGCTCCTGAAGGGGTCTTCTGGCTGTTGTCTCCAGTGTGCGTAGCTGGCATGGAGAGAACTCTTTCTGCAAACATATCAGCTGATGTCTGAGGGGCTAGTGGAGTTGATGCATGTGTGACTCCTTGGGCAGCATTAGCTTGGGCAGTCTAAGTGGGTCTCATGTCTCCCACTAACACTGTCTCAGTCCTCCGTCCTCGGGGCACCTTTTGAAATCTGGTAGCATCATCCTCATCACTGTCAGTACTCACTCCAGTAGCAACTCTTGCTTTGTCTGTATCTCGCTTGAGCTTCTGCACGATGGTATGCACTTTTGTCACCTTAGTATCAAGAGAGTGGAACTTATCTTCAATGATCCTCTCTAGGCTAGCTTGATTCTGAGTCAGGGTGGCCAATCCTTTCTCCATCCTCATTGTAGCTTCAAGAAGATATGTGATATGGTCACTCTTTGACTTTAGGCTTGAAATGTTGACTGCCTGGGTTGAAGCTTGAGCTTGCTGAGCAGCTTGTTCCTTCCTGTATGCCTTTGATGATTGTGCAGATGAGGGGTGTGTAGGGTCCATCACCACCTCATTATCCTCAAATTCAGGTCTTAGGAGCAAGTGCCTCCTATCAAGCAGATATGTATCTGTGCCCACTCTAGAGTTGATGAGTATCTGAATACGTGGGGCATACCCACAAGATCTCGCCTGGTCAGAAGTTGTCCTCTTGATTGTCTCTACAAGCAGACTCATGACCTTGAACTTCTCTGGCACATCATAGTGGTGAAACAAGTTAATGGAGTGTCCTCTGATCATCCTATTATCTCCAGACTTTGGCAGCAAAGTGTGTCTCAGAATTGTGTTGATGGTGCCAAGTCCAGCCAATAGATAGTACACTGACCCAAACTTGAATTGACTCTTGTATTCATTGGGGATAGGCTTGTACATGTTTTGCATGGTTTCATGGCGCATCCTAGCCTTAGCATAGATATCTGGATCATCTTCTGACTCAGATGGAGCACCTATCAGAGTAGCCCATTCAAAGATTGTGGATTGATACTTAGTGCCTTCAGTCATCCATGCAATTCTCCCATCTGGATAGAAATGGGCGGTGGCGTAGAATTGCATCACCATTTCATCATTCCATCTTGTCAGCTTCTTCCCAACAAATTTTGAAGTGTCTGTCATTCTGAAGCTCTCATGCACATGTGGAAAGTAGTCAACATGTTTATCAATATACTTCCCATCCACCCACTTCATGTCACAAACAATGGGATTCTTGTCAAGCAGTACAGTTCATAGAAATCTTGTTGCTCCTTTGTGTGAAACCTGTAATCAACTCATGTTCGCCTCTTTATAGCATAGGGATCTGATTTCCTCCATTCTCTCAATCTTGCATCTCTTCTCAGCTTCATGTCTTCAGCCTTAGGATGAGCATAATTATGCTCTGAAATCTTAGGCTTGAGTTTTCTCAACATTTGTGACTCATCATAGTCACTATCTTCTACCTGCTCTTCCTCTTCTTCTTCTTGAGGATGAGGCATTGGAGCCTTGTTCTTTTGTGCAGCTGGAATGTTCCTTGTGTTTCTCTTGGGTGCAGACTTGGTGGCTTGAGCTGCAGCTTTGGGGAAGTTTTGGGCTTTGAAGGAGCAGCCCCTGACTTAATAGCATCACGCATCAGTTTCTGAGATTTAGATGCTGGTCCAGCATCTTCTTCTTCTTCTTCTTCTTCTTCTTCTTCCTTATCATCACCATCATTTCTCATAGATGGCTTGCCAACCACTCTGGTTGTGATTTTCCTAGCCCTTTTCTTAGTTCCTGCTGGCTCATCATCTCTGGTTTCAAATGTGAACTGCATAGTTTCTTGAGTTGATGCTCTGCCTTTTGACATGGTCACTCTCTTGGCTGGACCTTTCTTGTTCAAACCATGCTTGGTTGAAGCAACTGTGCCATATTTCTTCCTAGCAACTTTCTTCTTTGAGGTGGCCTCATCAGCTACAAAGTCTTCATCCTCTGAATCTGAAGTTTTCTTCTTCCTTGACTTGGTAGCTGCCTTTGGAAGGTCACTAGGAGTTATTGGGATTAGAGTCCTCACTCAAGTTAACATGCTCTTCAGACCTGTTCTGACTGTCACTGCCTTCTGACATTTCTGTAATTGCAAGCAGACCCTCTGAATAGGTATATGCTACTTCTCGAGCTTGCGTTGTATACCCTCGAAGAGGAAAGGGAGATGCAGCATAGTATCGTAAGTATTTCCCTCAGTTTTTGAGGACCAAGGTATAAATCCAGTAGGAGACCACGCGCGAGTCCCTCGCACCTGCACAAACATACAAGAACTTCGCAGCCAACACAATAAGGGGTTGTCAATCCCTTTACGGTCAGTTACGAGAGTGAGATCTGATAGATATGATAGTGTATATTTTTGGTATTTTTGGTTTATAAGAACAGCAAATAAAAGCAATAGAAGTAAAGTAGATGTAGATTGATATGTTGAGAATAGACCCGGGGGCCATAGTGTTCTCTAGTGGCTTCTCTCATGATAGCGATATTCTACGACGGGTAAACAAAGTACTGTCGAGCAATTGATAGAAAAGGGAATAATTATGAGACTATCTAGGCATGATCATTGTATATAGGCATCACGTCCGAGACAAGTAGACCGACTCCTGCCTGCATCTACTACTATTACTCCACACATCGACCGCTATCCAGCATGCATCTAGTGTATTGAGTTCATAAGAACAGAGTAACGCCTTAAGCAAGATGACATGATGTAAAAAAATAAACTCAAGCAATATGATATAAACCCCATCTTTTTATCCTCGATGGCAACAATTCAATTCGTGTGTTGCTGCCCCTACTGTCACTGGGAAAGGACACCGCAAGATTGAATCCAAAGCCAACCACTTCTGCCATTGCAAGAACTATAGATCTAGTAGGCCAAACCAAACCAATAATTCGAAGAGACTTGCAAGGATATTATGAGCACACATAAAAAGTTCAGAGAAGAACCAAATATCTTTCATTGATAATCTTGATCATAAACTCACAATTCATCGGATCTCGACAAACACACCGCAAAAAGAGATAACATCGAATAGATCTCCTCGAAGACCGAGGAGAACTTTGTATTGAGATCCAGAGAGAGAGAATAAGCCATCTAGATACTAGCTCTGGACCCGAAGGTCTGTGGTAAACTACTCACAACTCATGGTGAGGGCGATGATGATGATGATGAAGAAGAACTCCGTGATGGATCCCCTTCAGGTGGAGCCCCGGAACAGGCTCCAAGATGGGATCTCACGGGAACAGAAGGTTACGGCGGTGGAATTAGGGTTTTCTCTCTGTTGTCGAAGGTTTCGGAGTACGTATACTTATATAGGAAGGAGGAGGGCACCGGGGGGTGCTCGGGGGCCCCACGAGGCAGGGGGCGCGCCCCCCACCTCGTGGGCCACCCCTTGATCCCCTGACGTGGTTCTCAAGTCCCCCGTGCGTGATTTTCTCCAAAAATATCTCTCGTGAAGGTTTCATTTCGTTTGGACTCCGTTTGATATTCTTTTTCTGCAAAACCCTGAAACAGGCAAAAAACAACAATCTGGACTAGGCCTTTGGGTTAGTAGTCCCAAAAATGATATAAAAGTTCATGATAAAGCCCAATAAACATCCAAGACTTCATAAATAATAGCTTGGAACAATCAAAAATTATAGATACGTTGGAGACTTATCAGTATAGATGAGATAGAGTGGGTGAGCATCACAAAGCACATCTTGTTTTGGAAATTTTGATTTGAAAAACTTAACTTCAGTTTTCTGCAGAATCCATTTTGGTTCTACCGAGTTTTCCAGTTCGGTGATACCGAAGCAAAGACAGAGACAAAACATACTTGTTTCGGTAAGACCGAGGTAGTTTTCGGTGGCTCCGAGTTGCTAGGGTTTCATGGAGCTGCCACTACAAGAAATATGTCAACTTATGACCTTTTGTTAGTGACCCTGGAAGAATTGGTCAGAGATCTATGACCATTTCAGACCAATTGGTCAAAAGATGTTCGGGGGGTTCCAAACCCTAAACTATAACGACCATTTTGGTCAGAAAGGTCATAATTTCCTTACACGAAATGGTCACAAAGCAGATAGCACTGGTTCGCTGCCTTATTTCTAGTTGTTCATGACCAATATAGATGGTCATAACCTTGAAAATTGTGGTGGGTTGCTACGACTAGGCGCCACCTCATCAGTTTTGCCTATGTGTCATGTCCATGTGGCAGTTTTTGCCCTAGGTTGTGAAGCAACCTATATTTCTGTCATTCCCAAAATTCCCCAAAAAATCTCATAAATTCTTTGGGTCATATCTTCGTCAAATATGTAAAAAACCTTCCTTGCCTAGTTAAAAAATAATTCAAAAATATTCATTTTCCTATTCTGTTCAAAAAAACACTTTGTGAAGGAAGTACCACTTTGGCATGTCCAAATGGTATCCATTTTCTACAGTGCTTTTCTATGCCCAAATAACTATCCTCCACCAAATGCCAGCTCAATCCATTCATTATTTTGAGCCCATCTTCAACATTCGTATTTATGTCCAATGTGGTACTTTGCAAAGAAAGTACCACCTAGACTCCTCCTTTTGAGCTGAAAATTTGTGAAGACGGTCTTCTTAGTAACTGATCATTCTCAACCAAAACTCACGCCCATTAGCCATGTGCATTTTTCGTACCGCTAATCAAACACTTGGCTGCTAATTCATGTTTGAGCATCGATCGGTCTCCTCATGAGAATCTTATGTTGTAGTTTTCTTCCTAGAACCTACCTGGGGAGTGGCCAACCCACTAGACATGCCTAGGCCGCCCAGAACACATGGCAACGCCACAGTCACGCGGTGACCACGCAGCGGGCATGCGAGTTTACGCGCTCTAGAGTTGGGGCCCTCGACCACCGCCCAAACCTCGACGTATCGCCACCAAACCATGTATTTATGATTAAATAGGTACTTATGTACCAAGAAATGATTTTTGGAAAAAATAAATAGCAAACTATGAGGCAGCCGCAGTTCAAATTTGACCCGCTTCCAGCTGAATCGGCGGAAATTTGTCTTTTTCACGAGAGGTGGATCAAAACTTTTTACACCCAACCATTTTGTCAATTGTGCATTAAATATGTCCTAGTATTTTAGAAAATTGATTTGGTCAAATTTTGCAACAATTATTTGGGAGGTCCTTCACAAAAAAACCTCCTTTTGGGCACTCGAAAAATGGAAAATGGTTTTTTCGTCCAAAGAAAATGAAAACTTCCTTAAGCAATATTGTTTGACATTTCAAGATGCACCCTTGTGCACAATATGAGATCATTTGAACGAACTATGCGATGAATGTGGCCATAGGATTGATCATTTGGATTGAAAGCCACGAATCTTCACGCATGATAGCTCATTTCTAAGAACACTTTTTTAAAAGAATTGTCGTATTACAAGTTTATTATTTTTCCTGGTAACTTGGTCATATTTAATGACACAATGCGAAGGTTTTCCAACTTTTTGATTTCTTTTGAATTTTTTATGCCCGTTTCAAAATGCGGTCAAAACGGCGGGAATGACCGTTCCTAGCTAGTGGTTGAATCTTGGAATTTTTTTGGTGTTTCTCTGATTAAATAGATACTTATGTACCTAGAAATGATTTTTGTTAAAAATAAAGAGCAAACTACAAGGCAGCTACAGTTCAAATTTGACCCACTTCCAACTGAATCGGCCGAAATTTGTCTTTTTCACGAGAGGTGGATCAGAACTTTTTACACCCAACCATTTAGTCAATTGTGCATTAAATATGACCTATTATTTTATAAAAATGATTTGGTCCAATTTTGCAACAATTATTTGGGAGGTCCTTCACAAAAAAACCTCCTTTTGGGCACTCGAAAAATGGAAAATGATTTTTTCGTCCAAAGAAAATGAAAACTTCCTTAAGCAATATTGTTTGCCATTCCAATATGCACCTTTTTGCACAATATGAGATCATTTGAACAAACTATGCCATGAATGTGGCCATAAGATTGATCATTTGGCTTGAAAGCCATGAATCTTCACGCTTGATAGCTCGTTTCTGAGAACACTTTTTAAAAATAATTACCGTATTACAAGTTTGTTATTTTTCCTGGTAACTTGGTCATATATAATGACACAATGCAAAGGTTTTCCAACTTTTTGATTTCTTTTGAATTTTTTATGCCCGTTTCAAAATGCGGTCAAAACGGCGGGAATGACCGTTCCTAGCTAGTGGTTGAATCTTGGAATTTTTTTGGTGTTTCTCTGATTAAATAGATACCTATGTACCTAGAAATGATTTTTGTTAAAAATAAAGAGCAAACTACAAGGCAGCTACAGTTCAAATTTGACCCACTTCCAACTGAATCGACCGAAATTTGTCTTTTTCACGAGAGGTGGATCAGAACTTTTTACACCCAACCATTTAGTCAATTGTGCATTAAATGTGACCTATTATTTTATAAAAATGATTTGGTCCAATTTTGCAACAATTATTTGGGAGGTCCTTCACAAAAAAACCTCCTTTTGGGCACTCGAAAAATGGAAAATGATTTTTTCGTCCAAAGAAAATGAAAACTTCCTTAAGCAATATTGTTTGCCATTCCAATATGCACCTTTTTGCACAATATGAGATCAGTTGAACAAACTATGACATGAATGTGGCCATAAGATTGATCATTTGGCTTGAAAGCCATGAATCTTCACGCTTGATAGCTCGTTTCTGAGAACACTTTTTTAAAATAATTACCGTATTACAAGTTTGTTATTTTTCCTGGTAACTTTGTCATATATAATGACACAATGCGAAGGTTTTCCAACTTTTTGATTTTTTTGAATTTTTTATGCCCGTTTCAAAATGCGGTCAAATCGGCGGGAATGACCGTTCCTAGCTAGTGGTTGAATCTTGGAATTTTTTTGGTGTTTCTCTGATTAAATAGATACTTATGTACCTAGAAATGATTTTTGTAAAAAATAAAGAGCAAACTATGAGGCAGCCGCAGTTCAAATTTGACCCGCTTCCAGCTGAATCGGCGGAAATTTGTCTTTTTCATGAGACGTGGATCAGAACTTTTTGCACCAAACCATTTAGTCAATTGTGCATTAAATATGACCTATTATTTTATTAAAATTATTTGGTCCAATTTTGCAACAATTATTTGGGAGGTCCTTCACAAAAAAACCTCCTTTTGGGCACTCGAAAAATGGAAAATGATTTTTTCGTCCAAAGAAAATGAAAACTTCCTTAAGCAATATTGTTTGCCATTCCAATATGCACCTTTTTGCACAATATGAGATCATTTGAACAAACTATGCCATGAATGTGGCCATAAGATTGATCATTTGGCTTGAAAGCCATGAATCTTCACGCTTGATAGCTCGTTTCTGAGAACACTTTTTTAAAATAATTACCGTATTACAAGTTTGTTATTTTTCTTGGTAACTTGGTCATATATAGTGACACAATGCGAAGGTTTTCCAACTTTTTGATTTTTTTTGAATTTTTTATGCCCGTTTCAAAATGCGGTCAAAACGGCGGGAATGACCGTTCCTAGCTAGTGGTTGAATCTTGGAATTTTTTTTGTGTTTCTCTGATTAAATAGATACTTATGTACCTAGAAATGATTTTTGTAAAAAATAAAGAGCAAACTATGAGACAGCCGCAGTTCAAATTTGACCCTCTTCCAGCTGAATCGGCGGAAATTTGTCTTTTTCACGAGAGGTGGATCAGAACTTTTTACACCCAACCATTTAGTCAATTGTGCATTAAATATGACCTATTATTTTATAAAAAATGATTTGGTCCAATTTTGCAACAATTATTTGGGAGGTCCTTCACAAAAAAACCTCCTTTTGGGCACTCGAAAAATGGAAAATGAATTTTTCGTCCAAAGAAAATAAAACTATCTTTGTCAATATTGTTTGCCAATCTAAGATCTAAACTTCTGCAAAATATGACATTATTTGAACGGATATTTGATAGGTGTTTCATAAAAAAACTCATTTTGAGCATTGAAAAATGGAATGAAAAATTTGTGTGTAATCAATCATGACCAATTTATATGGTCAGAAGGTCTTCACATTGTTTGGTGCGTTCTGATTGGTCCAGAGGCATATCACGCGGATCATGTATCAACCACCGTCGGATGCTTTTAGATCCAACGGCAGCCCTCACCTCCTCACCCTCTCACCCAAACCCTAACTCAGATCCCCTCCTCTCCCCCGATCCACTCTCCCCCTCTCGTCCCACAGCCGCCACCCTCCTCTCCCCGGATCCACTCTCCCCCTCTCCTCCCTTCCAGGCCCATCGCCGCCACCACCTCCCTCCGATGGAGCTCGCCGCTGTTCATGGCCTCCCCCACACCCTCCTCCTCTCGCTGACTTGACCAAACATAACCCGCACCACTCGTCCTCTCGTCCCCCTATCTTCCCGCACCCATAGCCGTCGCCCTCAGATCTCGATCCGCCGCCGCCCCCAAACCCACCCTCCCCCCGTCGATGACACCCAAACCGCTGGCCGCCGACGTGCTCCTCCTCCTGGCAGCCGTCACCTCCTCGTCGCTTCTCCTCCGCGGCATCAGGGGCGCCAGGGGCATGGTGCGGCGGCCATGGTGCGGCGACGGGTACTCCCCCGCGTGTGGAGGGGGCGGGGGCGGAGGGGACCGAGCGCCCACGGAGATGGCGTTGTTGTTCCCCGGGTGCGACTACGAGGGCGCCTACAAGCCCGGCGACGAGGGCGGCTCCAAGCCTCTGCCGCTCATGCTTGGCGGCAGCAGGCGTATCGATGCAGCCGAACGTGCGTCTTTCTTGGATAATTGTCTCGGGCCGGACTTTCTGAAGCTATACACCGGTGACACTTGGTAGCATTCATTCAGAGTCGAATCTCTTTCTGTTGAACTCCATACATTTGGTAGCATTCATTCAGAGTCGAATCTCTTTCTGTTGATAACTCCATACATTTGGTAGCATTCATTCAGAGGCGAAACTCTTTTCTTTTGTTGGATCATGGAAAAGAAAAGACTTTTGTTCAGAGCTTGGCTTACTAGCATGTATGTAATCCTCTCTTGGCCAATTTAGTTGGTGCTCATTTGGGGCATTAATTCCTGCTGTTAGGAACTCATTCAAGAAACTTGAAGGGTGTGCTTGACGATTCGAAAAGGATTTGTGTAAGTAATTTGAGTGGGCTCTCTTCCTTGTCTGTGGGTCGGTCTGCCCCTCATTCAAGAAACAGTTTTGTTTCGTTCCGTGCTTCCAGCAGGGGTTCGCTATTTAGTGTTACAGAGAAGTCTTAGTCTTCAGTTTTTCTTCCTCAGGTCCTCGGAAGGTAACTCTCTCCCCGCCCTCCACCCCTCACTGCTACCTGCTGCATCTAATCGTGAATGGTACTTTCGGGAAATCGCCATGGATAGTAGATGATTTCTATAGATCTAATTGCTGTTGTGGCTTCCCACCCGTTGGAGGGAGCTGCTTCATCTTCCTGCTCTTCCTGCATTGTTGTTTACCTCGTTACATGCTTGTTGACCCATCGACTATTTGGGGACAGAAGATTGCTTGTAGTTGCTTACCATTGGTGCAGTCATCATTTTGTTTCTGATTCACTAGTGCTTGTACCAATGTATTGGGTGCTGCAATGGGGGAGAAATATTTCAAATCTACTTGTATGTACATGTTGATTTCCAAGGGACATGTAGTGTAGTTACAAAATGCTACTTACAATACATGCTTGTTTGTTCATCGAATATCCGAGAATCAGTTGCTGTTACCATCTGTGATGTTTTTTGGGTCCTGCATTATAGTAGAAGGCTTTAAATTTGGCTTGTAGGCATATGGCAAGCTCTCTCTCTCTCTCTCTCTCTCTCTCTCTCTCTCTGCCTATTCATGATGCTATACAAACTTTGAAAATTGGCACTTCAGTCAAATGTGCTTCCTTTCTGAACAACTGTTTCTACTTATCCATCCTTGAGACCGGTTGCATGCTATCGTAGATGGGTCTAGGTGTGCAGCGCTGCCGTTGTGTTACTTCTACTGTGGTTTTTGTTGACTGAATATGGGATGCTTTGTTTCAGAGAAGTGCCACTGATCTGATACTGCGGGATCTGCATAATAACCTTGACATGTGGCTGCAAGTGGTGCACATCCTGCAGAACTCCCAGAACCTCAACACCGAGTTCTTTGCCCTTCAAGTAAGCTTCGGCTCCAAAATGTTTTAAGTTGAGTAGTTTACAAGGCTGTTCCCAACTAAATGAAGGTTGATCGATGTCGTGGCTGCAGCTAGTCTTTGATTAGACCATGCATGTTTTACATTCAGTACTGCCAGCACTCGCCATTTATTACACTTGCTATTGTGGTTCACCGGTTATATTAGGAAATGGCGCTGCTAATATTTTCTTGCCGAACTCGTAACCGGTTTTAAGCGGTTAAAATTCCATGTTGCTTTGTATCCTATTGGGCCATGTTTGTTTGTGTTTCCCTATTTATTTTGTAGTCGACCAGTTATGTCCTGGCCAAACATGTATGTTCTGCCCCAAGGAAACATTATATCCTATTTTGTGTAATGGCAATTGACAAACAAATGCACATCAGAGCTAATATTAATTAATATTATTTATCAAGTGCCCCAAAGTTAACCATATTTCTGTTCACATTTGACCCAAATATCAAATTATCATTTCCTATGCAGTTTAGAAAAGAAAAACATGTAATTGGCTTGATGCATTCCTTGGTTTTGCCTTACACACAGACATGTGAAACTCTGATGAGAAGACAATTTGATCATTTTATTGAAGGTGCCGTAGGAACTGAGTTGATTTTGTATTACGAGCTCTCTAGGTTGATGGAATAATCAAATGTTCTTAATGTTGTTTTTCAGGATCAGGAAACAACAAAGCTGCTGAAGCTTCAGCTGATGCGAATAAAGGTGTGTATCTACCAATTTGTTAAGTTATGTTCAACCCATTTGAACATGCAGTATGCTACGTGAAAATCCCATGGTGTAGAAAAGATGGATGTTTAATAGGATTCTGCTTTGCCGTGTGAGCTCAAGTGCAGTGTCTGTACGTGTAATTTTGTACGATACTGATACGTCCAAAACGTATCTATAATTTCTGCTTGCTCCATGCCACTTTTGGGTGATATTGCTATGATATTCTTACACTTCCATACACTTTTGATCATATTTGGACTAACTTACTAATCCAGTGCATCCCAGTGCCAGTTTCTGTTTTCGGCTGTTTTTGTATTTCAGGTTTTCACTTATCGAGAACTGCCCAGAAAAATCCAGAAAAAATATATAAAAAATCAACGTTCCGGAAACAACACTGCGTCCGAAGGGCAGCCTGGGGGGGGGGGCACAGGGGCTCCAGGCGCCCTGTGGGCGCGCCCCCCCTGGGCCGCGCCGGGGGGGCGCCTGGGCCCCCCGAGGCTCCCCCGGTGCCCTACTTTGGCATATATTTAAAGGGTTCCCCGAAACCCTCAGAACAGGACTTCTTTTCGCGATCCCATCTCTGTTCCGCCGCCGCCGCCGCTTCCAAGATCGGGAGCAGGAGAACTCTTCCCGGCACCCAGCCGGAGGGGAGGATCACCACCGGGAGCTTCTCCACCACCATGGACGCCTCCCGGATGACTCGTGAGTAGTCTCCCTTGGACCATGAGTCCATGACCAGTAGCTATGTGATGTTCTCCTCCAGTTCTTGTGCTTCACTAATTAGTCCTCGTGAGCTGCCCTACATGATCGAGGCACCTATGTAATCCTTATACTGTTGCTATGTTGAGTTTGCTGGGATCCGATGGATTATGAGATTATGTTCAGATTGATCTTGAGTAATATATTTGATTCACCTCTTTTATATTTTAGTTCATAAGTAATTCTTGCATGTTCTCCGTTGTTATTTATTGCTTTGGCCAAGTAATAGGTAGTGACTCCAAGAGGGAACGTTATGCTCGATTGTGGGTTCATGCCCCTCGATGACTAGCTTGAGTGACAGAAACATGAGTCTAGGGGATGTGTTGTTGCCACTAGGGGGAAAACAACGGTGCTTGTGCCCGCGGGTGCAAGGATTGTTTACTTTACGCAAAGTTCTTTTAATGCAGTTGTTTGTTGCATTGAGTTTACACTATGGGTGGGACTCGCAACTTAATACCAGCGAGATGTTCTGGATAGATATCTCAAGGTGTATGATTAGTAGTAGATATTGATGGATTTCGGTCTACTTACTTTGGCGTACCGCCCATGCTTTGAACCTCAACCTTTCTTGCAATGTAGTCAGCATTGGTTTGCGTTCGTGGTCCTGTCAATTGCCCAGCTGTAATTTGTTTACCTCACATAGCTGTTTTATCGTCTTTTGGGAAAGAGACATCACTAGTGAACATCATGAGACTCCAGTCCATATTACTATCATTGATCACATACACTATTTACTTTCCGCTATTTTATTTACTATTGCAAAACACTATCTATCACTACTATCATATTGCTTTTAACCCTTTTGTGAACTACAAGGCCGGAGAGATTGACAACCTCTCTGTACTCGTTGGGAGCAAAGTTATTTGTATCTGTGTGCAGGTCCACGTTGATTGCTAATTGCGCCGTTAGCAGTTGACACCTACCTGTTGAACCTAGGAGTCACTAGGGATTCGATCCTTGGCATCTTTGCTAGGGGAAAACACTTCTACTTACTGCGTCTTACACCTTCCACTTGGGGTAACCAACGAGGGGTTCGAGGCCCATCAAGGAGTATTTTCTGGCGCCGTTGCCGGGGACTCCACTCTTCAGGATAGGGGAGTTGCATGCTATCTTTTACCTTTGCTTTTTAGTCTTGTTAGTTTACCTTTCATTTTTGCTTTAGTTCCTTTTTATCAAAAATCACAAAATAGTTATCTTGCTTGCTTGCTACTATGGGTTCCACCGAGAACACCAACTTGTGTGACTTCACTAGTCACAACAACAATGACTTTATCAGCACACCTATCACTACACCTGCCACTTCAGCACCTTCATATGAAATTAAACCTGCTTTACTGAACTTAGTCATGAGAGAACTATTCTCCGGTGCTGGAGATGATGCTGCTTTACACTTGAACAACTTTGTAGAACTTTGTGATATGCAAAAGTACCAAGAAATAGATGGTAATATTGTTAAGCTTAAGCTTTTTCCTTTCTCTTTGAGAGGAGGAGCTAAAATTTGGTTTCAGTCTTTGCCTAGAAATAGCATAGATTCATGGGACAAGTGCAAAGATGCTTTTATCGGAAAATACTATCCACCTGCTAAAATTATCCAAGTTAGAAGTAACATCATGAATTTTAAACAATTGGATAATGAACACGTTCCCCAAGCTTGGGAACGTACGAAATCTCTTATCAAAAACTGCCCTACTCACGGTTTGACTACTTGGATGGTTATCCAAACTTTTTATGCAGGCTTGAACTTTACCTCGCGGAACTTGTTAGACTCGGCCGCGGGAGGAACTTTTATGTCAACTACACTTGGTGCTGCCACAAAGCTTCTCGATGAGATGATGACCAACTATTCCCAATGGCACACCGAACGCGCTCCAACAGGTAGGAAGGTAAACTCTGTCGAGGAGATTTCCTCCCTTAATGAAAAAGCTGACTTGATCATGTCTCTACTTTCGAAACAATCTTCTGTTGATCCTCGTTATGATCCTTTGGATTCAGTTATTGCCGATGCTTATAGGAGTAACTTTGGTAGTAATTCTAGATCGTATGACAATGCTTATCCTACTACCAATAACCCTTTCCAAAAAGATAGAGATTTACCTGGCTATGAGAAACTGCTAGAAATAGAGAAGGCCACTAAGAATTACATGCACAACCAATATGAACAAAACAAAACCTTCTCGAGGCAATTAAATGAGCAAACGGCTATCTTGCAAGACATTAGTAGACAATTAGAGAACATAAATACTGAGATTTCTAACCTCCAGACTAGACTCACTATCACCGAGACCCAAGTTTCCAATATGTCCCACACACAAGCTACTTTGATAAACCAAATGGCAGCTAAACCCGAAGTGGTTGCATCCCTAAGGGAGGAAGAGGAAAGAATTAAGAGCCTTCCTACCCACCACACTGTTGCTACTATCCAAGTTATTGAGGATGTTCATACTCTTAGCACCCAATGTACTCCTGGTCCTAATGGACCTATTAATGGTGATGCTATAGAAACTACCAAACAGGTGAGCCTTAAGGACACCACTACCACTTTACTTGATGCTCGTGACCTTAATTTTGATAATTGCACTCTTACAGAAGTTATTGATTTCCTTCACAAGATGTCTAGAGATCCCCGCACTAGCACGCTTAACCTTGCCTTCACAGAGCATATCACTAATGCTCTCATCAAAGCTAGGGAGGAGAAACTTAGATTAGAAGCCTCCATACCTAGAAAGCTAGAAGATGGTTGGGATCCTATGATAAAAATTTATTTGAATGACTTCACTTGTTATGCATTATGTGATGTTGGTGCTAGTACCTCTGTTATGCCCAAAAGGATATATGATATGCTTAAATTGAAACCTTATGATTCTTGTTCTTTTGGTGTTCGTCTCATTGATTCTTCCATAAAGAAATCTTTGGGGAGGATTGACGATGTTCTTATTGTTGTCAATGATAATTATGTGCCTGTTGATTTTACTATTATGGATATTGAATGTGATCCTTTTTGTCCAATTATTTTGGGACGTCCCTTTTTGCGCACCGTTGGTGCTGTCATTGACATGAAAGAGGGTAATATAAAATTTCAGTTTCCTCTCAAGAAAGGGATGGAACACTTCCCTCGTAAGAAGGTCAAGTTACCTTTTGAGTCCGTTGTACGGGCTAGCTATTCTTTTACTCTTGATAAAACTTGATCTATGCATTATGCCTAGCTTAAAGGCATAAAAGAAAGCGCTTTTGGGAGGCAGCCCACATGAATAAAATTTTTGTTTTTGATGTGTCTTGATGTTGTTTACTGCTGTAGCATCATCATTGTATCTTTGCTTTTCATATTTGTGCCAAGTATAGCCTCTAATTGCTAGAAAGTTCAAAAGTTGTGAGGTGCTATCCAGGAAACAGATTCTGTCCTTGGATAGAGAAATTCGTATAAAATCACCAGATCATCTTTCTGGTCTGAATTATTTCGACAGCGTTCTCTATATAATTGTCTTTCGTGCGTCAGTTCTGAGTTTTTTGATTTGAGTTGCAGAAGTATCCCGAACAGGTCAATTACTGCCTGCTGTTCTGTTTTTCACAGATTATGTCCTGTTTTGCCTTACCTTCACTTTGCAAATTAAGAACTTGCTTTTTCTTTGCAAAAACCTTTTGGCAATCTTGAGAAACAGTAAAACTTCAAGAATATCCTTACTTCCAGCAAGGTATAATTATTTTATTAAAGGTACTAACCTCGCTAATCAGATTATGATGAGTTGTGTATGAAGGGAGTTTTCAAGTGTGCGAGGGAAGATGATAAAAAGATTCAGGAGTGTCAAGCGCTCAAGCTTGGGGATGCCCCCGTGCACCCCCAAGAAATATTCAAGGAGACTCAAGCGTCTAAGCTTGGGGATGCCCCCCGTGCATCCCCTTCTCCATCAACATTATCAGTTCGTCTTTCGTTCCGCTATATTTTTATCACTTCATGTGTTATGTTCTATGCTTGGAGCGTCTTGCTTTTAGTTTTCTTCTTAGTTTTTCATAACGAGTCGGAACCCAACATTCCTTTATGTGGGAGAGAAACACGCTCCACCTCTACCTAGAACATTACATAGAATTTTCATGTCTATCTTTGCTGTGTGTGTTCTTTGTCTTTTAAATAGCTACTATCGTGTTTTGCTCTTAGTATTCATGCTTATCTTTTCAAGAGCTTTTATTTAGTTGGTTGCTTGAACTCTTTTTAATTACCATGCTCACCTTATTAAGAGAGTTTTCTTCCATTGCATTGGTTAATGTGTCTATGATAAAGATGCTACTTTCATGATGGTGCTTAGTAGTCAGGTTTTCTTTTGGTTAATCTCAAATAGCTGGGGGGTTCCCAATGTGTTATTGGAGTACCAACTTGGTTTGTTTGCCTATGATGTGGTATGGTTTAGTAATATCTTCCTTCGAGAATTTATTTTGATTGACTTGGCGTATGCTCACGCATATTCAAGACTGTAAAGAAAGTCTGTCAAGCCTTGATGATCTTTTTTTTCTGAGTAGCGATATAACTACCATGCCTGATTCAATATTGCTTTGTCGCTCTGCATGATTATGATCGTCATTGCTCTCTTAGTTGGTCGCTCCCAGTCTTTTTCTAACCTCCACCTGTACTAAGCAAATTAACCATGCAATACATAGCTCATGGGAAAGTAGCCTAAAAACTATTGTGGTAAAGAATATGTTGCCTATGTATCTTATTTCTTATGAGTTGCTTGCTGAGCGGTAACCATGTTTCTGGGGACGCCATCAACTGTAACACTTTTGTTGAATATCATGTGAGTTGCTATGCATGTTCGTCTTGTCTGAAGTAAGGGTGATTTACCGTGGGTTGAATTAATATGCATATTGTTAGAGAAGAACATTGGGCCGCCAACCAAAGCCATGCATCATGGTGGAAGTTTTAGCTTGGACCTTAATCCTCAATCTCTCATGAGAATATGCTTATGCATTAAAGAGGAGTCCATCATCTATTTTCTATGTTGTCCCGGTATGGATGTCCTCAAGTTGAGATTTATCAAAAACGAGAAATCAAATGTGATCTATCTCCTTGGACCTTTGTACGGGTGGCATAGAGGTACCCCTTTGTGACACTTGGTTAAAACATATGCAATGCAATGATAACCCATGGGGATCCGAGCTAATTAGGACAAGGAGCGAGCACTATTGGTATTCGATGCATGAGGCTTGCAACTTATAGGATGTTTTATACATGACACATATGAAGTACTACTACCGTTGACACAATTGCTTCCATGTTTCAAAATAAAAAGCTCTAGCACTTCAAGCACCAACTACTGAGAGCATGATTGTCATTCTGAGTGTAATGTGCATTGTCCCAAAGTAGCATTGTCTTTTGCATGATTGTGATATCGTTTATTCTGAAATGATTGTATCTAGTCATCACTTAAACCTTGAAGGTGCCCTTGCATTTATGTTTTGCATCACTAAAGGGGGCAAGCTAGATATCACTTTATCATATTTGCACATCATGTTCATTGCAAATCTTTTTGATGTTTCAGTTTCATATTGGAAAACTTTCAGTCATTTGTGATTTTCTCTTGAGACAACTTAATTACTTTATAATCATTGTCTCAGTAAGCTTTTGTCATATGACTATGAGAAAGTCCTATATGGTTAATAGCATGTCACCATAGAAATTATTCTTGTTATCATTTACCTACTCGAGGACGAGCAGGAATTAAGCTTGGGGATGTTGATACGTCCAAAACGTATCTATAATTTCTGCTTGCTCCATGCCACTTTTGGGTGATATTGCTATGATATTCATACACTTCCATACACTTTTGATCATATTTGGACTAACTTACTAATCCAGTGCACCCCAGTGCCAGTTTCTGTTTTCGGCTGTTTTTGTATTTAAGGTTTTCACGTTTCGAGAACTGCCCAGAAAAATCCAAAAAATATATATATAAAAAATCAGTGTTCCGGAAACAACACTGCGTCCGAAGGGCAGCCTGGGGGGGCCACAGGGGCTCCAGGCGCCCTGTGGGCGCCCCCCCTGGGCCGCGCCGGGGGGGGGGGGCGCCTGGGCCCCCCGAGGCTCCCCCGGTGCCCTACTTTGGCATATATTTAAAGGGTTCCCCGAAACCCTCAGAACAGGACTTCTTTTCGCGATCCCATCTCTGTTCCGCCGCCGCCGCCGCTTCCAAGATCGGGAGCACCAGGAGAACTCTTCCCGGCACCCTGCCGGAGGGGAGGATCACCACCGGGAGCTTCTCCACCACCATGGACGCCTCCCGGATGACTCGTGAGTAGTCTCCCTTGGACCATGAGTCCATGACCAGTAGCTATGTGATGTTCTCCTCCCGTTCTTGTGCTTCACTAATTAGTCCTCGTGAGCTGCCCTACATGATCGAGGCACCTATGTAATCCTTATGCTGTTGCTATGTTGAGTTTGCTGGGATCCGATGGATTGTGAGATTATGTTCAGATTGATCTTGAGTAATATATTTGATTCACCTCTTTTATATTTTAGTTCATAAGTAATTCTTGCATGTTCGCCGTTGTTATTTATTGCTTTGGCCAAGTAATAGGTAGTGACTCCAAGAGGGAAAGTTATGCTCGATTGTGGGTTCATGCCCCTCGATGACTAGCTTGAGTGACAGAAACATGAGTCTAGGGGATGTGTTGTTGCCACAAGGGGGAAAACAACGGTGCTTGTGCCCGCGGGTGCAAGGATTGTTTACTTTACGCAAAGTTCTTTTAATGAAGTTGTCTGTTGCATTGAGTTTACACTATGGGTGGGACTCGCAACTTAATACCAGCGAGATGTTCTGGATAGATATCTCAAGGTGGATGATTAGTAGTAGATATTGATGGATTACGGTCTACTTACTTTGGCGTACCTCCCATGCTTTGAACCTCAACCTTTCTTGCAATGTAGTCAGCATTGGTTTGCGTTCGTGGTCCTGTCAATTGCCCAGCTGTAATTTGTTTACCTCACATAGCTGTATTATCGTCTTTTGGGAAAGAGACATCACTAGTGAACATCATGAGACTCCGGTCCATATTACTATCATTGATCACATACACTATTTACTTTCCGCTATTTTATTTACTATTGCAAAACACTATCTATCACTACTATCATATTGCTTTTAACCCTTTTGTGAACTACAAGGCCGGAGAGATTGACAACCTCTCCGTACTCGTTGGGAGCAAAGTTATTTGTATCTGTGTGCAGGTCCACGTTGATTGCTAATTGCGCCGTTAGCAGTTGACACCTACCTGTTGAACCTAGGAGTCTCTAGGGATTCGATCATTGGCATCTTTGCTAGGGGAAAACACTTCTACTTACTGCATCTTACACCTTCCACTTGGGGTAACCAACGAGGGGTTCGAGGCCCATCAAGGAGTATTTTATGGCGCCGTTGCCGGGGACTCCACTCTTCAGGATAGGGGAGTTGCATGCTATCTTTTACCTTTGCTTTTTAGTCTTGTTAGTTTACCTTTCATTTTTGCTTTAGTTGCTTTTTATCAAAAATCACAAAAATAGTTATCTTGCTTGCTTGCTACTATGGGTTCCACCGAGAACACCAACTTGTGTGACTTCACTAGTCACAACAACGATGACTTTATCAGCACACCTATGACTACACCTGCCACTTCAGCACCTTCATATGAAATTAAACCTGCTTTACTGAACTTAGTCATGAGAGAACAATTCTCCGGTGCTGGAGATGATGCTGCTTTACACTTGAACAACTTTGTAGAACTTTGTGATACGCAAAAGTACCAAGAAATAGATGGTAATATTGTTAATCTTAAGCTTTTTCCTTTCTCTTGAGAGGAGGAGCTAAAATTTGGTTTCAGTCTTTGCCTAGAAATAGCATAGATTCATGCGACAAGTGCAAAGATGCTTTTATCGGAAAATACTATCCACCTGCTAAAATTATCCAACTTAGAAGTAACATCATGAATTTTAAACAATTGGATAATGAACACGTTCCCCAAGCTTGGGAACGTATGAAATCTCTTATCAAAAACTGCCCTACTCACGGTTTGACTACTTGGATGGTTATCCAAACTTTTTATGCAGGCTTGAACTTTACCTCGCGGAACTTGTTAGACTCGGCCGCGGGAGGAACTCTTATGTCAACTACACTTGGTGCTGCCACAAAGCTTCTCGATGAGATGATGACCAACTATTCCCAATGGCACACCGAACACGCTCCGACAGGTAGGAAGGTAAACTCTGTCGAGGAGATTTCCTCCCTTAATGAAAAAGCTGACTTGATCATGTCTCTACTTTCGAAACAATCTTCTGTTGATCCTCGTTATGATCCTTTGGATTCAGTGATTGCCGATGCTTATAGGAGTAACTTTGGTAGTAATTCTAGATCGTATGACAATGCTTATCCTACTACCAATAACTCTTTCCAAAAAGATAGAGATTTACCTGGCTATGAGAAACTGCTAGAAATAGAGAAGGCCACTAAGAATTACATGCACAACCAATATGAACAAAACAAAACCTTCTCGAGGCAATTAAATGAGCAAACTGCTATCTTGCAAGACATTAGTAGACGATTAGAGAACATAAATACTGAGATTTCTAACCTCCAGACTAGACTCACTATCACTGAGACCCAAGTTTCCAATATGTCCCACACACAAGCTACTTTGATAAACCAAATGGCAGCTAAACCCGAAGTGGTTGCATCCCTAAGGGAGGAAGAGGAAAGAATTAAGAGCCTTCCTACCCACCACACTGTTGCTACTATCCAAGTTATTGAGGATGTTCATACTCTTAGCACCCAATGTACTCCTGGTCCCAATGGACCTATTAATGGTGATGCTATAGAAACTACCAAACAGGTGAGCCTTAAGGACACCACTACCACTTTACTTGATGCTCGTGACCTTGATTTTGATAATTGCACTCTTACAGAAGTTATTGATTTCCTTCACAAGATGTCTAGAGATCCCCGCACTAGCACGCTTAACCTTGCCTTCACAGAGCATATCACTAATGCTCTCATCAAAGCTAGGGAGGAGAAACTTAGATTAGAAGCCACCATACCTAGAAAGCTAGAAGATGGTTGGGATCCTATGATAAAAATTTATTTGAATGACTTCTCTTGTTATGCATTATGTGATGTTGGTGCTAGTACCTCTGTTATGCCCAAAAGGATATATGATATGCTTAAATTGAAACCTTATGATTCTTGTTCTTTTGGTGTTCGTCTCGTTGATTCTTCCATAAAGAAACCTTTGGGGAGGATCGACGAAGTTCTTATTGTTGTCAATGATAATTATGTGCCTGTTGATTTTACTATTATGGATATTGAATGTGATCCTTCTTGTCCAATTATTTTGGGACGTCCCTTTTTGCGCACCGTTGGTGCTGTCATTGACATGAAAGAGGGTAATATAAAATTTCAGTTTCCTCTCAAGAAAGGGATGGAACACTTCCCTCGTAAGAAGGTCAAGTTACCTTTTGAGTCCGTTGTACGGGCTAGCTATTCTTTTACTCTTGATAAAACTTGATCTATGCATTATGCCTAGCTTAAAGGCATAAAAGAAAGCGCTTTTGGGAGGCAGCCCACATGAATAAAATTTTTGTTTTTGTTGTGTCTTGATGTTGTTTACTGCTGTAGCATCATCATTGTATCTTTGCTTTTCATATTTGTGCCAAGTATAGCCTCTGATTGCTAGAAAGTTCAAAAGTTGTGAGGTGCTGTCCAGGAAACAGATTCTATCCTTGGATAGAAAAATTCGTATAAATCACCAGATCATCTTTTTGGTCTGAATTGTTTCGACAGCGTTCTCTATATAATTGTCTTTGGTGCGTCAGTTCTGAGTTTTTTGATTTGAGTTGCAGAAGTATCCCGAACAGGTCAATTACTGCCTGCTGTTCTGTTTTTCACAGATTATGTCCTGTTTTGCCTTACCTTCACTTTGCAAATTAAGAACTTGCTTTTTCTTTGCAAAAACCTTTTGGCAATCTTGAGAAACAGTAGAACTTCAAGAATATCCTTACTTCCAGCAAGGTATAATTATTTTATTAAAGGTACTAACCTCGCTAATCAGATTATGATGAGTTGTGTATGAAGGGAGTTTTCAAGTGTGCGAGGGAAGATGATAAAAAGATTCAGGAGTGTCAAGCGCTCAAGCTTGGGGATGCCCCCGTGCACCCCCAGGAAATATTCAAGGAGACTCAAGCGTCTAAGCTTGGGGATGCCCCCCGTGCATCCCCTTCTCCATCAACATTATCAGTTCGTCTTTCGTTCCGCTATATTTTTATCACTTCATGTGTTATGTGCTATGCTTGGAGCGTCTTGCTTTTAGTTTTCTTCTTAGTTTTTCATAACGAGTCGGAACCCAGCATTCCTTTATGTGGGAGAGAAACACGCTCCACCTCTACCTAGAACATTACATAGAATTTTCATGTCTATCTTTGTTGTGTGTGTTCTTTGTCTTTTAAATAGCTACTATCGTGTTTTGCTCTTAGTATTCATGCTTATCTTTTCAAGAGCTTTTATTTAGTTGGTTGCTTGAACTCTCTTTAATTACCATGCTCACCTTATTAAGAGAGTTTGCTTACGTTGCATTGGTTAATGTGTCTACGATAAAGATGCTACTTTCATGATGGTGCTTAGTAGTCAGGTTTTCTTTTGGTTAATCTCAAATAGCTGGGGGGTTCCCAATGTGTTATTGGAGTACCAACTTGGTTTGTTTGCCTATGATGTGGTATGGTTTAGTAATATCTTCCTTTGAGAATTTATTTTGATTGACTTGGCATTTGCTCACGCATATTCAAGACAGTAAAGAAAGTCTGTCAAGCCTTGATGATCTTTTGTTTCTGAGTAGCGATATAACTACCATGCCTGATTCAATATTGCTTTGTCGCGCTGCATGATTATGATCGTCATTGCTCTCTTAGTTGGTCGCTCCCTGTCTTTTGCTAACCTCCACCTATACTAAGCAAATTAACCATGCAATACATAGCTCATGGGAAAGTAGCCTAAAAACTATTGTGGTAAAGAATATGTTGCCTATGTATCTTATTTCTTATGAGTTGCTTGCTGAGCGGTAACCATGTTTCTGGGGACGCCATTAACTGTAACACTTTTGTTGAATATCATCTGAGTTGCTATGCATGTTCATCTTGTCTGAAGTAAGGGTGATTTACCGTGGGTTGAATTAATATGCATATTGTTAGAGAAGAACATTGGGCCGCCAACCAAAGCCATGCATCATGGTGGAAGTTTTAGCTTGGACCTTAATCCTCAATCTCTCATGAGAATATGCTTATGCATTAAAGAGGAGTCCATCATCTATTTTCTATGTTGTCCCGGTATGGATGTCCTCAAGTTGAGATTTATCAAAAACGAGAAATCAAATGCGATCTATCTCCTTGGACCTTTGTACAGGTGGCATAGAGGTACCCCTTTGTGACACTTGGTTAAAACATATGCAATGCAATGATAACCCATGGGGATCCGAGCTAATTAGGACAAGGAGCGAGCACTATTGGTATTCGATGCATGAGGCTTGCAACTTATAGGATGTTTTATACATGACACATATGAAGTACTACTACCGTTGACACAATTGCTTCCATGTTTCAAAATAAAAAGCTCTAGCACTTCAAGCACCAACTACTGAGAGCATGATTGTCATTCTGAGTGTAATGTGCATTGTCCCAAAGTAGCATTGTCTTTTGCATGATTGTGATATCGTTTATTCTGAAATGATTGTATCTAGTCATCACTTAAACCTTGAAGGTGCCCTTGCATTTATGTTTTGCATCACTAAAGGGGGCAAGCTAGATATCACTTTATCATATTTGCACATCATGTTCATTGCAAATCTTTTTGATGTATCAGTTTCATATTGTAAAACTTTCAGTCATTTGTGATTTTCTCTTGAGACAACTTAATTACTTTAGAATCATTGTCTCAGTAAGCTTTTGTCATATGACTATGAGAAAGTCCTATATGGTTAATAGCATGTCACCACAGAAATTATTCTTGTTATCATTTACCTACTCGAGGACGAGCAGGAATTAAGCTTTGGGATGTTGATACGTCCAAAATGCATCTATAATTTCTGCTTGCTCCATGCCACTTTTGGGTGATATTGCTATGATATTCATACACTTCCATACACTTTTGATCATATTTGGACTAACTTACTAATCCAGTGCACCCCAGTGCCAGTTTCTGTTTTCGGCTATTTTTGTATTTCAGGTTTTCACGTTTCGAGAACTGCCCAGAAAAATCCAGAAAAAATATATAAAAAATCAGCGTTCCGGAAACAACACTGCGTCCGAAGGGCAGCCTAGGGGGCCACAGGGGCTCCAGGCGCCCTGCCCCCCCTGGGCCGCGCCGGGGGGCGCCTGGGCCCCCCGAGGCTCCCCCGATGCCCTACTTTGGCATATATTTAAAGGGTTCCCCGAAACCCTCAGAACAGGACTTCTTTTCGCGATCCCATCTCTATTCCGCCGCCGCCGCCGCTTCCAAGATCGGGAGCACCAAGAGAACTCTTCCCGGCACCCTGCCGGAGGGGAGGATCACCACCGGGAGCTTCTCCACCACCATGGACGCCTCCCGGATGACTCATGAGTAGTCTCCCTTGGACCATGAGTCCATGACCAGTAGCTATGTGATGTTCTCCTCCCGTTCTTGTGCTTCACTAATTAGACCTCGTGAGCTGCCCTACATGATCGAGGCACCTATGTAATCCTTATGTTGTTGCTATATTGAGTTTGCTGGGATCCGATGGATTATGAGATTATGTTCAGCTTGATCTTGAGTAATATATTTGATTCACCTCTTTTATATTTTAGTTCATAAGTAATTCTTGCATGTTCTCCGTTGTTATTTAATGCTTTGGCCAAGTAATAGGTAGTGACTCCAAGAGGGAACATTATGCTCGATTGTGGGTTCATGCCCCTCGATGACTAGCTTGAGTGACAGAAACATGAGTCTAGGGGATGTGCTGTTGCCACAAGGGGGAAAACAACGGTGCTGGTGCCCGCGGGTGCAAGGATTGTTTACTTTACGCAAAGTTCTTTTAATGCAGTTGTCTGTTGCATTGAGTTTACACTATGGGTGGGTCTCGCAACTTAATACCAGCGAAATGTTCTGGATAGATATCTCAAGGTGGATGATTAGTAGTAGATATTGATGGATTTCGGTCTACTTACTTTGGCGTACCGCCCATGCTTTGAACCTCAACCTTTCTTGCAATGTAGTCAGCATTGGTTTGCGTTCGTGGTCCTGTCAATTGCCCAGCTGTAATTTGTTTACCTCATATAGCTGTTTTATCGTCTTTTGGGAAAGAGACATCACTAGTGAACATCATGAGACTCCAGTCCATATTACTATCATTGATCACATACACTATTTACTTTCCGCTATTTTATTTACTATTGCAAAACACTATCTATCACTACTATCATATTGCTTTTAACCCTTTTGTGAATTACAAGGCCGGAGAGATTGACAACCTCTCTGTACTCGTTGGGAGAAAAGTTATTTGTATCTGTGTGCAGGTCCACGTTGATTGCTAATTGCGCCATTAGCAGTTGACACCTACCTGTTGAACCTAGGAGTCTCTGGGGATTTGATCCTTGTCATCTTTGCTAGGGGAAAACACTTCTACTTACTGCATCTTACACCTTCCACTTGGGGTAACCAACGAGGGGTTCGAGGTCCATCAGATACTAATTTGATTGGCTGGTTACTGCCAGCTGTTGCGTATCTCACTACTTGAATGTAATTGACTTACACACATATTTGTTTGTAATCTAAGGGAAATCCCTTAATAGTCAGCTGACCTTATGCCTACTGCGTGTATCCTGACCTTAATAGTCATCGTGATAGTGGGAACCATTCATGCATTTGCACATTCATGATTTCCTCTGCTTGTACTGTTCAAACTTGCATTTTGCTAGTGAGAAGTGAGAACATTTGTCACTCCATGAACATATACTGGTTAGTGTTAGTCATACTATTTATCTACATGGCATTTGCTGTCAATTCTTGCTTATAAGTTATTGGATTCCTCATTGGCTATTGTTTGATGTTCTATACACATTCTTATTCTTATATTTTCATTCTTGTTCTTTGCACAGGTGAAGTGCGAATCAAAGTCCGAAGCTGTGAAGCATATCAACAAACAGTAGCATATTATGTGTTGTAATTGTAGGCAGTAGTAGGCATATCTGGCTTGTCGTAGTATATTGTAATGAATGTAATAGACTAATGTAGTGTTGTTTTGGATGAATTTCGTTTTCTCTCTGGTCTGATAATTATTGTGTATGTGATTTGAATACTTATGAAATGGAAACCTGACAAGGGAGTCCAAGATATAATGGTTGTTTGGCAAAGTTCGATTTTTTTTTGATGTGGGACCAATTTTGGGATAAGCATGACAAGTGGGACCAATTTGTGGTGGGATCAGCTGCAAAATAAAATGGCTGAAAATAGAAAATCAATAGAGTAGCCAAAAGGCCACGGCCTGGAAAATAAAAAGGCCTAATTGTTGGGCTAGGCCCATGTAGCTAGCGAAAATTAACAGAAAAAATAAATATTAAAAAGGCTGAATTAATGGGCTCGGCCCATGTAAAACACCGAATTGGACCGGGCTGAATCTGGTGCCACATCGGCTTGCCACGCTGGATGCCTACGTGGCGTGGGGAGGCTGCTAGTGACCAAAATACGACAGTAGGCATATTTTGGTCATAAACGTCTATGACCTTCTCACAGAGAAGGTCGCTATAGTCAGTTTATGACGGCCAGCTTTTGACCTTATGTTTTTGGTCACAAAAAGGTCACAAATGGAAATTTGTGACCATTCAGTGACCAATAGTGGTGGTCACAAGTTGACATATTTCTTGTAGTGTGCTAGTTTCAGTCTCATCGAGTGATACAATTCGGTTGGACCGAGGTGTATCAGTGCAATGGCTTACGCCAACTCGGTGACATCGAGACTTGCAAATCGGTCGGACCGAGATGGGTTCTGCGGAGAACTAACCCTAAGTTTTTCAAAATCCATCTAACCTAAAGACTAGTTTTGCTGGATAAGAAGTTTGCAAGCTTGGCAAGATCAATGGCAAGTTGTTTTGTGCATGAATTAGATTTGGAGAACACAAAACAAGCGAGTCGTACCCTAACTTGGTGACGATCTCCTACGGCGACGAGGGGCGGAGACGAATTCCCTCGGTGGCGACGGATTCCAACAGCAGGAGGCAGTTGGAGGCAACTGCGAAGATCCTTGGACCACGACGGCGGCAGAGCTGGGGTGCGAGATTAGAAATGTTTGATAAGTTTCCAAAAATTCTGTCCGTGAGTTATATACCCAGATCTGTCGGTGGGAACAAGAAAACTTTTTAGGTGGCACCGAGATGCATTTTGCACTAGGCTGTTGCAACTCGGTTGGACCAGAGACGGTTTATTTGGTTTCACCGAGATACAAAAACTGATCAACCTAAATGATTTCAGTGGGACCAAATGAGATTTGTTGGTCTGACCGATATGCATTTTGAGGTTTTGGAAATTAAGCACTGATCAGATCGGTGAAACTGAGTGCTCCTCACTCGGTGGGTCCGATAGAGACCTGTTCAAACTTTATGATGTATAGCATGAATAGAGTTTGAGACGAGAAAAGCATAGATAGCTAGAGGGAGTGCTTAGGCATTCTTGTCCATCCATTTGGCAAAAGGAAAAAAGAGCCAAACAATCAGAGCAACAAATGGATGTCCTCGAATGATTAAAATATGCAATCAACATGCTCACACAATAAAATATCAAATGAATATGTGGCAAAGCATGCGCACTCAATTCTAGCATCTATCAAGCAATTGGCGATGACTAGGTCATCTATATATGAGTATATTGACTTAGGAGTCAAATGAGAACATTTGATCATAGGTCATACTCATCGTTTAAGGACAAGTGAGGTTACCACTTTTACATAAAGCATTGTTGTGTTCACACCATTAGAGTTGCTCTAGCTCAATTCTTAGAGTAAAGCTCCCCCTAGATGTGATATCCCCCCTAAGAGGGATGAACTAACCTTGGGTTTTGTCGATGATGACTTCATGTAGATGTTGAAGATGTGGATGCTCAATGTTGATGTAGATCATTTGGAGCAATCCATTGGAGTGAGTTGCACTTTCAATACATGCACGGGTTAGCCCCACAAGGAACAAACAAAGATGTCCATGGACATACAGTGAATTGCACACAAGATGATGTCCATGAAAGCATTAGGTTACCTTGTCCCTTGTCTTACCAACAAGAGGGTTTGTGACTCCTTGAACTAGTGCAAGATGTGGAAGTTGTTTGCACTTTCCTCGCCGAGATGATATGAGTGAAGTATGTTGGCGGAGTCACCCTCAAGAATTGTCTAGTTCTTCTTATTCGGGATCCACACCATCTTGATGGGAATCCTTGGAGTTGTAGTTGAGCTTGATGAAGTAGAACTTGAAGTAGTCTTGGGAACCCACTTGGCTAAGGCCTTAGGAGCTTCTTCAAATGCATCAATCTCTTTTCGAAGCTTGTCCTTGCCTTTTTACTTGTGGTCTTGTGGTGGAAGATGATCTTGTGCTTGTGTCCCCTTGAAGGAAGTAGGGTCATACTTCTCTTGTTGAGGAACAAACTTGGTCTTGGGGTATTGATCTTCTTCCCAGCCAACTCCATTGGCATTGAACTTTCGTTCAAAACGAACACCTTGATTCTTCCGGTGCCTTCCTTGCTTGCGTACAATTTCCTCGAATTGCTTACTCCCGGCAAGGTTCTTGTATACACCTTTCTCTATAATTCCCTTCAATAAGCTATTTTCTTGCTCAAGTGTAACTTGGATAAGAGAATCGTTAGTGGAATCAAGATAACTACTAGAAGCAACAATATTGGATTTAGCATGATTGTTGTTACTACTAGAGGAAGAATCTTTCTTGTTCTTGTTGCTAGATTTTACTTGTGGCATGTAAGTAGACAAGAGTAAACGCTTGGCAATGTAAGAAGAACTTTTATTACAAAGATCATCAGTGATTGCTTTTAAGAACTCATGCTCTTGCTCTAGATTGAGCTTTTCAAAGCGTAGCTTCTCATGAGTCCTCAAAAGTTCTCGATGATCCTCTAAGGTAGTTTCATGGGCCAACTTGAGAGTGTTTAATTCTTTAGTTAGATGCTCAATCTTCTCCTTAGCATTGTCATTTGTTTTATCTTGATTAGCATGACTACTATCAATTTCATCATAGTTTTCATCATAGGTTTCATCACTATTGCTACCAACAAGTAAATCATCATCTCCTAGCAAGTCATCTTCATCACTATTAAAATCAAGATACTCGGGGTGTGATACCCTAGGGCCTTTAGCCATGAAGCATCTTCCAATTCCTTCATTTGGTGAGTCAAATATGTCGTAGGAGTTGGATGACACAAGAGCAATTTCGACAACACCTTCATCTTGAGTATCTTCTGAGTTGGAGTGATAGCTTCTCTCAGAGTAGTTATCGGAGTCGGAACCAGATACCCATTCACCAACATGAGCTTGATGTCTTTGACTTGTATAGCTCCTTGATGATTTGTCCTTCCTTTCCGAATCTTTGCTTCTCTGAGAAGGTCTTCATTCATAAAGATCATCTCTACTCCTTCTCTCTCTTGGTGGTGAATCTTCTCTTCTACTTCTCATTTTAGGTGAGTCTTCTCTTATTTTGTGGGGAGCCGTACACTCATTGGTGTAGTGTCCGGGTCTTCCACAATTGTAGCAATTACGCTCATGACTAGAAGATCTTTTGTCATTGTAGGACTTTGAATTGGAACTTCTCTCTTTGCTTCTATTCTTGTAGAACTTGTTGAAGTTCTTCACCATTAAGCTCAATTCTTCATTGAAGACTTGTTTCTCACTTGATGATGTAGGAGCGTCACATGAGGCTTTGTAAGCACCACTAGACTTGTTGTGAAGCTCTTCTTTATCCTTAAGTGACATCTCATGAGCAACAATTCCTCCAATAACTTCCGTTGGCTTGAGATCTTTGTAATTGGGCATCATTTGGATCAATGTGCACACGGTGTCATATTTTCCATCCAAGGCTCTTAGGATTTTCTTGATAATGAATCTGTCGGTCATCTCTTCACTTCCTAAGCCGGCAATCTCATTTGTGATGAGAGCAAGCCTAGACTACATTTCAGCGACACCTTCACCATCCTTCATCTTGAACTTGTCAAGTTGACTTTGAAGCACATACATCTTGGATTCCTTGACGGAGTCGGTACCTTCGTGCATATCAATCAAAGTATCCCAAATTTCCTTTGCATTCTCAAGACGGCTGATTTTGTTGAATTCTTCGGGGCACAATCCGTTGAAGAGGATATCCCAAGCTTGAGCATTGTATTGCAACATCTTCAATTCTTCAGCAGAGGCTTCACAGTTTGGTTCCTTCCCATCGAAGAATTCACCTTGCAAACCAATACACACAATAGACCAAAGGGCGGGGTTATGTCCAAGAATATGCATTTTCATATTATGCTTCCAACTAGCAAAATTTGTACCATCAAAGTAAGGACCTCTACGGTGGTAACTTCCCTCGCTAGACGCCATAATCTCCTAGGTTGTGAAACCAAGACTATGATCACCAAAGCTATGGAAATCAAGAAAATGGAGACCAAAGATCTGATACCACTTGTAGGATCGATAGTATGTCTAGAGGGGGGTGATTAGACTACTTGACCAAATAAAAACTTAGCCTTTTCCCAATTTTTATTCTTGGAAGATTTTAGCAACTTAGCACAAGTCAAGCAATCTTCCTACACATGCAATTCTAGAGTTATAGAAGCGGAAAGCAAATCATTGCATATGAAGGTAAAGGGAGGGGTTTGGAGATTGCAAATGCACGATTAGACACGGATGTTTTTGGCGTGCTTCCGATAGGTGGTGCTATCGTACATCCACGTTGATGGAGACTTCAACCCGCGAAGGGTAACGGCTGCGCGAGTCCACGGAGGGCTCCACCCACGAAGGGTCCACGAAGAAGCAACCTTGTCTATCCCACCATGGCCATCGCCCTCGAAGGACTTGCCTCACTAGGGTAGATCTTCACAAAGTAGGTGATCTCCTTGCCCTTACAAACTTCTTGGTTCAACTCCACAATCTTGTCGGAGGCTCCCAAGTGACACCTAACCAATCTAGAAGACACCACTCTCCAAACGGTAATAGATGGTGTGTTGATAACGAACTCCTTGCTCAAATGCTTCAAATGATAGTCTCCCCAACACTCAAACAGCTCCTCACAGATTTGGATATGGTGGAAGAAAAGATTGAGTGGAAAGCAACTTGGGGAAGGCTAGAGAACAAGATTTATGTGGTAGGAATGGAATATCTTGATCTCAACACTTGAGTAGGTGGTTCTCTCTCAGAAAATGAGTAATGGAAGTGTAGGCTTGTTCTGATGGCTCTCTCCACGAATGAAGAGGGGATGGAGGGGTATATATAGCCTCGACACAAAATCCAACCGTTATACACATTTTGGTCAACTCGGTGGGACCGATTCAGTGAACTTGGTCTGACCGAAGGGTTCAAATATATGAACGTTAGGAATCTCGGTGGGACCGACTGGAACATATCGGTGGGACTGAAGTCTAGGGTTAAGTCATCAGAGAGCTGGCAAGGTAAACTCGGTGTGACCGATTAATGAACTTGGTATCACCGAAATAAATTAACCTATAACAGTGAGTTTACAGAACCATCTCGGTGAGACTGAAAGCCTATATCGGTGAGACTGAAATGTTAGGGTTTGTGGCTCTCGCTAAGTCAAAGGAAATTCGGTGGGACTGGGTATGAAAAATCGATGAGTCTGAGTTTGGCATTTTGGTTTTGACTTGTTTGGAGTGGAGAGGTTGTGTGAGCATTGTGAGCAACCAATTCGTTAAGCAACACATCATCCCCTTGAAATATTACTGGCTTTCCTAATTAAGGACTCAATGTGATCTTGGATCACTAAAAGTGAAAAGGTAGAGTCTTGAGCTTTTGCCAAACTTGCTTCCTTAGCTTTTGAGGGGTCCACATCTCCACAATAGCCATGCCATTCATTGAACTTTCCTGAAATATTTAGCTTGAGGAATCATTAGTTCAATGAGCTATATGTTGTTATAAATTACCAAAACCACCCGAGGATTAGTTGCACTTTCACCTGTCGTGCTCCGGCACCGACTGGTGTGGATCCGGTCGCTTGGCAGTAGGGGTGGGGCGGCGGTGCCTTGCGGTGGCCAAGTGTGCAGCTGCGGTGCCTCACGGACACCAAGTGTGCCATGGGTGCGACTGAGGTGGTGCGGGCGCTAGGCGAGGTGCGCGTCTAGAGTGTGGGCGTGGGGAGCAACGGCTCCGGCGAAGCCGGGCTTGGAGGCTCAGTAGGTGTGTGCCGGAGGTCTGGGCAGCGCAGATCTATAGCGGGACGGCCGAGTCCGGTGTTGCTGCTCCGGCGGGGCGCATGGTGGAGGGGCTATGACTGCCTGTATGGCGCTCGGGCAGCGGTTTCGGGCCTCGGGTGGCAAGGAGGTGCTGCCGTGAGGTCGGGTGGCGTTGAGCGCGTTTGTTGTCGCTCCGTCAGCGCGGCAGCCCGAGGTGGAGGGGCTTGTAGTGCTGGAGCAGGAGTGTCCTTGCAGTGGCTGGATCTTCTGCAACATCCGGTGGGCGCGCATGGTGCGCGTGCGCGTGAGAGCTTGGTGACGGCTGGGAATCGAGGTGGTTCGTGGCTTCGGGCATCATTTCTCTGGTCTTGTTGGCGTGGTTCTCGACTAGGATTGGTGGTTTGTGATGCGTCTGGTGGCCCGGCGCTCGGTTGGCGGTTGGCACATCTAGCGGCTACTGTTGGTCGGCGGCTTCCACAAGGTGCGGTTCGGTGCTCCGACGATGGGCTTCTTCGACCGCGAGCTAACTAGGTTGTGGGACTAGGTGCTTGCGGTTACTTGTGAGCTGCATTGGGATTTCCTTGAAGAGGAGAGGATGATGCAGTATAGTAGAGATAAGTATTTTCCCCAGTTAAGAACCAAGGTTATCAATCCAGTAGGAGAACCACACAAGACCACGTGAACATTACCTACACACAAAATAACAAATACTTGCACCCAACGCAAACAACGGGTTATCATTCCCTTGGCGGTGAACTGCAAGAATCAAATCTCGTAGTGATAGATAGATAAACAAAAACACAAAATAAAATAACGAGAAATAAATTGCAGCAAGGTATTTTGGATTTTAATATATGATAAAAATAGACCCGATGACCATAGTTTTCACTAGAGCCTTCTCTCTCGAACAAAAATGGTACGGTGGGTAAACAAGCAATAAACAAGCACTAGGTTAATAGACTAGTCACAAAAAATGATATGTAATTGCATATAATCTCTACTACCTAAAAGAAACAAAACAGCCCGGCTCCCCTCTTACATCATTCATCCAACCCCTTCATCACCCCAATGACGGAGACAGGACCCAGGCAGGGGGGGCCTAGGCCCAGGGCGTCACAAAAATTTCCTCCCTGGACTGAAGCATGATGTGCACTGTTTGACACTGCATCTACACTCTAGCAAGCATGGGGCCCGGGTCTTGGCGCTTCCGTGAGGCCACGTGACCTCGACGGGCCGGTGCTTGACGCCGATGCGCTCTTGCTGCCGCATTCCTCTTCATAGTGTACACGACGGCAATGGCTACGCCTAGGTGCGCGGGGAATGGAACCAATTCATCACCCAAGGAAAGCATGTTAGGAATAAGCCACACGATTTCTGTGGTGATTAGTGTGCGCGCTAGTTGTGCCGGGCACCTTGGCGTGTGTGTGTGCGCGTTTGTTAGTGCATGCATAGGAAGGGGTCAAGACTGTTGGTGTTGTTAGTGGTCGAGAGCAGCGCCCGGCTATGTGTGCGTGCGTGGAGTTAGTGGCTCCTGGTCGTGTGCGTGTGTGAGCCTATATAAGGCACTGTAAACATCATGTTAGGAGCGGGCCGAGTGTAGCCATGTAGCCACTCTAAAGAAGAAAAGGATTCGGGTGTTTGAGCGCCCGTGGCGGCGTTCGTCGCCGGCAAAACTCTCTGCGGTCTCCTCCGGTTCATCTTCTACCTTCGTCTATGCGAGAGATAGAGGCCTGTGGCAACAACAATTGGTATCAAGCCGGGTTCGAGGGGCGGCCGTGGCGCGCGGCGGCGTCCGCAGAGCGCGCAGCGGACATGGAGGCTGCGGAGCGCGGAGAGCGCAGTGGGCGAGGCACGGAGATGTAGCACGGCGGCGCACGGAGCTGCGGGTTTCGGCAGCGGCAGCGAGTGGTGCTCGACGGGGCGCAGCGCGGCGGTAGCTGCATCGGCGGCGGTGCGCGACAGCGGCCGGCGAGGTGGCCGCGTTGCACGGCATCTGCGGCGGCTTGTGGTGGAAGCACACGGTGGCGTCGGGCGATGATAACCATGGCGATGAGCTTGTCGCGTCGGGCGCGTGTATGGGCGTGCGCCGGGCGCACTGGGCGCGTCGAGTCCACGACGGGTCGTGCGTATGGTGTGCATGGGCGTGTCCGTGGACGAGTGTAGCCTGTGTGCGTTCTGCTGGCGAGATCGGGGGGAGCGTGGAGTTGGTCCTAGGCAGGCTCGCACGACCCCAACGTGTGTTTGCATGTCGCGGGAGTGGGCAGAGCGGGCCGGACCAGGTGCTCGGCGTGGACTAGGGCGTGGGGTACGTACCTTGGAGCGCCCCAGGGTATAAGAACCCCACGTATGCGTTGTAACAGGTGTGGCTCGAGTTCGTGCTTGAGGAAATCGGCCGTAGTTGCGGCCGGCGGCGTCGGTGTGCCTGGAAGAGAAGCTGCGGCGTGTGTCGCCGGAGGTGAAGAAGGGCGTTCTCCGTGGCAATCGACGAGAGGCTGGAGTTGGAGTTCTGTCAGGATGGACGGCGAGGTCGTGGCTTAAGGGGAGAATGTTAGGAATAAGCCACACGGCGGCTGTGGTGATTAGTGTGCATGCTGGTTATGTCGGGCACCTTGGCGTCTGTGTGTGCGTCTGTTAGTGCATGCATAGGAAGAGGTCAAGACAGTTGGTGCTGTTAGTGGCCGAGAGCAGCGGCCGGCTATGTGTGCTTGCGTGGAGTTAGTGGCTCTTGGTCATGTGCATGTGTGAGCCTATATATGGCAGTGTAAACATCATGTTAGGAGTGGGCCGAGTGTAACCATGTAGCCACTGTAAAGAAGAAAAGAATTCGGGCGTTTGAGCGCTCGTGGCAGCGTTCGTCGCCGGCAAAACTCTATGCTATCTCCTTCGGTTCATCTTCTACCTCCATCCGTGCGAGAGATAGAGGCCTGTGGCAACAACAATTGGTATATAGAGCTAGGTCGTGAGGCGTTTGGCGGCGAAGCGATGGGAGATCAGTCACCCACGAAGGACACCAGTGGCGGCGGAAAGTACATGCTGCCGAGCAAGAGGCTCGGAGCTAGCGGCTCCGGTGATGGGACGATCGTCGTGGCCGCACCGCCGAGGAGCGTCGGAGTGCCAATTCAGTATCCGTAGCTGACTAAAAGCAATTATCAGTTGTGGGCGGCGAAGATGAAGATCATCCTCAAGCCAATGGGCGTGTGGTCGGCGATCACCGGAGAAGACGTCGACAAGGCCAAGGATCAGGGAGCCATGGCCGCTATTTCGCAGTCAGTTCCCGACGACGTCATGATGTCCATCGTGGAGTATGAGTCGGCGTAGGAGGCTTGGGATGCCATCCGTACCATGCGCGATGAGCGCGTTGTGCAGGCACGCATCAGTCACCTCACAAGGCGTTTTGAGCGCCTGACCATGGAAGGAGGTGAAGACGTCAGTGCATTCGGGCGCCGGCTCACCGCGCTCGTCGGAGAAATTCGAGCGCTTGGCGAGAACTTGCAGGAGCACGCCGTTGTCAAGCGGCTGTTCGCGGCGGTCCCGGATCGCTTCCTGCCGATAATCGAGACGTTCGAGCAATGGGGCGGCGTGAAGAAGATGTCGGTCGCCGAGGCCATTGGGCGGCTGCGGGCGTTCGAGGAGAACGAGTCCAGGCGAGAAGTTAATGCTGCTCTCACGCGCACAGCTGGAGGCACTGGTCCAAGAAGAAAAGAAGAAAGGAGAGGTTTCCAGCAGCGGCGGCAAGAACAGTGACGGGCGCGGGGACAAGAAAAAGACCCGCGGCAAGTTCGACAAGTCGAAGATTACCTGCTTCAAGTGCGGGGAGAAAGGACACTTCAAGTTCGAGTGTGAGGCGTTGAAGAAAGAGAAGGCGCTCTTTGCAGCTGCCGACGTCGACTACAAGCCGGGGCTGCTGATGGCGGTGGCATGTGAGCTTGCACCGGGGGCAGAGGAGCAGGTCACGGGCGTCGTCAAGCCAGAAGGTATCAAGGTGAATGAGGTGCTTCGCCCCTTATCTGCGGTGGCCGAGTTGGAGGCTGCCACGGCTGAGGCTGAGCGACTACGCGGTGAGTTAGCTGTTGCAAATGCAAAGATGCATGTCATGTCCGATGAGTACAGGACACAGGCAGAGTTGTTGGTGTACGCATGTGAGGAGAAGGCCAAGCTGCTGGAGGTGCGGCCTGTAAAGATGATTGAAGCGTATGCCTTAGCAGGGACGCATTGCGTGTTATATAGGGCATAGATTACAAGGGAGATGGTTTAGGTTGTTATTGGATTGATCCTCAAGATATGATCTATACAGGACAAGGATCGATCTCAACTAACCTTAAACCACCTAGAGTACAATACGCAACGCTGCATACACGTGTATGTGGTTTATACAACACCATTTACATGTTACGTTATCTAACACTCCCCCTCAATCATAACTTACCAAGTTGAGATTGCTCTTAAAATCTTCCAATTTGCACCATGACAGGGCTTTGGTAAAGCCATCTGCAACTTGATGATTGGTGGGAATGAAACGAATGTCCAGCAGCTTCTTGGCTACTCTTTCTCGTACAAAGTGATAGTGAACTTCAATGTGTTTTGTTCTTGCATGGAACACTGGATTTGCTGAAAGATAAGTGGCTCCAATGTTATCACGCCAAAGACACGCAACTGATGAGTGTATCACACCTAGTTCTTTCAACAGAGTTTGGACCCATATAATTTCAGCCGTGGCATTTGCTAACGCCTTGTATTCTACCTCAGTGCTGGATCTTGACACTGTTGCTTGTTTACGTGCACTCCAAGATATCAAGTTTGGTCCAAAGAAAACAGCAAAGCCACCTGTGAACTTTCTGTCATCTGGACGCCCTGCCCAATCCGCATCTGAAAAGGCACTAACCAGTGTAGAGCTTGACTTGGAAAATTTGAGTCCAGTACTCACGTTTCCCCTGAGATATCTAAGAATCCTTTTTACTGCAGTCCAATGTTCAAGAGTAGGAGAGTGCAAGTATTGACATACTTTATTGACAGAAAAGGATATATCTGGCCTTGTCAAAGTCAAGTACTGCAATGCACCTACCACACTTCTATAATTTGTAGAATCATAAGCTCCCAAAGGTTCACCTTTTTCCTTAGAAAGCTTCTCGGATGTGGACAAGGGCATATTTGATACTTTACAATTCATCATACCAGCACGTTTTAACACATCTGATACAAATTTTTCTTGAGTTAGGAGTATACCATCTTTCACCTTCTTCACCTCTATTCCCAAGAAATAATGCAAGTCACCAAGATCTTTCAGAGCAAAATCCCTCCTGAGATCTTCCAACAATGCTATAGTTCCCTCCTGTGAAGAGCTTGCCACAATAATGTCATCGACATACACAAGCATAAATATGGTGATCTTGCCTTTGTTATAAAAGAATAATGAAGTGTCAGCTTTTGATGGTTTGAAGCCAAGCCTCTGAAGTTTTTCACTTAACCTAGAGTACCATGCTCTAGGTGCTTGTTTCAACCCATACAAGGATTTGTCAAGATTACATACATAATGTTGCTTGTTTCTCAGTTCATACCCAAGAGGTTGTTTCATATACACTTCTTCTTCTAGAACGCCATGAAGAAACGCATTATGCACATCCAATTGCCGAAGGCTCCAACCTTTTGACACTGCAATAGATAAAACAAGTCTGACAGTAGCTGCTTTAACAACCGGACTAAAGGTGTCCTCATAGTCAATGCCATATCTTTGTTTAAAACCTTTTGCAACTAATCTGGCCTTGTATCTATCTATTTCTCATGTAGCCTTTCTTTTAATTCTATAAAGCCATTTGCAGTCAAGGATATTTCTGCCCTTGGCCGGAGGAACTAAATGCCAAGTTTTGTTTTTAATTAGTGCACCATACTCCTCATCCATTGCATTTTTCCATTTTTTATCTTTAAAATCTTCATGTAGATTGTTTGGTTCTTCTGTAGTAGCAAGACCAGCAAACTTGGTTTTACCATACCTGACCGTACCGTCTGTACGTATTTTGGGTTTTACAATACCATGCTGGGACCGTGTACGCAGAGTTGGTTCGGGCACAACTGTTGTTGAAGGCGGCGCAGAAGATCCCGCAGCCGGCGCAGAAGATCCCGCAGGATCCGTAGCAGATGGGCCAGGCACGCCTGATCCGAGGTGGATCTCGACAGAATCAGCGGGATTGGCAGACCCAGAGGCGATGTCGGGGGCCCGCCGTTCCCTCGCGTGGAGTCACGGTTTAGGGGCCGCCACTTGGCGGCTTGGAGAGGCCGCCGTACCGCTCCTGGACCCGCCTGGTGTTGGGGAACGTATCAGAATTCAAAAAATTTCCTACGCTTCACCAAGATCAATCTAAGGAGTCATCTAGCAACGAGCATAAAGGAGTGCATCTACATACCCTTTGTAGATCGCGAGCAGAAGCGTTCAAGAGAACGTGGATGATGGAGTCGTACTCGTCGTGATCCCTATCACCGATGATCCCAGCGCCGAACGGACGGCACCTCCGCGTTCAACACACGTACGGTGCAGCGACATCTCCTCCTTATTGATCCAGCAAGGGGGGAGGAGAGGTTGATGGAGATCCAGCAGCACGACGGCGTGGTGGTGGATGCAACGGGAAAAGCTGCAGGGCTTCGCCAAGGACCTGCGAGAGGAGGGAGAGGTGTAACGAGGGGGGGGGGGGAGAGGCGACAGGGGCTAAGGTGCGGCTGCCCTCTCTCCCCCACTATATAGCCCTAGGAGATGGGATCTCCTAGGGGGGCGGCGGCCAGGGGGGAGACTTGCCCCCCAAGGCAAGGGTGGCGCTCCCACCCCTAGGGTTCCCAACCCTAGGCACAGGGGGGAGGCCCAAGGGGGTGCGCCAGCCCACTATGGGCTGGTCCCCCTCCCCCTACGGCCCATGGGGCCCTCCGGGATGGGTGGCCCCACCCGGTGGACCCCCGGGACCCTTCCGGTGGTCCCGGTACACTACCGGTGACCCCCGGAACTCTCCAGATGGCCGAAACTGGACTTCCTATATATAATTCTATACCTCCGGACCATTCCGGAACTCCTCGTGATGTCCGGGATCTCATCCAGGACTCCGAACAACATTCGGATTACCGTGTGCATATAACTCTACAACCCTAGCATCACCGAACCTTAAGTGTGTAGACCCTACGGGTTCGGGAGACACGTAGACATGACCGAGACGATCTTCGGTCAATAACCAACAGCGGGATCTAGATACCCATGTTGGTTCCCATGTGTTCCTCGATGATCTCATAGGATGAACCACGATGTCAAGGATACACTCAATCCCGTATGCTGTTCCCTTTGTCTATCGGTACGGTACTTGCCCGAGATTCGATCGTCGGTATACCGATACCTTGTTCAATCTCATCATGGCAAGTCTCTTTACTCGTTCCGTAATACATCATCCCGTGACTAACTCCTTAGTCACATTGAGCTCATTATGATGATGTCTTACCGAGTGGGCCCAGAGATACCTCTCCGTCATACGGAGTGACAAATCCCAGTCTCGGTTCGTGCCAACCCAACAGACACTTTCAGAGATACCCGTTGCATACCTTTATAGCCACCCAGTTATGTTGTGATGTTTGGCACACCCAAAGTATTCCTACGGTATCCGGGAGTTGCACAACCTCATGGTCTAAGGAAAAGATACTTGACATTGGAAAAGCTTTAGCATTACGAACTAACGATCTTGTGCTAGGCTTAGGATTGGGTCTTGTCCATCACATCATTCTCCTAATGATGCGATCCCGTTATCAATGACATCCAATGTCCATGGCCAGGAAACCGTGACCATCTGTTGATCAACGAGCCAGTAACTAGAGGCTTACCAAGGACACGTTGTGGTCTATGTATTCACACATGTATTGCTGTTTCCGTACAATACAATTCAAGCATGAATAATAGACAATTATCACGAACAAGGAAATATAATAATAACCATTTTATTTGCCTCTAGGGCATATTTCCAGCACCTGGTGAGTGTGTCTTGGGGCTGCTCCCGCCGGGCCCGCTGTCAGCGTCTGCATGCATGGACGGGTCGCTGTCTCCACCTGCGGGCGCGGCGTGCGAGAGATTTTCCTCGGGATCACCGCTTCCAGAACTGTCGTCGCCAGACGCGCCAGCACCTGGATCCTCCTCGTGTTCCGTGTTTGTCTGGTGCTGCATAAAATCATGGCGCACAACAGGATTTCCTCCAAAATTGATAGCAGGATTTGCATGAAAATTAACCGATGGATCAGCACTAATTTCATCCCCATGACCAAGAGGCTCGGTGGTGGAATTTTTAGAAAGAAGGAGAACTTCTGACCTAAGAAGAGCACCGGCATTGGGGTTAAGAGAGGCAAACGGAAACACAGTTTCATCAAATACTACGTCACGAGATATATATACTCGTCCAACGGCGTCATCCAGACACTTAAACCCTTTGTGGAGGTTGCTATAAGCAAGGAAAACACAACTTTTGGAGCGGAATTCAAGCTTCTTGTTGTTGAATGGCCGGAGATTAGGCCAACATGCACAGCCGAAGGTGCGGAGAGCATGATAGTTTGGTTTTTCTTGGAACAATCGTTCAAGAGGAGTTTCAAGATTTATCACCTTGCTAGGAGTTCTATTGATAAGATATGTGGCAGCTATAAAGGCCTCATCCCAAAATTTTAAGGGCATGGAGGTATGAGCTAAAAGTGAGAGGCCAACTTCCACGAGATGCCGGTGTTTCCTTTCGGCCGACCCGTTTTGTTGGTGTGCGTGAGGGCAGGAGACGTGATGAGTAATGCCAATTTGCCGAAAGAAGGAATTCAAGCGCTCATATTCGCCACCCCAATTGGTCTGCATGGTGATGATCTTGCGGGAAAAGCGTCTTTCAACAAGAGCTTGGAATTCATGAAATATTTTGAACACTTCAGACTTATGTTTAAGAGTGTAAATCCAGGTAAACTTGCTGAAGTCGTCAATGAAACTCACATAATAATTCTTTCTATTGATAGAATCACGGGCAGGCCCCCATACATCAGAAAAAACTAGCTCTAAAGGAGCATTGGAAACACTAGTGGAATTCGGATAGGGGAGTTGGTGACTCTTGCCTTGTTGGCAAGCATCACATATACTCTCTTTATTCAACTCATTATTTAAAAAAGAAATCTTGTTCTTCCTAAGAACATGCTGAACGATTGTTGACAAAGGATGTCCTAATCGATTGTGCCATCTCGATGAAGAGACCTTGGTGGCACCAAACGCCTGCTTGCCCGTGCTCAGAGGTGCAGATGAGAGGGGATAGAGGCCACCCCTACATCTGCCTTGGAGGAGGGTTTTCTTCGTTGCCTTGTCCTTGACAAAGAAGTAATGTGGGTGAGTCTCAAGAAAGGCATGATTATCTTGTGATAAGCGATGAGTAGAGATCAAGTTTTTGGTTGCTTTAGGAACATGCAATATATCTTTGAGATGGAGATTGCGAGTAGGGGTATGAATATAGGCTTGACCAACGTGGCCAATTTTCATACCTGTGCCTTTAGGCATGTTCACTTGATCCTGGCCAGAGTACTTCTCCCGCAGGGTGAGCTTGTCAAGATCACTGGTGATGTGATCTGTTGCCCCGGTGTCGACGTACCAGTTGGTGTCGATGCCATAGGAGTTGGTCTTGGTGTTGACAGCCGCTGCGCTCTTCTCCTTGGTGAACGCGATGTCGAAGCGGCGGTAGCACTCCATGGCAACATGGTTGGGCTTGGAGCAGATCTGACACAAGACCTCAGGGAGATCGTTGCGGCCTCCTCCTTGGCCGCGACCTCCACGGCCTTGTCCGCGGCCACCGCCACCTCTGCGGCCGCCGCCACGTCCGCCCCCTCGTCCACCACGACCGCCACCACGAGAGACGGCGTTGGCAGAGGAGTGAGAGGATTGATGCCCGCCGTCGAACATGGCGAGCCTGTTCTTGAAGCCGACGAGGAGAGAGTAAAGCTCGTTCACCTTGATCGGCTCAGCCCTGGCACACAGGGAGGAGACGAAGCCCATGTAGTCGAAGTCGAGGCCGGCGAGGATGTATGACACCATGTCACCGTCAGTGAGAGGCTTCCCAATAGAAGCCAGTTCGTCTCCGAGCGCCTTCATGCGACCGATGTACTCGGCAATGGTTGAGGTGCCCTTCTTGGTGTTTGAGAGGGCAATCCTCGTGTTCACCACGTGCGCCTGGGTTTGGGAGATGAACATCTCCGTGATGGCAGTCCATGCTGCCGATGCCGAGGTGCAGTGAGCTATCTGGATCATCACAGCAGGTGAGACTGAATTGAACAAAAATCTCAGAACCTGAGAGTCCTTGGCTTTGGCAATCTCATACGCCGGGTTTGGCACATTTGTTGGCTTGCCATCCGTGTCCGTGAGCTTGGGCGCCGGTTCCTCTCTCTCTGGGTCGATGTAGGAGATGAGCTGGGCGCCGCGGATGGCAGCGATGGATTGTGCATGCCACACCAGGAAGTTGGAGCGATGGAGGCGATCGGCGATGGGGATGAGGGCTGGTGCGGCGGCGGCGGTGGAGCTTGAGGCCATGGCTAGGGTTTTGCGATGTGCTAGAGGTTAGGCTCTGAATACCATATAAAGATGATTGAAGCGTATGCCTTAGCAGGGACGCGTTGCGTGTTATATAGGGCATAGATTACAAGGGGGGTGGTTTAGGTTGTTATTGGATTGATCCTCAAGATATGATCTATACAGGATAAGGATCGATCTCAACTAACCTTAAACCAACTAGAGTACAATACGCAACGCTGCATACACGTGTACGTGGTTTATACAACACCACGTACATGTTACATTATCTAACACAGCCCGTGCTCTGCAAGGAGAATGGCGGGAAGCACGTGGACTACCTCAACGACACCAGCGGCAGAAACGCCGTTAGCGGCCTTGAGGGCTGCCATTATGCCGGCGGCAGTCATGATGCCGGTGGCTGCAACGCCGGCCGCGGCGGCACAAGGCATGAACAGGCCGGGAGTGGAGCTCGTGGAGAAGGGTAACGAGTTCCTCATACTGAATGAAGAGAAGATTAAGCCCAAGCTAAGTGCCAATGAGAGGTACAGTGGTGAACTATGGTATTTTGACACAGGTGCAACAAATCATGTGTCAGGCAATGAGAAGATGTTCAGAGACATTGACAGCACCATCAAGGGGACGGTGCGGTTTGGGGATGGGTCCGTTGTTGAATTTTGTGGGCGTGGAGCTGTCTCGTTCATTGGCTGTAATGGTAAGCATCATGTTCTCAAGAAAGTGTATTTCATCCCCAAGCTGAGAAGCAACATAGTGAGTCTGGGGCAACTTGACGAAGAAGGGTGCAAGTCACAGCTGTATGATGGGTTCCTGAGCGTGTTTGATCGCGGGGGAGAGCTGTTTGCCAAGGTGCCAAGGTCAAGAAATCGACTGTACCCACTTTGTCTGAAGAAACTTGTGTCTTTGCTGCCTAACCTGAAGCAGCAGCTGGAACCTGGCGATAGAGGCCAACATTAGGAGGTTGAGGTAACAAGATTAGGAGGGTGAATGTTAGTTTTTAATCTTGTTACAGGTCATTAGTCTACGTCATGCATGCATGTTTAGTTAGAGATTAATTAGTCTGTGTGGCCATACACGTGATGGTTGTGTGTGTATCTTTTTGAGTCGTTTGCATTTACTACTAGTTAGAGCCAGAAACGTGCCGGTTCACGTTGCGGCGTGTGTGTTTGCTTAGGCCATGATCAAGTCGTGGGATGGCACGATGTAGGCGGATCGTGGAGTTTGTTTCGGCCGAGTCGTCCGGACATTATCTTTGTAATCTCTCAGGTTGTTACGGGAGAAAGAATAAGAAGAGAAAAAAGCAAGAAAAGAGGCAAGCAGTTGGGCCTCGCAAAAAATCAGTGTTCATCTTCCTCCCTCGCTCGCTCCTCTCCACCGTGTGTAGCCTCGCGTTTGTTCCAACAGAGCACTGATCTCACGAGCCGTATCTTCCGTGTCCTGTTGGGAGAGGGTCCGAATGGTCCCGAGAAAAGGAGTCGATCGGGAGAACATTAAGGATCTAGAGGAGGACCACTGCTTCCACTTCTCATATTTTTCAGTTCTTTGATTTAAGAAAAGGACCATGGCTCTCCACCCCATCTGCTAAGGACTTGCATTGTGCAGTTCGTAGCTTATATGAAGATAAAAATTTGAGCAGAAGCATCCTTGTTTATTTAATCCGCTTTACGATATTAGCAAGGAGCATGAATTGCTAGCTCCGTAATGTGTGCAAGCAATTTGTATGTCAAACCGTGTGTATGTACATATGAATGGATTTTTATTTTGTTTGGTATGTAATTGTTTCTTTAGGATTCTGATAATTAGTTTTTCTATTAGCTCAAGAGGAAATATGGGTTAAATATCCACCCCCTTCGCTCGGGGCGGCGATTCTAGATTTCATATTCATAGCATTGTCAGAAAAAATTAATAGTCAATTATTGTGCCTCTAATTTTAGTTATGGGCGACATTCAATTTCCACGATGAACACCGCACCAAAGGTTATCGATAATAACAAAGCTTGGTTGTGGTAAGATTGAGTTTAGTGGAGTGGGGAGGGGAGGGGAGGAGGCACGGCCAGCGCCATTTGCAATGGGGTGGCGGAGGACGCTTCTAGTTCCAGTGAGGTTGGGGCATTGGTTTGTGTCATTGACGGTGTGCACGGTGCGCCAACGATTGAGGTGGCAGATTTTTGAAGTGCAATTAAAAGGTCTACATTGCATCATAAATATTACAAGAGTCCAATGAATTAGTACAACAAACCGTGATACAATTACACATGATGATCAATTGTCAAACTTTATAAGAATTGAGCAAGTTTGTAGGGAAAATTATTTACATTTAGAATACAAATCCATATCATTAGATAGATCCTGACACGTATTTTCATATTACTAAAATTTGACTTTTAGAAAAATCTAAGGGCACTACATTATATATGAGTGATAAACTTGAGAAAGATTATAGGGAGCTTATATATTACTCCCTCCGTCTCATAATGTAAGACATTTTTTGACACTACACTAGTGTTGAAAAACGTCTTACATTATGGGACAGAGGGAGTATAATGTAAATTCTGAGGGGTCCGTCCATGCACGCTAAGATTACACTTTCTCAAGTTGCGCTGTTTTTTTCTTTCCGATGACGCTCCGATAGATGGCCGGCTATAGATTGAGCTAGCTTGGCTGCCAAGATTACCACGCCTGGCAAGCATTCTTTCTTCCTTTCTTCACCTCCATAGCTATATCTTCCCCCCCAGATACATTAACCCTCCCGCACAAAGATCCCTAAACCTTTCCTCACACATGACTCCATGAATGTAGCCTCACGTCCTCTTTACACATAAATGCATTGCAAGAACGTACACCTGAATAATTCCAACTAAAGATTTGCTCCTTTTGCAAGTTTTGAATCAGCTATACATTCCATTTCCATCCACCACCATGCCATGCCAAGCAACTAAATATATACTCGACACATCATGCCAACCTTCCCATCTCATCTCACCTCTCTCGATCACAATTCACAACCACCATCAACCAGCCAATCCACCCATCACAGCGTCCAGCACGATTCCCTGCCAACGCTTCCTCATGGCGGCTGCCACGAACACCAAGCAGAAGCAGCAGCAGCCGGCACCGAAGCTGGAGTTTGCCAATGGCGAGAAAGCCAATGCGGTGGTCGACCAGGAGAACCTGGCAGAGGGAGTGATACGGGGCACCGAGGAAGGGAAAGCCATAGCTGCGGCCGCTGCCATGGAAGCCAAAGCGGTGCTGGAGAAGTCGGCCACGGCATGCAGCGGCTGGAAAAAGCGCGTGGCAGCGGGGCTGGAGCAGCTGAAGGACATGAACTGGGCGGACAGCATTGTGGAGAAGGCAAGGAAGAACAAGGAGGTGGTGGCCATCGCCATCGCTTCTTTCTCGCTCGGCTTTTTCGTCTCTCACAAGTTATTCAGGAAGTGAGCACCACACATACGAACAATGGATAAATATTCACTGGAGTAAAGACATATAGTTGTGTGATTAAAGTGTACAGACACAACAGAACATACATGTAAAGACATTTGTGGAAGGAAATTAAAGTGTGTACACTGACAATACAAACATAAAGTCAATTATCATATCTGGCTACAACCGAAGTCGGCGAAATTTTGGCACTTCCATTGGTGACGTTAGAGAAGCTATAATACCATAACTTGCCTTTTTTCAATCCGTAAAATTAAGGCTAAAATGACTTATTTTAATATGCAAATTATAGATCTACTATGTACATTTATAGTAATTACATACAAACAAATTGATGGTGAAATAAAATTAATTTTAAATTATATATATCTACAGTAAATATCAATATTAAACAACCGGCTAACAATCCCTAACTTTGCTTCTTTATTTTACACTAGGCTAGCACTGTAGCGCCGTGACTTTCCTTCTCTATGTTATACGATCCGGTTCGGATGAGGAGCATAACCCATTCAGTCACCCACTTTGCCTTAAGGGCCAAGGCTCCCGGGGGCGCGGGGGGGGGGGGGGGGGGGG
>LR738710.1:8345750-8382392 GCA_902687465.1 Secale cereale | reverse complement strand
GGGGGGGGGAGGCGCACCAAAACCCATCTAGGGTTTTTCACTGGGGCAGCCGGCCCCCCTATAGGGAACCCTAGGGCGCCCCTCCTCCTCCCTTCCCCATATATATAGAGAGCTAGAGAGAGAGAGCAGCCGCACACAAGTACTGCCACGGTGCTGCCCTTCTTCTCCCTCATAGTCCTCTTCCTCTCCGTAGTGCTTAGCGAGGCTCTGCTGAGATTCCACCACCACCACGGCCACCATGCCGTCGTGCTGTCGGAGGATTCGAGCTACTACTTCATCGCCGCTCGCTGGATCGAGGAGGTGAAGGCGTCATCAAGCCATTCAGCGCTATATCGGAGTTGGCAGGACGGATCGTGATTGGATCTCGAAGACGTTCGACTACATCAACCGCGTTTCTTAATGTTTCGCTTAGCGATCTACAAGGATATGTATATCCAATCTCTTAGCGATCTACAAGGGTATGTATATCCAATCTCTTAGCGATCTACAAGGGTATGTATATTCAATCTCCTAATGGTCATCTCCTAGATTTGATCTTGGTGAGCGTAGGAATTTTTTTGTTTCCCATGCAACGTTCTCCAACATGATCATGTATTTAGGTATCATGTCCAAGATTAGTAGACCGAATTCTGCCTGCATCTACTACTATTAGTCCACACATCAACCGCTATCCAGCATGTATCTAGTGTATTAAGTTCATGGAGAAACGGAGTAATGCAATAAGAACGATGACATGATGTAGACAAGATCTATTCATGTAGGAATAGACCCCATCTTTTTATTCTTAATGGCAACGATACATGCGTGCCTTGCTGCCCCTTCTGCCATTGGGAAGGACACAGCAAGATTGAACCCATCACAAAGCACATCTTCCCATTGCAAGATAAATATATCAAGTTGGCAAAAAAAACCTAAATATCGAAAGAAAAACTACTAGGCTATAATAATTAAGTATGGATATTAAGGCAAAACAAATCTGATCATAAACTCACAATTCATCGGATCCCAACAAACACACCGCATAAATTCATTACATCAAATAGATCTTCAAGAGAATTTTGTATTGAAGAACAAATAGAGAAGAAGTCATCTAGCTACTGCCTACGGATCCGTAGGTTTGAGGTGAACTACTCATGCATCATCGAAGAGGCACCAATGAGGATGATGAACCCCTCAGTGATCGTGTTCACCTCCGGCGGAATGCCGGAAAAGGGCTCTAGATTCGATCTCGTGGCTCTGGAACTTGCGGTGGCTGAAACAATTTTTCGTCGACTCCCCTAAAGTTTCTGAAATATTTGGTTATTTATAGAGTTGATAGTCTGTGGAGGAGACCCCCATGGTCCCCACAACCCACCTGGGCGCGCCTGGGCTCCTGGCCACGCCCAGGTTTCTTGTGTTCCCCACGGGACTCCCCCTGGTTGCTTCCTTGGCCCATACGCTTTCTTCTTGTCCAGAAAAAATCACCAAAAAGTTTCGTTGCATTTGGACTCTGTTTGATAAGGATTTTCTGCGAAGGGAAAAAAACAAGCAAAAAAAGCAACCGGCGCTGGGCACTATGTCAATAGGTTAGTCCCAAAAAATGATACTCCCTCTATTTCTTGATATAAGGTGTATAGTTTTTTGAGAAAAAATTCAGAATATAAGGTGTATTGCGTTGGACCACTCGTTTGGATAAGTTTCTAGGGATTTGATTACATTTCCCTATATATGTCAAGCTCCTCTATTTTCTCATGTCAATTAGTCAGGTGTAGTCTCACCCAAAACCTGAATTTTTTGCCTCCACGTGCGTTCTTTAATTTCCATGCCAAAAACTATGCACCCTATATTGAGGAATGGAGATAGAGTATAAAGTTGCTATAGAATGATTGTAAAACATTCAATATTAATCATATAACAGCATGGAACAAGTAAAAATTATAGATATATTGGAGACGTATCAACATGCAACTGTCTCCTTCCTCGACTAAACTCCACTAAGTTACAGTCATGTTGAAAACTTGTAATAGCAGTCGAGGCACAACACTTGTAGTTGTGTTCCTACTGATAGACATGCAACAACCCTCCTCTCCCATGAACACCCATGAGTTGCAACCACATTGAAGACATGCTCTTTTAGTCGGGGACAATTGTGCAAGTATATCACAATATTTTCAAATTTCAAAAAATATTAGATGTTGTTTAATAAATTTTAAAAAGGAAAATATAGCAAAAAATCATACAGTTATCAAGAAAAAGGTTTAAAAGGACAATAAAAAGGGAAATCACAATAAATAAAAACATAAAAAAATTCCTCAAAAGTAAAAATTAAAAATAAAGGTACTTATAAGAAAATAAAGGAACAATAAAAACACATAAAAACAAATAAAATTGAGAAAAGCCCAACAGTCAAATAAAAAAGACCCCCTACCCCATACCGCGCCCGACAGGAGCTCGCAGCGCCTTCCATGCAAGGTATAAAGCCAGTGCTCATGCGCCTCGCTCCGTGGGTCAACCCAACAATGAGTCACAGTGCTCGCTCTTTTTTTTTGCGGGTGACGGTTAGGGGTGGGCATATTAACCGAGGACCGAACTACCGAACCGAAAAAACCAGGACCGAAGCCGAAAAGACCGAAACCAAAAGTTTTAGTGTTTAGTTCGGTCAACACGTTTTAAAAACCGAAATTAATTTGGGTAATTCGGTGTCATGCGTCAGTTACTCGAATGGACCGATGAAACCGAATAGACAGGCATGTGCACTCAAATCTACGTAATGGGCCAACCCACAGCCCAATATCTATTCCGTAAGCTTCCTTCCTTCTCCAATAGCCCAGTAGACGGCCGACCCGCGCCTCGAGCCTCGACTCTTCTATCTCCTGATTCCTCCCCCCACCCACCGCCTAACCCTAGCCGCCATGCGCTGCCTCTACTCCCCTCCACCCCTGCAGCCTGCAGGCAACGACCAACGGCGATGGTGAACTGTGGCGGACGCATCCCTCTTCCCTCCTATCTCCCGCTTTCTCTTTGATTGTCTTGCGTTCACATCTTATTGCTGATTTGTTCACCTGAAGTTCTTGCTACTAGGATCTGATTTTGCACTCACGGGATCTTGTTTTGCGTGTCTACACAATGTTTCTTTGCAGATAAATTTCTAAAGAGTTGCTTCCTTTCATTCATTTCCCTAATCTGTCGGTCAATTAAGTATCAACCGAGGGCCGAGCCGAAATCTCGGTCCACCGAATCTTCGGTTAGGAGTTTTTTCAATGACCGATCGGTCATCCTTTTCTTAAAACCAAATTTCTTCGAAAGCCGAATAACCGAACCGAACGGTTCGGCTAAACCGAATGCCCAACCCTAGTGACGGTGCTCGCTAAATACACTGGTTCTCTCGGTTCCCGATCGCTGGTTCGCGGTTGACCGTTCATGGTTGACAAGTATAGCGTTGACCATTGATCATTCACTTTTCGTTAAAACTTAAACATTCAAAAAACAGGACTTCAAAAAATGTCCATGCACTCAAAAAGGTTCACGGGTTAAAAAAAATCACGCATTTGAAAAAAGCTCACTAACTCAAAAAAAGTTCTGAGTTCGAACAAAAGTTTGTGGTATTAGAAAACGTTCATGAACTTAAAGAAATATTTGTGGATTTGAAAAAAGTTCATGGATTAAAAAAAATTTGCGCATTTGGAAATAAAATTATGAATTTGAGAAAAAGTTCTGACGTTTGAAGAAAGTGTGTGAAATAGAAAAAAGGCGAATAAAAAAAGGAAAAAGAAATAGAAAACCAAAGAACCGGTCGGAAAAGCTTCTAGAAGCTTTACAAAACCGGCTCCATAGGTTTCAAAAAAAACATCAACTATTTACGTGGGCCTCATTCATGCAGCAGGCGTGTACTGCGGAATGAACCAAATTTACTGTTTAGAAGGAAAGAAAAAAAAAGTTAAAATGGTTGCCAAAAGAACTATAACCAGCCCTTAAGGCGCCAAATACTGGTTGGGACAGCGCCCAGCCCCAGTTTGTCTATATGACCGATTTAACACAAAACAAGCAACACCGCACAAATCTTGAAGAAACAATGACCTAATGGTCAGGGAGTTGACCATGACTTGACTAAAACTCAGTGACTAAGTTGCACTGTTATGATGGTCCGTCCATGCATGCTAAGATTGCATTTTCTGCTAATTGAGCGTAGCTTAGATGGGTAGGCTCCTTATGGTGGAACCAGTCTTTCAAGGTTCAAGTCCAACACTTGACACTTATGCTTGCATTTTTCTAGATGGAGACGGTTTCAGCGACTACGAGGCATATGTGGTGGCTTCGTTAATCTCAATCTATTATACCGGCTTAGTATGTCGGAGGTGTTAATAGAGATAGGGTGTGTGTCTGTGCGTTTGTAGGGTTGATGATATGTGCATGTTTGTGAGCATATGTACTAACTATTAAGTGTTTTATTAAAGAAAATATTGCACTTTCTGAAGTTGCTTTTATTTCGAAGACGTACGTAGTCCGCCTCCGATAGATGGGAACGAGGCAGCCTTGCGCGGCCGGCGATTGCTCGAGGTAGCTTGCCTGCCCCGATTAGCATAGCATAGCATGCACAGGAAGCATCATTTCATTTTTTTTCTTCACCTCCATAGCTAGCTTCCCTCCAAATCCAGTTACCCTCCAGCACAAATATCCCTAAACCTTTCCTGACACCTGACTCCATGAATACATTGCAAGAACGTACGCCGGCAACGATTTCCTCCTTTTACAAGTTCCGAATCAACCATACATTCCATTTCCATGCATCACCTAAATATATACACGACGCATCATGCCAACCTCCCCATCTCATCTCATCTCTCTCGATCACAATTCACAACAACCATCATCCAGCCAATTCATCCATCACAGCGTCCACCAGGATTCCCTGCCAACGCTTCCTCATGGCAGCCGCAACCAACACCAAGCAGGAACAGCAGCAGCCGGCACCGAAGCCGGAGTTTGCCAACGGCGAGAAAGCCAATGCGGTGGTCGACCACAAGAACCTGGCAGAAGCCACTGCCACGGATGCCAAAGCTGTGCTGGAGAAGAAGGCCACGGTGTGCAGCGGCTGGAAAGAGCACGTGGCAGGACGGCTGGAGCAGCTGACGGACATGAAGTGGGCGGACAGCGTGGTGGAGAAGGCAAGGAACAACAAGGAGGCGGTCGCCATAGCCATCGCTGCTTTCTCGCTCGGTTTTTTCATCTCTCACAAGTTATTCAGGAAGTGAGCACCACACGTACAAACGATGGTCAATGGGTGAATATGTACTGGAGTAGTTCTGTGATTAAAGTGTACATACACAACAGAACATACATGTAATAAAGGCATTTGTGACGTAAATTAAAGTGGGTACACTGACGCTACAAACATAAAGTCAATCATCATATCTACAACCGAAGTCGGTGAAATCCTGGCATTTTGATTGGTGAAATCTACCGGAGATTACAATACCCATGGGCTCATGGCACATACAGAGCAAAACTCGCCTACAGTTTGTTTGTACATAGAACCATGGCTGTCGACCAGCCATCCCAATTCTGATGATTCATTGCATTTTGGGCCATGCCTTCATGCCACTAGGAGAAGGGTGACGAGCATAACCCATTCAGACCAAGAAGTGCTCAAAACATGCCCCGTGGAGGGTGAATTTCATCTACGTTCCCGACTCCTTATATAGTTGCACGTGTAAGTCCGCTCGGTGAGACACTATCAAATTACTATTGTGAATCTTCAATCCTAGGCCCTAGCTACCTCATGGATATCATCTAGAGCCAAGAAATCGTTGTTGTCCGTGTGCAAGGAAGAAGAAAGGAGAAGGAAGACAAAAACGATGAGATGCTTCCATGTGGGGTCAAGTTGGTTTGAGGGATTACGTTTTGGGGGATCTGCTACCTGAGAAAAAGTTTAATTCCTCGAAACCATTGTCTTTTAGTGATAGGGAGAAGGTTTGGGGATTAAGTTTAAGGGAAACGCTTTCCATCGTATACTGATAGGTGGGTCCCATCCGCAATCATCAAACCCTAACCACCTATTGACGGCTCCGGCTCCGCCTCCTGCTCCTGATCCCCTCGCTGGTGTTGGTCTCTTCATCTGCAGAGCGCCCACAACTCCCCGCACGTTGATCCGATTCAAGTCATGTTGTCGGACGACTTGGCAGCGACGAGATCTTCGTCATGGAAAAAGGCACCTGCTGGAGGTAGCAGCCGCGCCGGAATGACAAGTCCATGTGCGAGGACGTCCGGCACGAGGTCTCTACGGCCTTGCTCGGCCACAACACTCCGTCTCCCTTGGCATGCTACCCTGACCACCTCTGGTCCCTTGCCGCCATGCCAGCAACCATACCTTGACTGTGACGACGCGCTGCATCTATGATCTTGCCAGCGTGCTTTGTCGAAGTGATTCCTTGCCGATGTGGTCAATCGCGGCTCTCTGGATGCGTACGCGGTGACTGCCGATCCAGCGGCTTCGTTTGTTATGCTTCGAAGTGACCAGCCCCATCTTAGATAGTGTGAATGTTTTGATTCTTGTAACAGATGCAATGCTTCAGGGATATGTATATTAAGTTTCCTAGTGCCTCTGCATGTGCTTCCTTTGTTTTTAGTAACAGGCGAGTGCTTCGGTATCATATGTATCATGCTTCTAAGTTGTGTACAATAGCTTCGGAGTATCTGCATATATATGTGCTCCTTTCTTTACACAACAGAGACAATGCTTCTGTACTATCATTTTCTTGCTTCAACATTTATCTAACCTTGCATCCAATGGCTCACCACCACATAAATGCATCACTATTACGTATGACATGCTTCCCACATAAACACAATAAGTTTCCAATGACATTCTTGTGTGCTTCGTTCCTTACGCTATGTTTTGGTACTGCATTTTCTGGCTTCAACCACCATATAACCGTGTTTCAAAGTACATCAGTACATGCTTCAAAGCACAAAAGGAATCATGATACTGCTTGCCAAAAATGTGATACGGAATTAAGAAGCAGGGCCTGTAGTTTTGGAAGCATGTTTATGCAATCAAGTATAAAATGGGAGGAAGCATCCTTTGTATACAGAGCCACACGTGATTTAGGAACCCCATATGGAAGCAACGTGAATTAAGGAAATCTTGTTTTGGAAACTGCTAGGAGAGTTATAATACGTGATTATAGGATCTCGTATATGGAAGCTCCATGTATACATGAAGTTTGTTTTAGCAACTGCCAACTGTCCAGAAAATTAAGTGGGCGTTGTTGAAGGAATGCATCCAACGCTCCACAAAGTTTCATCCAACGGTGATCCACTGGTCTGACAAAAAGCTAGGGATCAGTAGTCTGATCCCTAGTGGTGGCCTTTAAGGGATCAGCTAGTGATGCTCTTAACTCTGGTGGTTATACGTACTCAACAACCCCTTTTAGCTCCCGTTAATGTGCCGTTGCATATGGATCGTGGTATACTGTGTCACACTAACCATATTTTCTATTGAGTTTGCTTTGTACTTACTTCGTCTTAAAATAAGTGTCTTTGATTTAGTACAAGTTCAACTCTTTTCCTACCACTAGTAGAAAACGAGGCAATGGTCCAGGCCGGGCCAGCCCATTAGTCCCGGTTCAGTCCAGAACCGGGACCAATGGGGGCATTGGACCCGTTCGTGAGCTCAGGGGACCGGCCGGGCCACGTGGGCCATTGGTCCCGGTTCGTCTGGACCTTTTGGTCCCAGTTGGTGGGACGAACCGGGACCAATGGGCCTTGCTCCTGGCCCACCACCATTGGTCCCGGTTGGTGACTTGAACCGGGACCAAAGGCTCCCCTTTAGTCCCGGTTCATGTCACCAACCGGGACCAATGAGGTGCCTATATATACCCCGTCGCGTAAGAGCAGAGCACACTGCTCTGTTTTTTCTGGCCGAGGGGGAGAGGGCTTGGTGGTGCTCTAGCTCACCTCCTATGCACACAACGTGTTCGACGGAATGCCCGAGCCACACTAGTTAAGCTTTTCTCCTCTCGAAGCTCGAACTCCAAGCTCCATTTTCTCCGAGATTTGTCTAGGTTTAGCGGTCCGTCACGTCCCATCCCCGTCTTCGCCCCCACCGATCTCGTCACCGGTACCACCGTGGTGAGCCTCTTGTTATGTCCATGCTTTTCTTACTTTTATTATTGCTTGTTATTATTGCTTTAGATAGATATTAGTCTAATCTTCTTACGTTTATTATTGCTTGTTATTATATAGTGCGATGGTTTTGATATACGCCCACGTGGGCCCTCGTCCTGTCTACGATTCGGATGTGGTATATTATCTTTAATTTATAACTATTTGTTTTAGTGTTTATGACAATTATGCCGACCAGCCTGACATGCATAGATGTTTTTATATGTCTAGGAGGTAGTTGAACCGGAAATTCCAACCGACCCTCTTGTGGAGAGGTTAAATTTAGTTGAAGAGGAAAACATTTCCTTGAAGAAAAAATTGGAAAAAAACGGAGGAGGAGAAGATGGAATTGGAGTTGTGTGTTGCGGAAGTCGTCGATGATCACAAGATCAAGATGGACCCTATCGTCGAGAGGTTAAATTTAGTTGAAGAATAAAACAATTTCTTGAAGGAAAAAATAAAAAAAATTAAGGACGAGAAGATGATATTGGAGTTGCATGTTGCGGATGTCGTCGATGATCACAAGATCAAGATGGATGCAATGCGGTTGAAGATTAGAAAGATTAGAAAATATGCCATTCATACCGAGGCTTGGTATCATTATGCCGTTGGATCAATTGTTACCTTGGTTGCGATTATGATCGCATTTGTTTTCGCATTGAAATGTTTTACATAGTTTCAATGTATGGTGAAAATTAATTAGATGCTCTGCAGAGCTATATGTTGTTAAATGAGAACTATGTGTGTACTTTGGTTTTAATGTGATGATGAACTTCTATTAATTTGGTCACTTAATTATCTATTTATGATGTTCTGTAATGGTTTTTGACACACTTAATTATATATAATGCACGCAGATGAACCGGCAATGGATGTACGGTGACAGACACACCTCCGAGTACATTAAGGGCGTGCATGAGTTTCTCGATGCGGCTGAGGCAAACAAGCAGAATGGTTTTATGTGTTGTCCATGCACTAAATGTGGGAATACGATGTCTTATTCTAACCGGAAAATCCTTCACTCCCACCTGCTTTACAAGGGTTTCATGCCACACTATAATATTTGGACGAGGCACGGAGAAATAGGGGTTATGATGGAAGACGGCGAAGAAGAAGAGTACGATGACAACTATGTGCCCCCTGAAAATGGTGATGCTGCAATGGGGGGAGCTGCTGAAGATCAAGAGGAACCAGACGATGTGCCCAACGATGCTGCAATGGGTGAAGCTGCTGAAGATCAAGAGGAACCAGACGATGTGCCCGATGATGATGATCTCCGCCGGGTCATTGTCGATGCAAGGACGCAATGCGAAAGTCAAAAGGAGAAGCTGAAGTTCGATTGCATGTTAGAGTATCACAAAAAAGGGTTGTACCCCAATTGCGAAGATGGCAACACAAAGGTCGGTACCGTACTGGAATTGGTGCAGTGGAAGGCAGAGAATGATGTGGCTGACAAAGGATTTGAGAAGCTACTGGAAATATTGAAGAAGAAGCTTTCAAAGGATAACGAATTGCCCGACAGTACATACACAGCAAAGAAGGTCGTATGCCCTCTAGGATTGGAGGTGCATAAGATACATGCATGCCCTAATGACTGCATCCTCTACGGCGGTGCATACAAGGATCTGAACGCATGTCCGGTATACGGTGCATTGTGGTATAAGATGAGACGAGATGACCCTGGTGATGTTGACGGCGAGCCCGCCAGGAAGAGGGTTCCTGCGAAGGTGATGTGGTATGCTCCTATAATACCACGGTTGAAACGTCTGTTCGGAAACGGAGAGCATGCCAAGTTGATGTGATGGCACAGTGAAGACCGTAAGAAAGACGGGAAGTTGAGAGCACCCGCTGATGGGTCGCAGTGGAGAAAAATCGAGAGAAAGTACTGGGAGGAGTTTGCAAAGGACCCAAGGAATGTATGGTTTGCTATAAGCGCGGATGGCATCAATCCTTTCGGGGAGCAGAGCAGCAATCACAGCACCTGGCCCGTGACTCTATGTATGTATAACCTTCCTCCTTGGATGTGCATGAAGCGGAAGTTCATTATGATGCCAGTTCTCATCCAAGGCCCTAGGCAACCCGGCAACGACATTGATGTGTACCTAAGGCCATTAGTTGAAGAACTTTTACAGCTATGGAATGGAAACGGTGTACGTGCGTGGGATGAGCACATACTGGAGGAATTTAACCTAAAGGCGTTGCTGTTCGTGCCATCAACGATTGGCCCGCTCTCAGTAACCTTTCAGGACAGACAAACAAAGGATACCACGCATGCACGCACTGTTTAGATGACACTGATAGTATATACCTGGACAAATGCAGGAAGAATGTGTACCTGGGCCATCATCGATTTCTTCCAACCAACCATCAATGTCGAAAGAAAGGCAAGCATTTCAAAGGCGAGGCAGATCACCGGAAGAAGCCCGCCATGCGTACCGGTGATCACGTACTTGCTATGGTGATACGTCCCAAACGTATCTATAATTTCTGCTTGCTCCATGCTTCTTTTGTGTGATATTGCTATGATATTTATGCACTTCCATACACTTTTGATCATATTTGGACTAACCTATTAACTCAGTGCACCACAGTGCCAGTTCCTGTTTTCTGCTGTTTTTCTATTTCAGGTTTCCCCCATATTAAAAGTGCTCCAAAAATTCCGGGAAAAATACAGGAAAAATCAGCGTACAGGAAGCTTCGAGAAAAACCAAAGTGGGGCCAGAGGGGAGCCAGGGGTGGCCCAGGCGGCCACCCGGCGCGGCCCCACCCCTGGCCGCGTCAGGGGGGCGCCTGGGGCCCCCTCTCCGCCTCTGGTTGCCCCCCTTCGCATATATATTCCTCTCGTCGCGAAAACCCTGATTCCAGAACCCTTTTCTCCAGAAGCAATTCCGATCTCCGCCGCCATCGCCACCAAGTTTCGGGGGACCAGAATTCCTGTGTCGGCATCCTGCCGGGACGGGGAAGTGCCCCCGGATTCATCTCCATCGACGTTGCTTCCTCCCTCCATGATGCGGGAGTAGTTCCTCCTCGGGGCTGAGGTTTTCTACTAGTAGCTATGTGGTCAATTCTCTCTCCCATGATGTGATCTTCGTTGTGATCATAGGCTATGTCAATCTAGGGTGATCCCATGATATTTCCCCTTCCTCTATGTATTGGATTGATGTACTCACTTGTCTTTATCTAGTATAATCCCCGAGACCAAGGTGACAGCGGTCTATTGGACATGGATTAGAAGAATATTTTCATGGGTGATTTCCTCTTTTGTGTGTTGATTGAAGATTGAGAGTCTCTTGGTGCTTGTCTTTGACTATCCTTGAGATATGTTGTGGTGATTGTGGTACTCTCTTTGGATGGCCGCGGTGACATTGGGAAATCCATAGATTGAGAACTACGAACTTTGAGGTGTGCTTTTGTAGCCCTACATAATTCTCGTCCTCTCTTGACCACAAAGGAATGACCTCCGGGTGCGTCTCCATTGCATGTTTTATGGGAAATATCATGTGATTAGACTAGGTTAATGATGTTGGGAGTTGCCACTAGTGAAAGTATGAAGCCTAGGCCTTGTTTCCACCCATTTGTGCTCACGTTTACCACTTGTTTGCTTGCTTCACTTTTTATTACAGATTTATATTACTTTGCTTTGCCACTCCTATCATCCATATTTTACCATATCTTCGCCGAACTAGTGCACCTATACAACTCCTAGTTGTATTAGGTGTGTTGGGGACACAAGAGACTTCTTGTATCTTAGTTGCAGGGTTGCTTGAGAGAGACCATCTTGAACCTCTACTTCCCTGAGTTCGATAAACCTTAGGTCATCCACTTGAGGGAAATTGTTGCTGTCCTACAAACCTCTGCGCTTGGAGGCCCAACATAGTCTACAAGAATAGAAGCGTGTGTAGACATCAAGCTATTTCTGGCGTCGTTGCCGGGGAAGTAAGTGTTTGAAGATATATCTTTAGATCTTGCAATTAAATCTTTTCGTTTCTTGTTTTTAGTTTCACTAGTTATGATTATGGAAAACCGCACTCTTAGTTCGCTGCTTGGGGAAGGCCGCTTTACCACACCCGTGGTAGAGAAGTCTCCTCCACCCACTGAATGTATCCCGTTCCAAATACCACTTGGGATAATTGAAATAATTAGGAATGATTGTTATGATGGGACAGTCAATCCTAGTATTCATTTGTTGAAACTTACAGAACTTTGTGAGTTGTTTAAGATTTCAGGTTTGACAAGAGATGGAGTCATGAGGAAATTATTTGCCTTGTCACTGAAAGGAAAAGCATTGGAATGGTATAGGCTACTAGATGACTCTCACCTGCTGGATTGGGAAGAGATCCAGTCTCTCTTTTACTCCAAGTTTTATCCTCTTCATGAAGCCCATGAGAATAGGAATTATGTTTATAATTTCTATCCTCATGATGGAGAGAGCATAGCTCAAGCTTGGGGGAGACTGAAAACGTTAATGCTAAAATGTCCTAACCATGGGCTCCCCAAAGATATGATTATTACTAATTTCTATGCAAGGCTCTCTCGACAGGATAAAGATTTGCTCGATGTTTCCTCTATGGGTTCTTTCACAAACGAAAAGATTGATGCTAAATGGGAACTCCTTGAAAGAATTCAACGCAACACTGAAGATTGGGAGATCGACAAAGGTAAAGAGTCAGGTATAATTTATGAGTATGATTGCATTAAGTCCTTTGTTGAAACTACAAGTTTTAATAAGTTTAGTGCTAAGTTTGGGCTTGATTCTCAACTCCTTGTTGATTTCCTCAAATCTTTTGCTTCACATCTTAATATGCCTAAGGAGGATTGGATCAAGCATCATGAACCTTTTAAAGAGATTTGCAAAGAAAATGAAATTGTTCATGATGATTGCAACATGCATGATCCAATTCCTAAAAATGAAGTTTTATATAAGCATGTTAATTTTTGTGGAGTGGATAGACCTTGTGAAAGGCCTATGATTGAAGAAGAGAAGTATTGTAAGCAACATAAGCATGAAAGAACAATCACTTGGGTCAAAGATTTAAATGAAATTTCTAGAGAATTGTGTGACCTTTATCCTTTTACTTGTGAACTTTGCTGTAAAGAGGGTCACTTTAATTTTCAATGCATGCACTTTCAAAACATAACTGTTAACCAGTTGTGTGATAACATGATCACCCCTGATCTTTATGATGAGCTTATGTTATTTTTGATGTGTGAAGAGTTATCAGAAAAGACTTCTTGGCTAGATGTTAATGCCATAGGAATAAAAAACACTTTGCAAAATTGCCATCTCTATTGTGTTGTTAATTGCCATAAAAATGATTACATAAGTAAGATTAGAAAGGAGGGAACTTTACCAAAGTATAAAAATGTCTCTTATATTTCTGCTAATAAAAAGGAGAGTTTCTCCCAAGTTTCCCCTATTGTTTCTAATGATAAACCAGGATATGTGGAGAAGCTTCATCTCCAACCACTCCCTCCTAAGGTGAAGAAGAAGAAAAAGAAGATGAGGAGGAAGAGGAGCAAGAAGGAAGAAGAGTGGGTATCAACCTGGCCTGAGCATATTCCTCCCATCAACTTTTATCCAAACGGTTGTAAGTTTAAAGAAGAAGGTGAAGTTTATTGCCTTAATTATCATCTTGATGATACGTCCGTAGGTACTATTGAAGATGATTTTGATTATGATATGCATGTTACTTATTGTGATTGGGAAAATGATGATAATGCTACTTATGATCTTGAAAATCTTTTTGGTACCAACTCTGAAAGTGATGATATGGAAAGTTCTAAGCTTGGGGATGATAGGATTGCAAATCCTTTACCCACTAGTGATGTGATAATTGATAATTCTTTTGCTAGTAAGAATAAAGACAACATGTTTACAAATATAGTTGCTAGCAATGATAATGCTCTTCTCTACTATGATGATGTTATAACTCCAATCTATAGTGACATAAGGAGAAATTATCCTTATGAAACTTGTCATAATCATGGAGGGAATTACTCCCTTGTTGAACACCATCTTCCTAATACACAATTAATCTATAGTGTTCAAGTTGTTTATGATAGTCCTACTCCCACTATTACCAATGAGAAAGATTATGCTTATGTGGAGAGTAAGAGTACCTTTTTGCATGTGGATCATGGTAACAATGCTTTATGTGATGCTTATATTGTTGAGTTTATTCGTGATCTCACTGAAAATTATTATGAGAAGGGAACATATGCTTATAGATATTTCAATAATATCAAGTTCCCTCTCTTTATGTTGAAGGTTTTAAAGCTGCACTTGTTTTGTCTTCCTATGCTTATTGCTTTGTGCTTCAATGAATTATTCTATTGCAATATTCCTATGCATAGGAAGCATGTTAGGCTTAAATGTGTTTGGTATTTGCTTCTTGATGCTCTCTTTTGTTCTTCAACTCTTATTCCTACGAGAGCATCATTAAAGTCTTAAGCCTATCTTTATGGCTATAAAGAAAGAGCTCTAGGGAGACAACCCTTGTTATCTTTGCTTTCAGTTTGTTCTTTAAGTTTTTAGTGGTCTTGATGTTTGTTACTACGGTAGCAACATCATTGTATCTTTACTTTTCAGCTTTGTGCCAAGTTTAGCCTCTGATTGCAAGAAAGTTCAAAAGTTGTGACGTGCTGTCCAGAAAACAGATTCTGTCCTTGGACAGAAAAATTCGAATAAAATCACCAGATCATCTTTTTGATCTGAATTTTTTTGAAAGCGTGCTCTATACAATTGGCTTTCAAGCTTCTGTTCTGAGTTTTTTGATTTGAGTTGCAGAAGTGCCCCGAAAAAATTATTTACTACCTGCTGGTCTGTTTTTCACATATTCTGTCCTGTTTTTCCTTTTCTTCGTTTTGCAAACCTTGAGCTTGCTTTTTTTTTTGCAAAAACCTTTTGGCAATCTTGAGAAACAGTAGCTCTTCAAGATTATCCTTATTTCCAGTAGGGAAAAATTATTTTATTGTGGGTACTAACCTCGCTAATCAGATTATGATGAGTTATGTATGAAGGGAGTTTTCAAGTGTGCGAGGGAAGATGATAAAAGAAAATTCAGAAGGGTCACACGCTCAAGCTTGGGGATGCCCCCGTGCACCCCCAAGAAATATTCAAGAAGACTCAAGCGTCTAAGCTTGGGGATGCCCCCATGCATCCCCTTCTCCATCAACAATTATCAGTTCGTCTTTCGTTCCACTATATTTTTATCACTTCATGCGTTATGTTGATGGGCTTCTCGCCCCTCGTTGGTTACCCCAAGTGGAAGGTGTGAGATGTAGTGTTGCGGAAGTTTTTCCCTTGGCAAGATACCAAGGATCGAATCCCCAAAGACTCCTGGGTTCAAAAAGAAGGTGTCAACTGTTAACGACGCCAGATATTAGTAATCAACGTGGACCTGCACACAGATACAAATAACTTTGCTCCCAACGAGTACAGAGAGGTTGTCAATCCCTCGGTCCTTGTAGTTCACAAAGGATTAAACGCAAATGATAGTAGTGATAGATAATGTTTGCAATAGTAAATAATAGCGAAAAGTAAATAGCGGATATGATCAATGATGGTAATATGGACCGGAGTCTCATGATGTTCACTAGTGATGTCTCTCTCCCAAAAGACGATAAAACAGCTATGTGAGGTAAACGAATTACAGCTGGGCAATTGACAGGACCATGTGCGCAAACCAATGCTGACTACATTGCAAGAAAGGTTGAGGTTCAAAGCATGGGCGGTACGCCAAAGTAAGTAGACCGAAATCCATCAATATCTACTACTAATCATCCACCTTGAGATATCTATCCAGAACATCTCGCTGGTATTAAGTTGCGAGTCCCACCCATAGTGTAAATTCAATGCAACAGACAACTGCATTAAAAGAACTTTGCGTAAAGTAAACAATCCTTGCACCCGCGGGCACAAGCACCGTTGTTTTCCCCCTTGTGGCAACACCACATCCCCTAGACTCATGTTTCTATCACTCAAGCTAGTCATCGAGGGGCATGAACCCACAATCGAGCATAACGTTCCCTCTTGGAGTCACTACCTATTACATGGCCAAAGCAATAAATAACAACGGAGAACATGCAAGAATTACTTATGAACATAAATATAAAAGAGGTAGATCAAATATATTACTCAATCACAATCTGAACATAATCTCATAATCCATCGGATCCCAGCAAACTCATCATAGCAACATCATAAGGATTACATATGTGCCTCGATCATGTAGGGCAGCTCACGAGGACTAATTAGTGAAGCACAAGAACGGGAGGAGAACATCACATAGCTACTGGTCATGGACTCATGGTCCAAGGGAGACTACTCACAACTCATCCGGGAGGCGTCCATGGTGGTGGAGAGGCTCCCGGTGGTGATCCTCCCCTCCGGCAGGGTGCTGGGAAGAGTTCTCCTGGTGCTCCCGATCTTGGAAGCGGCGGCGGCGGCGGAACAGAGATGAGATCGCGAAAAAGAGTTCCCGTCTCGAGGGTTTCGGGAAACGCTCTAAATATATGCCGAAGAGGGGCACCAGACAGGGCTCGGGGGGCCCAGGCGCCCCCCGGCGCGGCCCAGGGGGGGGGTGCGCGCCGCCAGGGCGCCTGGAGCCCTGGTGGCCCCCCCGGCTGTCCTTCGGACGCACGGTAGGTTCTGGAACGCTGATTTTTTATATAATTTTTCTGGATTTTTCCTGGCAGTTCTCGTAATGTGAAAACCTGAAATACAAAAACAGCCAAAAACAGAAACTGGCACTGGTGTGCACTGAGTTAATAGGTTAGTCCAAATATGATCAAAAGTGTATGGAAGTGTATGAATATCATAGCAATATCACCCAAAAGAGGCATGGAGCAAGCAGAAATTATAGATACGTTTTGGACGTATCAACATCCCCAAGCTTAATTCCTGCTCGTCCTCGAGTAGGTAAATGATAACAAGAATAATTTCTGTGGTGAGATGCTATTAACCATATAGGACTTTTTCATAGTCATATGACAAAAGCTTACTGAGATAATGATTCTATAGTAATTAAGTTGCCTCATGAGAAAATCACAAAGGACTGAAAGTTTTACAATATGATATTGAAACATCAAAAAGATTTGCAATCAACATGGTGTGCAAATATGATAAAGTGATATCTAGCTTGCCCCCTTTAGTGAAGAAAAACATAAATGCAGGGGCACCTCCAAGGTTTAAGTGATGACTAGATACAATGATTTCAGAATAAACGATATCAAAATCATGCAAAAGACAATGCTACTTTGGGACAATGCACATTACACTCAGAATGACAATCATGCTCTCAATAGTTGGTGCTTTAAAAGAAGGTGGAGACTCAACATAAAAGTAAAAGAATGGTCATGTGCTAGAGCTTTTTATTTTGAAAACATAGAAGCAATTTTGTCAACGGTAGTAGTACTTCATATGTGTCATGCATAAGACATCCTATAAGTTGCAAGCCTCATGCATCGAATACCAATAGTGCTCGCACCTTGTCCTAATTAGCTCGGATTTCCATGGGTTATCATTGCATTGCATATGTTTCAACCAAGTGTCACAAAGGGGTACCTCTATGCCACCTGTACAAAGGTCCAAAGAGATAGATCGCATTTGATTTCTCGTTTTTGATAGATCTCAACTTGAGGACATCCATACCAGGACAACATAGAAAATAGATAATGGACTCCTCTTTAATGCTTAAGCATATTCTCATAAGAGATTGAGGATTAATGTCCAAGCTAAAACTTCCACCATGATACATGGCTTTGGTTGGCGGCCCAATGTTCTTCTCTATCAATATGCATACTCATTCAACCCAATGGCAAATCACCCTTACTTCAGACAAGACGAACATGCATAGCAACTCACATGATATTCAACAAAAGTGTAACAGTTGATGGCGTCCCCAGAAACATGGTTACCGCTCAGCAAGCAACTTATAAGAAATAAGATACATAAGGAACATATTCTTTACCACAATAGTTTTTAAGCTACTTTCCCATGAGCTATCTATTGTAAAGTTAGTCCGCTTAGTACAGGTGGAGGTTAGCAAAAGACTGGGAGCGACCAACTAAGAGAGCAATGACGGTCATAATCATGCAGAGCGACAAAGCAATATTGAATCAGGCATGGAAGTTATATCGCTACTCAGAAATAAAAGATCATCAAGGCTTGACAGACTTTCTTTACAGTCTTAAATATGCGTGAGCATACGCCAAGTCAATCAAAATAAATTCTTGAAGGAAGATATTACTTAAACCATACCACATCATAGGCAAACAAATCATGTTGGTACTCCAATAACACATTGGGAATCCCCCAGCTATTTGAGACTAACCATAAGAAAACCTGAACTACTAAGCGCCATCATGCACGTAGCATCTTTATCATAGACATATCAAGCAATGCAACGGAAGCAAACTCTTTTAATTAGATAAGGATGATAATTAAAGAGAGTTCAAGCAACCAACTAAACAAAAGCTCTTTGAAAAGATAAGCATGAATACTAAGAGCTGAGCATGACAGTAGCTATTAAAAGACAAAGAACACACACAGCAAAGATAGTCATGAAAATTCTATGTTATGTTCTAGGTAGAAGTGGAGTGTGTTTCTCTCCCACATAAAGAAAGCTGAGTTCCGACTCGTTATTGAAAGCTAAAGAAAACTAAAAAGCAAGACGCTCCAAGCATAGCACATAACACATGAAGTGATTAGAATATAGTGGAACGAAAGACGAACTGATAATGTTGATGGAGATGGGGATGCACGGGGGCATCCCCAAGCTTAGACGCTTGAGTCTCCTTGAATATTTCTTGGGGGTGCACGGGGGCATCCCCAAGCTTGAGCGCTTGACACTCCTGAATCTTTTTATCATCTTCCCTCGCACACTTGAAAACTCCCTTCATACATAACTCATCATAATCTGATTAGCGAGGTTAGTACCCTTAATAAAATAATTGTACCTTGCTGGAAATAAAGATATTCTTGAATTTATACTGTTTCTCAAGATTGCCAAAAGGTTTTTGCAAAGAAAAAGCAAGCTCTTGATTTGCAAAATGAAGGAAAGGCAAAACAGGACAGAATCTGTGAAAAACAGAACAGCGGGTAGTAATTGATTTGTTCGGGGCACTTCTGCAACTCTAATAAAAAAACTCAGAACAGAAGCACGAAAGACAATTATATATAGAACTCTGTCGAAAAAATTCAGACCAAAAAGATGTTCTGGTGATTTTATACGAATTTTTCTATCCAAGGACAGAATCTGTTTCCTGGACAGCACCTCACAACTTTTGAACTTTGTAGCAATCAGAGGCTATACTTGGCACAAATATGAAAAGCAAAGATACAATGATGATGCTACTGTAGTAAACACCATCAAGACACAACAAAAGCAAAATAAAAATTTATTCATTGGGCTGCCTCCCAAAAGCGCTTTCTTTTATGCCTTTAAGCTAGGCATAATGTATAGAGATCAAGTTTTATCAAGAGTAAAAGAATAGCTAGCCCGTACAACGGACTCAAAAGGTAACTTGATCTTCTTTCGAGGGAAGTGTTCCATCCCTTTCTTGAGAGGAAACTGAAATTTTATATTACCCTCTTTCATGTCAATGATAGCACCAACGGTGCGTAAAAAGGGACGTCCCAAAATAATTGGACAAGAAGGATCACATTCAATATCCATAATAGTGAAATCAACGGGAACATAGTTGTCATTGACAATGATAAGAATATCTTCGATCCTCCGCAAAGGTTTCTTTATGGAAGAATCAACGAGACGAACACCAAAAGAACAAGAATCATAAGGTTTCAATTTAAGCATATCATATAGTCTTTTGGGCATAATGGAAGTACTAGCTACAATATCACATAAAGCATAGCATGAGAAGTTGTTTATCTTAATTTTAATCATAGGATCCCAACCATCTTCTAGCTTTCTAGGTATGGAGGCTTCTACTCTAAGTTTCTCCTCCCTAGCTTTGATGAGAGCATTAGTGACATGCTCTGTGAAGGCAAGATTAAGCGTGCTAGTGTGGGGATCTTTGGCCATTCCTTGTAGAAAGGTGACAACTTCTGAGATACTACAATTATCAAAATTAATTTTATCAGTATTGGGCAGAATTGTAGTGTCATCCTGTTTGTTTGAATCGCTCTCTATTATAAGAGTTTGAACATCTTCCCAAGTTTGGGGAAGCTTAGGAGCAATTTTAAACTGAGGCTCATACTCTTTTCCTGGAAGACCATGCCATGGGCATAACCCTCCGTCAAGACTAACATAATCACAAGGTTTATTACTTTTGTAGATCCCGACAGTGGTGATTGGTGTAATGGAAGAAGGGGTGTACTCCTCCCATCTAGTGTTTTTGGTGGAACCCATAATAGTAAGCAAGCAAGATAACTATTTTTGTGATTTTCGATAAAAGATACTAAAGCAAAAACTGAAAGGTAAACTAACAAGACTAAAAAGCAAAGGTAAAAGATAGCATGCAACTCCCCTATCCTGAAGAGTGGAGTCCCCGGCAACAGCGCCAGAAAAACTCCTTGATGGGCTTCTCGCCCCTCATTGGTTACCCCAAGTGGAAGGTGTGAGATGTAGTGTTGCGGAAGTTTTTCCCTTGGCAAGATACCAAGGATCGAATCCCCAGAGACTCCTAGGTTCAACAAGAAGGTGTCAACTGCTAACGGCGCCAGATATTAGCAATCAACGTGGACCTGCACACAGATACAAATAACTTTGCTCCCAACGAGTACAGAGAGGTTGTCAATCCCTCCGGCCTTGTAGTTCACAAAGGATTAAACGCAAATGATAGTAGTGATAGATAATGTTTGCAATAGTAAATAATAGCGAAAAGTAAATAGCGGATATGATCAATGATGGTAATATGGACCGGAGTCTCATGATGTTCACTAGTGATGTCTCTCTCCCAAAAGACGATAAAACAGCTATGTGAGGTAAACGAATTACAGCTGGGCAATTGACAGGGCCATGTGCGCAAACCAATGCTGACTACATTGCAAGAAAGGTTGAGGTTCAAAGCATGGGCGGTACGCCAAAGTAAGTAAACCGAAATCCATCAATATCTACTACTAAGCATCCACCTTGAGATATCTATCCAGAACATCTCGCTGGTATTAAGTTGCGACTCCCGCCCATAGTGTAAACTCAATGCAACAGACAACTGCATTAAAAGAACTTTGCGTAAAGTAAACAATCCTTGCACCTGATATGTCCAAAACGTATCTATAATTTCTGCTTGCTCCATGCCACTTTTGGGTGATATTGCTATGATATTCATACACTTCCATACACTTTTGATCATATTTGGACTAACTTACTAATCCAGTGCACCCCAGTGCCAGTTTCTGTTTTCGGCTGTTTTTGTATTTCAGGTTTTCACGTTACGAGAACTGCCCAGAAAAATCCAGAAAAATTATATAAAAAATCAGCGTTTCGGGAACAACCTTGCGTCCGAAGTATAGCCGGGGGGGCACCAGGGCTCCAGGCGCCCTGGCGGCGCGCCCCCCCTGGGCCGCGCCAGGGGGGCGCCTGGGCCCCCCGAAGCACCCCCGATGCCCTCCTTTGGCATATATTTAAAGGGTCCTCCGAAACCCTCAGAACAGGAACTCTTTTCGCGATCCCATCTCTGTTCCGCCGCCGCCGGCGCTTCCAAGATCGGGAGCACCAGGAGAACTCTTCCCGGCACCCTGCCGGAGGGGAGGATCACCACCGGGAGCTTCTCCACCACCATGGACGCCTCCCGGATGACTCGTGAGTAGTCTCCCTTGGACCATGAGTCCATGACCAGTAGCTATGTGATGTTCTCCTCCCGTTCTTGTGCTTCACTAATTAGTCCTCGTGAGCTGCCCTACATGATCGAGGCACCTATGTAATCCTTATGCTGTTGCTATGTTGAGTTTGCTGGGATCCGATGGATTATGAGATTATGTTCAGATTGATCTTGAGTAATATATTTGATCTACCTCTTTTATATTTTTGTTTATAAGTAATTCTTGCATGTTCTCCGTTGTTATTTATTGCTTTGGCCAAGTAATACGTAGTGACTCCAAGAGGGAACGTTATGCTCGATTGTGGGTTCATGCCCCTCGATGACTAGCTTGAGTGACAGAAACATGAGTCTAGGGGATGTGCTGTTGCCACAAGGGGGAAAACAACGGTGCTTGTGCCCGCGGGTGCAAGGATTGTTTACTTTACGCAAAGTTCTTTTAATGCAGTTGTCTGTTGCATTGAGTTTACACTATGGGTGGGACTCGCAACTTAATACCAGCGAGAAGTTCTGGATAGATATCTCAAGGTGGATGATTAGTAGTAGATATTTATGGATTTCGGTCTACTTACTTTGGCGTACCGCCCATGCTTTGAACCTCAATCTTTCTTGCAATATAGTCAGCATTGGTATGCGTTCGTGGTCCTGTCAATTGCCCGGCTGTAATTTGTTTACCTCACATAGCTGTTTTATCGTCTTTTGGGAGAGAGACATCACTAGTGAACATCATGAGACTCCGGTCCATATTACCATCATTGATCACACCCGCTATTTACTTTCCGTTATTATTTACTATTGCAAAACACTATCTATCACTACTATCATTGCTTTTAATCCTTTGTGAACTACAAGGCCGGAGGGATTGACAACCTCTCTGTACTCGTTGGGAGCAAAGTTATTTGTATCTGTGTGCAGGTCCACGTTGATTGCTACTAATCTGGCGCTGTAGCAGTTGACACCTACTTGTTGAACCTAGGAGTCTCTGGGGATTCGATCCTTGGCATTTTTGCTAAGGGAAAACACTTCTACAATACTGCATCTTACACCTTCCACTTGGGGTAACCAACGAGGGGTTCGAGGCCCATCAAGGAGTATTTTCTGGCGCCGTTGCCGGGGACTCCACTCTTCAGGATAGGGGAGTTGCATGCTATCTTTTACCTTTGCTTTTTAGTCTTGTTAGTTTACCTTTCAGTTTTTTCTTTAGTACCTTTTTATCGAAAATCACAAAAATAGTTATCTTGCTTGCTTGTTACTATGGGTTCCACCGAGAACACCAAGTTGTGTGACTTCACTAGTCACAACAACGATGACTTTATCAGCACACCTATCACTACACCTGCCACTTCAGCACCTTCATATGAAATTAAACCTGCTTTACTGAACTTAGTCATGAGAGAACAATTCTCCGGTGCTGGAGATGATGCTGCTTTACACTTGAACAACTTTGTTGAACTTTGTGATATGCAAAAGTACCAAGAAATAGATGGTAATATTGTTAAGCTTAAGCTTTTTCCTTTCTCCTTGAGAGGAGGAGCTAAAATTTGGTTTCAGTCTTTTCCTAGAAATATCATAGATTCATGGGACAAGTGCAAAGATGCTTTTATCGGAAAATACTATCCACCTGCTAAGATTATCCAACTTAGAAGTAACATAATGAATTTTAAACAATTGGATAATGAACACGTTGCCCAAGCTTGGGAACGTATGAAATCTCTTATCAAGAACTGCCCTACTCATGGTTTGACTACTTGGATGGTTATCCAAACTTTTTATGCAGGCTTGAACTTTACCTCGCGGAACTTGTTAGATTCGGCCGCGGGAGGAACTTTTATGTCAACTACACTTGGTGCTGCCACAAAGATTCTCGATGAGATGATGACCAACTATTCCCAATGGCACACCAAACGCGCTCCAATAGGTAGGAAGGTAAACTCTGTCGAGGAGATTTCCTCCCTTAATGAAAAAGTTGACTTGATCATGTCTCTACTTTCGAAGCAATCTACTGTTGATCCTCGTGATGTTCCTTTAAATTCTTTGATTTCTCAAGAACAAGTAGATGTGAACGTTATCTCTAGAAACAATTTTAATAACAATGCTTATAGGAGTAATTTTGGTAGCAATCCTAGACCGTTCCCCTCTAATTCTTATGGGAACAACAATGCTTATCCTAGTACCAAGAACTCCACTACTGAACTAGAGACTATGCTTAGAGATTTCATCACAACCCAAAAAGCCTTTAATAAGAATGTAGAAGAGAAACTACATAAACTAGATGATCTTTCTTTTAAGGTAGACCATTTAGCCAATGAGGTAAAATTGCTAAAAATTGAAACTTCTCCTCTTAAGGAGAGGGAAGTCATCCCTATTAATGCTACTCAAGTGCAAATTAATGAAAATATTAGGATGATGGCTAAACTTAAAGAAAGATGGGCTAGAGAGAGGGAGGAAGAAGAGAGAATTAAGAGCCTTCCTACCCACCACACTGTTGCTACTATCCAAGTTGTTGAGGATGTTCACACTCTTAGCACCCAATGTACTCCTGGTCCCATTGGACCTATTAATGGTGATGCTATGACTATATAAGCTACCAAACAAGTGAACCTTAAGGACACCACTACCACTTTACTTGATGCTCGTGACCTTGATTTTGATAATTGCACTCTTACCGAAGTTATTGATTTCCTTCACAAGATGTCTATAGATCCCCGCACTAGCACGCTTAACCTTGCCCTCACAGAGCATATCACTATTGCTCTCATCAAAGCTAGAGAGGAGAAACTTAGAGTAGAAGCCTCCATACCTAGAAAGCTAGAAGATGGTTGGGTTCCTATGATAAAAATTAATTTGAATAACTTCTCTTGTTATGCATTATGTGATGTTGGTGCTAGTACCTCTGTTATGCCCAAAAGAATATATGATATGCTTAAATTGAAACCTTATGATTCTTGTTCTTTTGGTGTTCGTCTCGTTGATTCTTCCATAAAGAAACCTTTGGGGAGGATCGACGATGTTCTTATTGTTGTTAATGATAATTATGTGCCCGTTGATTTCACTATTGTGGATATTGAATGTGATCCTTCATGTCCAATTATTTTGGGACGTCCCTTTTTACGCACCGTTGGTGCTATCATTGACATGAAAGAGGCTAATATAAAATTTCAGTTTCCTCTCAAGAAAGGGATGGAACACTTCCCTCGAAAGAAGATCAAGTTACCTTTTGAGTCCGTTGTACGGGCTAGTTATTCTTTTACTCTTCATAAAACTTGATCTATGCATTATGCCTAGCTTAAAGGCATAAAAGAAAGCGCTTTTGGGAGGCAGCCCACATGAATAAAATTTTTGCTTTTGTTGTGTCTTGATGTTGTTTACTGCTGTAGCATCATCATTGTATCTTTGCTTTTCATATTTGTGCCAAGTATAGCCTCTGATTGCTAGAAATTTCAAAAGTTGTGCGGTGCTGTCCAGGAAACAGATTATGTCCTTGGATAGAAAAATTCGTATAAAATCACCAGATCATCTTTTTGGTCTGAATTTTTTCGACAGTGTTCTCTATATAATTGTCTTTCGTGCATCTGTTCTGAGTTTTTTGATTTGAGTTGCAGAAGTATCCCGAACAGATCAATTACTACCTGCTGTTCTGTTTTCACAGATGCTGTCCTATTTTGCCTTTCCTTCACTTTGCAAATCAAGAGCTTGCTTTTTCTTTGCAAAAACCTTTTTGCAATCTTGAGAAACAGTAGAACTTCAAGAATATCTTTATTTACAGCAAGGTATAATTATTTTATTAAGGGTACTAACCTCGCTAATCAGATTATGATGAGTTGTGTATGAAGGGAGTTTTCAAGTGTGCGAGGGAAGATGATAAAAAGATTCAGGAGTGTCAAGCGCTCAAGCTTGGGGATGCCCCCGTGCACCCCCAAGAAATATTCAAGGAGACTCAAGCGTCTAAGCTTGGGGATGCCCCCGTGCATCCCCTTCTCCATCAACATTATCAGTTCGTCTTTCGTTCCGCTATATTTTTATCACTTCATGTGTTATGTGGTATGCTTGGAGCGTCTTGCTTTCAGTTTTCTTTTTAGTTTTTCATAACGAGTCGGAACCCATCATTCCTTTATGTGGGAGAGAAACACGCTCCACTTCTACCTAGAACATAACATAGAATTTTCATGTCTATCTATGATGTGTGTGTTCTTTGTCTTTTAATAGCTACTATCATGCTCCGCTCTTAGTATTCATGCTTATCTTTTCAAAGAGCTTTTGTTTAGTTGGTTGCTTGAACTCTCTTTAATTACCATGCTCACCTTATTAAGAGAGTTTGCTTCCGTTGCATTGGTTAATGTGTCTATGATAAATATGCTACTTGCATGATGGTGCTTAGTAGTTCAGGTTTTCTTATGGTTAATCTCAAATAGCTGGGGGGTTCCCAATGTGTTATTGGAGTACCAACATGATTTGTTTGCCTATGATGTGGTATGGTTTAGTAATATCTTCCTTCGAGAATTTATTTTGATTGACTTGGCGTATGCTCACGCATATTTAAGACTGTAAAGAAAGTCTTTCAAGCCTTTATGATCTTTTGTTTCTGAGTAGCGATATAACTACCATGCCTGATTCAATATTGCTTTGTCGCTCTGCATGATTATGACCGTCATTGCTCTCTTAGTTGGTCGCTCCCAGTCTTTTGCTAACATACACCTGTACTAAGCGAACTAACTTGCAATACATAGCTCATGGGAAAGTAGCTTAAAAACTATTGTGGTAAAGAATATGTTGCCTATGTATCTTATTTCTTATAAGTTGCTTGCTGAGCGGTAACCATGTTTCTGGGGACGCCATCAACTGTTACACTTTTGTTGAATATCATGTGAGTTGCTATGCATGTTCGTCTTGTCTGAAGTAAGGGTGATTTGCCGTGGGTTGTATGAATATGCATATTGTTAGAGAAGAACATTGGGCCGCCAACCAAAGCCATGTGTCATGGTGGAAGTTTTAGCTTGGACGTTAATCCTCAATCTCTTATGAGAATATGCTTATGCATTGAAGAGGAGTCCATCATCTATTTTCTATGTTGTCCCGGTATGGATGTCCTCAAGTTGAGATCTATCAAAAACGAGAAATCAAATGCGATTTATCTCCTTGGACCTTTGTACAGGTGGCATAGAGGTACGCCTTTGTGACACTTGGTTGAAACATATGTAATGCAATGATAACCCATGGAGATCCGAGCTAATTAGGACAAGGTGCGAGCACTATTGGTATTCGATGCATGAGGCTTGCAACTTATAGGATGTTTTATGCATGACACATATGAAGTACTACTACCGTTGACAAAATTGCTTCCATGTTTTCAAAATAAAAAGCTCTAGCACCTAACCTTTCTTTTACTTTTATGTTGAAGCACCAACTACTGAGAGCATGATTGTCATTCTGAGTGTAATGTGCATTGTCCCAAAGTAGCATTGTCTTTTGCATGATTGTGATATCGTTCATTTTGAATTGATTGTATCTAGTCATCACTTAAACCTTGAAGGTGCCCCTGCATTTATGTTTTGCATCACTAAAGGGGGCAAGCTAGATATCACTTTATCATATTTGCACATCATGTTCATTGCAAATCTTTTTGATGTTTCAGTTTCATGTTGTAAAACTTTCAGTCATTTGTGATTTTCTCATGAGGCAACTTAATTACTATAGAACCATTGTCTCAGTAAGCTTTTGTCATATGACAATGAAAAAGTCCTATATGGTTAATAGCATGTCACCACAGAAATTATTCTTGTTATCATTTACCTACTCGAGGACGAGCAGGAATTAAGCTTGGGGATGTTGATACGTCCAAAACGTATCTATAATTTCTGCTTGCTCCTTGCCACTTTTGGGTGATATTGCTATGATATTCATACACTTCCATACACTTTTGATCATATTTGGACTAATTTACTAATCCAGTGCACCCTAGTGCCAGTTTCTGTTTTCGGCTGTTTTTGTATTTCAGGTTTTCACGTTACGAGAACTGCCCAGAAAAATCCAGAAAAATTATATAAAAAAATCAGCGTTTCGGGAACAACCTTGCGTCCGAAGGACAGCCGGGGGGGAGGGGCACCAGGGCTCCAGGCACCCTGGCGGCGCCCCCCCCCCTGTGCCGCGCCGGGGGGGGCGCCTGGGCCCCCCGAAGCTCCCCCGATGCCCTCCTTTGGCATATATTTAAAGGGTCCTCCGAAACCCTCAGAACAGGAACTCTTTTCGCGATCCCATCTCTGTTCCGCCACCGCCGCCGCTTCCAAGATCGGGAGCACTAGAAGAACTCTTCCCGGCACCCTGCCGGAGGGGAGGATCACCACTGGGAGCTTCTCCACCACCATGGACGCCTCCCGGATGACTCGTGAGTAGTCTCCCTTGGACCATGAGTCCATGACCAGTAGCTATGTGATGTTCTCCTCCCGTTCTTGTGCTTCACTAATTAGTCCTCGTGAGCTGCCCTACATGATCGAGGCACCTATGTAATCCTTATGCTGTTGCTATGTTGAGTTTGCTGGGATCCGATGGATTATGAGATTATGTTTAGATTGATCTTGAGTAATATATTTGATCTACCTCTTTTATATTTTTGTTCATAAGTAATTCTTGCATGTTCTCCGTTGTTATTTATTGCTTTGGCCAAGTAATTCGTAGTGACTCCAAGAGGGAACGTTCTGCTCGATTGTGGGTTCATGCCCCTCGATGACTAGCTTGAGTGACAGAAACATGAGTCTAGGGGATGTGCTGTTGCCACAAGGGGGAAAACAACGATGCTTGTGCCCGCGGGTGCAAGGATTGTTTACTTTATGCAAAGTTCTTTTAATGCAGTTGTCTGTTGCATTGAGTTTACACTATGGGTGGGACTCGCAACTTAATACCAGCGAGATGTTCTGGATAGATATCTCAAGGTGGATGATTAGTAGTAGATATTGATGGATTTCGGTCTACTTACTTTGGCGTACCGCCCATGCTTTGAACCTCAATCTTTCTTGCAATGTAGTCAGCATTGGTTTGCGTTCGTGGTCCTGTCAATTGCCCGGCTGTAATTTGTTTACCTCACATAGCTGTTTTATCGTCTTTTGGGAGAGAGACATCACTAGTGAACATCATGAGACTCCGGTCCCTATTACCATCATTGATCACACCCGCTATTTACTTTCCGTTATTATTTACTATTGCAAAACACTATCTATCACTACTATCATTGCTTTTAATCCTTTGTGAACTACAAGGCCGGAGGGATTGACAACCTCTCTGTACTCGTTGGGAGCAAAGTTATTTGTATCTGTGTGCAGGTCCACGTTGATTGCTACTAATCTGGCGCCGTAGCAGTTGACACCTACTTGTTGAACCTAGGAGTCTCTGGGGATTCGATCCTTGGCATCTTTGCTAAGGGAAAACACTTCTACAATACTGCATCTTACACCTTCCACTTGGGGTAACCAACGAGGGGTTCGAGGCCTATCAGCACCCGCGGGCACAAGCACCGTTGTTTTCCCCCTTGTGGCAACAGCACATCCCCTAGACTCATGTTTTTGTCACTCAAGCTAGTCATCGAGGGGCATGAACCCACAATCGAGCATAACGTTCCCTCTTGGAGTCACTACCTATTACTTGGCCAAAGCAATAAATAACAACGGAGAACATGCAAGAATTACTTATGAACATAAATATAAAAAAGGTAGATCAAATATATTACTCAATCACAATCTGAACATAATCTCATAATCCATCGGATCCCAGCAAACTCATCATAGCAACAGCATAAGGATTACATATGTGCCTCGATCATGTAGGGCAGCTCACGAGGACTAATTAGTGAAGCACAAGAACGGGAGGAGAACATCACATAGCTACTGGTCATGGACTCATGGTCCAAGGGAGACTACTCACAACTCATCCGGGAGGCGTACATGGTGGTGGAGAGGCTCCCGGTGGTGATCCTCCCCTCCGGCAGGGTGCCGGGAAGAGTTCTCCTGGTGCTCCCGATCTTGGAAGCGGCGGCGGCGGCGGAACAGAGATGAGATCGCGAAAAAGAGTTCCCGTCTCGAGGGTTTCGGGAAACGCTCTAAATATATGCCGAAGGGGGGCACCAGACGGGGCTCGGGGGGCCCAGGCGCCCCCCCGGCGCGGCCCAGGTGGGGCGCACCGCCAGGGCGCCTGGAGCCCTGGTTGCCCCCCCCCCCCCGGTTGTCCTTCGGACGCACGGTAGGTTCTGGAATGCTGATTTTTTATATAATTTTTCTGGATTTTTCCTGGCAGTTCTCGTAATGTGAAAACCTGAAATACAAAAACAGCCGAAAACAGAAACTGGCACTGGGTGCACTGAGTTAATAGGTTAGTCCAAATATGATCAAAAGTGTATGGAAGTGTATGAATATCATAGCAATATCACCCAAAAGAGGCATGGAGCAAGTAGAAATTATAGATACGTTTTGGACGTATCATATGTGCTATGCTTGGAGCGTCTTGCTCTTAGCTTTCTTTTTAGTTTTCTTTAGCTTTGCTTGCTGTTCATAACAAGTTAGAACCCAGCTTTCTTTGTGTGGGAGAGAAACACGCTCCACTTCAACCTAGAACACAACATAGGATTTTCATGCTTATCTTTGCTGTGTGTGTTCTTTGTCTTTCCATAGCTGCTGTCATGTTTAGCTCTTAGTTTTCACGCTTTTCTTTTTAAAGAGCTTTTGTTTAGTTGGTTGCCGAACTCTCTTGAGTTTTCATGTTTATCTTGTTAAGAGAGTTTGCATGTTGCACTGAGTTGTGTGACTTAACTTAAAGTAGGTAATTGAGGTTGCTATTTAATTTTAGTAGTAACTTGCAATAGTTTTGAGGTATTGCCATGAGTAATGTATGAACTTTTGGTGTCAAGAGCTTTAGCCTATTAGTGATAGATGTCGTATTTTGGGCAATCCGTGTTTATTTTCGAAAACCTACAAAATAGTTGAGAACTTTAGCTACTAAATGGATCACTAATCTTTGGAGGGATCGAATATTAGAGTACACTCACGTACCATGAGTCGAGGATGCGCAAGGATAACCAAACCCCCATACACTCCTCCTCGGGGTACTTGTCTCTTTGTGAACCTCCTAATTAGATTGAGAGTTACCGATAATAAGTGCATGATTTCTTCGGACTAATGTGAGTATTCGAAAGTTGACGCTTCCACCTAGCCATATTTTTCTAGCCTCTTCGGTACCGTGCATTGCCCTTTCTCACCTCGAGAGTTGGCGCATACTTCGCCGGTGCATCTAAATCCTTGGCACGATACGCTCTGTCATCATAAGCCTCATTATATCCTTCCTCAAAACAGCCACCATACCTACCTATCAAGGCATTTCCATAGCCTTTCCGAGATACATTGCCATGCAACATCCATCTTGTCATGACTTGATCTTCATGTCATACATGCTTTTTGCTTGATCGATGAGCCGCATGCTAGTTGGGCCTTGCCCTAATCATTGCTACATGACACGCTAGTATCATTGCATATCCTGCTACACCGGCAGAGGCATACATTTGCATACATCATGATAGTTTCATTTTCTTTATGTTGAGTACTTTTGTAATGTGTGAAAGATCTTCTATACTTCTTGTAATATATAGAGTGTTGCCCCTAAAGTGAGGAAAAGATCCCAAAGAGGACAAAATCAAAAGATCCCAAAGAGGACAAAATCAAAAGATCCCAAAGAGGTCAAATGAGAGTTAAATAGAAAGAGCCATTGAGGCCACAAAAAAATAAAAAAAAAGAGAAAAAAGAGAAAAAGAAATAAAAAGAGAGAAGGGGGCACACTACTATTCCTTTTGAGAGATCCACACTCGTACTTCATCTTATACCTTGTACTCCATAGAGATTATCATTCATGCATATAACTATGTGGGGACCTTCACACTATAGAACTTGGCTTGTATATTCCAATGATGAGCCTCCTCAAAAGAGCACTAGGTCTTCTTGAGCAAGCAAGTTGGATGCACCCCCACTAGTTCCATTGGAGAGCTTACCTTAGCTCATATGTGCATCCGTTGCATGGCAATCCCTACTCCTCACATCATATCTATCATTTGGCTTTCTCTCGCCTATGATTGTCCTCATTGATGTGAGCCTTTCACACCTTTTTTGTCTTCCCCCTTCATCATTTTTCTCTCTTTGCCATCCTAGGTGTCAACTTTCTTGCTTACGCTCATCCATTGCATGAGTGCTCAAAATATCGAAAGGGAGTGGATCATTTTGACTTGTACCTGGCTAGTGGTCTGGGGATGAGTCAAGATAAGATTCCAAAGAAGACCAAGTGTGAAACTTTAGTAGATTAAGTTCTCAACAATACAAAAACTATGTTTTACTCTCTCGTATATCCCTATCCCCTTTCTTGCACGCAAACACCATTTGGAGACATTCGAGTCCGGACAGCGAGAGCTCTTGCACCTTTATGTTCTTATGTTGCTTGTTACAATGCTAATATAGACTCTTGCTTGTTATGACTTGAATTGAATTACATGCCTTGATTGCTTTACTTAAAAAGTTCTTATATGGTTGGTAGCATGTCACCACAGAAATTATGCTTGTTATCATTTACCTACTAGAGGACGAGCAGGTTGGGGATGTTGATACGTCCAAAACGTATCTATAATTTCTGCTTGCTCCATGCTTCTTTTGTGTGATATTGCTATGATATTTATGCACTTCCATACACTTTTGATCATATTTGGACTAACCTATTAACTCAGTGCACCACAGTGCCAGTTCCTGTTTTCTGCTGTTTTTCTATTTCAGGTTTCCCCCATATTAAAAGTGCTCCAAAAATTCCGGGAAAAATACAGGAAAAATCAGCGTACATGAAGCTTCGAGAAAAACCAAAGTGGGGCCAAAGGGGAGCCAGGGGTGGCCCAGGCGACCACCCGGCGCGGCCCCACCCCTGGCCGCGCTAGGGGGGCGCCTGGGGCCCCGTCTCCGCCTCTGGTTACCCCCCTTCGCATATATATTCCTCTCGTCGCGAAAACCCTGATTCCAGAACCCTTTTCTCCAGAAGCAATTCCGATCTCCGCCGCCATCGCCACCAAGTTTCGGGGGACCAGAATTCCTGTGCCGGCATCCTGCCGGGACGGGGAAGTGCCCCCGGATTCATCTCCATCGACGTTGCTTCCTCCCTCCATGATGCGGGAGTAGTTCCTCCTCGGGGCTGAGGTTTTCTACCAGTAGCTATGTGGTCAATTCTCTCTCCCATGATGTGATCTTCGTTGTGATCATAGGCTATGTCAATCTAGGGTGATCCCATGATATTTCCCCTTCCTCTATGTATTGGATTGATGTACTCACTTGTCTTTATCTAGTATAATCCCCGAGACCAAGGTGACAGCGGTCTATTGGACATGGATTAGAAGAATATTTTCATGGGTAATTTCCTCTTTTGTGTGTTGATTGAAGATTGAGAGTCTCTTGGTGCTTGTCTTTGACTATCCTTGAGATATGTTGTGGTGATTGTGGTACTCTCTTTGGATGGCCGCGGTGACATTGGGAAATCCATAGATTGAGAACTACGAACTTTTAGGTGTGCTTTTGTAGCCCTACATAATTCTCGTCCTCTCTTGACCACAAAGGAGTGACCTCCGGGTGCGTCTCCATTGCATGTTTTATGGGAAATATCATGTGATTAGACTATGTTAATGATGTTGGGAGTTGCCACTAGTGAAAGTATGAAGCCTAGGCCTTGTTTCCACCATTGCAATACCATTTGTGCTCACGTTTACCACTTGTTTGCTTGCTGCACTTTTTATTACAGATTTATATTACTTTGCTTTGCCACTCCTATCATCCATATTTTACCATCTCTTCGCCGAACTAGTGCACCTATACAACTCCTAGTTGTATTAGGTGTGTTGGGGACACAAGAGACTTCTTGTATCTTAGTTGCAGGGTTGCTTGAGAGAGACCATCTTCAACCTCTACTTCCCTGAGTTCGATAAACCTTAGGTCATCCACTTGAGGGAAATTGCTGCTGTCCTACAAACCTCTGCGCTTGGAGGACCAACATAGTCTACAAGAATAGAAGCGTGTGTAGACATCATATTGTCAATGATTTACACGTAATCTTTGGAAAGGGTCCCGGCGCACTAGCTGTTCCGAATGGCGCTGAGGGACACGCACCCTTGTGGAAGAAGAAATCTATATTTTGGGACCTACCCTACTGGAAAGACCTAGAGGTCCGCTCTTCAATCGACGTGATGCACGTGACGAAGAACCTTTGCGTGAACCTGCTAGGCTTCTTGGGCGTGTATGGAAAGACAAAAGATACACCTGAGGCACGGGAGGACCTGCAACGTTTGCATGAAAAAGACGACATGCCTCCGAAGCAGTATGAAGGTCCTGCCAGCTACGCTCTTACGAAAGAAGAGAAAGAAATCTTCTTTGAATGCCTGCTCAGTATGAAGTTCCCGACTGGCTTCTCGTCGAATATAAAGGGAATAATAAATATGCCAGAGAAAAAGTTCCAGAACCTAAAGACTCATGACTGCCACGTGATTATGACGCAACTGCTTCCATTTGCATTGAGGGGGCTTCTACCGGAAAACGTCCGATTAGCCATTGTGAAGCTATCTGCATTCCTCAATGCAAGCTCTCAGAAGGTGATCGATCCAGAAATCGTACCAAGGCTAAAGAGTGATGTGGCGCAATGTCTTGTCAGTTTCGAACTGGTGTTCCCATCATCCTTCTTCAATATCATGACACACGTCCTAGTTCATCTAGTCGATGAGATTGTCATTCTGGGCCCGTATTTCTACACAACATGTTCCCCTTTGAGAGGTTCATGGGAGTCCTAAAGAAATATGTCCATAACCGCGCTAGGCCAGAAGGAAGCATCTCCATGGGCCATCAAACAGAGGATGTCATCGGGTTTTGTGTTGACTTCATTCATGGCCTTAATAAGATAGGTCTCCCTAAATCGCGGTACGAGGGGAGACAGACTGGAAAAGGCACGCTTGGAAGGGACTCAATAATATGCAGGGACGAATATTCTTGGTCTCAAGCACACTACACAGTTCTACAGAACTCTACCTTGGTGACCCCGTATGTCGATGAACACAAGAACAGTCTGCGCTCCAAACACCCGGAGCAGTGTGACGACTCGATTACATGTGAACACATCAGGACTTTCAGCAGTTGGTTGGAAACACGTCTAAGAGGTGACAACACTGTTTCTGATGAGCTATACTTGTTGTCCAGGGGATCATCTTTGACTGTATTGATTTACAAAGGATACGAGATAAATGGGAATACATTTTACACGATTGACCAAGATCAAAAGAGCACCAACCAAAACAGCGGTGTCCGCTTTGATGCAACAAGCGAGAGGGGAAAGGACACATATTATGGTTACATAGTGGACATATGGGAACTTGACTACGGACATGGTTTTAAGGTCCCTTTGTTTAAGTGCAAATGGGTCAATCTGTCAGGAGGCGGGGTACAGGTAGACCCATAGTATGGAATGACAACAATGGATCTGAAAAATCTTGGGTACACTGACGAACCGTTCGTCCTAGCCAATGATGTGGCACAGGTTATCTATGTGAAGGACATGTCTACCAGACCGAGAAAAAGAAAAGATAAGGAAGCGAATACATCATACGATAAGCCAAAGCGCCACATAGTTCTTTCAGGAAAAAGGGACATCGTGGGAGTGGAGGGCAAGACAGACATGTCTGAAGATTATGAAAAGTTACATGAAATTCCACCCTTCAAAGTCAAGACTGACCCAACCATCCTGATAAACGATGAAGATTATTCATGGTTACGGCGCAATAAGCAAATGACACAAGCGAAGAAAAAGTGAAGACTTTCTTCCGCAACTATTATGATGATACCATGCCAACTTTGTAACAGACGAGTATGATACCATTGACCCAAGCTATGTGTGTAAAATTATGATACCATGCCAACTTTCAACTTTCTCAGAGTTCATTTGAAATGCTTTAATGTCTTATGGTTCGGCCCTCGTAATACCATTAATCCCGGTTCGCTCCTTGTCAACTATGTTCTCACCAAGAACACTCAAGAGGGCAGCCACGTGGGCCATTGGTCCCGGTTCGTCCGGACCTTTTGGTCCCGGTTCCACGCACGAACCGGGACCAATGTGCCTCGCCCCTGGCCCATGACCATTAGTTCCGGTTTGTGCCACAAACTGGGATCTAAAGGGTTGGTCCTCGTTGCGGTCAGAGTTTAGTCCCACCTCGCCAACCGAAGGGCGCTCACACCGGTTTATAAGCCCGTCCCTCTCTACCTTGTTGAGCTCCTCTTAAAGTGAAAATAGATGCCCCTATACAGGGAATTTGACCTAAATTCATAGTGAATTTCTCTGATATTCATTGAAATTTATTATGAATTTAGGTTGAATTTTCTCTATAGGCGCATCTATATTCATTTTTTTAGTAAAGTTAATCACAAACTTGTGATTCACACAAATTTCAATGAATTCAAATTTGAAAACTAATGGCACAAACATAAAGTTTATAATTTTTCTAAAACTAATGGCACTAACAGAAAGTTTATAATTTTGCTGACCTAAAAGCAAAAAGAATTAAAAAATAAAGCAAAAAACAATAGAAAATAAATAATGCAAAAAGCAAAACAAAAAAACTGGAAAACAATAAAAAAATAGCAACAATAAGTATTTTGTTGTAAGTAGAAACAAAATAAAATAAATAAA
>LR738710.1:8240224-8345690 GCA_902687465.1 Secale cereale | reverse complement strand
CACTAACAGAAAGTTTATATTTTTTCTAAAACTAAAAGCCAAAAGAATTAAAAAATAAAGTAAAAAACAAAAGAAAATAAATAATGCAGAAAACAAAACAAAAAAACTGATAAAACTAGCAACAATAAGTATTTTGTTGTAAGTAGAAACAAAATAAAATAAATAAAACAACAAATAAAACAAAAAAACAAAAAAAGTGTTTTCAAATTTGAAAACTAATGGCACTAACAGAAATTTTATAATTTTTCGAAAACTAAAAGAAAAAAGAATTAAAAAATAAAGAAAAAACAAAAGAAAATAAATAATGCAGAAAACAAAACAAAAAAACTGGAAAAAATAGCAACAATAAGTATTTTGTTGTAAGTAGAAACAAAATAAAATAAATAAAGCAACAAAGAAAACAAAAAAAAGTGCCACCTACAGGGCCCCCACGGTCTGAATACGACTAGAAACCCTACCATGGGCCAAGATTCAGGCCCGCGGGAGGCCCACAGGCACACAACGCAGGGTTAGGCCCGAAAGCCTGCATTTGAGAGGAGCTCGAGAGGGAAGGCGCAACAGCGCTTATAAACAACTCTCGAGCTCTCTCAGCTAGCGAGGTGGGACTAAAGTTTTCGCGCGGGGCAGCACAAGGTCTTTGGTCCTGGTTGGTGGCACCAACCGGGACTAAAGGGTGCTTTGGTCCCGGTTCGTGGCACCAACCTGGACCAATGCCCTCCTTTAGTCCCGGTTGGTGCCACCAACCGGGACCAAAGGCCGCCGCTTCCCGCCCTTTGGGCTGCTGAAAAGAGGCCTTTGGTCCCGGTTGACGGCACTAACAATCAGTCTACCCTGTTTCCAATAATTGAAATTTTTGCCTCCACGTGTGTTATTTAATTTCCATGCCAAAAAGTATGCACCCTATATTGAGGAATGGAGAGAGAGTACAAAGTTGCTATAGAATGACCGTAAGACATTCAAGATTAATCATATAACAACATGGAACATGCAAAAATTATAGATACGTTGGAGACGTATCAACATGCAACTGTCTCCTTCCTCGACTAAACTCCACTGAGTTACAGTCATGTTGAAAACTTGTAATTGCAATTGAGGCACAACACTTGTAGTTGTGTTCCTACTGATAGACATGCAACAACCCTCCTCTCCCATGAACACCCATGAGTTGCAACCACATTCAAGACATGCTGTTTTAGTCGGGGACAATTGTGCAAGTATATCACAATATTTTCAAATTTCAAAAATATTAGTTGTTGTTTAATAAATTTTAAAAAGGAAAATATATCAAAAATCATACAACTATCAAGAAAAAGGTTTAATAGGACAATAAAAAGGGAAATCACAATAAATAAAAACGTAATTTTTTTTCCTCAAAAGTAAAAAATAAAAATAAAGGAACTTATAAGAAAATAAAGGAACAATAAAAACACATAAAAATAAGAAAAGCCCAACAGTCAAATAAAAAAGACCCCCTACCCCATACCGCGCCCGAGAGGAGCTCGCAGCGCCTTCATGCAAGGTAAAAAGCCAGTGCTCATGCGCCTCGCTCCGTGGGTCAACCCAACGGTGCTCGCTCTTTTTTGTGCGGGTGACGGTGCTCGATCAAGACACTGGTTCTCTCGGTTCCTGATCGCTGGTTCGCAGTTGACCGTTCATGGTTGACCAGGTCAGCGTTGACCATTGATCATTCACTTTTCGTTAAAGCTTAAACATTCAAAAAACAGGACTTCAAAAAATGTTCATGCACTCAAAAAGGTTCATGGGTTAAAAAAGTTCACGCATTTGAAAAAAGCTCACTAACTCAATAAAAGTTCTGAGTTCAAACAAAAGTTTGTGGTATTAGAAAACGTTCATGAACTTGAAGAAATATTTGTGGATTTGGAAAAAGTTCATGGATTAAAAAAAGTTTGTGCATTTGGAAATAAAATCATGAATTTGATAAAAAGTTCACACGTTTGAAGAAAGTGTGTGAAGTAGAAAAAAGGAGAATAAAAAGAGAAAAAAGAAATAGAAAACCAAAGAACCGGTCGGAAAAGCTTCTAGAAGCTTTACAAAACCGGCTCCATAGGTTTCGAAAAAAACATCAACCATTTACATGGGCCTCATTCATGCAGCAGGCATGTACTGCGGAATGAACCAAATTTACTGTTTAGAAGGAAAGAAAAAAAGATAAATTGGTTGCCAAAAGAACTATAACCAGCCCTTAAGGCGCCAAATACTGGTTGGGACAGCGCCCCTGCGCTGACACGAGAAATGCAAGACAGAAGAGCAGCCCAGCTCCAGTTTATCTATATGACCGATTTAACACAAAACAAGCAACACCGCACAAATCTTGAAGAAACAATGACCTAATGGTCAGGGAGTTGACCATGACTTGAGTAAAACTCAGTGACTCAGGGTCCATCCATGCATGCTAAGATTGCATTTTCTGCGAATTGAGCGTAGGTTAGATGGGTAGGCTCCTTGGGGTAGATTAAATCAGAAGACTCAGTCTTTCAAGGTTCAAGTCCTACACTTGACACTTATGCTTGCATTTTTCTAGATGGAGACGGTTTCAGCGACTACGAAGCATATGTGGTGGCTTCGTTAATCTCAATATATTATACCGGCTTAGTATGTCGAAGGTGTTAATAAGGATAGGGTGTGCGTCTGTGCGTTTATAGCGGCGACGATATGTGCATGATTGTGAGCATATGTACTAACTACTAAGTGTTTTATTAAAGAAAATATTGCACTTTCTGAAGTTGCTTTTATTATGAAGACGTAGTCCGCCTCCGATAGATATGAACGAGGCGGCCTTGCGCGGCCGGCGGTTGATCGAGGTAGCTTGCCTGCCCCGATTAGCATAGCATGCACAGCAAGCATCATTTGTTTTTTTTCTTCACCTCCATAGCTAGCTTCCCTCCAAATCCGGTTACCCTCCAGCACAAATATCCCTAAACCTTTCCTGACACCTGACTCCATGAATACATTGCAAGAACGTACGCCGGATTAATTCCATCCAACGATTTCCTCCTTTTACAAGTTCCGAATCAACCATACATTCCATTTCCATCCATCACCTAAATATATACACGACGCATCACGCCAACCTCCCCATCTCATCTCACCTCTCTCGATCACAGTTCACGTCCACCATCATCCAGCCAATCCATCCATCACAGCGCCCACCACGATTCCCTGCCAACGCTTCCTCATGGCGGCCGCAACCAACACCAAGCAGGAGCAGCAGCAGCCGACACCGAAGCCGGAGTTTACCAACGGCGAGAAAGCCAATGCGGTGGTCGACCACGAGAACCTGGCAGAAGCCACTGCCACGGAAGCCAAAGCTGTGCTGGAGAAGAAGGCCACGGCGTGCAGCGGCTGGAAAGAGCGCGTGGCAGGACGGCTGGAGCAGCTGACGGACATGAAGTGGGCGGACAACTTGGTGGAGAAGGCAAGGAACAACAAGGAGGCGGTCGCCATAGCCATCGCTGCTTTCTCGCTCGGTTTTTTCATCTCTCACAAGTTATTCAGGAAGTGAGCACCACACGTACAAACGATGGTCAATGGGTGAATATGTACTGGAGTAGTTGTGTGATTAAAGTGTACAGACACAACAGAACATACATGTAATAAAGGCATTTGTGCACGTAAATTAAAGTGGGTACACTGACGCTACAAACATAAAGACAATCATCATATCTACAACCGAAGTCGGTGAAATCCTGGCATTTTCATTGGTGAAATCTACCAGAGATTACAATACTCATGGGCTCATGGCACATAGAGAGCAAAACTCACCTACAGTTTGTTTGTACATAGAACCGTGGCTGTCGGCCAGCCATCCCAATTCTGATGATTCATTGCATTTTGGGCCATGCCTTCATGCCACTAGGAGAAGGGTGAGGAGCATAACCAATTCAGACCAAGAAGTGCTCAAAACATGCCCCGTGGAGGGCGAATTTCATCTACGTTCCCGACTCCTTAGTTGCACGTGTAAGTCCGCTCAGTGAGACACTATCAAATTACTATTGTGAATCTTCAATCCTAGGCCCTAGCTAGCTCATGGATATCATCTAGAGCCGAGAAATCGTTGTTGTCCATGTGCAAGGAAGAAGAAAGGACAAGGAAGACAAAAACGATGAGATGCTTCCATGTGGGGTCGAGTTGGTTTGAGGGATTATGTTTTAGGGGATCTGCTTCCTGAGAAAAAGTTTAATTCCTCGAAACCATTGACTTCTAGAGATAGGGAGAAGGTTTGGGGATTAAGTTTAAGGGATCAGCTAGTGATGCTCTTAACTCTGGTGGTTATACGTACTCACCAACCCCTTTTAGCTCCCGTTAATGTGCCGTTGCATATGGATCGTGGTATACTGTGTCACACTAACCATATTTTCTTTTGAGTTTGCTTTGTACTCCGTTCGTCTTAAAATAAGTGTCTTTGATTTACTACGAGTTCAACTCTTTTCCTACTTTATCGATGAAAATTAGCTCCCAACTTCTTATTCATCTCAAAAGAAAGACTTAAGTCATGAAGGAACTACGAGAACAGCAAGTAAAGCTCCTCCATTGGCAACATTTGCCCTATTACAAAAGCATCATTTAATGCACCACTAAATATAAGCAGTGTCAAAATTATATGAGGGATGAGGTAATCTCTCATGCCCCTTTGCTCTCGATTCAACTATATCCTTATTTGTGATGTATTCGAGAGAAACAAGATACACAAAAGATTTTATGAAAATTTACAAAGACAATCAACATATTTGAAAATAATATTTTCGTCCATCTAGGAAAAATCAAAAGATCAATCCTCTTAATTGTTGGGCAATTAATTAGGCTTTGCTGAAACCCATTAATCACTTCGTTTCTTCTACGGGAAAAGGTCATACAACGCACATGTCCTCGGCAATGCGCACTAGTGTCGCGTTTCACCCTCCCTGCTCACTTGCCACAATAGCATTCTTCTCCCACCCTTGGTTTAGCTCAAATAAACTAGACAAAATAGAACCAGCAGGACCGAGTTATTAGCTCTATACAAAAGTTGAAAAAATGCTTCGGTCCATCAATTCCGATCCTAGATTTCCATTCTTCACTACATAACACTATGTGTGCAAACTCGCCTAGCAATATTTTTTCTCTGGTTTTGCTCTGCGAGTTTCGGCACGTGTTCCCCTAGATTTTAAATGTTTTGCTTTTTTGCTCTAGGTTTCCAACTGATTTTCCTATTCATATTAAAGTTTGTTTTTCAAGAAAGTAATAATTTATTAATATTTGTAATATTTAGATAGTTTTAAAATTCATAAGTGTATTTTTAAATAGACTTTTACATTCTGAATTCATGAATTTAAAAAATTGTTCAATCAAATGATGAATAGGTTTTAATATTTTATGAACATTTTAATTATTCACGAATATTTTTAAAATCCTATGATATTTAAAATTTAATTTTTTACACCAAGACATTTTTATATATATCAAAATAGTTGATAGCGAGATTTCTTTAGCCACCTTTTTGCAACTGGTTTTCTTTTGCCTGCAAATGTTTTCCTCAATTGCTTTAGAAGCAACAAGAGCATAAGAGTTTTGAGGCTATTGAGTTGTCCGTATAGGACCTCCTAGGGGAGCCCCTCTATTCCCCTGTAGGTGACATGAGCGGAGGAGGAGGAGAAGGTGGCCTTTCAGCTCACCGACTCAGTTGTAGAGGAAGTATAGGAAGCTCCGACGACGATCAATCAAGGGAGACGCGACACTAAAATGCCTGCATATTTCACCAAGTGAAAAATTGAAGTCATCGAATCTCGTATAGCATTCTTTGATGACAAAGTGAGAATGACATAAAAACAATTCGCAATACAATTGGCAACAACAATTTTATATTTTATTTGATACCTAAAATAATTAAAGGTATTTGGTTAATGTAAATACATAAAATTTACTTTATTGAATACCTAAAACATTTTTATATTAAAAAAACCTATTCGATTACTAGTTTTAAATTATATTCAAAAGACCTAAATTCAGATCATCAAATATCACATAGCATTATTTGATGACAAAGTGAGAATGACATATAAATAACTCGCAATATAATTGGCAACAACATTTTTATATGATATTCTATTTCTAATTTTCGATTACATTCAAAAGACCTACATTTACTAAAAAAATCTATTCTATTCAAATAATCAACATTCTATTGTATTCAAAAAACCTATTCGATACGTAAAATTTCTATTCTATTCAAAAACCTACATTCTACAAGAAAATTATACCATTCTACCTATCTAGCACACTAGTGCGCGCCTACTACCATTCTACCTATCTACCATCCTACCAATTCCGTGGAAGAAAGAAGGGAATGAGAGAGGATGGAGGGAGGGAGGCAGAGAGGAGGGAGGAGCTAACTCAGTGGAGGAGGAGCGGGAGCATCGTCGGTGGCGGGCGACGCTAGTGGCAGTGAGGAGAGAAGAGCGTAATAGAGCGAGGAGAATGAGAGTGATGAAATGAGGAAACGAACAGCCGGGTAGGGGATAAGGTGAGCTTAGTAGTAGCACGGGGCTCGGGCTCATGCTACTGTTAAGTCCAATACATATAGCGGTGGCCTGAGACCCCGCGTTGTTGTTAAGTGGGTCCCACTAGCTGGCCCCTTGCATCCATACTAGCAGCACGGGGATGATATCCCACGCTACTACTATCGATTTAGTAGTAGCATGGGTAATATAACTTTCACTGCTACTGTGGCCTGCCACAGGGTGCCCTGGGAGCACTTAGTAGTATGATCGGTTAGCTAGACACGTGCTGCTACCAAGATGTACTTGTAGCACTAGTCTTCTCCCCTCATTGCTGATAATTAATAGTAGTGTGGGATTCCTACCCCTCGCTACTACTAAGTAAGTAGAAGTGTGATGATCATCATTATTAGAGCATTGTCCCAGCGAGGAAAAGAATGATGGATACTAACGGGTCCTTGATAAAGTAGGGATGAGGATCATGATATTGTTAAAAAAATGAGAGAGAAAAAGAGGGGAAAAGAGAGAAGGGACAATGTTACTATCCCTTACCACACTTGTGCTTTAAAGTAGCAGCACGTTCTTCATATAGAGAGTCTCCATGATTTGTCACTTCAATATACTAGTGAGAACTTTTACATTATAGAACTTGACTTGCATATTCCGATGGCAAGCTTCCTCAAATGTTCGAGGTTTTCATGAGCAAGGATGCACACACTCTTAGTTTTAGTAGCGAGCTTTCATACACTTATAGTTGTAGTGCATCTGTTCCATGGCAATCCCTACTCCTCGCATAAAAATTGATTGAAAGGCCTCTCCATTGCCTAACAACTAGCCGAGTTGATACATGACTGCTACCTCTCGAGCTTGCGTTGTATTCCCTCGAAGAGGAAAGGGAGATGCAGCACAGTAGCGTAAGTATTTCCCTCAGTTTTTGAGAACCAAGGTATCAATCCAGTAGGAGACCACGTGCGAGTCCCTCGCACCTGCACAAACAACTAAGAACTTTGCAGCCAACGCGATAAGGGGTTGTCAATCCCTTTACGGTCACTTACGAAAGTGAGATCTGATAGAGATGATAGTTTATATTTTTGGTATTTTTAGTTTAATAAAATAGCAAATAAAAGCGGTAAAAGTAAAGTAGATGTAGATTGATATGTTGAGAATAGACCCGGGGACCATAGTTTTCTCTAGTGGCTTCTCTCATGATAGCGATATTCTACGGCCGGTAAACAAATTACTGTCGAGCAATTGATAGAAAAGCGAATAATTATGAGACTATCTAGGCATGATCATTGTATATAGGCATCACGTCCGAGACAAGTAGACCGACTCCTGCCTGCATCTACTACTATTACTCCACACATCGACCGCTATCCAGCATGCATCTAGTGTATTGAGTTCATACGAACAGAGTAACGCCTTAAGCAAGATGACATGATGTAGAGGGATAAACTCAAGCAATATGATGTAAACCTCATCTTTTTATCCTCGATGGCAACAATATAATACGTGCCTTGCTGCCCCCACTGTCACTGGGAAAGGACACCGCAAGATTGAACCCAAAACCAAGCACTTCTCCCATTGCAAGAACTATAGATCTAGTAGGCCAAACCAAACCAATAATTCGAAGAGACTTGCAAGGATATTATGAGCACACATAAATTTTTTAGAGAAGAACCAAATATCTTTCATAGATAACCTTGATCATAAACTCACAATTCATCGGATCTCGACAAACACACCGCAAAAAGAGATTACATCGAATAGATCTCCTCGAAGACCGAGGAGAACTTTGTATTGAGATCCGGAGAGAGAGAAGAAGCCATCTAGATACTAGCTATGGGCCCGAAGGTCTGTGGTAAACTACTCCCAACTCATGGTGAGGGCGATGATGATGACGATGAAGGCCTCCGTGATGGATCCCCCTCCGGTGGAGCTCCGAAATAGGCTCCAAGATGTGATCTCCACGGGAACAGAAGCTACAGCGGTGGAATTAGGGTTTTGTCTCTGTGTTTGGAGTTTCTGGGGTCCGTGGATATATATAGGAAGAAGGAGGGCACCGTGGGCCACACGAGGGGGCCTCGAGGCAGGTGGACGCTCATAACCCTCAACCGTAAGGGATCGAGATAGTCTTCGCGGGTAAGAATAAACCAATTTATTGATTCGACACACGGGGAGCCAAAGAGTATATATAAGCTTTGACAGTTGAGTTGTCAATTCAACCGCACCTGAAATATACTTACTTGCAACAAAAGATAAGTGGTAACAGTGATATGATAGTGATAGTAAAAGTAACAGCAAAAGTAAATAGCAGTAGTAAATGCAAAAGTAGCAACTAGTGACAAGCAAGGTTTAAAACACTGTAGGCTAGGGAGATGGATGGTTGGGCGCTGCATGGATGAGATAGATTCTAACTCGAGGCACGGCACATGGAAAAGTAATGATCATCTAGGCAAATATCAAACATTAGGCATGTATCCCATAGGTAGTTGTACGTGCTTGCAATAAGAACTTGCACAACATCTTTTGTCCTACCATCGTGCAACGAACGGGGCCAAAAGGAACTAATGGAGATTAAGGTGCTCCTGTCAAAGAGCACCGGAACAAAGCAATGAACTCAATGGATACATGTAATCCTCAAACTACGGATCATCCCCTTTGGTGTCCCAAGCTGTCACTTTTGGGATAGCCGGTTCCGGACCGTAACAGGTGCAAATAACTCATAGATAGGATCATGAACACAAATATATTCATACAAACACATATGGTTCAGATCTGAAATCATGGCACTCGGGCCCTAAGTGTCAAGCATTAAGAATAACAAGTTGAAGCAAAGATGATAAACACCATAGTAGATGATAGGCAACATGCCCCCAACAATATGACGAACTATTACATGATCTAACTCATCCAATCCCTACCGTCCCCTTCGCCTACAGCGGGGGAATTACTCACACATGAAGGGGGAAGTTATGGAGGGATGATGGAGTGGTGATGATGATGACGATGGCGACGATCTCCCCTCTCCGGAGGCCAAATCAGCCTCCAGATTAGCCCTCCCGAGGAAGAACAGAGGGTGGCGGCGGCTCCGCGACGAAAAACTGCGAAAGAACTTCTGATCTGGGGTTTCTGCGTCGGGAGTAAAAATACGGGATAAAGTAGGGCACCAGGGGGTGTGGGCCCCACCTAGGCGCCCCCCGGCGCGGCCCAGGGGGAGGCGCGCCCACAGGGCGCCTGGGCACCCCCTGGCCACCCTCTGGCCCCTCTTCTGGCACCTGGTTCCTTCGGGTGCGTGGATTTTCTGTGGATTTTCGTGGATTTTTCTGAGATACTTAAAAATCCGTTTTCCTGCACACAAATAAACCATACAGGCAGCTCTGCTGAAAAAAGCGTCAGTCCGGGTTAGTTTAGTCCAAATCATGCAAGAATGAGGTCAAAACAATATCAAAAGTGTTTGGAAAAGTAGATACGTTTGAGACATATCAACTCCCCCAAACTTAGCATATTGCTTGTCCTCAAGCAATTCAGTTCAACGAACTGGACGCGACAAAGAAAACTTTGACAAACTCTTTTGCTTCATTAGATGTATATAAGCATGTACTACGAAAAGAGTTTAGCAAGTATTGAAACAGTACTTATGAGGACAATGCAAGGAGCAATCCTTCTTTCAAGTGACCAGTCACAAATACTTAAAAGTAAATAATATATTACTGGAAATAAAGACAAGATTACATTGCAGATAGCATGAGCATATTAGGGTGGTATCTCGCTAGCCTCCATGAGTGAAGCAAAACATAAATGCAGAGACTCCTCCAGAGTTTTAAAGGAGACTAGAACTAAGAATTTCAGAATAAATCATATCACAAGTATGCAGAAGACAATGTAATACTTTGGGACAATGCACATTACACTCAGAATGACAATTATGCTCTCCTAGTCGGTGCTTTGAAGAAAGAAGGTGAGACTCTCGAACCGTGGCTTTTGTTGGCAAAGTTGAAAACCCGTGATCAGAAACAAAAACTAAACATGTACCAGAGCTCTTGCTTTTAGAAAACAGAAGTAAACATGTTCTGAGAAGTGCATATTTCGTCAACGAATGCTAGCAGATAACTCAATCACTTTTTGAGTGGACAAGTCTCGAGGAACGGCTCCCGTATGAGGACGATCACATCCTCTTAATCTCCTTTGTTTATCACTGCCAAAGTTTTCTGATTTCTCATGAACAAAGCGTGAAGGAGGGTTTGTTTGTTATATTATCTTTTTGAGCCGGGCGCACCCAATGCCAGTTCCTTTTCGTATTAGGGGTTTGCACATTATACATGCAATCCAGGGGTGAAACTTGTCCAACTTAAAAAGATCATGAATTAACTACTACTTCCTCATGAGCTAAAACATAGGCACAAAAGAGGAATGCTTTTGATTAGTTTCGAGATGGTACATGAAAGTCTTCGTTAGGAATGGTAGGTAAATACCATGTATAGGAAGGTATAGTGGACTCATATGGCATAACTGGTTTTAAGGATTTTGGATGCACAAGCAGTCAGTCCGCTTAGTACAGGTGGAGGTTTAGCAAAAGACTGGGAAGCGACCAACTAGAGAGCAATAATGGTCATAATCATGCAGAGCGACAAAGCAACATTGAATCGGGCATGAAAGTGATATAACTATTCTAAAACTCAAAGATCATCAAGGCAGAGTAGACTTTTTAGTCTTAAACATGTGTAAGTATGTGCCAAGTCAATCCAAAAATTCTCTAAAGGGAAATACCACCTTAGTATACCAGACTATGAACAGTGCAATGCATGTAGATCATTTCAACAACACATTATATACTCTAGTTATTCGAGACTAGCCACAAGGAAAGCATGAACTACTGGAAGAGCATTGTAAACATAGCACTATGTCACTACAAGCTGGTCTCTAGATCATAAGTACAGGCATATGTACAAAAGTAGAAACAATAAGAGTTCATACCGGTCTTCCTTGTTGCTTCCCTCCAGTCGATCTTCGTCATCACTACTTGTCACTTGCACGATTGAACGTAGGAAATATAATCAAATGCCATCACGGACTCGAGCTGATCTCTGAAAACAAAGCAAACTAAAGAGAAAAGGAAATCTTTTTGGATTTTTGTTAGGTTGAATAAAAGCAAAAGAAAGAGAAAATCTTTTTGTTGTTTTTGCAAAGAGAGAAACAAAGAAGAACGGGCAAAAACTTCGAAAAGATCAAAGCGAATAAAACGGATAATACAATGGAAAAGTGAGAAGGGCACGTACTCCCCCAAGCTTAGGCTTTTGGCCTAAGTTGGTAGCGGCTACTGCCCCCAGGAGCCTCCTGCTCCGGGGGTGTGGTGGTGAGTCCACGGGTCGTAGAAGGATGCTGGCGCGTACACCGAACTCCTCGGAGTCTCCCACGAGGAAGGTTCCGAATGCCAAACAGAGGAAGAACCTTCACCAAACTCGGTGGCGGTCTCTTCCTGAAAATGTGGTATCTCACCGTGCCCCTCCTCGTCGGGCATAACCCCCTCCATGGGGTTATGAAACTGATGCTGGACCATGAACTCATCGAACTGGACAACATCAAAGGACCATCCGTTCCTGCGAGAAAAATCAAACAAAAGAGGTGCAGGTAGACGGATCTCGCGTTCCGCGGTAGTTCCAAAACGCAAGATATAAACAAGATTATCAAGCTCAGAACCCATGGTAATAAACTTATGCCTTTTCATAGCAGCAAGATCAAAGCTTAAATAAGTAAAAGGAGTATCATCAGGGTGTGGGGTGCCTCCAAGATGCTCTAAGATAAGTGTGGCATAAACGCCACCATATAAGTCCCCCTTGTTACCGTTCATAGCAAGGCGTCGAGCAATTAAGGTACCCAGATTATAATCATACCTCCCTGAGAGGGCTGCTGCCAGGATAGCAATATCCGGAGCAGAAATGCTGCTCGTGTTGTCACGAGCTAACACCCCTCTGGCAATATAATATGCAAAATACCTGAGGTGAGGAAATAAGATGCTGGAGATCTTCGACCGATGAATATCCCTCGTACTCATGCTGCAGAGAGAGTTGATGACGGTTTTCAGCTCGGAGGGCTGAGTGGCCATCCTAGCCGTCCTCCCAACGTTCGGCACACCTATTACTTCACAAAAACTTCCCAAAGTCATGGTGATAAGATCATTGTAAATTTTAAACTCAATAGCACCTGAATCAGGATTATATCTAAAACTGTTAATGAAACTGGAGGTGAGTTTTTGATACTGAGTAACACGGCTCGTGACGAGTCGTGTCAAACATGCATTAGCACAAAGATTATAAAACTCATCCTTGATTCCCGCAGCTTCCATGAATTCATCACATGGAAATGTCATCGCACGTGCTGGACTTGTGTCTTCCAACAACTCCAGGGGCACGTGATCTTCATTATAGCTCACCCTAGCAGTCGATGGTGAAGCTGCGGCTCTAGTAACTCGATCGGAGTGTGCGGGCCTCCTCTTCTCTAGCCACCCTTTTGCCCTTCCTAACAAACTCATTTCTGAATTTTTTTACAATTTATAAAAACGAGGATTAAAACAAAGTGAGCTAAGGCAAACTACTCAACTCACTTGCCCAAGGCATAAACTTGCATCAAAACTTGAAAAATAACTTTCTACACATGCATGCAAGCTCATCTCTACAGCACCAAGAACTACTAAATACTCAAAAATGAGGCCACCAATCAAAAATCTAATTGGAGGGGTGGAGGAGTCACATACCAGGGAGTATTTTCTCAAAATTTAAGCTCAAATGATGGGCTGTAGAGAGAGATCGAAGGATCGCCTCCAAGAACAGCAAGAACACAAGAACAAGACCAGAACTCGAGTTTTTGGAGAGAGAGAGAGAGAGGAAGAAGACATACCTGGAAGGGGGTCCTATGGGCCCCAGGCGCCCTATGGGCGCGGCCAGGGGCTGGGCCGCGCCAGCTGGCCGCCTGGGCCACTGGTAGCCCCCCTGGCTGGCCCCAGGACTTTCCGGGTCTCTCCCGACGTGGAAATTTTTATTATAATTTTTCTGGAATTTTTCTGAAAACTTCACTGTTGAAATTTTTTCGAAGTTCAAAAAGCTGCGAAACTCTCTGAAAACTTGAAGCAGTTAGTAGTATTGTGAGGCTTCAAAAACATAGATACTTGGTACAGCAAGTAGGACAAAACTAAAAACAAATGAAAACATAACAAGCTCAACTTTTTATCCATATAAAACATGTTCACTAGTAAGGTTGATCAAGTCTTACCTACAAACAAGCGATATATAGAGCAAAAAGTCTCACCTCCTACGAAGTAATCACTGAACCTTTACCTTGATGGACATTGTCCCTACCATGATAGTTTTGTATTTGTGAGGCACATGTAGTGGACAGTCCCATTCTCCAATTTTCACGGTCTCGATATTCTCTATAGAGTTGAGGGCATGCCTCCTGTCGGTCTTCTTCGGAAAATATACCGTGTGTTCTTTATCATTCACATGGAAGGTAACCTTCCCTTTATTGCAATCAATAATAGCACCTGCGGTGTTAAGAAATGGTCTACCAAGAATAATGGACATGCTCCCATCCTCGGGCATGTCAAGCACAACAAAATCAGTAAGAATTAAACAATTAGCAACTTCTACGGGAACATCCTCACAAATACCTATCGGAACAGCGGTTGACTTGTCAGCCATCTGAAGGGAGATATCTGTAGGAATTAGTTTCTCTAAACAAAGCCTCTCGTAAAGAGAGAGAGGTATAACACACACTCCTGCTCCAAGATCACATAAAGCAGTTTTGACATAATTATTCATTATGGAGCAAGGAATGGTGGGTATACCTGGATCACCGAGCTTCTCAGGAATCTTTCCACTGAAAGAGTAGTTAGCAAGCATAGTAGATATTGCATCATTAGGAACTTTTATTTTGTTAGTGACAATATCTTTCATATATTTTGAATAAGGAAGTAACTTAATAGCATCAGTCAAAGGGATTTGAAGAAAAATAGGTTTAATCCACTCACAAAACTTATTGTAATGCTCTTCTTCTTTAGATTTGATGGACTTACCTGGAAAGGGCATGGGTTTCTGTACCCATGGTTCTCTCTCCTTCCCATGTTTTCTTGCAATGAAGTCTTCTTTACTGTACCTCTTTCGTTTGTCAGGTGCTTCTTCTTCTCGAACTTCAGGCGGATCATTCTTCTCATTATCATTACCTTCAGGTTCAACACTGTCTTCAGTCTCAGCATCGGAGATAGATACACTGTTGGGATCAATAGCTGGCTCTTCATCTGCAATAGGATCATTAGAATTGTCAGTCTCTTTATGTTTCTTCTTCTTCTTTGGAGAGACAACAATTTCTTCTTCCTGCATTTGAGAATCCTGCTCGATTCTCTTCGGATGTCCCTCTGGATAAAGAGGATCTTGAGTGCTAGTTCCTCCTCGGGTCTTAATCCCGAAAGCCTGCAAATTATCTTGTTTGGCATTGTTAGCAAGCAAATCTCTTTGCACATTAGAAATTTGATCAAGCTGAGTTTGAACCATATGAAAATGCTTCACAAGACATTGAACATCATTAACTGTTCTATCTACAACATCAAGCAACCTTTTGATAGCAAGGGAATTATCATGCAACTGACTTTGTATCCTCTCATTAAAATGATTTTGTTTCATAATAAAATTATCAAACTCATCTAAACATTGATCAGGAGGTTTACCATGAGGGATGTCACTTGCGTTGAAATCTAAAAGAGAGTGTACCTCTACCATAGGAGGGTGAGTAGTAGGCTCACACAGCTTCTCAATAGGGGGTAGATTCTTCACGTCTTCAGCTTTAATACCTTTCTCTTTAATAGACTTCTTTGCTTCTCGCATATCCTCGGGGCTCAGAACAAAAATGCCCCTCTTCTTTGTTGGTGGAGGTGGTTCAGGGACGGACCAATCTTCATGGTTTTTGGCAATCCTGCCCATTAAATCTTCCGCATCGTCCGGTGTTCTTTTCCTGAAAACACAACCATCACAACTGTCCAAATAGGACCTGGATTCATCAGTTAGACGAGCATAGAATATATCGATTAATTCATTCTTAGGGATTTCATGTCCTGGTCTAGCCCGAATCAGACCGCAGTACCTCCCCCAAGCTTTAGGGAGGGACTCATACTGCAACTGTTTAAAGTTATAAATTCTTTGTAAAGCAGCATGTTGCATATGAGCAGGAAAGTACTTATCAACAAAAGAGTGAGCTAAGTCCTGAGGACTCTTAATGGAACCGCATGGGAGTGAATCATACCATACTTTAGCACCTTCCTTCAACGAGAAAGGAAGAAGCTTGGTGATATAAAAGTATTGTATCTTATCATCTGTGGTAAACAGGCTACCCAACTCACCAAGTTTAGTTAGGTGTGCAATAGCATCATCATTTTCTCTACCATAAAAGGGGTCAGCTTCAACCATAGGTATAAGTGAAAGATCAACAGAGAAATTATAATCAGGATCATCAATGCATATAGGAGATGTAGCAAATTCAGGATTAGGAACGGTTTTGTTCTTCAAAGAGTGTTTTTCAAATAGTTTCTTAATAACTTCAGGGTCAGAGCCGGAAAACTCTGTCAGTTCCCTGCATAAATCTTCATCTAGTATATAGTAATCATCATCAAGGAGACTCTCCTTGAGTTTACTCAAATCAGAATAATCATAAGTTTCACCAATAGGGTAGCGAGTAACAGGAAGTTCAATCCCAGACTTTTTAGCAGCAGCAGCAATTTGTTTCTCAAGAGCATAACCAAGCGAACTAATATCATCAAAAGTAGTAGAAGCATCATCAAGAGTATCAGACATAGTAACAGATTCAGTAGGAGCATCATGTGGTGGTGGTGAGGCAAACTTACTCATAACGGAAGGTGAATCAAGTGTAGCACTAGTGCTCAGAGCAGTACCTCTTCTTGTAGTGGATAGTAAGATCGGAACCTTGGGGTCTCTTTTCTTACCCATAGTGGATAAAGTGCAGCAGGTAGAATACCTCAAGTAGACTTGTAAATATTGCTATGCTCCCCGGCAACGGCGCCAGAAAACAGTACTTGATAACCCTCAACCGTAAGGGATCGAGATAGTCTTCACGGGTAAGAATAACCCAATTTATTGATTCGACACACGGGGAGCCAAAGAGTATTTATAAGCTTTGACAGTTGAGTTGTCAGTTCAACCGCACCTGAAATATACTTACTTGCAACAAAAGATAAGTGGTAACAGTGATATGATAGTGATGATAGTGATAGTAAAAGTAACAGCAAAAGTAAATAGCAGTAGTAAATGCAAAAGTAGCAACTAGTGACAAGCAAGGTTTAAAACACTGTAGGCTAGGGAGATGGATGGTTGGGCGCTGCATGGATGAGATAGATTTTAACTCGGGGCACGGCACACGGAAAAGTAATGATCATCTAGGCAAATATCAAACATTAGGCATGTATCCCATAGGTAGTTGTACGTGCTTGCAATAAGAACTTGCACAACATCTTTTGTCCTACCATCCCGCTACGAACGGGGCCAAAAGGAACTAATGGAGATTAAGGTGCTCCTGTCAAAGAGCACCGGAACAAAGCAATGAACTCAATGGATACATGTAATCCTCAAACTACGGATCATCCCCTTTGGTGTCCCAAGCTGTCACTTTTGGGATCGCCGGTTCCGGACCGTAACAGGTGCAAACAACTCATAGATAGGATCACGAACACAAATATATTCATACAAACACATATGGTTCAGATCTGAAATCATGGCACTCGGGCCCTAAGTGTCAAGCATTAAGAATAACAAGTTGAAGCAAAGATGATAAACACCATAGTAGATGATAGGCAACATGCCCCCAACAATCTGACGAACTATTACATGATCTAACTCATCCAATCCCTACCATCCCCTTCGCCTACAGCGGGGGAATTACTCACACATGAAGGGGGAAATCATGGAGGGATGATGGAGTGGTGATGATGATGACGATGGCGATGATCTCCCCTCTCCGGAGGCCAAATCAGCCTCCAGATTAGCCCTCCCGAGGAAGAACAGAGGGTGGCGGCGGCTCCGCGATGAAAAACTGCGAAAGAACTTCTGATCTGGGGTTTCTGCGTCGGGAGTGAAAATACGGGATAAACTAGGGCACCAGGGGGTGTGGGCCCCACCCAGGCGCCCCCCCGGCGCGGCCCAGGTGGGGGGCCCACATGGCGCCTGGGCACCTCCTGGCCCCCCTCTGGCCCCACTTCTGGCACCTGGTTCCTTCGGGTGCGTGGATTTTCTGTGAATTTTCGTGGATTTTTCTGAGATACTTAAAAATCCGTTTTCCTGCACACAAATAAACCATACAGGCAGCTCTGCTGAAAACAGCGTCAGTCCGGGTTAGTTTAGTACAAATCATGCAAGAATGAGGTCAAAACAATATCAAAAGTGTTTGGAAAAGTAGATACGTTTGAGACGTATCAAACGCGCCTTGTGAAGGGGGGCGCGCCCCCACCCTCGAGGGCAGCCCCTCTGTCCCCTGACTTGGTCCTGACATTTCCCGTGCGTGATTTTCTCCAAAAATATCTCTCACGAAAGTTTCATTCCGTTTGGACTTCGTTTGATATTCTTTTTCTGCAAAACCCTGAAATAGGCAAAAAAAAAGCAATCTGGACTGGGCCTTTGGGTTAGTAGGTTAGTCCCAAAAATGATATAAAAGTGAATGATAAAGCCCATTAAACATCCAAGACTTCATAAATAATAGCATGGAACAATAAAAAATTATAGATACGTTGGAGATGTATCAATGACTTTCTCAACTTTTTGTCTTCTCTTATAAACTCCTACCATCATTCCCTTTGCCATCCAAAGTGCTAAGTCCATGGCTCACGCTCAGGTATTGAGTGCAGTTGAAAATGTTGTAGTGAGAAAAGGTATGATACAATTGCTTGTTTGGCACCGGGTTTTTCATGATTTATACTTTACGCTACGAAGACCAAGCTATGCCATGCTTACATGATTAAATGAGTAGGAATAAAGTTCTTTAACACTGTTTATTTTTGAAGTGTAATGATTATTTTCTATCGTTCTTCTTTATTATTGTTTTGATATACATTAAATCATCACTTCTCAACATTCATATCCAAAAGAATTATATGAATAAGACATGTTATGTAGCATTTCACATAAAAAATAATGTTTTTATCATTTACATACTCGAGGACGAGCAGGAATGAAGCTCGAGGATGCTGATATGTCTCCAACGTTTCTATATGTTTTTAATGTTTCATGCTATTATATTATTAATCTTGTATTCTTTATACGCCATTATATATATATATATATATATATATATATATATATATATATATATATATATATATATATATATATATATATATACATAACTAACCTATTAACTCAGTGCCCATTGTCAGTTCCCGTTTTTGCCTATCTATTTGTTTTGGCAAAAAACCAAACCAAACGAAGTCAAAACACGATGAAACTTTACAGTTATGTTTTATGGACCAGAAGAGACCTTAGAAGCTTCGGAGGAGGGACAAAAGAGCTGTAGGTGGGGCACAAGCTCACACGACGCACTAGGGGCGCCGCCTGAGCTTGTGGGCCCCATGAGCGTCCTCTTCACCTAATGCAGCTCACTAAATTTAGATATATTCAAAAACCTCCAAAGTGAGACGCGAAACAATTTTATCACCATTGCAAGCCTCTGTTCTTCCACGACCCCATTTGGAGGCCTCCGAGTGTACTCTGTAGGAGGGGGAATCGATCAAGGAGGCCGTCTACGTCAACCTTGCGAGTAGTTCCCACAGGACCTATGGGTCCAACAGTAGCTAGATCTCTCTCTCTCTCCCTCTCCCTCCCTCTCTCCCTCTCTCCCTCTCTCTCTCTCTCTCTCTCTCTCCAATACCATTTTCTCATATGAGATCAATCAAGGGTAATCTTTTGCGGTGTGTTAGTTGGGATCCGATGAATTGTTAGTTTACAATCAGATTGTTCATTTAAATTAATTGAGTTTTTCCTGAGATTTATTATGTGTAATTTTCATAGCCTTGCATTTTTCTCCGATATATCTATCTCTTTTGGCCAATTATATTGATTTACGTTCAGTGGGAGAGGTGCTTAATAGTAGGTTCAATCTTGTGGTGTCCTCTCTCCGTGACAGGAGGCGTAGTAGGACACGTATTTGTATTGTTGCTACTAAGGGTAAAACGACGGGTTCAGTCATATTAGTTGATTTCACTTTTTCTATATTATGTCATCATGCCCCAAAAATTACTCAGTTTGTTATGAACTTAATACCTTAAGATGCATGGTGGATAGCGGTTGAGGGGTGGAGTAATAGTAGTGGATGCAGATGGATGTAGGTCTACTTGTCTCGGACGTAATGCCTATGTATATATCATGACATGAATAACATCATCACTATGCGTTTTTCTATCAATTGCCCAACAGTAATTTATCTACCCACCGTTACTATGTTGATGAGAGAGATGCCTCTAGTGAATGCTATGGCTCCTGGGTCCATTCACTTTTTATTAACTAAAACCCAAAAAATACTTGTTGTAATTTATTTAATTTTAAGTTTCTTTTTATTTATCTATCTACCACTATCATATTGAATCCTTACAATTAACGAGTACATGGTATTGACAACCCTCTTGCCCGCGTTGCGTCCAAGTATTTGCTCTGTGTGTGTGTGTGTGTAGATACTGCTTACAGTTATTGTGTGGTCTGTCCTACTAATACGATTAACCTTGCCTCTTAACTGAGGGAAATACTTGCTGCTACTATATTACATCACCCTTCCTCTTCGGAGAAATCCCGACACCTATCACAAGTAGCAAGTACGTTGAGGCGCATGGCAGTCTTGGCCCATTTGTTGATGATCCAGGGGTCCTCGGTCTAGCCCACTACTAAGGGGACAACATGGTTTGCACGCCCTAGTCCAGGACAACGTCAGTAGCCCTTGGTCTAGCCCACTACTAAGGGGACAACATGGTTTGCACGCCCTAGTCCAGGACAACGTCAGTAGCCCTTGAACGTCAGGATTGAATGCATATTGTTTGGCAAGTTCAAATGTTTGTTTTATGCTGGTGACTGCACTTTGTTATCTGTTTGTGTTGCAAACAAAAATAAATATAATGCTGAAGAGTCAAAAACTTGGTTGTTCAGTTTGCAAAGGCTATATTTGTTTCAGATTGTACAACATCTACATATGGGAGATGATCTGGCCATCCATATGAAAGAGATGAGTGAAATCAATTTTGTCCCATTCCATTTCTCCCACCAAATATGATAACATACCATTCCATTCTATTATTTAGCTACAAACAAACATTGGAACGGAACCAACCCCGTTCTCTTGGAATGGAACCATTCCATTCAATTTCATTTGGTTCCTCAACCAAACACGGTCTTTTTCGATAAATGGCGCTTTCATTAACTTATAACATTGCATCAAGAGGATAGAAATCATGATGAGTAACATCCAGCCTCTGCATACCTAGGATGCACATAGCCAAACACAATCAGTCTTAAAGAAAAATAAAAAGCTGACATATTGGCACCAGTCGAGTCAAACAAGACCGTCACTATGCCTATATCGAAGGAGGTGATAGACCGATACGGAGGTTATGCGGCCACCCATGTTGGGAAAAAACTTATATGGCCACTCGCTCCAATTGCGTACACACCGCCTTGAACAGCCTAGGGGGCCGATGTGGTTTGCACCCCCTAGTCCAGGACACCGTCAAGGGTGCCGTGATGTATGCGTGGGGCACGTACAAGAGTGGACGAGGCACCGGCCCTCGAGTTTTGAATCTCTGGATATGGCAGCCGTGTCCGAATTCAAGTGGGGTGACATACAAACAATGGAAAACCGAGGCGCAGAGGCGGGAAGACACGCGCCTCACCTTGAGGAGGTCGATGGTGAGTTGGGTGAGGGTCAGGGAAGCGGAACAACGAGAGCGAGGTGGAGGCGCAGTGGCCGGAGCTCGAGATGCAGCGGATGAAGACGAGGTAGAGGAGGAGACTATGCGTTGTTGCCTTCGGGGCAAACGAAGCCAACACCGGGGAAGAACAGGGAGATGGCTCCATGTCCTGGGGTCGCAGATGACGCGTCCTACTTGCCGGTGTTGCTCGTCCCGATGTGGTCACCGTCGTTGCCGTGGAAACGTCTAGCAGGTGTTTGACGAAATGTGTGAACCAAAAGTGAGTTTTAGGGAGTTAATTTAGAAGTTTGGTTGGAGACCGCACATTTTTAAAGGAGAAAAAAAATACACCTCTACAAGATACTCCATGATTTACTCCTCTAAATTATTGCGGATCATTTAGAGATGCACTTAATTAGATCATACTTGTGAAACTAGCTATGTAGCGGTGTGGCCAAACCCTGCATATTTATTGATTAGTCCTTTGTGTGCGTACGACGTCTAGATCTGTCGTATGCTCATATGCCTAGTAGTTTACCATCAAGCAAGTAGTTTACGCCAGGTTTCAGACTAATTTGTATCAATTTGTTCCCGCAAAGCGAGTTTAGGGGCCTAATTGAGTCATTTTGCAAGCTTTTGTATGAAATTGTACCCGCACTGCAAGTTCATATATGAATAGTGTAATTAACTCTTACTTTTGACTTAATTAGTGTTGGTGGCCTTGTATAAATGTAAAATGTATTTTTTTATTAGCCTTGTATAAGTAATGGAGGAAGCACATGATTTTCAAATACAAAATCTAGAAATTTAGGAGCCTTCTTTCTCTTAGTGGGAACTGGTCCTGAGGATTTCTTTGTTCAACATGCTCTTACTCGAGGTTTGCATGCTTTCATATTCTCCCATCTCTCATTGCCCGTTGCTACATGTTTGTTACCTTCTACTGTTTACCTTCCTCATATCACCCTACGCTCTCTTTCCACAAACACCTCTACATCCAACAATAAAACCCGTAGAGTTGATATGGAAAAGCTCAAGTAATTCGATCTCAGTCTCAGCTTTCTACTAGAAATGAACCGAGACGTCACTCTAATTACTGACATATGGGACCCGCATGTCATATTTCACACTCGCTCAATTTCATAATACAGTGCCTATAGATTTTTTAAAGTCACACTTTACGAATTTTGACCAAGTTAGTAGAGAAAATTAATTGCATCTATAGAATATAAAATCCATATCATAGATACACCATAACACATATTTTCATATTCTATATGTGTGGTACTATAGATGGGGGTGGAAAGTAAACATTCGATGACCGTCCATCCGAGATCGGATGTTCCTTCGTATAGGGGAATGATAGGGCCTCGATTTGGTTTCGGGAGTAGCCGCCCATCGGACGGTCGACCGGGAGCAGTATCGGATAGTCAACAATGATCGAGCAACAGAATTGGATGGCAATGAACACAGATGCGTGAGAGGGCTGCATTTAGGCTCGATCGGTTTTACTGTCCTAAATAAATCCATGCCATTTTTAGCTACTTCAAAACTAGTCTCTAAGGGTTGGTCACCATGGGAGTGGCATGCTTTAAGTTTTTGCAGACGGTGTCATTTTCTGTTTGGACTAGCAAAAGTTTGACAAGGACGCTATGTTTTGTTGAAGAAAAGCCTTATGTGATGCGTTTAGGCTCGGTTTTACTGTCCTAAATCCGTGCCATTTTTAGCTGCTTTAAAACCAGTCTCTAAGGGTTGGTCACCATGGGAGTGGCATGCTTTCAGTTTTTGCAGAGCATGTCTTTTTGTGTTTGGACTAGCAAAAGTTTGACGGCGACGCTATGTTTTGTTGAAGAAAAGCCTTATGTGATGTGTGTTGAATTTTCCTTACTATCAATAGGGATGTTATCATTTCAAAACAAAAATTTAGGGATCTCATCCCCACTCCACCACCTCCCCATGGGGCGGCGATTTCAGATTTCATATTCATAGCAGTGTGGAACAAAATTAATAGTCAATTATTGTCCCTCTACAAGGCCCCGATTGGTTTGTCGTTTTCGAGCCATATACACCTGTACAATACGCCCTTCTAAAAAAGATCGGGTGGGCTTCGATTTGGCGATTGGTTGGTCGTTTTGGTTCGTAAATCTATAGGGCTTTTCCAGATTACACTTGGTTTTGGCCGATATCGGATACACTCCTCGATCCATCTGTATTTCCTCATATCTTGTAATCCCATCTCTGTTACCTAGTCGAGAAGGCACACGCTGCCGGTGCACGGCCTGAGCCACACCGGATGGGCGAGCCACCCGGGAACATGAGTCTGGCGGTTTTCTGGTGTGAGTGCGGCCGCACAGTTGGAGCTGCCGTCGGCTGACGTGTTGAGGCGGCGCCGAGCAGACATCTTATGGCTCTAGTCAGGCAGAGAGCGCGCGCTCTGCGGCAACATCAAAAGGGACTGCCGATCGAAAGCTTCTAGAAGCTTTACAAAACCAGCTGGAAATGTTTCAAAAGAACAAACATCAACCACTTACATGGGCTGGCCCATTCACGCACAACGTGGGCATTGTGGAATGAACAAAAATTACTGTCTAGAAGGAAAGAAAAAAGCTAAATTGGTTGAGCCCAAGGTGGAGGGGGTGTGCGCCGGTTCCCAAAAGAACTATAACCGGCACTTAAGGTGCCAAATAGGGGTTGGGATAGTGCCCCTGCCCCAACAAGAGAAAAAACAAGACAAAGGAGCAGCCCAGGCCCAATTTGTCTACTATATGACTGATTCAACGCGAAGCAATACTGCACAAATCTTGGAGCTACAATGACCTAATGGTCAGGGGGGTTGGACTATGCCTTGGCTAAAATTCAGTGACGAAGTTGCACTGTTACGAGAGTCCGTCCATGCATGCGAAGATTGCATTTTCTGCGAATTGATCGTAGCTCAGATGGGCTGGTTGTTCCTTATAGTGGAACCATTCCACTAGGGTTCAAGTCCTACACCTGGCACTTGTGCTTGCATTTCCCTAGAGGAAGACATTTCTAGCGACTACTCTCTCCGTCCAGGTTTATTAGGCCTCTTAGCATCACAAGCATATTCATTTTTACAAGGCCGCGCTTTGGAAAGGTGTATGCATGCAACTATTTCATTGGTTGCATTGAAAGCCATTGTTGTTTGTGCCATGGTTGGAAATAAATACACTTCATGCGTATTTTTTTCATTAGCTGCATGCATGTGAGAGAGTGCATTAAAAGTGGAATGGAAGAATTAATGTGAGGAAATTACTATGTGTCTTGGTCTAAGAGAAGTTGTCTTTAGGCCTAATAAACCCGGACGGAGGGAGTACAAGGCATATGTGGTGGCGTTGTTAATCTCAAGATATTATACCGCCTTAGTATCTCAGAGGTGTTCATTGGGATAGTGTGTGCATGTTTTTGTGAAACAAGCGAGTGAAAAGAGAAACGTAAGTTCTAAACTGTGAAATAGTAACCACAAAATGTGAAATCGTAATATATCAATGTGAAACTGATTATTTGGAAATATGAAAAATATATTTCAAATTAGTGAAATAGGTTATTTCGATGAATGTGCAATTGAAATTGATTTTTTTTATGAAACAAGCGAGTGAAAAGTAAAATGTGGGTTCTAAATTGTGAAATAGAAACCACAGAAAGTGAATTTTTAATGTATCAATGTGAAACTGATTATTTGGAAATGTGAAACAATTTATTTTTAAAGAGTGAAATAGATGTTATTTTTTGTGAAAAAAAACAAGTGAAAAGTGAGATGTAGATACGGAATTATGAGATAGTAAATACAGAAAGTGAAATTATAATTTATCGTTGTGAAACAACTGATTTTTTTTAAATGTGAAATATGTGTTCAAATTTAAATGTGGTTGAAAACTATCAAAGATTGATCGTCTCATCTTAAAGGTTGTGGCTCAAGGGCTTCAAATATTTAAATAAGTTTCAAAAATAAATACACGGTTTAAAATATATGGATGTTTCAAATTAGTCAAGGGGAAAGAAAAGGTTAGATTTATTCTGTGCGAAAAGAAAGAGAATGGGTCTGCCATATTACTATGATTTGCATGTAAAGTTACACAGTGGTGGGCCAGCTGTTGAAATACATATGTTTCTTAAATAATGGAGAATTTCCTTATACAAAACATGAGTAAGTATACAATACGAGGTGTCACTGCTTGGTTGGCTAGGTCGGCCGAGGAGGTGATTCGTCATTCTTTTCTTCGGTGATATTGTGGTTGTGCGGAGACATATGACGAGCGTCGGTGTCAAGCTCAGAGACGTTCTGCTATCTTTTCAGTTTTGTCATGTCGATCTTTACATGACTTATACTTTGTTTTTTATGATATGAATGAGACACGTATTTATCATAAAATAAAAAAGGTGCCAGTAGTATCTACCGGTACCGTGCAATTTTCCACTTTAGTGATCATATGTGCTAAGTGTTTTATTATAAGAAAATATTGCACTTTCTGAATTTGCCTTTTTTCTTTTGAAGACGTAGTCCGCCTCCGATAGATGTGAACGAGGTGGCCTTGTGCGGCCGGCGATCGATCGAGTTAGCTTGCCTGCCCCGATTACCATGCACAGCAAGCATCCTTTATTTCTTTCTTCACCTCCATAGCTTCCCTCCAATTCCATTTATCCTCCCGCACAAAGATCCCTTAACCTTTTCTCTTACAAGAGCGTACGCCGGATTAATTCCATCCAACGATTTCCTCCTTTACAAGTTCCGAATCAACCATACACATTGCATCCATCACCATGCCATGCCAAGCACCTAAATATATACACGCCGCATCTCACATCTCTCGATCACAATTCACAACCACCATCAACCAGTCAACCCATCCATCGCAACGTCCACCACGATTCCCTGCCTACGTTTCCTCATGGCGGCCAAGAAGAAGCAGCAGCAACAGCCAGCGGTCGTGGACCCCAAGTTCGAATGGGCGGACAAGGCCGGCACCTACGTGCTCCGCCTCAGCCTCGAGGGTTTCAAGAAGGGCGACTTCAGGGTGCAGGTGGACGGCGCCGGCAGGCTCACCGTGAGCGGGGCCAGGCCGGGCGCCACTCCGGGATCCTTGCACAAGGTCTTCCAGCTTCCATCCACCGCCAGCCTCGACGACATCGCTGGCCGCTTCGAGGCGGGCGTGCTCACGCTCACCGTGCCCAAGCGCGCGCACTCTGGTGTCCCGGCGCCGACGAGCATCGAGGAGATTAGGAAGGAGAAACCTGGTGTGGCCAAGGATGACGGTGCGACCGCCACCACCGGCACCGTCAGGCCGCCGCCAACCAAAGACGTCGACGGCAGCGAGAAGAAGGCGGCCAGCGGCGACGACAGCACCAAGCCCAAGGAAGAGATCGCCAAGGAGGAGGAAGCGTCCAACAAGGCCATGGACGAGGGCACGAAGAAGGCTCAACAGCAGAGGCAACAAGAGGAGGCCAGCAAACACAAGGAAGAGCAGCCAAAGCTGGCACCAGAATCAGAGGCGAATAAGGAGCAAGAAGTGAAGCCTGAGGCTCCCCAGAAGCCGGCGCCAGAGCCGGAGGTTGCCGTCGGCGAGAAGGACAAAGCGGTGATTGACCAGGAGAGGCTGGCAGCGGCAGTGAGACGGCGCAGCGAGGAAGAGAAAGCCAAGGCTGCTGACGCTGCCATGGAAGCCAAAGCGGTGCTGGAGAAGAAGGTCACGGCGTGCAGCGGCTGGAAAGAACGCATGGCAGGGGGCCTGGAGCAGCTGACGGACATGAAGTGGGCGGACAGCATGGTGGAGAAGGCAAGGAAGAACAAGGAGGTGGTCGCCATCGCCATCGCTGCTTTCTCCCTCGGCTTCTTCGTCTCTCACAAGTTATTCAGGAAGTGAGCACCACACGTAGGAATGATGGGTAAATATGTACTGAAGTGAAGATATATAATTGTGTGATTAAAATGTACAGTGACACAGCAGAACATACATGTAAAGTCATTTGTGTAAGTAAAGTACAGTATGTTTTACATTGTCCGTGTGCAAGGAAGAAGAAAGAAGAAGGAAAAAGGAAGAAGGAAGACAAAGATGATGAGAGGTTTCCATGTCAGGTCAAGTTGGTTTGAGGGATTAAAGTTTAGGGGATCTGCTAGCTGAGAAAAAGTTTAATCCCTCAAAATTATTGACCTTTCGGGATAGGGAGAAGGTTTGGGAATTAAGTTTAAGTGATATGCTAGAGATGCTCTTAGTTCCCATGGTTAGACTCATCCACCACCTTTAGGTCCCGCTAATGTGCCGTTGCATATGGACGAGCTATATTGTGCCACACCAACCCTAGTGTTTTTTTTGTTTGCTTTGTATTTTCTTGGTCTCAAAATAAATGTCTTTGATTTAGTGCAACTTTGACTTTTCCTCCTACTTCATGGATGAAAAGCTCCCAACTACTTATTCATCTCAAAAGAATTTAAAGGACTCAAGGTATGAAGGAACTACTAGAAGAGCAAGTACACTTATGTCAAGATTCTTGGGGAACGTAGTATTTCAAAAAAAAAATTACGATCACGCAAGATCTATCTAGGAGAAACATAGCAACGAGCGGAGAGGGTGTGTCCACGTAACCTCGTAGACCGAAAGCGGAAGCGTTTAGTAACGTGGTTGATGTAGTCGCACGTCTTCCCGATCCAACCGATCCAAGCACCGAACATACGGCACCTCTACGTTCAGCACACGTTCAACTCGATGATGTCCCACGAACTCTTGATCCAGTTGAGGTCGAGGGAGAGTTCCGTCAGCACGACGGCGTGGTGACGGTGATAATGAAGTTACCGGCGCAGGGCTTCGCCTAAGAACTATGAAGATATGACCGAGGTGTGTAACTGTGGAGGGGCGCACCGCACACGGCTAAGAAATCAACTTGTATGTCTATGGGGTGCCCCCCTGGCCACATATATAAAGGAGGGGAGGAGGAGAGGGCCGACCCTCTCTCTGGCGCGCCCAAGGAGGGAGTCCTACTCCCACTAGGAGTAGGTTTCCCCCTTTCCTAGTAAGAGTGGGAGAAGAAGCAAGAGGGACAGAGGGAGAAGGAAAGGGGGGCCGGCCCCCACCCCAATTCGGATTGGGCTTGGGGGGGGGGGCACCCTCCACTTGGCTGCCTCCTCCTCTCTTCCACTAAGGCCCAATAAGGCCCGTTGACTGAAGGAAATATGCCGTAGAGGCAATAATAAAGTTATTATTTATTTCCTTATATCATGATATATGTTTATTATTCATGCTAGAATTGTATTAACCGGAAACTTAGTACATGTGTGAATACATAGACAAAACAGACTATCCCTAGTATGCCTCTACTAGACTAGCTCATTGATCAAAGATGGTTATGTTTCCTAGCCATAGACATGAGTTGTCATTTGATCAATGGGGTCATATCATTAGGAGAATGATGTGATGGACATGACCCATCCGTTAGCTTAGCAACTTGATCGTTTAGTTTTACTGCTATTGCTTTCTTCATAACTTATACATGTTTCTATGACTATGAGATTATGCAACTCCCCAATACCGAAGGAACACCTTGTGTGCAATCAAACGACACAACGTAACTGGATGATTATAAAGATAATCTAGAGGTGTCTCCGAAGGTGTTTGTGGTGTTAGCATATATCAAGAATATGATTTGTCACTCCGAGTGTCGGAGAGGTATCTCTAGGCCCTCTAGGTAATACACATCATAATAAGCCTTGCAAGAAAACAACTAATGAGTTAGTCACGAGATGATGTATTACGGAATGAGTAAAGAGACTTGCCGGTAACGAGATTGAACTAGGTATGATGATACCGATGATCGAATCTCGGGCAAGTAACATACCGAAGACAAAGGGAACAATGTATGTTGTTATGCGGTTTGACCGATAAAGATCTTCGTAGAGTATGTAGGAACCAATATGAGCATCCAGGTTCCGCTATTGATCGACCGGATATGAGTCTCGGTCATGTCTACATAGTTCTTGAACCCGTAGGGTCCGCACGTTTAACGTTCGATGACGATCAGTATTATGAGTTTATGAGTTTTGATGTACCGAAGGTAGTTCGGAGTCCCGGATGAGATCACGGACATGACGAGGAGTCTCGGAATGTCTGGGACATAAATATTGATTTAGTAGATAGCTATATTCGGACACTAGAAATGTTCCGGGTGATTTCAGAGAAACCGGAGTGCTGGAGGGGTTACTGGAACCCCCCTGGGGGAGTATTGGGCCATAATGGGCCTTGAGGGAAAGTGAGAGGCAGCACATAGGGGCTGGCAGCGCCCCCTCCCTAGGAATCCTAGTTGGACTAGGAGTGGGGGGGAGGCGCCCCTCCTGCCTTCTTCTCTTCTTCCTTCCTTTCCTACTCCTAGTAGCAATAGGAAAAAGGATTCCTACTCCTACTAGGAGTAGGAAAACTCCCTCTATGGCGCGCCCCTAGGGCTGGCCGGACCTTCCCCTTGCTCCTTTATATACAGGGGCAGGGGGCACCCTAGAACACACAAGCAACATTGTTTTAGCCGTGTGCGGTGCCCCCGTCCACAGAAACACACCTCAGTCATATCGTTGCAGTGCTTAGGCGAAGCCCTGCGCTAGTAACTTCATCATCTCCGTCACCACGCCGTTGTGCTGACGAAACTCTCCCGTGAAGCTCAACTGGATTCAAGAGCTCGTGGGACGTCATCGAGCTGAACGTGTGATGAACGCGGAGGTGCCGTACGTTCGGTGCTTGGATCGGTTGGATCGCGAAGACGTTCGACTACATCAACCGCGTCACTAGACGCTTCCGCTTTCGGTCTACGAGGGTACGTAGACACACTCTCCCCTCTCGTTGCTATGCTTCTAGTAGATAGATCTTGCGTGATCGTAGGATTTTTTTTAAAATACTACGTTCCCCAACAGTGGTATCAGAGCCAGGTCTATTCGTAGATGATATGCACAAGTGGAACAAAATGAGTTGTAGACGATAATAGTCATACTGCTTACCAGCATGTCGTACTTTGATTCGGCTGTATTGTGAGATGAAGCGGCCTGAACCGACATTACGCGTACACTTTCGCGAGATTGGTTTCACCGTTACGACCACTCATTGCTGAAAGGTGACTGACGGGTGTCTGTCTCTCTCACTTTTGTTGAATCGAGTGTGGCTACGTCCGGTCCTTGTGAAGGTTAAAACATCACAAACTTGACGAAAAATCGTTGTGGTTTTTGTATCTTTAAGTAAGAACGGTTCTTGCTAAGATCGTAGCAGCCACGTAAAAAGTTGCAACAACAAAGTAGAGGACGTTTAACTTGTTTTTGCAAGGCATGTTGTGATGTGATATGGTCAAGACGTGATGAGTTATACATTATTGTATGAGATGATCATGTTTTGTAAATTATCGGCAACCGGCAGGAGCCTTATGGTTGTCTCTTTATTGTGTGAATTGCGAAGGCCATGTAATTGCTTCACTTTATCACTATGAGTTAGCGATTGTAGTAGTAGCAATAGTTGGCGAGACGACCACGACGCTACGATGAAGATCGTGGTGTCAAGCCGGTGATGACGGAGATCATGACGATGCTTTGGAGATGGAGATAAAAAGCACAAGATGATGATGGCCATATCATGTCACATATTTTGATTGCATGTGATGTTTATCTTATTATGCTTCTTATTTTGCTTAGAACGATGGTAGCATTATAAGATGATCCCTTACAAAATTTCAAGGTACAAGTGTTCTCCCTGAGTATGCACCGTTGTGGAAGTTCGTCGTGCCGAGACACCACGTGATGATCGGGTGTGATAAGCTATACGTTCAAATACAACAGATGTAAGACAGTTTTGCACATGCAGAATACTCGGGTTAAACTTGACGAGCCTAGCATGTACAGACATGGCCTTGGAAAAATGGAGACCGAAATGTCGAGCGTGAATCATATATTAGATATGATCAACATAAGATGTTCAGCATTGAAAACTACTCCATCTCACGTGATGGTCGGACATGGTTTAGTTGATTTGGATCACGTGATCATTTAGATGACTAGATGGATGTCTATCTAAGTGGGAGTTCTTTAGTAATATGATTAATTGAACTTTAATTTATCATGAACTTAGTCCTGATAGTTTTTGCTTATCTATGTTTTTGTAGATCAATGGCCCGTGCTACCGTTCCTTTGAATTTTAATGCATTCCTAGAGAAAGCTAAGTTGAAAGATGATGGTAGCAACTACACGGACTGGGTCCGTAACTTGAGAATTATCCTCATTGCTGCAAAGAAGAATTATGTCCTAGAAGCACTGCTAGGTGATAGGCCTGTTGCAGGAGCAACTCTGGACGTTATGAACTTCTGGCAAGCTCGTTCTGATGACTAGTCGTAGTTTAGTGTGCCATGCTTTATGGCTTAGAATCGGGACTTCAACGACGTTTTGAACGTCATGGAGCATATGAGATGTTCCAAGAGTTGAAGTTAATATTTTAAGCAAATGCCCGAATTGAGAGATATGAAGTCTCCAATAAGTTCTATAGCTGCAAGATGGAGGAGAACAGTTCTATCAGTGAATACTTGCTCAGAATGTCTCGGTACTACAATGATATTACTCAACTTGGTTGCAAAGTTGATGAAGATAGTGTTATTGATAGAGTTCTTCAATCACTGCCACCAAGCTATAAAGGATTCGTGATGAACTATAATATGCAAGGGATGCAAAAGACAATTCCCGAGCTCTTCGCTATGCTCAAAGCTGCGGAGGTAGAAATCAAAAAGGAGCATCAAGTGTTTATGGTTAACAAGACCACTAGTTTCAAGAAAAAGGGCAAGGGAAAGAAAGGGAACTTCAAGAAGAATAGCAAGACAATTGCTACTCCCGCGAAGAAACCCAAGTCAGGAGCCAAGCCTGAAACAGAGCGCTTCTACTGCAAAGGGACTGGTGATGACCCACAAGTGTAGGGGATCTATCGTAGTCCTTTCGATAAGTAAGAGTGTCAAACCCAATGAGGAGCAAAAGGAAATGATAGGCAGTTTTCAGTAAGGTATTTTCTGCAAGCACTGAAATTATAGGTAACAGATAGTTTTTGTGATAAGATAATTGGTAGCAAGTGACAAACGGTAAAAGTAAATAGGTGCAGCAAGGTGGCCCAATCCTTTTTGTATCAAATGACAAGCCTGGACAAACTCTTATGCAAGGTAAAGCGCTCCCGAGGACATATGGGAATTATCGTCAAGCTAGTTTTCATCACGATCATCTGATTCGCGTTCGATACTTTGATAATTTGGTATGTGGGTGGACCGGTGCTTGGGTGCTGCCCTTACTTGGACAAGCCTCCCACTTATGATTAACCTCTAATGCAAGCATCCGCAACTACAAAAGAAGTATTAAGGTAAACCTAACCATAGCCTGAAACATATGGATCCAAATCAGCCCCTTACGAAGCAACGCATAAACTAGGGTTTAAGCTTCTGTCACTCTAGCAACCCATCATCTACTTATTACTCCCTAATGCCTTCCTCTAGGCCCAAATAATGGTGAAGTGTCATGTAGTCGACGTTCACATGACACCACTAGAGGAGAGACAACATACATCTCATCAAAGTATCGAACGAAGACCAAATTCACATGACTACTAATAGCAAGACTTTTCCCATATCCTCAGGAACAAAAGCAACTACTCACAAGACATAATATTGTTCATGATCAGAGGGGTATTAATATGCATAATGGATCTGAACATATGATCTTCCACCAAATAAACCAACTAGCATCAACTTCAAGGAGTAATCAACACTACTAGCAACCCACAGGTACCAATCTGAGGTTTTGATACAAAGATTGGATACAAGAGATGAACTAGGGTTTGAGAGTGTTGGAATTAACCACGCTGTCTATGTCCGGCTTGGACTAGAACACGTCACGCTGTGTAGTTATCGGACTAGTAGTAGGACTAGGAATTCCTAACCGTGTAGGTTAGCTGGCTTGTCCTTGCTATTATATATATCTGCACAAACCCCTGTAAGATTGTACCGATCGAGATCGCAAAAGCAATAAAGAAAACAACAGGTACGATACGTACCTGCGGCCATCAATTAGCAATACCGTGTTGATATGTCCAAAATGCATCACTATTTTGTATCATAATTTATCCTTATTCATTGATATATTTCACGTTACGGTGATGTTCTTATGTTGTTTTGGTCTATTTTACACAGTTTGCAAACTTTCCGATGCCGAAGCAGCAGACGCAGGATTCAGCAGTAAAAAGTGGACGCTGAGTTGCTGAAGAAGAATACCTCCAAATTACCTGAAAATTGACGGGAGGTATTTTTCTGACGGATCACGAAGACACGCGAAAGGGCAACCAGAGGGGGGCCACAGGGTGCCCAGGCGGCCACGGCCAGGGGGGCCACAGGGTGCCCAGGCGGCCACGGCCAGGGGGGGCGCCTGGAGCCCCTGGCCCACCTCCGGATGCCCCCTTTTGCATATATGCTCTCCGTTATCCAAAAACCCTAGAGACGGGACTTTTTACGGAGTTCCGCCGCCGCTCCGTGGCGGAAACCTACAGAGAAGAAAAGGGCATCTCCGGCGGGCAGATTCCGCCGGGGAGATCACCTCCCGGAAGGGGAGATCGTCGCCATCGTCACGGGCATCATCGAGATCATCATCAACATCATCCCCAACACCAGCACCATCTCCATCTTCATCCAAATCTCATCTTACAATCGCAACTTGTGTTGTAACTCGTACTACCTATCCTCTCTACTCCATCGGTGTTGATTACTGCTTTGTGGTGAATGCTATTGAGTTTTGTTGGAGAAATATTATTATGTCCAGATTGTTTATCACATATTTATCCCCACTGATCATGATCTCTTTTATGTCTTGTGAGTAGTTACCTTAGTTCTTGAGGACATGGGGAAAGTCTTGTTGTTAGTAGTCATATGCTGTTGAAGTAATATGTGTAGTTTGATACTTAAGTTGTGTTGTCATTCTACCTGTGGTGTTGTGTGAGTCGAACACCCAACACTTCGCCTTATTAAGGACCTAGGAGAATACGTTGTGTATAAAGAATGCTTATGGTGGGTTGCCGGAGTGACAGAAACCTGAACCCCAGTTCGCACGCTTTTGCATAAGGGAATAATGGATCCTCGATCGTATTGCTATGGTTAGGCTTTTGCCTTAAATTCTACCTTGTATTTGCGGATGCTTGCAAGGTGTTTAATCATAAGAGTGCATTCATCTTAGTCTAGAGAGTGCACTAGCATAGATCCACCCACTCAACACTTATCAACACATAACATAGTATCGATACGGAATATGGCGAAAGCACATGACTACCTCTCCCGTGTGTCCTCAAGAACGCTTTAGTCTTTATAAGTTCAGTTGCTAGGCCTCTCCTTTGCTAAGAAAGGATTGGGCCATTTGTTACTCTCAGTACCTTTTACATTACTCGCTTTTTCTTTCCTATTGCCTATACCGAGAAAACCCCTAAAAGTTATCTTTCAGTGCTTGCAGTAATTTCTTGCTCAGAATCGCTTATCAATACCTTCTGCTCCTTGTTGGGTTCGACACTCTTACTTATCGAAAACGCTGCAATAGATCCCTTACGGTTGAGGGTCATCAAGTACCGTTTTCTGGCGCCGTTGCCGGGGAGCGTAGCGCTATTGGTAAAGTGAAACTGGTAAGAAAGTTTTTATAATTCTGTTTTTATTTTTTGCTATTGCTGCTCTTTGTCCTTATGGACAACCCTATTATTGGATCGTTGCTTGCGGGAAGACACCCCACACCTGTGGTGGTTGATCCTCCCCCTACTGAAATTGTGCCTTATAAAATACCAGCTGGTATTATCGATTATGTTTTGGCTAATCGTTACGCAGGAGACAGACATCCCGGTGAACACTTGCTATATCTGTCACAACTATGTTCATTATTTAAGCTTGCAGGTGTATCGAGGGAGTTTGTCATGAGGAATTTGTTTGTCGTATCACTTATAGATAAAGCTTCAGATTGGTATGGGCTTCTCGATAACTCACACTTGCTGGACTGGAAGGAGCTTATGTCTCTCTTTTATACTAAGTTTTATCCTCTTCATGAAATTCTTCGAGACAGGAATTATATCTATAACTTTAGGTCTCGTGACGGAGAAAGCATTGCTCAAGCTTGGGGGAGATTGAAGTCCCTAATGCTCAAATGCCCTATTCATAAGCTTCCCAAGGAAATTATACTTACAAATTTTTATGCCAGGCTTTCTCGTCAGGATAAGGAGATGCTGGATGCCTCCTCTAGTGGGGTATTTCAGAAGAAGGGTGTTGAAGAAAGGTGGGATCTCATTGAAAGAATCCAGAGGAATACCGAAGATTGGGAAATTGATAAAGGTATTGAACCCGTTATAAATTATGAACATGATTATATTGAGAGCTATGTGAAAACTGATTACTTCAATACTTTTTGCTCTAAGATTGGTCTTGATTCCCATCTAGTGATTGATTTGTGTAAGAATTTTGCCTCTCACGTTGATTCTTTTAAAAAGAAGAGAGACCAGCACCATGAACCTTTTAAAGAACAACCTATTGATATTTGTGTTGCTGACCCTATTTTGCCTGCAGTTATATATGAAAAGCCTCCTTTTCCCTCAAGGATAAAGGAGCACTCTTTTGTGACAGGCATAATAAATAAAAGTGAGAGAAGAGTTGATGAGCCTGAGGACCAGATCAGGGTCGATCCTCAAGTTGCATTGATTAAAGACCTTGCTACTAATGATGTTTTGGATTCCAATATAAATTTTTGTGCTATTTCCACTAACCTTGTCACAGCCAAGAATAAAGGCCCAATTTCAGGTACTCCAGTGGTATCTGTTAAAATAGGAGATCACAATTATTATGGGCTATGCGATTTGGGATCAAGCGCAAGTGCTATCCCCTATTCACTTCATGAAGAGATCATCGGTGAGATTTCCCCTTGTGAACTTGAAGAAGTTGATGTTACTATTCATCTTGCAAACAGAACAACTATCTCTCCTATCGGAATTGTGAGGGACGTTGAAGTCCTATGTGGAAAGGTAAAATACCCTACTGACTTTCTAGTACTTGGTTCAGAGAGGGACAATTTTTGTCCAATTATTTTTGGTAGACCTTTTCTTAGAACTTGTGGAGCGATAATAGATTGCAAGAAAGGTAAAGTTTCTGTTGAATTCGATGGTGAGCCATATGAATTTAATTTTTCTAAGTTCTCTAAGCAGCCTCGTGGTACTGATTTACCTAGTGATGATAAAATTATTGAAAGTATTGCCTCTATTGCTATTCCCCCTAATGATCCTTTGTAGCAATACATGGAGGACCACGAGAATGATTTACATATGCAGGAAAGAAATGAACTAGATGAAATATTCTTGAGGCAGCCTGCTATCCTGAAGCACAACCTTCCGGTTGAACCTTTGGGAATTTTATCAAAACCGAAAGAAGACCCGGTGTTCGATCTTAAACCTCTTCCCGATACGCTCAAGTATGCTTATTTAGATGAAAAGAAAGTATATCCTGTTATTATCAATTCTAACCTTTCAGGATATGAAGAAGAGCGATTATTGGAAGTACTTCATAAACACCGAGGCGCAATTGGCTACACCCTTGATGACCTTAAGGGGATTAGTCCATCTATCTGTCAACATACTATCAACCTTGAGCCTGATGCTAAACCAGTTGTTGATCATCAACGACGGTTGAACCCGAAGATGATGGATGTCGTGAGAACTGAGATTCTTAAGCTTCTAGCCGCAGGTATTATCTACCCTATAGCTGATAGTAAGTGGGTAAGTCCGGTACATTGTGTTCCTAAGAAAGGAGGTACAACTGTGGTTCCTAATGATAAAAATGAATTAATACCTCAGATAATTATTATTGGATATAGAATGTGTATTGATTACAGGAAGTTGAACAAGGCAACCAGGAAGGATCACTGCCCATTGCCGTTCATCGACCAAATGCTTGAAAGGTTATCCAAAAATACCCACTTTTGTTATCTCGATGGTTATTCTGGCTTCTCTCAAATTCATGTTAACACTGCCGATCAAGAGAAGACCACTTTTACTTGTCCCTTTGGTACTTATGCTTACAGACGTATGCCTTTTGGTTTATGTAATGCCCCTGCTACTTTTCAAAGGTGTATGTCTGCTATCTTTCATGGTTTCTGCGGGGATATTATGGAAGTCTTCATGGACGATTTCTCCGTCTATGGAACTTCTTTTGACCATTGTCTTCACAACCTTAATAAAGTTTTGCAGAGATGCGAGGAGACAAATTTGGTACTCAACTGGGAAAAGTGCCACTTTATGGTTAATGAAGCAATTGTTCTTGGTCACAAGATTTCCGAAAGGTGAATTGAAGTGGACAAGGCCAAGATCGAAGCTATTGAGAAGATGCCCTATCCAAGGGACATCAAAGGTATTCGCAGTTTTCTCGTTCATGCAGGTTTTTATAGAAGATTTATTAAAGACTTTTCTAAAACCTCAAGACCCCTCACTAATCTTCTCCAGAAGGATGTTCCTTTTGTATTTGATGAAAATTGTAAGGAAGCTTTTGAAGTCCTTAATAAAGCTTTAATAACTGCTCCTATAGTACAACCACCTGACTGGAATTTACCTTTTGAAATTATGTGTGATGCAAGTGATTTTGCTGTCGGAGCTGTTTTAGGACAAAGAGTTGATAAGAAATTGAATGTTATACATTATGCAAGTAAAACCCTTGATAGTGCTCAAAGAAATAATGCTACTACTGAGAAGGAATTCTTAGCTGTAGTTTTTCTTGTGATAAGTTTAGGCAGTATATTGTTGATTCCAAAGTTATTATTCATACTGATCATGCTGCCATTAAGTATCTTATGACAAAGAAGGATGCCAAGCCAAGGCTTATCAGATGGGTACTCCTTCTTCAAGAATTTGATTTGCAGATTGTTGATAGGAAAGGGGAAGACAATCCGGTGGCGGACAATCTTTCAAGGATGGAAGATATACCGCACGACCCCATCCCAGTTAACGATAGTTTTCCAGACGAGCAACTTGCCGTTGTAAAAGTACAATCTCTTTCCGATCCTTGGTATGCAGATTATGCTAATTTTATTGTTGCAAAGTATTTGCCTCCAGGTCTAACATTTCAGCAAAGGAAGAAGTTCTTTCATGATTTGAGGCACTACTTTTGGGATGACCCACATCTTTTCAAAGAAGGTCCCGACGGGATCGTGAGAAGATGCATTCCGAAACATGAGCAGAAGGACATTCTCAGACGGTGTCATGATAGTCCCTATGGAGGACATCATGCCGGTGAGAGGACTGCACATAAGGTTCTTCAATCAGGTTTTTATTGGCCTACTCTCTTTAAAGATGCTAGAAATTATGTTTTAGCCTGTGATAAATGTCAGAGAGTTGGTAACATTAGTAGAAGGAATGAGATGCCTATGAATTACTCACTAGTGATTGAGCCTTTCGATTGTTGGGGTTTTGATTTTATGGGTCCTTTTCCTTCTTCGCACAAGTACACTCACATTTTAGTAGCTGTTGATTATGTGACCAAGTGGGTTGAAGCAATCCCCACTGAAAGTGCTGATCACAAGACATCCTTGAAAATGCTTAAAGATGTAATATTTCCTAGGTTTGGTGTACCAAGGTATCTCATGACCGATGGAGGATCACACTTCACGCACGGAGCTTATAGAAAAGCTTTGGCTAAATACGATGTTAATCATAGAATTGCTTCACCATATCATCCTCAAACTAGTGGGCAGGTTGAGCTTACCAATAGACAGATTAAGTTGATCTTGCAGAAAACAGTAAACACAAATAGGAAGGATTGGTCAAACAAGTTAGGAGATGCTTTGTGGGCATATAGAACTGCTTACAAAAACCCCATGGGCATGTCCCCCTATAAGATGGTGTATGGCAAGGCTTGCCATTTGCCATTAGAGTTAGAGCACAAAGCTTTCTGGGCTGTTAGAGAGCTTAACGCTGACCCAAAACTAGCTGGTGAGAAGCGTCTCATGAACTTGACTTCTCTAGATGAATGGAGAAGTGAAGCTTACGAGAGCGCTAAAATGTTCAAGGAAAAGGTAAAAAAGTGGCATGATAGGAAGATTCTGAAACGTGAATTTAATGTTGGTGATAAAGTTTTGCTGTTTAGATCCCGTTTTAGGTTTTCTCCAGGTAAACTACTTTCCAGGTGGGAAGGACCATTTCATATTGAAGAAGTTTATCGGTCTGGTGCAATTAAGATTAATAATTTTGAAGGCACCAAACCTCAAGTTGTGAATGGGCAAAGACTTAAACATTACATAGCAGGAGACCCTGTCGATGTTGATGTGAATATAATATACACAACAACCCACGAAGAACATGTTGCAGCCCTGTTTCAGACGCCAGCAGAAGCAGAATAAAGAAAAGGTATGTAGTACGGTAAGGAAACATTGCGAACCGCCATAAAAGTTATGTATTACGAGTTTTTGCAAAATTAGTAAAATTCCGAACCTAAGTGGAGCCGGAGACAACCTCCAGGGAGTCCAGGCGCCCCCCTGGCGCCCCCCCTGGGCCGCGCCGGGAGGCCGCCTGGACACCCGGGAATCCGCCTCCGACCCGCTTTGGTCCGTTACCTTCCTTTCTGTGCATAAATTTTTCATATATATTTGCCCGGATTGTTCCGGCAACGTATCTTGCGATTTCGCGTGATTTCTCTTCGATCTGTTTCTGCCAGGAAATCTTTCAGCTAAATTTAGGTGCCATGGCTTCTCCAAGTTCCCCCAAGGACAAGTTCGTCGTCAACGTCATCAACCCTTACCTCGCTGAGGTGAAGAAGCACCCTCAGGTTGTTCAGATGGAGGACGGTGTCCTTCATCAAGAAGATCTGAAGGGACCTATCAAGGAGGGGAGCATCCAGGCCAGGCTGGAAGAAGTGGAGCAAGAAGTCTTCGAGTACAAGAAGATGATCGAGCGTGGTGTCGAAGCTAACTTTGACATCACCAACGAGCTGAAGAACTACTTCCTAAAGGAGATGAAGGAGATGTGGGAAAGAATTACCGCGTCTGAAGAAAGAATTGAAGAACTCCAAGGGCAAATTCATGATCTACATAACCAGAACTGTGAGTATGAACTAAGGTTTCTGCGCATGGGTTTGGGTGCTGAATGCAGGATTCAGGAGACGAGCTTCTCATATGAGACTGGAGAACCCCTTCCATGGAAGCGTTTCGCCAACGATTACGTGCGTGATCAACGCCAGCAAGAATGATGAGTGAAATCTCCTGGGTAATGGCATTCCCTTGGCTTGTGGGGAGTGCCCGGTATCTTTATCTTTACCTTTTGTCTTTTAGAGTCAAGTAGAGTCGTATCATGTCTAGGGAGGTTATTATATGAGATAGGTGTGTGCATTGAGGTCTATCACTCCTTCGGTGAAGAATTGTATCCGTGAGTGTGGAGTCGTCTACGATGGAATATTAATGAGAAGTTTATCGGTTCCTTTTGCTGCACACGGTATTCTCTTCACGCAATCGACCTTATATGATGATTCTTATGGGGAGTATTGACCTTATGTCAGGTATGGCTGTGAAAACTTTATTTAATCTTGGCAAACATAGCTTTGGTCATAACAACAAGCATGATTTTCTTAAAAGTATCAACATAGCCAAAACCTTTATGTTATTATGCTTGAAGTGTTATGCCGACAAGGAAGACAACTTGATGTGTTATGCTTATTTCAATGTTCATGCTTTATATTGCTTTGCATCTTAGTCATCATCAGTCGTCTGCTCTCTCAAAACCTTTGCTAGCCTAACTCTATACTAAGCGGTATTCTGCTTGTGCATCCATACCCTTAAAACAAATACCTTCCATACGAGTCCACCATACCTACCTACTCGTGGTATTCCACTACCACCTCCCAAAAGTATATAATTTATGTGTTATCCTTAAAAGTTCAAAATCTTTTATTTTGTGCCTCTGTTTTAGCTCATGAGGAAGTAATAGCTAATTCATAGTCTTCTTGAGTTGGACAAGCTTCACCCCGGGATTGCATGTCTAATGTGCAAACCCATAATACGAGAAGGAACTGGCAAAGAGTGCGCCCGGCTTAAAAATAATATAACAAACAAACCCTCCTTCACACTTGGTTCATGAGAAATCAGAAAACTTTGGCAGTGATAAACAAAGGAGAATTAGAGGATGTTATCGTCCTCGTGCGGGAGCCGTTCCTCGAAACTTGTCCAGCTCAAAAAGCAATTGAGTTATCTATTAGCATTCGTTGACAAATCATGCACCTCTCAAAACTTGTTTTCATTCTGTTTGATTTGAGGATAGCACATGAGTTTTCCCTACTACCCTAGAGCAGGGCCTATCTTTTAATTTTAAGTTGAGTCAGTTATTTCTACTTCCTTCTATTTCTCAGAGAGAGCAGACGTTTGATGTTGATAAGGATTCATTCATATAAAGCCTGCATTAAGATTTGTCATATCATATCCTTGTTGACATTATCATTCGATAAGTAAGTTGTTTGTCATGCCCAGCTAAGGCAAATATCTTCCTTTATGTTAACCCTTTCACTTCTTGCCTATTAACATGTTATTTCAAAAAGCTTCAATTGATCTCATCAAAATATAAGAGCAAAAGTTAAATCCATTTGTTGTTCTTTGACCAAAGGACATGTTTGCCATGATATAATGAGTTTCCTTAGCCCTAATTTCGAATATAAGTGTTATCACTCTTTCATAAGGGCCTTATGAGTTGCAGATTGCTGTTGAGGACATTTGAGTTGGTAAAGAAACTATGATGCTTCTTGTCCGTATTCTATTTATCGACACTTCACTCTCTAAACTTGTGGACAGGTTTACCGAGTTCATATTCGCTTGGGGACAAGCGAGGTCTAAGCTTGGGGGTGTTGATACGTACAAAATGCATCACTATTTTGTATCATAATTTATCCTTATTCGTTGATATATTTCACGTTACGGTGATGTTCTTATGTTGTTTTGGTCTATTTTACACAGTTTGCAAACTTTCCGATGCCGAAGCAGCAGACGCAGGATTTAGCAGTAAAAAGTGAACGCTGAGTTGCTGAAGAAGAATACCTCCAAATTACCTGAAAATTGACGGGAGGTATTTATCCGACGGATCACGAAGACACGCGAAAGGGCAACCAGAGGGGGGCCACAGGGTGCCCAGGCGGCCTGGGGGCGCGCCCCCCCTGGCCACGCCGGGGGGCGCCTGGAGCCCCTGGCCCACCTCCGGATGCCCCCTTTTGCATATATGCTCTCCGTTATCCAAAAACCCTAGATACGGGACTTTTTACGGAGTTCCGCCGCCGCTCCGTGGCGGAAACCTACAGAGAAGAAAAGGGCATCTCCAGCGGGCAGATTCCGCCGGGGAGATCACCTCCCGGAAGGGGAGATCGTCGCCATCGTCATTACCATCGTCACGGGCATCATCGAGATCATCATCAACATCATCCCCAACACCAGCACCATCTCCATCTTCATCCAAATCTCATCTTACAATCTCAACTTGTGTTGTAACTCGTACTACCTATCCTCTCTACTCCATCGGTGTTGATTACTGCTTTGTGGTGAATGCTATTGAGTTTTGTTGGAGAAATATTATTATGTCCAGATTGTTTATCACATATTTATCCCCACTGATCATGATCTCTTTTATGTCTTGTGAGTAGTTACCTTAGTTCTTGAGGACATGGGGAAAGTCTTGTTGTTAGTAGTCATATGTTGTTGAAGTAATATGTGTTGTTTGATACTTAAGTTGTGTTGTCATTCTACTAGTGGTGTTGTGTGAGTCGAACACCCAACACTTCGCCTTATTAAGGACCTAGGAGAATACATTGTGTATAAAGAATGCTTATGGTGGGTTGCCGGTGTGACAGAAACCTGAACCCCGGTTCGCACGCTTTTGCATAAGGGAATAATGGATCCTCGATCGTATTGCTATGGTTAGGCTTTTGCCTTAAATTCTACCTTGTATTTGCGGATGCTTGCAAGGTGTTTAATCATAAGAGTGCATTCATCTTAGTCTAGAGAGTGCACTAGCATAGATCCACCCACTCAACACTTATCAACACATAACATAGTATCGATACGGAATATGGCGAAAGCACATGACTACCTCTCCCGTGTGTCCTCAAGAACGCTTTAGTCTTTATAAGTTCAGTTGCTAGGCCTCTCCTTTGCTAAGAAAGGATTGGACCATTTGTTACTCTCAGTACCTTTTACATTACTCGCTTTTTCTTTCCTGTTGCCTATACCGAGAAAACCCCTAAAAGTTATCTTTCAGTGCTTGCAGTAATTTCTTGCTCAGAATCGCTTATCAATACCTTCTGCTCCTCGTTGGGTTCGACACTCTTACTTATCGAAAACAATGCAATAGATCCCTTGTGGTTGAGGGTCATCACGTGTGCGTGCGTTACGTGTGTTCCAGCCGGATTCGATCAAAGGCAAGGATCGTTGTCTGTTGTCTATTGATACGTCCAAAACGTATCTATAATTTCTGCTTGCGCCATGCCTCTTTTGGGTGATATTGCTATGATATTTATACACTTCCATACACTTTTGATCATATTTGGACTAAACTATTAACTCAGTGCACCCCAATGCCAGTTTCTGTTTTCGGCTGTTTTTGTATTTCAGGTTTTCCCATTACGAGAACTACCAGAAAAATCCCGGAAAAATTATATAAAAAATCAGCGTTCCAGAAGCTACCAGGCACCCTAAGCACAGCCGGAGGGGGGCCACCAGGGCTCCAGGCGCCCTGGTGGCGCGGGCCCCCCTGGCCGCGCCGGGGGGGGCACCTGGGCCCCCCGAGCCTCGTCTGATGCCCCCTTTGGCATATATTTATACCGTCTCCCGAAACCCTCGAGACGGGAACCCTTTTTCGCGATCTCATCTCTGTTTCGCCGCCGCGCTTCCAAGATCGGGAGCACCAGGAGAACTCTTCCCGGCACCCTGCCGGAGGGGAGGATCACCACCGGGAGCTTCTCCACCACCATGGACGCCTCCCGGATGAGTTGTGAGTAGTCTCCCTTGGACCATGGGTCCATGACCAGTAGCTATGTGATGTTCTCCTCCCGTTCTTGTGCTTCACTAATTAGTCCTCGTGAGCAGCCCTACATGATCGAGGCACATATGTAATCCTTATGCTGTTGCTATGATGAGTTTGCTGGGATCCGATGGATTGTGAGATTATGTTCAGATTGTCTTTGAGTAATATATTTGATTCATCTCTTTTATATTTATGTTCGTAAGTAATTCTTGCATGTTCTCCGTTGTTATTTATTGCTTTGGCCAAGTAGTAGGTAGTGACTCCAAGAGGGAACGTTATGCTTGATTGTGGGTTCATGTGTTGGGGAACGTAGCATGAGAAACAAAAATTTTCCTACGCTCACCAAGATCAATCTAGGAGATGCACATCTACGAGAGGAGAGTTGGATCCACATACCCTTGTAGATCGCTAAGCGGAAGCGTTACTAGAACGCGGTTGATGGAGTCGTACTCGCCGCGATTCAGATCGCCGAAGATCCTAGCACCGAACGGACGGTGCCTCCGCGTTCTTCACACGTACAGCCCGGTGACGTCTCCCACGCCTTGATCCAGCAAGGAGAGAGGGAGAGGTTGGGAAACCTCCAACCAACAGTAGCACGACGGCATGGTGGTGGTGGAGGAGCGCGGGACTCCAGCAGGGCTTCGCCAAGCGCTGCGGGAGACGAGGAGGAAGAGGGGTAGGGCTGCACCAAGAGGGAGATGTTCTCGTGTCTCTAGCAGCCCCAAAACCCCTCATATATATAGGGGGAAGGGAGGGCTGCGCCCCCCTTTAGGGTTTCCCTCCCCTAGGGTGCGGCCAGCCCTAGATCCATCTAGGGGGGGGCGGCCAAAGGGGGAGAGAGGGGGAGGCGCACCACTATTGGGCCTTAGGGCCCAACTGCATTAGGGTTTGCCCCCCTTCCCCTCTTGGGGCGCTCTGGGACTTGGTGGGGGGGCGCACCAGCCCCCTTGGGGCTGGTACCCTCCCACACTTAGCCCACGCAGCCACCTGGGGTTGGTGGCCCCACCTGGTGGACCCCCGGGACCCTCCCGGTGGTCCCGGTACATTACCGATATCGCCCGAAACTTTTCCGGTGACCAAAACAGGACTTCCCATATATGAATCTTTACCTCCGGACCATTCCGGAACTCCTCGTGACGTCCGGGATCTCATCCGGGACTCCGAACAACATTCGGTAACCGCGTACATACTTTCCCTATAACCCTAGCGTCATCGAACCTTAAGTGTGTAGACCCTACGGGTTCGGGAACCATATAGACATGACCGAGACAACTCTCCGGTCAATAACCAACAGCGGGATCTGGATACCCATGTTGGCTCCCACATGTTCCACGATGATCTCATCGGATGAACCACGATGTCAAGGATTCAATCAATCCCGTATACGATTCCCTTTGTCTATCGGTATAGCACTTGCCCGAGATTCGATCGTCGGTATGCCGATACCTCGCTCAATCTCGTTACCGGCAAGTCTCTTTACTCGTTCCGTAACACATCATCCCGTGATCAACTCCTTGATCACATATTGTGCACATTATGATGATGTCCTACCGAGTGGGCCCAGAGATACCTCGCCGTCACACGGAGTGACAAATCCCAGTCTCGATTCGTGCCAACTCAACAGACACTTTCGGAGATACTTGTAGTGCACCTTTATAGCCACCCAGTTACGTTGTGACGTTTGGTACACCCAAAGCATTCCTACGGTATCCGTGAGTTGCACAATCTCATGGTCTAAGGAAAAGATACTTGACATATAGAAAAGCTTTAGCATACGAACTACACGATCTGTGCTAGGCTTAGGATTGGGTCTTGTCCATCACATCATTCTCCTAATGATGTGATCCCGTTATCAACGACATCCAATGTCCATGGTCAGGAAACCGTAACCACCTATTGATCAACGAGCTAGTCATCTAGAGGCTTACTAGGGACATGGTGTTTGTCTATGTATCCACACATGTATCTGAGTTTCCTATCAATACAATTCTAGCATGGATAATAAACGATTATCGTGAACAAGGAAATATAATAATAACCAATTTATTATTGCCTCTAGGGCATATTTCCAACAGTCTCCCACTTGCACTAGAGTCAATAATCTAGTTCACATCGCCATGTGATTAATACTCACAGGTCACATCGCCATGTGACCAACATCCAAAGAGTTTACTAGAGTCAGTAATCTAGTTCACATCAATATGTGATTAACACTCAATGAGTTCTGTGTTTGATCATGTTATGCTTGTGAGAGAGGTTGTAGTCAACGGGTCTGTAACATTCAGATCCCTATGTTCTTCGCAAAAACTTATGTCATATCGTAGATGCTGCTATCACGTTCCACTTGGAGCTATTCCAAACTGTTGCTCCATTATACGTATCCGGTATCTCCACTTAGAGTTATCCGGATAGGTGTTAAGCTTGCATCGACGTAACTCTTTACGTCGAACTCTTTATCACCTCCATAACCGAGAAACATTTCCTTATTCCTCTAAGGATAATTTTGACCACTATCTAGTAATCCACTCCTGGATCACCTTTGTACCCTCTTGCCAGACATGTTGCAAGGCACACATCAGGTGCGGTACTTAGCATGGCATATCGTATAGAGCCTATGACAAAACCATAGGGGACGACCTTCGTCCTTCCTCTTTCTTCTGCCGTGGTCAAGCTTTGAGTCTTACTCAACTTCACACCTTACAACTCAGGTAAGAACTCCTTCTTTGACTGATCTATTTTGAACTTCTTCAAAATCATGCCAAGGTGTGTGATCTTTTGAAAGTATCATCAGGTGTCTTGATCTATCTGTATAGATCTTGATGCCCAATATGTAAGCAGCTTTATCCAGGTCTTCCTTTGAAAAACTCATTTCAAACAACCCTTTATGCTTTCCAGAAATTCTACATCATTTCGGATCAACAATATGTCATTCACATATACTTATCAGAAATGTTGTATTGCTCCCACTCACTTTATTGCAAATACAAGTTTCCACCAAACTTTGTATACCCAAAAACTTTGATCACTCCATCAAAGTGTATATTCCGACTCCGAGATGCTTGCTCTAGTCCATGGAAGGATCGTTGGAGCTAGCATATCTTTTAGCATCCGACAAAACCTTTCTGATTGTATCACATACAACCTTTCCTTACGAAAACTGGTAAGGAAACTTGTTTTGTCATCCATCTGCCAGATTTCATAAATGCAGCTAATGCTAACATGATTCCGACGGACTTAAGCATCGCTACGGGTGAGAAAATCTCATCGTAGTCAACTCCTTGAACTTGTGGAAAACTCTTCGCCACAAGTCGAGCTTCATAGACGGTGACATTACCGTCCACATCCGTCTTAGTTTTAAAGATCCATTTGTCTCAATGGCTTGCCGATCACAGGGCAAGTCCACCAAAGTCCATACTTTGTTTTGATACATGGATCCTATCTCGGATTTATCGGCTTCTAACCATTTGTCGGAATATGGGCCCACCATCGCTTCTCCATAGTTCGTAGGTTCATCGTTGTCCAACAACATGACCTCTAAGACAGGATCAACGTACCACTCAGGAGTAGTACATATCCTTGTCAACCTACGAGGTTCGATAGCAACTTGATCTGGAGCTTCATGATCACTATCATTAGTTTCCTCTTCAACTGTCGTAGATTCCACAAAAACATCTTTCTGTGTTGCACTACTCTCCGGTTGAAGTGAGGGTTCGACAACCTCATCAAGTTCTATCTTCCTCCCACTCAATTCTTTCAAGAGAAACTCCTTCTCGAGAAAGGACCCATTCTTAGCGACAAACATTTTGTCCTTGGATCTGAGATAGTAGGTATACCCAACCGTTACCAGTGGGTATTCCATGAAGATGTACTTGTCCGCTTTGGGTTCGAGCTTTTCCTGGCTGAAGCCATAAGCATCGCAGCCCCAAACATTTAAGAAAACGACAACTTTGGTTTCTTGCTAAACCATACGACGTCCTCTCAACGGACTTAGATGGTGCCCTATATAAAGTGAATGCAGCTATCTCTAATGCATAACCTCAAAATAATAGCGGTAGATCGGTAAGACACACCATAGATCGCACCATATCTCATAAGGTTCGATTACGATGTCCGGACACACCATTACGCTGTGGTGTTCCAGGGGACTTCAACTGCGAAACAATTCCACAATGTCTTAAGTGATTGCCAAACTCATAATTAAGATAATATCCCCTTGATCAGATCGTAGGAACATGATCTTCTTGTTATGATGATTCTTAATCTTCACTCTGAAATTTTTGAACCTTTCAAACGTTTCAGACTTTTGCTTCATTAAGTAAATATACCATATCTACTCAAATCGTCAGTGAAGATGAGAAAATAACGATATCCACCACACGCCTTAATTCTCATTGGATCACATACATCAGCATGTATGATTTCCAATAAGTCACTTACCCGTTTCATTGTACCTGAAAACGAGATCTCAGTCATCCTGCCCATGAGGCATGGCTCGCATGTGTCAAGCAATTCAAAATCAAGTGACTTCAAACGTCCATCAGCATGGAGTTTCTTCATGCATTTTATGCCAAAATGACCTAAGCGGCAGTGCCACAAGAAAGTGGTACTATCATTATTAACTCTACATCTTTTGGCATTAATATTATCATTATGTGTATTACCATGATCGAGATTCAACGAACCATTGGGTGCATGACCATAAAGGTATTATTCATGTAAACAGAATAACCATTATTCTCTAACTTAAATGAATAACCGTATTGCAATGAACATGATCTAATCATATTCATGCTCAACGTAGACACCTGATAACATTTATCTAGGTTCAACACTAATCCCGAAAATAGAGGGAGCGTGCGATGGTGATCTTATCATCCTTGGAAACACTTCCAACACACATCGTCACCTCGCCCTTAGCTAGTCTCCGTTCAGTCCGTAGCTTTTGCTTCAAGTCACTAATAATAGCAACTGAACCGGTATCCAATACCCAGGTGCTACAAGGAGTACTACTAAGGTACACATCAATAACACGTATATCAAATATACTTTGTTGAAGTTGCCAGCTATCATATCTACCATGTATTTGGGGTGGTTCCGCTACCATGTGACCGTTCCCCTTACAATAGAAGCACTTAGTCTCGAGGTTTGGGTTCATGAGGTTTCCCTTCTAGCCCTTACCCCTTTTGAAACCAGTGGTCTTGCTAAACCATCAACACTTGATGCTCCTTCTTGATCTCTACTTTTGCGGTACTAAGAACCGCTGACAGCACCGGGATTATCACCATCCTTTGAATGTCATAGTTCATCACGAAGTTCTAGTAGCTTGGTGATAGTGTCTAGAGAATTCCGTCAACCACTATCTCACCTGGAAGATTAACTCCCACTTGGTTCAAGTGATTTCAGCACCCAGACATTCTGAGCACATGCTCATTAGTTGAGCCATTCTCCTCCATCTTTTTGGCAAAAGAACTTGTCAGAGGTCTCATACCTCTCAACACGGGCATGAGCCTGAAATCCCAATTTCAGCTCTTAGAACATCTCATATGTTCTATGGCGTTCAAAACGTCTTTGGAATCCCGATTCTAAGCCGTAAAGTATGGTGCACTAAACTATCAAGTAGTCATCAGGACGTCTCTGTCAGGTGTTCACAACATCCACAGACAACGTTGTAGGGGTTTGCACATCGAGCGGTGCATCAAAGACGTAAGCTTTCTGTGCAGCAGTGAGGACACTCCTCGGACTACGGACCCAGTCCGCATCATTGCTTACAATATCTTTCAACTTAGTCTTTCTCTAGGATCGTATTAAACAGGGAGCTACAACGCAAGCTATTGATCTACAACATAATTTGCAAAGTCAACTTAGACTATTGTTCATGATAAGTGAGTTTAACTAATCAAATTACTTATAACTCCCACTCAAATTGACATCCCTCTGGTCATCCGAGCGTGACATGATCCAAATCCACCAACCCAAGTCCGATCATCACGTGAGATGAGGTGGTGTCAATGGTGAACATCTTCATGTTGATCATATCTACTATATGACTCATGCTCGACCTTTCGGTCTTCCGTGTTCCGAGGCCATGTCTGTACATGCTAGGCTCGTCAAGTCTAACCCGAGTGTTCTGCATGTGCAAAACTGGCTTGCACCCGTTGTATGCGAACGAAGAGTCTATCACACCCGATCATCACGTGGTGCTTCGAAACGACGAACCTTCGCAACGGCGCACACTCGGGGGGAACACAATTTCATCTTGAAATTTTAGTGAGGGATCATCTTATAATGCTACCGCCGTCCTAAGCAAAATAAGATGCATAAAAGGATTAACATCACATGCAAATCATAAGTGACATGATATGGCCATCAACTCGTGCTTTTGATCTCCATCTCCAAAGCACCGGCATGATCTCCATCGTCACCGGCGCCACGCCATGATCCCCATCATCATGATCTCCATCATCGTGTCGCCATCGAGGTTGTCGTGCGCCCACCATGCTCTTACTACTATTGCTACCGCTTAGCGATAAAGTAAAGCATTACATAGCGCTTAATGATTGACACGCAGGTCATACAAAAAATTAAAGACAACCCTATGGCTCCTGCCGGTTGCCGTATGCATCGACATGCAAGTCGATATTAACTATTACAACATGATCATCTCATACATCAAATATATCTCATCATGTCATTGGCCATATCATATCACATACATACCCTGCAAAAACAAGTTAGACGTCCTCTAATTTGTTGTTGCATGTTTTTACGTGGCTGCTATGGGTATCTAGCAAGAACGCTTCTTACCTACGCAAAACCACAACGGTGATATTCAAGTTGCTATTTAACCTTCTACAAGGACCGCCTTGTTCTATTCCGATTCAACTAAGATAGGAGAGACAGACACCCGCCAGCCATCTTATGCAACAAAAGTCACATGTCTGTCGATGGAACCGGTCTCATGTACGTGGACATGTAAAGTTGGTCCGGGCCGCTTCATCCCATAATACCGCTGAATCAAGAAAGACTAAGGAGGGCAGCAATTTAAACATCAACGCCACAAACCCTTTTGTGTTCTACTCGAGAAAGCATCTACGCAAGAACCTAGCTCATGATGCCACTGTTGGGGAACGTAGCATGAGAAACAAAAATTTTCCTACGCTCACCAAGATCAATCTAGGAGATGCACATCTACGAGAGGAGAGTTGGATCCACATACCCTTGTAGATCGCTAAGCGGAAGCGTTACTAGAACGCGGTTGATGGAGTCGTACTCGCCGCGATTCAGATCGCCGAAGATCCTAGCACCGAACGGACGGTGCCTCCGCGTTCTTCACACGTACAGCCCGGTGACGTCTCCCACGCCTTGATCCAGCAAGGAGAGAGGGAGAGGTTGGGAAACCTCCAACCAACAGTAGCACGACGGCATGGTGGTGGTGGAGGAGCGCGGGACTCCAGCAGGGCTTCGCCAAGCGCTGCGGGAGACGAGGAGGAAGAGGGGTAGGGCTGCACCAAGAGGGAGATGTTCTCGTGTCTCTAGCAGCCCCAAAACCCCTCATATATATAGGGGGAAGGGAGGGCTGCGCCCCCCTTTAGGGTTTCCCTCCCCTAGGGTGCGGCCAGCCCTAGATCCATCTAGGGGGGGGCGGCCAAAGGGGGAGAGAGGGGGAGGCGCACCACTATTGGGCCTTAGGGCCCAACTGCATTAGGGTTTGCCCCCCTTCCCCTCTTGGGGCGCTCTGGGACTTGGTGGGGGGGCGCACCAGCCCCCTTGGGGCTGGTCCCCTCCCACACTTAGCCCACGCAGCCACCTGGGGTTGGTGGCCCCACCTGGTGGACCCCCGGGACCCTCCGGGTGGTCCCGGTACATTACCGATATCGCCCGAAACTTTTCCGGTGACCAAAACAGGACTTCCCATATATGAATCTTTACCTCCGGACCATTCCGGAACTCCTCGTGACGTCCGGGATCTCATCCGGGACTCCGAACAACATTCGGTAACCGCGTACATACTTTCCCTATAACCCTAGCGTCATCGAACCTTAAGTGTGTAGACCCTACGGGTTCGGGAACCATGTAGACATGACCGAGACAACTCTCCGGTCAATAACCAACAGCGGGATCTGGATACCCATGTTGGCTCCCACATGTTCCACGATGATCTCATCGGATGAACCACGATGTCAAGGATTCAATCAATCCCGTATACGATTCCCTTTGTCTATCGGTATAGCACTTGCCCGAGATTCGATCGTCGGTATGCCGATACCTCGCTCAATCTCGTTACCGGCAAGTCTCTTTACTCGTTCCGTAACACATCATCCCGTGATCAACTCCTTGATCACATATTGTGCACATTATGATGATGTCCTACCGAGTGAGCCCAGAGATACCTCTCCGTCACACGGAGTGACAAATCCCAGTCTCGATTCGTGCCAACTCAACAGACACTTTCGGAGATACTTGTAGTGCACCTTTATAGCCACCCAGTTACGTTGTGACGTTTGGTACACCCAAAGCATTCCTACGGTATCCGTGAGTTGCACAATCTCATGGTCTAAGGAAAAGATACTTGACATATAGAAAAGCTTTAGCATACGAACTACACGATCTGTGCTAGGCTTAGGATTGGGTCTTGTCCATCACATCATTCTCCTAATGATGTGATCCCGTTATCAACGACATCCAATGTCCATGGTCAGGAAACCGTAACCACCTATTGATCAACGAGCTAGTCATCTAGAGGCTTACTAGGGACATGGTGTTTGTCTATGTATCCACACATGTATCTGAGTTTCCTATCAATACAATTCTAGCATGGATAATAAACGATTATCGTGAACAAGGAAATATAATAATAACCAATTTATTATTGCCTCTAGGGCATATTTCCAACATCATGCCCCTCGATGACTAGCATGAGTGATAGAAACATGAGTCTAGGGGATGTGCTGTTGCCACAAGGGGGAAAACAACGGTGCTTGTGCCCGCGGGTGCAAGGATTGTTTACTTTACGCAAAGTTCTTTTAATGCAGTTGTCAGTTGCTTTGAGTTTACACTATGGGTGGGACTCGCAACTTAATACCAGCGAGATGTTCTGGATAGATATCTCAAGGTGGATGATTAGTAGTAGATGCAGATGGATTTCGGTCTACTTACCTCGGCGTACCGCCCATGCTTTGAACCTCTACCTTTCTTGCAACTTAGTCAGCATTGGTTTGCGCACATGGTCCTGTCAATTGCCCAGCTGTAATTCGTTTACCTCACATAGCTGTTTGATCGTCTTTTGGGAGAGAGACATCACTAGTGAACATCATGAGACTCCGGTCCATATTACCATCATTGATCACATCCGCTATTTACTTTCCGCTTTTACTTACTATTGCAATTATATCTATCACTATTATCACTTGCGTTTGATCCTTTGTAAACTACAAGGCCGGAGGGATTGACAACCTCTCTGTACTCGTTGGGAGCAAAGTTATTTGTATCTGTGTGCAAGTCCACGTTGATTGCTAATATCTGGCGCCGTTAGCAGTTGACACCTTCTTGTTGAAACTGGGAGTCTCAGAGAAATCGATCCTTGGTATTGCCAAGGGAAAACTTCCGCTACACTGCATCTCAAACCTTCCACTTGGGGTAACCAACGAGGGGCGAGAAGCCATCAAGCAAAGTTTTCTGGCACCGTTGCCGGGGACTCCACTCTTCGGGATAGGGGAGTTGCACGCTATCTTTTACCTTTGCTTTTTAGTCTTGTTAGTTTACCTTTCAGTTTTGCTTTAGTATCTTTTATCGAAAATCACAAAAATAGTTATCTTGCTTGCTTGCTACTATGGGTTCCACCGAGAACACCAAGTTGTGTGACTTCACTAGTCACAACAACGATGACTTTATCTGCACACCTATCACTACACCTGCCACTTCAGCACCTTCTTATGAAATTAAACCTGCTTTACTGAACCTAGTTATGAAAGATCAATTCTCCGGTATTGGAGATGATGTTGCTTTACACTTAAACAATTTTGTTGAACTTTGTGATATGCAAAAGTACCAAGAAATAGATGGTAATATTGTTAAGCTTAAGCTTTTCCTTTCTCCTTGAGAGGAGGAGCTAAAATTTGGTTTCAGTCTTTGCCTAGAAATAGCATAGATTCATGGGACAAGTGCAAAGATGCTTTTATTGGAAAATACTATCCACCTGCTAAAATTATCCAACTAAGAAGTAACATAATGAATTTTAAACAATTGGATAATGAACACGTTGCCCAAGCTTGGGAACGTATGAAATCTCTTATCAAGAACTGCCCTACTCATGGTTTGACTACTTGGATGGTTATCCAAACTTTTTATGCAGGCTTGAACTTTACCTCGCGGAACTTGTTAGATTCGGCCGCGGGAGGAACCTTTATGTCAACTACACTTGGTGCCGCCACAAAGCTTCTCGATGAGATGATGACCAACTATTCCCAATGGCACACCGAACGCGCTCCAACAGGTAGGAAGGTAAACTCTGTCGAGGAAATTTCCTCCCTAAATGAAAAAGTTGACTTCATCATGTCTCTACTTTCGAAGCAATCTTATATTGATCCTCGTGATGTTCCTTTAAATTCTTTGATTGCTCAAGAACAAGTAGATGTGAACTTTATCTCTAGAAACAATTTTAATAACAATGCTTATAGGAGTAATTTTGGTAGCAAACCTAGACCGTTCCCCTCTAATTCCTATGGGAACAACAATGATTATCCTAGCACCAAGAACTCCACTACTGAACTAGAGATTATGCTTAAAGATTTCATCACTACCCAAAAAGCTTTTAATAATAGTGTAGAAGAAAAACTAAACAAACTAGGTGATCTCTCTTCGAAGGTAGACAATTTAGCCAATGAAGTAGAATTGCTTAAAATTAGAACTTCTCCTCTTGAGGAGAGGAAGGTCACTCCTATGAATGCTATTCAAGTGCAAATTAATGAAAACATTAGGATGTTGGCTAAACTTAAAGAGAGATGGGCTAGAGAAAGGGAGGAAGAAGATAGAATTAAGAGCCTTCCTACCCACCACACTGTTGCTACTATCCAAGTTGTTGAGGATATCCAAACTCTTAGCACCCAATGCACTCCTGGTCCCAATGGACCTATTAATGGTGATGCTATGACTATAGAAACTACCAAACAAGTGAACCTAAAGGACACCACTACCACTTTACTTGATAGTAGTGACCTTGATTTTGATAATTGCACTCTTACCGAAGTTATTGATTTCCTTCACAAGATGTCTAGAGATCCCCGCACTAGCACGATTAACCTTGCCTTCACAGAGCATATCACTAATGCTCTTATCAAAGCTAGGGAGGAGAAACTTAGAGTAGAAGCCTCCATACCTAGAAAGCTAGAAGATGGTTGGGATCCTATGAAAAAAATTAAGTTGAATAACTTCTCTTGCTATGCTTTATGTGATGTTGGTGCTAGTACCTCTGTTATGCCCAAAAGAATATATGATATGCTTAAATTGAAACCTTTTGATTCTTGTTCTTTGGTGTTCGTCTCGTTGATTCTTCCATAAAGAAACCTTTGGGGAGGATCGACGATGTTCTTATCATTGTCAATGACAACTATGTTCCAGTTGATTTTACTATTATGGACATTGAATGTGAACCTTCTTGTCCAATTATTTTGGGACGTCCTTTTCTACGCACCGTTGGTGCTATCATTGACATGAAAGAGGGGAATATAAAATTCCAGTTTCCTCTCAAGAAAGGGATGGAACACTTCCCTCGAAAGAAGATTAAGTTACCTTTTGAGTCCGTTATACGGGCTACTTATTCTTTTACTCTTGATAAAACTTGATCTCTATGCATTATGCCTAGCTTAAAGGCATAAAAGAAAGCGCTTTTGGGAGGCAGCCCAATGAATTAATTTTATTTTTGTTTTTGTTGTGTCTTGATGCTGTTACTACAGTAGCATCATCATTGTATCTTTGCTTTTCAAATTTTGTGCCAAGTGTAGCCTCTGATTGCAAGAAAGTTCAAAAGTTGTGACGTGCTGTCCAGGAAACAGAATCTGTCCTTGGATAGAAAAATCCGTATAAAATCACCAGATCATCTTTTTGGTCTGAATTTTTTCGATAGCGTGCTCGATATAATTGTCTTTCGTGCTTCTGTTCTGAGTTTTTTGATTAGAGTTGCAGAAGTGCCCCGAAAAAATCATTTACTACCTGCTGTTCTGTTTTTCACAGATTCTGTCCTGTTTTGCCTTTCTTTCATTTTGCAAACCTAGAGCTTGCTTTTTCTTTGCAAAAACCTTTTGGAAATCTTGAGAAACAGTAGACCTTCAAGAATATCCTTATTTCCAGCAAGGAACAATTATTTTATTAAGGGTACTAACCTCACTAATCAGATTATGATGAGTTATGTATGAAGGGAGTTTTCAAGTGTGCGAGGGAAGATGATAAAAAGATTCAGGAGTGTCAAACGCTCAAGCTTGGGGATGCCCCCATGCACCCCCAAGAAATATTCAAGGAGACTCAAGCGTCTAAGCTTGGGGATGCCCCCGTGCATCCCCTTCTCCATCAACATTATCAGTTCGTCTTTCGTTCCACTATACTTCATGTGTTATGTGCTATGCTTGGAGCGTCTTGCTTTTAGTTTTCCTTTTTAGTTTTCTTTAGCTTTTCATAACGAGTCGGAACTCAGCTTTCTTTATGTGGGAGAGAAACACGCTCCACTTCTACCTAGAACATTACATAGAATTTTCATGTCTATCCTTGCTGTGTGTGTTATTTGTCTTTTAAATAGCTACTATCATGTTTAGCTCTTAACTTTCATGCTTATCTTTTTAAAGAGCTTTTGTTTAGTTGGTTGCTTGAACTCTCTTTAGTTATCATGCTTATCTTATTAAGAGAGTTTGCTTCCGTTGCATTGGTTGATATGTCTATGATAAAGATGCTACGTGCATAATGGTGCTTAGTAGTTCATGTTTTCTTATGGTTAGTCTCAAATAGCTGGGGGGGGGGTTCCCAATGTGTTATTGGAGTACCAACATGATTTGTTTGCCTATGATGTGGTATGGTTTAGTAATATATTCCTTCAAAGAATTTATTTTGATTGACTTGGCGTATGCTCACGCATATTTAAGACTGTAAAGAAAGTCTGTCAAGCCTTGATGATCTTTTGTTTCTGAGTAGCGATATAACTTCCATGCCTGATTCAATGTTGCTTTGTCGCTCTGCATGATTATGACCGTCATTGCTCTCTTAGTTGGTCGGTCCCAGTCTTTTGCTAACCTCCACCTGTACTAAGCAGACTGACTGCTTGTGCCTCCACATTCTTTTAAACCAGTTATGCCATATGAGTCCACCATACCTTCCTACATGGTATTTACCTGCCATTCCTAACGGAGACTTGCATGTACCTTCTCGAAATTATTCAAAGAAAAAAAAGCACTCCTATTTTGTGCCTCTGATTTAAGTTCATGAGGAAGTAGTAGTTAATTCATGATCTTTTTAAGTTGGACAAGCTTCACCCCGGGATTGCATGTATAATGTGCAAACCCGTAATACGAGAAGGAACTGGCATTGAGTGCGCCCGGCTCAAAAATAATATAACAAACAAACCCTCCTTCACGCTTTGTTCATGAGAAATCAAAAAACTTTGGCAGTGATAAACAAAGGAGATTAAGAGGATGTGATCGTCCTCATTCGGGAGCCGTTCCTCGAAACTTGTCCATCTCAAGAAGTGATTGAGTTGTCTGCTAGCATTCGTTGACGGAACATGCATAATCAAAAAAATAATTATTACCTCTGTTTTTAAAACCAAGAGCTCTGGTACATGTTTTGTCTTTGTTTCCGACTATGGGTTTTCAACCTTGCCAACAAAAGCCACGGTTCGAGAGTCTCCACCTTCTTTTAAAGCACCAACTACTGAGAGCATGATTGTCATTCTGAGTGTAATGTGCATTGTCCCAAAGTAGCATTGTCTTTTGCATGATTGTGATATCGTTTATTTTGAAATCATTGTATTTAGTCATCACTTAAACCTTGGAGGTGCCCCTGCATTTATGTTTTGCTTCACTAAAGGGGGAAAGCGAGATATCACTTTATCATATTTGCACACCATGCTCATTACAAATCTATTTGATGTTTCAGTATCATATTGTAAAACTTTCAGTTCTTTGTGATTTTCTCATGAGGCAACTTAATTACTATAGATTCATTGTCTCAGTAAGCTTTTGTCATATGACTATGAAAAAGTCCTATATGGTTAATAGCATGTCACCACAGAAATTATTCTTGTTATCATTTACCTACTCGAGGACGAGCATGAATTAAGCTTGGGGATGTTGATACGTCCAAAACGTATCTATAATTTCTGCTTGCTCCATGCCTCTTTTGGGTGATATTGCTATGATATTTATACACTTCCATACACTTTTGATCATATTTGGACTAACCTATTAACTCAGTGCACCCCAGTGCCAGTTTCTGTTTTCGGCAGTTTTTGTATTTCAGGTTTTCCCATTACGAGAACTGCGAGAAAAATCCCGGAAAAATTATATAAAAAATCAGCGTTCCAGAAGCTACCAGGCACCCGAAGCACAGCCGGAGGGGGGCCACCAGGGCTCCAAGCGCCCTGGTGGCGCGGCCCCCCTCCCCTGGCCGCGCCGGGGGGCGCCTGGGCCCCCCGAGCCTCTCTGATGCCCTCCTTTGGCATATATTTATACCGTCTCCCGAAACCCTCGAGACGGGAACCCTTTTTCGCGATCTCATCTCTGTTCCGCCGCCGCCGCGCTTCCAAGATCGGGAGCACAAGGAGAACTCTTCCCGGCACCCTGCCGGAGGGGAGGATCACCACCGAGAGCTTCTCCACCACCATGGACGCCTCCCAGATGAGTTGTGAGTAGTCTCCCTTGGACCATGGGTCCATGACCAGTAGCTATGTGATGTTCTCCTCCCGTTCTTGTGCTTCACTAATTAGTCCTCGTGAGCTGCCCTACATGATCGAGGCACATATGTAATCCTTATGCTGTTGCTATAATGAGTTTGCTGGGATCCGATGGATTGTGAGATTATGTTCAGATTGTGTTTGAGTAATATATTTGATTCACCTCTTTTATATTTATGTTCGTAAGTAATTCTTGCTTGTTCTCCGTTATTATTTATTGCTTTGGCCAAGTAGTAGGTAGTGACTCCAAGAGGGAACGTTATGCTTGATTGTGGGTTCATTCCCCTCGATGACTAGCTTGAGTGACAGAAACATGAGTCTAGGGGATGTGCTATTGCCACAAGGGGAAAACAACGGTGCTTGTGCCCGCGGGTGCAAGGATTGTTTACTTTACGCAAAGTTCTTTTAATGCAGTTGTCTGTTGCTTTGAGTTTACATTATGGCTGGGACTCGCAACTTAATACCAGCGAGATGTTCTGGATAGATATCTCAAGGTGGATGATTAGTAGTAGATGCAGATGGATTTCGGTCTACTTACCTCGGCATACCGCCCATGCTTTGAACCTCTACCTTTCATGCAACTTAGTCAGCATTAGTTTGCGCACATGGTCCTGTCAATTGCCCAGCTGTAATTCGTTTACCTCACATAGCTGTTTTATCGTCTTTTGGCAGAGAGACATCACTAGTGAACATCATGAGACTCCGGTCCATATTACCATCATTGATCACATCCGCTATTTACTTTCCGATTTTACTTACTATTGCAATTATATCTATCACTATTATCACTTCCGTTTGATCCTTTGTAAACTACAAGGCCGGAGGGATTGACAACCTCTCTGTACTCGTTGGGAGCAAAGTTATTTGTATCTGTGTGCAGGTCCACGTTGATTGCTAATATCTGGCGCTGTTAGCATTTGACACCTTCTTGTTGAAACTGGGAGTCTCAGGGAAATCGATCCTTGGTATTGCCAAGGGAAAACTTCCGCTACACTGCATCTCAAACCTTCCACTTGGGGTAACCAACGAGGGGCGAGAAGCCATCATGTATGCACGCGTGTATATGTTATTTGTGGCTAGCTTTGCATTGCGGTGCATCTCGGCGTAAAGTATTTCGTCGAGCCGTGCCGGCTTGGGGCAGGAACCAAGACAGTCGGCGCTGCTTTGCTTCTTCGTCGTTCGTCGTCGGTCGTATCGCTGTCGTCGGAAGTACTCGGTGTCGGGTCTGGGCCAACAATTGGTATCAGAGCAAGGTTGATCTTCTAGTAACGGAGGATCATGTCAAACGATGAAGGGAACAAGCAGCTGGCAGAATACTCCGGTGCGGCTAAAGTAATTGCTGCTCGGGCGAGTTCGTCATACCCACGCTTTGATCGCGAGAACATCGTGGTCTAGAAGGCCCTCATGGAGTGTGGTCTCCGTGCCAACGAGCTATGGGACGCGGTGGATCCAGGAGGCGAAGCGTATAAGAAGGAGGGAGCTGAGCACCGGAAGGATCGGCAGGCGGCGTCGGCGATTTACTCGGTGATCCCGATGGATGTCCTCCAGCACCTGATCGCCAAAGCAACGGCGAAGGAGGTGTGGGATACGCTGAAGCTCCAGTTCGAGGGACATACCCGTGTCAAGCAAGCTAATCTACAAACTCTCCTAAGGAACTATGAGACTTTGATCATGGGAGACGATGAGTCCGTGGATGCGTTCGCTTCACGGGTGGCTACTCTCGTCAATCGGATTCGCGCGCTTGGAGAAAACCTCACGGAGGCTTCGGTTGTCCGGCGGTTCTTTGATGGCTTCTGGCCCCTCGTTGGTTACCCCAAGTGGAAGGTTTGAGATGCAGTGTAGCGGAAGTTTTCCCTTGGCAATACCAAGGATCGATTTCCCTGAGACTCCCAGTTTCAACAAGAAGGTGTCAACTGCTACGGCGCCAGATATTAGCAATTAACGTGGACCTGCACACAGATACAAATAACTTTCCCCCCAACGAGTACAGAGAGGTTGTCAATCCCTCCGGCCTTGTAGTTTACAAAGGATCAAACGCAAGTGATAATAGTGATAGGTATAATTGCAATAGTAAGTAAAAGCGGAAAAGTAAATAGCGGATATGATCAATGATGGTAATATGGACCGGAGTCTCATGATGTTCACTAGTGATGTCTCTCTCCCAAAAGACGATAAAACAGCTATGTAAGGTAAACAAATTACAGCTGGGCAATTGACAGGACCATGTGCGCAAACCAATGCTGACTAAGTTGCAAGAAAGGTAGAGGTTCAAAGCATGGGCGGTACGCCAAGGTAAGTAGACCGAAATCCATCTGGATCTACTACTAATCATCCACCTTGAGATATCTATCCAGAACATCTCGCTGGTATTAAGTTGCGAGTCCCACCCATAGTGTAAACTCAAAGCAACAGACAACTGCATTAAAAGAACTTTGCGTAAAGTAAACAATCCTTGCATCCGCGGGCACAAGCACCGTTGTTTTCCCCCTTGTGGCAACAGCACATCCCCTAGACTCATGTTTCTGTCACTCAAGCTAGTCATCGAGGGGCATGAACCCACAATCAAGCATAACGTTCCCTCTTGGAGTCACTACCTACTACTTGGCCAAAGCAATAAATAACAACGGAGAACATGCAAGAATTACTTACGAACATAAATATAAAAGAGGTGAATCAAATATATTACTCAAACACAATCTGAACATAATCTCATAATCCATCGGATCCCAGCAAACTCATCATAGCAACAACATAAGGATTACATATGTGCCTCGATCATGTAGGGCAGCTCACGAGGACTAATTAGTGAAGCATAAGAACGGGAGGAAAACATCACATAGCTACTGGTCATGGACCCATGGTCCAAGGGAGACTACTCACAACTCATCCGGGAGGCGTCCATTGTGGTGGAGAAGCTCCCGGTGGTGATCCTCCCCTCCGGCAGGGTGCCAGGAAGAGTTCTCCTGGTGCTCCCGATCTTGGAAGCGGCGGCGGCGGCGGAACAGAGATGAGATCGTGAAAAAGAGTTCCCGTCTCGAGGGTTTCGGGAGACGCTTTAAATATATGCCAAAGGGGGGCATCAGACGAGGCTCGGGGGGCCCAGGCGCCCCCCCCCCCCCCCCCGTCGTGGCCCAGGGGGGGCGCGCCACCAGGGCACCTGGGGCCCTGGTGGTCCCCCTCCGGCTGTGCTTCGGGTGCCTGGTAGCTTCTGGAACGCTGATTTTTTATATAATTTTTCTGGATTTTTTCTGGCAGTTCTCGTAATGTGAAAACCTGAAATACAAAAACAGCCGAAAACAGAAACTGGCACTGGGGTGCACTGAGTTAATAGGTTAGTCCAAATATGATCAAAAGTGTATTGAAGTGTATATATAACATAGCAATATCACCCAAAAGAGGCATGGAGCAAGCAGAAATTATAGATACGTTTTTGACGTATCAACATCCCCAAGCTTAATTCCTGCTCGTCCTCGAGTAGGTAAATGATAACAAGAATAATTTCTGTGGTGACATGCTATTAACCATATAGGACTTTTTCATAGTCATATGACAAAAGCTTACTGAGACAATGAATCTATAGTAATTAAGTTGCCTCATAAGAAAATCACAAAGAACTGAAAGTTTTACAATATGATATTGAAACATCAAATAGATTTGTAATGAACATGATGTGCAAATATGATAAAGTGATATCTCGCTTGCCCCCTTTAGTGAAGCAAAACATAAATGCAGGGGCACCTCCAAGGTTTAAGTGATGACTAGATACAATGATTTCTGAATAAACGATATCACAATCATGCAAAAGACAATGCTACTTTGGGACAATGCACATTACACTCAGAATGACAATCATGCTCTCATTAGTTGGTGCTTTTAAAAGAAGGTGGAGACTCTCGAACCGTGGCTTTTGTTGGCAAGGTTGAAAACCCGTAATCGAAAACAAAGACAAAACATGTACCAGAGCTCTTGATTTTAAAACAGAGGTAATAATTTTTTTTAGATCATGCATGTTTCGTCAACGAATGCTAGCAGACAACTCAATCACTTCTTGAGATGGACAAGTTTCGAGGAACGGCTCCCGAATGAGGACGATCACATCCTCTTAATCTCCTTTGTTTATCACTGCCAAAGTTTTCTGATTTCTCATGAACAAAGCGTGAAGGAGGGTTTGTTTGTTATATTATCTTTTTGAGCTGGGCGCACTCAATGACAGTTCCTTCTCGTGTTATGGGTTTGCACATTATACATGCAATCCCGGGGTGAAGCTTGTCCAACTTAAAAATATTATGAATTAACTACTACTTCCTCATGGACTTACAATAGAGGCACAAAATAGGAATGCTTTTCTTTCAATAATTTTGAGATGGTACATGCAAGTCTCCGTTAGGAATGCCAGGTAAATACCATGTAGGAAGGTATGGTGGACTCATATGGCATAACTGGTATAAAAGAATGTGGATGCACAAGCAGTCAGTCCGCTTAGTACAGGCGAAGGTTAGCAAAAGACTGGGAGCGACCAACTAAGAGAGCAATGACGGTCATAATCATGCAGAGCGACAAAGCAACATTGAATCAGGCATGAAAGTTATATCGCTACTCAGAAACAAAAGATCATCAAGGCTTGACAGACTTTCTTTACAGTCTTAAATATGCGTGAGCATACGCCAAGTCAATCAAAATAAATTCTTTGAAGGAAGATATTACTAAACCATACCACATCATAGGCAAACAAATCATGTTGGTACTCCAATAACACATTGGGAACCCCCCAGCTATTTGAGACTAACCATAAGAAAACATGAACTACTAAGCGCCATTATGCACGTAGCATCTTTATCATAGACATATCAACCAATGCAACGGAAGCAAACTCTCTCTTAATAAGATAAACATGATAACTAAAGAGAGTTCAAGCAACCAACTAAACGAAAGCTCTTTAAAAAGATAAGCATGAAACAGAGAGCTGAACATGATAGTAGCTATTAAAAGACAAAGAACACACACAGCAAGGATAGACATGAAAATTCTATGTTATGTTCTAGGTAGAAGTGGAGCGTGTTTCTCTCCCACATAAAGAAAGCTGAGTTCCGACTCGTTATGAAAAGCTAAGGAAAACAAAAAAGGAAAACTAAAAGCAAGACGCTCCAAGCATAGCACATAACACATGAAGTGATAAAAATATAGTGGAACGAAAGACGAACTGATAATGTTGATGGAGAAGGGGATGCACGGGGGCATCCCCAAGCTTAGACGCTTGAGTCTCCTTGAATATTTCTTGGGGGTGCACGGGGGCATCCCCAAGCTTGAGCGTTTGACACTCCTGAATCTTTTTATCATCTTCCCTCGCACACTTGAAAACTCCCTTCATACATAACTCATCATAATCTGATTAGCGAGGTTAGTACCCATAATAAAATAATTGTTCCTTGCTGGAAATAAAGATATTCTTGAAGTTCTACTGTTTCTCAAGATTGCCAAAAGGTTTTTGCAAAGAAAAAGCAAGCTCTAGGTTTGCAAAATGAAGGAAAGGCAAAACAGGACAGAATCTGTGAAAAACAGAACAGCAGGTAGTAAATGATTTTTCCGCGGCACTTCTGCAACTCTAATAAAAAAACTCAAAACAGATGCACGAAAGACAATTGTATAGAGCACGCTGTCGAAAAAATTCAGACCAAAAAGATGATATGGTGATTTTATACGAATTTTTCTATCCAAGGACAGAATCTGTTTCCTGGACAGCACGTCACAACTTTTGAACTTTCTTGCAATCAGAGGCTACACTTGGCACAAAATTTGAAAAGCAAAGATACAATGATGATGCTACAGTAGTAACAACATCAAGACATAACAAAAACAAAATAAAATTTATTCATTGGGCTGCCTCCCAAAAGCGCTTTCTTTTATGCCTTTAAGCTAGGCATAATGCATAGAGGTCAAGTTGTATCAATTGAACCATCATCAAGATCATCAAAAAGCTCTTCAATAATACAACTAGTCTTAAGAGGACTTTCAAATAAAGGCCTCATAGAGATACTTCTAGGGAGAAGACCAAAAGAATAAAAGTCAAGGGAAGATTCTTTTATGAATTCATCAAAGAGAGGTGTTTCTTCCAAAGTCTTTACAGTTTCAACCCCTTTGACAATAGATGTATTACTTTTAGAACGGGGAGCCTTTGGAACGCGAACGAACTTAGGCTCCCTCTTTGCCGGAGTTTCTACCTTTTTGGTTTTGATTGAGGAGAAAGTAGTTCCTAGAGTATCAAAGATTTCCTCAATCTTGTCTATCCTAGAAGAGTTCAAGTCATGGAATTTGACGATCTCCAAAGTTTTGAAAATTTTATGCATGGAGCTATCAAGCCTATTCAAATTCCCTTGGATCTTACGATCCACCTCATTTATCTTATTAATGCTTGGCATCTCTAGCTCTATTTTTTCAAGTTTTTTCATAATGTGAGCTAGGGTGATGTCCTCTTGAATGCTAACAACAGGGGGATTCCCAACAAGATTTTCAATAATACTAAGAGACTCCCAAACTGGGGCTTCTGGAAAATTCCCATTGATAGCAGTATCTAGAATAACCCTAATCCAAGAAGTAATTCCAACATAAAAATTTCTAAGCAGGATAGTAGTAGGTTGCTTCTTGGTGGCTCTTTTTTGAGAATCATATCTATACCAAGCATCTTTCACACTTTCCCCACCTCTTTGTTTAAAGGTGAGAACTTCTGCCTCGTCAAAGACAAAAGGACCCGACATAATGACAACTAAAGAATGAGATAACTATTTTTGTGATTTTCGATAAAAGATACTAAAGCAAAACTGAAAGGTAAACTAACAAAACTAAAAGCAAAGGTAAAAGATAGCGTGCAACTCCCCTATCCTGAAGAGTGGAGTCCCCGGCAACGGCGCCAGAAAACTTTGCTTGATGGCTTCTCGCCCCTCGTTGGATACCCCAAGTGGAAGGTTTGAGATGTATTGTAGCGGAAGTTTTCCCTTGGCAATACCAAGGATCGATTTCCCTGAGACTCCTAGTTTCAACAAGAAGGTGTCAACTGCTACGGCGCCAGATATTAGCAATTAACGTGGACCTGCACACAGATACAAATAACTTTGCTCCCAACGAGTACAGAGAGGTTGTCAATCCCGCCGGCCTTGTAGTTTACAAAGGATCAAACGCAAGTGATAATAGTGATAGGTATAATTGCAATAGTATGTAAAAGCGGAAAAGTAAATAGCGGATGTGATCAATGATGGTAATATGGACCGGAGTCTCATGATGTTCACTAGTGATGTCTCTCTCCCAAAAGACGATAAAACAGCTACGTGAGGTAAACGAATTACAGCTGGGCAATTGACAGGACCATGTGCGCAAACCAATGCTGACTAAGTTGCAAGAATGGTAGAGGTTCAAAGCATGGGCGGTACGCCGAGGTAAGTAGACCGAAATCCATCTGCATCTACTACTAATCATCCACCTTGAGATATCTATCCAGAACATCTCGCTGGTATTAAGTTGCGAGTCCCACCCATAGTGTAAACTCAAAGCAACAGACAACTGCATTAAAAGAACTATGCGTAAAGTAAACAATCCTTGCATCCGCGGGCACAAGCACCGTTGTTTTCCCCCTTGTGGCAATAGCACATCCCCTAGACTCATGTTTCTGTCACTCAAACTAGTCATCGAGGGGCATGAACCCACAATCAAGCATAACGTTCCCTCTTGGAGTCACTACCTACTACTTGGTCAAAGCAATAAATAACGACGGAGAACATGCAAGAATTACTTACAAACAGAAATATAAAAGAAGTGAATCAAATATATTACTCAAACACAATCTGAACATAATCTCATAATCCATCGGATCCCAGCAAACTCATCATAGCAACAGCATAAGGATTACATATGTGCCTCGATCATGTAGGGCAGCTCAGGAGGACTAATTAGTGAACCATAAGAACGGGAGGAGAACATTACATAGCTACTGGTCATGGACCCATGGTCCAAGGGAGACTACTCACAACTCATCCAGGAGGCGTCCATGGTGGTGGAGAAGCTCCCGGTGGTGATCCTCCCCTCCGGCAGGGTGCCGGGAAGAGTTCTCCTGGTGCTCCCGATCTTGGAAGCGGCGGCGGCGGCGGAACAGAGATGAGATCGTGAAAAAGAGTTCCCGTCTCGAGGGTTTCGGGAGACGCTGTAAATATATGCCAAAGGGGGGCATCAGACGAGGCGCGGGGGGCCCAAGCGCCCCCCCGGCGCGGCCCAGGGGGGGCGCCACCAGGGCGCCTGGGGCCCTGGTGGTCCCCCTCCGGCTGTGCTTCGGGTGCCTGGTAGCTTCTGGAACGCTGATTTTTTATATAATTTTTCTGGATTTTTTCTGGCAGTTCTCTTAATGTGAAAACCTGAAATACAAAAACAGCCGAAAACAGAAACTGGCACTGGGGTGCACTGAGTTAATAGGTTAGTCCAAATATGATCAAAAGTGTATGGAAGTGTATAAATAACATAGCAATATCACCCAAAAGAGGCATGGAGCAAGCAGAAATTATAGATACATTTTGGACGTATCATTCTTGCGCGCGGCCCCTCCCCGGTACTTGCAAATTGTCACGGCGTTCGAGCAGTGCGTCGATCTCGCGACACTCTCCATCGACGATCTTGTCGGACGGTACAAGGCTCACGACGAGTGGATGCGGTACAGTCTTGGGGACGGGAGGAACGACGAGCTTGTAATGCTCACAAGGGCGCAGTGTGTCGCTTTGTCAGAGGAAACGAAAGGCGGGTCCACAAGCAGCAGCAAGAAGAAGGGGAAGCAGCGCTCGGCGAGAAAGAACTTCGCCGAGTCGGACGACGAGGATGCGCCTGCAACACCAAGGAGAAAGTTTGATATCAGGAAAGTGAGGTGTTATAACTGTGGCCTCCTCGGTCACTTCAAGGCTGACTATGAAGAAGCACCGAAGCAGAAGGCACTCATGGCCCAGCAAGGAGATGATGATGACATGATGTTGATGAGCGAACTCGTGGACGAGGAGGATCCAGACTCACAAGTGCTGACTAAAGAAATTGTCGAGCTTGCGAAAGAAAAAGTTTGCCATCAAGATTATGGTTCGGAAACTCATGTCGCTGCTACAGACGTGGGGGGTGATTCCGAAACCTACATCGATGTTACGGGCATAAGTGCTAATTTCGCCGGAGCGGATGCAGCAATTGCCGCATGTGCTCGACCATGGAGGAGTAGTTTTTGTGCGACGCGTCCACAGAAAACAAAGGCGTACGTGGCACCAGAAGTCCACAAAGAAACAACGTACACAAGTACACATGTTGCTGGTGCAGAATGGACACGTGTGCTGCCACTACCGATGTACCGGAAGAAGCTAGTGCATCGAGTCGTGCGGCTAGCTTGAGGCACACACTGGAGTGTCCTGGAAGCAAGGCCAACTTGATGGCTTCAGAAGTCTTAAAAAAGAGTTGCACTGGCGTGGTGTCGCCATGCAGACCACGTGTGCTTGGAAGCTGTCTGCCCTGCTCGGGTGCAGCGAGTGCTCGGCCAAGATGTCCCGAGCCAGCAACGTCTGGAAGTACAGCCATGGAGGCGCATACTGGTGGTGGCCAGACCAGTGAACAAGGCAACAACAGCAGTGATATAGGAGCAAACGCTGCAACAGGATCATCCAGGGCAGCTGCATGTGTTGGTCCACCCGCAAGTCAAGGCTCACGTGGTGTGCTGGGACCACCACATACAAGTGAACCAGGAGAAGAAGGCGTCGTGCCTGGAGGACTGTTGACCACTTCAGCAACCATGTCAAGCAGTCCAGAAGGGACTACGTGTACAGTTTTGCCATGCTTGGCCACTGTAACGCACGGAGATGGAAACCGCAAGGAAATACCGGTACCCGTCATGAAAAAGGAAAGGACACTACCACCTACATCTGTACTGCCGTATTCGGAGAAAATTCTTCGGGCGCTTGACCCGGTAAAGGAGAAAAAGAGTGGGCGGCGGTGTCTAGCAACTGCCGATGAACCGGCGAGTTTTGACGATGCAAATACGATGGAGTGTTGGCGTCAGGCTATAGAAGAAGAGTTGAGATCAATCCATGACAATAATGTATGGGAGCTTGTGGATCTTCCCAACAATGAAAAAGCCATAGATCTCAAGTGGGAATTTGTGATCAAGAAAGATGCCGAAGGGTCCGTGAAGCACAAAGCGAGGCTAGTAGCCAAAGAGTACATGCAAGAGGAAGGTGTGGATTTCGAAGAAGTGTTCGTTCTCATTGAAAGGATGGAATCTGTGAGACTACTCATTGCTCTCGCAGTTCAGGAGTCATGGAAGATACATCACATGGATGTAAAATCCGTGTTTTTGAGTGACGAGTTAGAAGGAGATGTGTATGTGAATCAGTCACCGGGATACATCAAAGAGGGAGAGGAAGACAAGGTACTGAAGCTACACAATGTCTTGTACGGGCTACGGCAAGGCTCTCGGGCGTGGAACATCAAACTTGATCAGACGATGATTTCTCTTGGATTTGAGAAAGCCCCACTGGAGCATGCAATGTACAAGAGAGGTGAAGGAAGGGATCGTGTACTAGTTGGCATCTACGTCGACAACTTGTTGATAACTGGAGCAGATGAAGAGGTGATTGCAAAGTTCAAGCTACAAATGAAGGAGCTTTTCAAGATGGATGATCTAGGGCTATTGAGTTACTACTTCGAGATGGAGGAGCATCAAAAGCTGGAGATCACACTATGCCAGGAGGCATATGCAAGAAAGGTACTTGAAAGCAGTGGCATGAAAGATTGCAATCACATTGTCGCTCCAATGAAACCTCGTCTTGAGCTAAGTAAGAAGAGCAAAGCGCCCGCAGTTGATGCAATAGAGTATATCGTAGCGGCTGCTGCGGCGTGTCAAGGTGTGTGGCTGGCGAGGCCACGCGGTGATCTCATAGATTGAGATCCAGAACAAGTGGTGCTCAATGTTGATGACGAGTCGACAACTTTTCTACGCGAGGATCCAGTGCGGCATGATAGGAGCAAGCACATTGATACAGTGTATCACTACATAAAGGACTGCGTGGAAGAAGGTAAGACGGAGGTCAACTACAGTTGCACCGATGATCAACTGGCAGACATGTTAACCAAGACTTTGGATCGAGAGAAGCTCTTGGATATGCAAAGAAGGATCGGCGTCGGAGTTGTGACGTGACGACGTCGTGTTTAGGGGGGTGATTGTTGGAATTAACCACGCTGTCTATGTCCGGCTTGGACTAGAACACGTCACGCTGTGTAGTTATCGGACTAGTAGTAGGACTAGGAATTCCTAACCGTGTAGGTTAGCTGGCTTGTCCTTGCTATTATATATATCTGCACAAACCCCTGTAAGATTGTACCGATCGAGATCGCAAAAGAAATAAAGAAAACAACAGGTACGATACGTACCTGCGTCCATCAATTAGCAATACCGTGTGCGTGCGTTACGTTTGTTCCAGCCGGATTCGATCAAAGGCAAGGATCGTTGGCTGTTGTGTATACGCGCGTGTATATGTTATTTGTGGCTAGCTTTGCACTGCGGTGCATCTCGGCGTAAAGTATTTCGTCGAGCCGAGCCGGCTTGGGGCAGGAACCAAGACAGTCAGCGCTGCTTTGCTTCTTCGTCGTTCGTCGTCGGTCGTATCGCTATCGTCGGAAGTACTCGGTGTCGGGTCTGGGCCAACAGAGAGGAGATGGTGTTGGTGAAGATGTTGATGAAGATAGCTCTCCCCAAGATGGGAGAGTTGTTGGTGATGACGGCGGTGATGATTACCCCCTCCCGGCGGGAAGCATCCCCGGCAGAACAGCTCTGCCGGAGCCCTAGATTGGTTTCCACCTCGGTTCCACCTCGAGATGGCGGCGTCTGGTCCCGAAAGCCTCCTTCTGATTTTTTTCTAGGTCAAAACGCTTCATATAGGAGAAGATGGTCACCTGGGGCCCACCGGCTGGCCCTCGAGGCAGGGGGTGCGCCCTGGGAAGTGGGGCGCGCCCCCCACCCTCGAGGCCAGCCAGTGGCCCCCCTCGTGGGTTTCTTCCGTCAGGTATTTTTTATATTTTCCGAAAAAATGTTCTGTGGAGTTTCGGGGCTTTTGGAGTTGTGCATAATAGGTTTCCAGAGTTTGCTCCTTTTCCAGCCCAGAATTCCAGCTGCCGGCATCCCCCCTTCTTCATGTAAACCTTGCAAAATAAGAGGGAAAAGTCATAAGTATTGTGACAAAACATGTATGAACAACCCATAATGCAATAAATATCAACTTATAAGCATGATGCAAAATGGATGAATCAACTCCCCCGAGCTTAGACCTCGCTTGTCCTCAAGCGAAAGCCGATATCGAAAAATATGCCCACATGTTTAGAGATAGAGGTGTCGATAAAAACAAAATACGGACATGAGGGCATCATGATCATTCTTATAACAGCAACTTGTATGAATATAGTCATATGATCATTATGCAAAGGTAACAATTCATCCACAATATCAAGTATGCATCATAAACTTCATTGGTAACTAACAAACTTTGGTCTCGGTCATGGAAGCAATTGCAATTTATCGTAACATCGGAAAGAGTCAATATAAGTGCTTTTGAGCAAGCCTACATACTCAACTATCATATAGTCTTTCACAATTGCTCACGCTCACGCAATACTTATGTTTCATCTTTCTATTACTTCGCGAATAACAAGATAGCTATTCATTTTATTTTGAAGAAACAATACACATATTTGAGAGACATATATATGGTCATACATGGCCAATGTAAAATTGATAAAGATGGCATGGATTTTTCAATCCAATACTAGATGCATCCTAATGGTTAGTGTGCTAGCCGGCAATCATCAGGCCAAACACACCGAATCTTCAAAAACAACAAAATCCGAAGGAAATCATTTAATGAACACACTATAATTGTTTGGCGGGAGCTATATTAAAATGAATATGTAAAATATAAAGCAATTTGATAAAAAATTAGCATGAGTCCTACTAAAACTTTCTTGAGTCATAAGTCATAACACTACGCCTTTAAGTAGCCCCGCGTCATTCTTGTGTTGGCTACATGTTCCACAGTAGGCATTATCGCCAACTTAACCGTGCATTGGCGGCAACTTGCTCTGAAAACAACACAGGTTGCGCCTTTCTGACGGGAGACAAGAGAAGGAGGGCATCGGCGGCTAGATGGAGACGATGGCGAAGTTCCGACGGCGTGGCCGAGGACTTTACCGCGAGGAGGTGCGAGACAAACGATAACCGAAATGACAACAGTGGCGACCCGGCAGCACCACCTGTGTCGTGGGTGAGAAAGAGGAGATGGGGGTGGAAAGTAAACATTCGATGACCGTCCATCCCAGAACGGATGTTCCTTCGTATATGGGAATGATAGGGCCTCCATTTGGTTTCGGGAGTAGCCGCCCATCAGACGGTCGACCGGGAGCAGTATCGGACAGTCAACAATGGTCGAGCAACAAAATTGGATGGCAATGAACACAGATGCGTGAGAGGGCTGCATTTAGGCTCGGTTTTACTGTCCTAAATAAATCCATGCCATTTTTAGCTACTTCAAAACCAGTCTCTAAGGGTTGGTCACCATGGGAGTGGCATGCTTTCAGTTTTTGCACACGGTGTCATTTTCTGTTTGGACTAGCAAAAGTTTGACAAGGACGCTATGTTTTGTTTAAGAAAAGCCTTATGTGATGCGTTTAGGCTCGGTTTTACTGTCCTAAATCCATGCCATTTTTAGCTACATTAAAACCAGTCTCTAAGGGTTGGTCACCATGGGAGTGCCATGCTTTCAGTTTTTGCAGAGGATGTCTTTTTGTGTTTGGACTAGCAAAAGTTTGACGGCGACGCTATGTTTTGTTGAAGAAAAACCTTATGTGATGTGTGTTGAATTTTCCTTACTATCAATAGGGATGTTATCATTTCAAAATAAAAATTTAGGGATCTCATCACCACTCCGCCACCTCCCCATGGGGTGGCGATTTCATATTTCATATTCATAGCAGAGTGGAACAAAATTAATAGTCAATTATTGTCCGTCTATAAGGCCCCGATTGGTTTGTCGTTTTCGAGCCATATACACCTGTACAATACGCCCTTCTAAAAAAGATCGGGTGGGCTTCGATTTGGCGATTGGTTGGTCGTTTTGGTTCGTAAATCTATAGGGCTTTTCCAGATTACACTTGGTTTTGGCCGATATCGGATACACTCCTCGATCCATCTGTATTTCCTCATATCTTGTAATCCCATCTCTGTTACCTAGTCGAGAAGGCACACGTTGCCGGTGCATGGCCTGAGCCACACCGGATGGGCGAGCCACCCGGGAACATGAGTCTGGCGGTTTTCTGGTGTGAGTGCGGCCGCACAGTTGGAGCTGCCGTCGGCTGACGTGTTGAGGTGGCGCCGAGCAGACATCTTATGGCTTTAGTCAGGCAGAGAGCGCGCGCTCTGCGGCAACATCGAAAGGGACTGTCGATCGAAAGCTTCTAGAAGCTTTACAAAACCAGCTGGAAATGTTTCAAAAGAACAAACATCAACCACTTACATGGGCTGGCCCATTCACGCACAAGGTGGGCATTGTGGAATGAACGAAATTTACTATCTAGAAGGAAAGAAAAAGCTAAATTGGTTGAGCCCAAGGTCGAGGGGGTGTGCGCCGGTTCCCAAAAGAACTATATCCGGCACTTAAGGTGCCAAATAGGGGTTGGGATAGTGCCCCTGCCCCCAACAAGAGAAAAAACAAGACAAAAGAGCAGCCCAGGCCCGGTTTGTCTACTATATGACTGATTCAACGCGAAGCAATACTGTACAAATCTTGGAGCTACAATGACCTAATGGTCAGGGGGGTTGGACTATGCCTTGGCTTAAATTCAGTGACGAAGTTGCACTGTTACGAGAGTCCGTCCATGCATGCTAAGATTGCATTTTCTGCGAATTGAGCGTAGCTCAGATGGGCTGGTTGTTCCTTATAGTGGAACCATTCCACTAGGGTTCAAGTCCTACACCTGGCACTTGTGCTTGCATTTCCCTAGAGGAAGACATTTCTAGCGACTACTCTCTCCATCCGGGTTTATTAGGCCTCTTAGCATCACAAGCATATCCCTTTTTATTTAAGGCCGCGCTTTGGAAAGGTGTATGCATGCAACTATTTCATTGGTTGCATTGAAGCCATTGTTGTTGGTGCCATGGTTGGGAAATTAATACACTTCATGCGTATTTTTTCATTGGCTGCATGCATGTGAGAGAGTGCATTGGAAGTGGAATGGAAGAATTAATGTGAGGAAATTACTATATGTCTTGGTCTAAGAGAAGTTGTCTTTAGGCCTAATAAATCCGGATGGAGGGAGTACAAGGCATATGTGGTGGCGTTGTTAATCTCAAGATATTGTACTGCCTTAGTATCTCAGAGGTGTTCATTGGGATAGTGTGTGCATGTGTTTGTGAAACAAGCGAGTGAAAAGAGAAACGTAAGTTCTAAACTGTGAAATAGTAACCACAAAAGGTGAAATCGTAATATATCAATGTGAAACTGATTATTTGAAAATATGAAAAATATAATTCAAATGAGTGAAATAGGTTATTTTGATGAATGTGCAATTGAAATTGATTTTTTTTTTATGAAACAAGCGAGTGAAAAGTGAAAAGTGGGTTCTAAATTGTGAAATAGAAACCACAGAAAGTGAATTTTTAATGTATCAATGTGAAACTGATTATTTGGAAACGTGAAACAATTTATTTTAAAAGCGTGAAATAGGTTATTTGGAAACTGTGCAATTGAAATAGATGTTATTTTTTGTGAAAAAAACCAAGTGAAAAGTGAAATGTAGATACGGAATTGTGAGATAGTAAATACAGAAAGTGAAATTATAATTTATCGTTGTGAAACAACTGATTTTCTATAAATGTGAAATATATGTTCAAATTTAAATGTGGTTGAAAACTATCAAAGATTGATCTCATCTTAAAGGTTGTGGCTCAAGGGCTTCAAATATTTAAATAAGTTTCAAAAATAAATACACGGTTTAAAAGGTATGGATGTTTCAAATTAGTCAAGGGGAAAGAAAAGGTTAGATTTATTCTGTGCGAAAAGAAAGAGAATGGGTCTGGTTACTATGATTTGCATGTAAAGTTACACAGTGGTGGGCCAGCTGTTGAAATACATATGTTTCTTAAATAAGGGAGAATTTCCTTATACAAAACATGAGTAAGTATACAATACGAGGTGTCACTGGTTGGTTGGCTAGGTCGGATGAGGAGGTGATTCGTCATTCTTTTCTTCGGTGATGTTGTGGTAGTGCGGAGGCATATGATGAGCGTCGATGTCAAGCTCAGAGAACTATCACTTTTTTTTTTATATGAATGAGACACGTATTTATCATAAAATAAAAAAGGTACCCGTAGTATCTGCCGGTACCGTGCAATTTTCCACTTTAGTGATCATATGTGCCAAGTGTTTTATTATAAGAAAATATTGCACTTTCTGAAGTTGCCTTTTTTCTTTTGAAGATGTAGTCCGCCTCCGATAGATGTGAACAAGGTGGCCTTGTGCGGCCGGCGATCGATCGAGTTAGCTTGCCTGCCCCGATTACCATGCACAGCAAGCATCCTTTATTTCTTTCTTCACCCCCTCCAAATCCATTTACCCTCCCGCACAAAGATCCCTTAACCTTTCCTCTTACACGTGAATGCATTGCGATGCAAGAGCGTACGCCGGATTAATTCCATCCAACGATCTCCTCCTTTACAAGTTCGGAATCAACCATACATTGCACCCATCGCCATGCCATGCCAAACACCTAAATATATACACGACGGACTATGCCAACATTCACAGTTCACATCCACCATAAACGATCAACCAGCCAATCCATCCACCACGATTCCCTGCCTACGCTTCCTCATGGCGGCCAAGAAGAAGCAGCAGCAATCGCCAGCGGTCGTGGACCCCAAGTTCGAATGGGCGGACAAGGCCGGCACCTACGTGCTCCGCCTCAGCCTCGAGGGGTTCAAGAAGGGCGACTTCAGGGTGCAGGTGGACGGCGCCGGCAGGCTCACCGTGAGCGGGGCGAGGCCGGGCGCCACTCCGGGATCCTTGCACAAGGTCTTCCAGCTTCCATCCACCGCCAGCCTCGACGACATCGCTGGCCGCTTCGAGGCGGGCGTGCTTACGCTCACCGTGCCCAAGCACGCGCACTCTGGTATCCCGGCGCCGACGAGCATCGAGGAGATTAGGAAGGAGAAACCTGGTGTGGCCAAGGACGACGGTGCGACCGCCACCACGGGCACTGTCAGGCCGCCGCCAACCAAAGACGTCGACGGCAGCGAGAAGAAGGCGGCCAGCGGCGACGACAGCACCAAGCCCAAGGAAGAGATCGCCAAGGAGGAGGAACCGTCCAACAAGGCCATGGACGAGTCCACTAAGAATGCTCAACACCAGAAGCAACCGGAGGAAGCCAGCAGACACAAGGAAGAACAGCAAAAGCTTGCACCAACGGTGATGGAAGAACAAGAATTGAAGCCCAAGGCTCCCCAGGCGGCAGCTCCGGCCACACCCAAGACCGAGAAGCCGGCGCCGGAGCCGAAGGTTGCCGTCAGTGAGAAGGACAAAGCGGTGGTTGACCAGGAGAGCCTGGCGGCGGCAGTGAGACGGCACAGCGAGGAAGAGAAAGCCAAGGCTGTTGCCGCTGCCATGGAAGCCAAAGCGGTGCTGGAGAAGAAGGTCACGGCGTGCAGCGGCTGGAAAAAGCGCGTGGCAGGGGGGCTAGAGCAGCTGACGGACATGAAATGGGCGGACAGCGTGGTGGAGAAAACAAGGAACAACAAGGAAGTGGTCGCTATCGCCATCGCTGCTTTCTCGCTCGGCTTCTTGGTCTCTCACAAGTTATTCAGGAAGTGAGCAGCAATACATATGAACAAACATGTCACGTACACGAACAATAGGTAAATATGCACTGGAGTAAAGTTATTTATGTGATTGAAGTGTACATTAACACAAAAAAACATGTAAAGCTATTTGTGTAAGCAAAGTATGTACATTGACGCAACAAACATAAGTCAATCATCATATCTGGCTACAACCGAAGTTGGTAAAATCTTGGCATTTCCATTGGTGCAATCTACCAGAGATTACAATACTCGTGGCACATACGGAGCAAAACTCACCGACAGTTTGTTTGTACATAGAACCATAGTTGTCGGCCAGCCATCACCGGTTCTGATGATTCATGGCATTTTGGGCCATGTCTTCATGCCACTAGGGGAAGGATGAGGAGCATGACCCATTCAGACCGAGAAGTGCTCAAAAGGTGCCCCGTGGAAGGCTAATTTCATCTACGTTCTTGACTCCTTCGTTGCACGTGTACATCGCGCTCGGTGAGATACTATCAAATTGCTTATGTGAATCTTCAGTCCTAGGCCATAGCTAGCTCATGGACATCGCAATAGAGAAAGTGCGAGAACGGGGAGTCGAACTCCCAACCACTAGCTTGTTTGTAGTGTTAATACCCGATTGAGCTAACAACTGCTGGTGAGCAATTGCAGCTATACAATTTAAATACTAAGTATAGAGGCACATATGGACTTTTCAAAAGCTTTGACATTGTTGAAAAAAATTGGAAACAAATTTCCTTCATAAATGCGAATAATCTTTGAAAATAATGAATAAATTTTGAAATTCAAAAAAACTTTTAGACATGATCAAAATGATTTTTTTAAATGTGTACAAAGTTTTGAAATTCTGAACAATTATAGAATCTTTATATATTAAATATAAAATAAAATTTATGTAATACATGTTAAACAGTATTTACATACAAATTCAACATTTTTGTGATATGAGCGGAACAGTTTTCAATACACATTGAATATATATTTTCATATATGTTGAACAATATTTAAATATATATTGAACACTTTTGTGAAGAACACTACGCTGAACATTTTTAAATACGCATAAACACTTAAAAAATACATTGAACATTTTCTTTATATGCAGTGAACATTTTTAAAATTTATCGTATTATTTTTATTAAAACACAGTAAACTCTTTGTATAAATAAACAAAAAGAGAAAAAAATAAACACAAAAATAAAGTAAATGGAAGAAAAACCCATAGGAAGAACCAAATCCGAAGAGGAAAAGGAAAAAAACAAGAAGAAACCAAATTGGAAGAGAGAAAAATCTGTGAAACAAAATAACAATACAAAGAAAAACCCAAATAGAAAACGATAAAAAAAACAAAGAGGAAGAAGAAAACACTAGCGACCGAGCCAGCGAGCGTCTCGCACGTTACACCCGCAACTATGCCGGCCTAACTCACTGCCGCTACGAGCTCGGACTCAATTAGCTGCCCCCTGCCGGCAGCAAATAGTCAGGTTATGCAAAACAGAACCAAACCAAAAAATCACTATCTGTTTTTTTCAGTTTTTTTTTTCAGTTTCAGTTTCGAAATTTGTAAATCGTTTGGCATTTGGTTTTTTGGTTCAAAAACAAAAACCATGTGGGTAAACAGAATTAACCAAAAGAGAGAAAAAGTAAAATTATGCTTTGTCTGGGCACCAAGATTTTATAGCCATCCCTGAGTTTGTTTTTAAATCCGTGAGCGGTTGGGCCGGCCCAATAGGCACCCGACGGGATCGATGTCATCGCCTAGTGGGCCAAGTCCTAAGTTTTTTGTTCTTTTCTACATTTTCATTTTTTACATTAATTTATATTTCTCTTTGTTTTGTTTTCATTTTTGTTATGGAAAATTGGAAATATGTTCAAAATTTTGAAATATTGTTTGGATATCAAAATAACAGATTTAGGTAACTGTTCTAAACTATGATTTTAAATTATTTTTACCTTTAATTATTTATTAAGTGCTTTAAAAATGAATTTATTGTTTTCAATTTTTATCCCTTTGTATTTATTAGTCATGTTAAAAACTTAAAATAACAGGTTAAAATACATGTTTAAGTTATGGGTTTATTTCTTGTTTGTTCAAACATGACATGGATGTCTACCATGGGCATGCCCATCTACTAAAAAAGATGGGATCATTTCAGGAATGTTCAATAAAAACACCATGTTCAACGTAGGGCAACCGGGTAGGCGAGAAGCCTGTTTCTGAGAGCATGTTATTTCTTTAGATCCGTCAAATGACCCCAATTTTTCTAATTGGCTTGTAAGACCAATTCAATACACCATGCCAAGTTGTTTCGGTTTTCTACAAATTTTGCGCTTTCTAGAAATTTTGAAGTAAAAAAAAAGACCGATAAATGGACAGATGTGTCGCAACCTCCATACGCTGTCGAAAATCGTCGAAATCTGGCATGGATGCCTACCATGGACAAGCCCACCTGCTTACAAAAGTTGAAGTCATTTCAACAATGTCCAAAACTAGACCATGCTCAACGGAGGATTTACGCGTAGAGGGCCAGAAGGCTCCGTTTGAGAGCACATTGCTTCTTGACATCCTTTAATTGGACTCATCGTTTTTTCATTTTGTTGTATGACTAATTCAAGGCACCATGATAAATCGTGTGAGTTTTTTGACAATTCTTCCATTTTCTGGAGTTTTCTCGGTAAAAAATAGTCGATAAATGGCCGAACGTGACATAAATGCCTATATGGCGTAATGTGTCGTAATTCATCCAATATGGCATGAATGCCTACCACAGTCATGCACACCTACTTGCAAATTAAAAGTTGGGTTCATTTCATGCATGTCCAAAAATAAATCATGTTCACCAGAGGATGTTCAGGTAGACAAGAAGGGTACGTTTGGGAGCACTTCATATCTCAACATCCCTAAAATGCCCCAATTTTTCAGTCTTGTATGACCAATTCAAGGCACCATGCCAAGTTGTTTGATTTTTTAATAATTCTTGCATTTTCAATCGTTTATTTCGGTGGGTCATCGTCGGGCACCATGCCAAGCAATCGAGCCCAATGGAATGATGCTAATAATGCTTGCTTGTTAGAATTGTGCATTGAGTAACGTGCAGCATTAACGTATAATGGTGCACAAATGAGCGCTGAAGGGTACCAAGCTGTTGTCGATGACTTACTTGCTAGAAGGGGTTGGTGTATTCCCGTTTGTAGGTGAAGAACCAGATACTCGTATTAAAAAACACCCACTCTTTCTGGCGATACATGCAAGTGCACACATGGTTGGGGAGGAAACCAGATGAAACCATTGACGCCGACTCTGAATTCTGGATAACACACACAAAGATACACTTTTCACTAAGGCTAGTTTTACTTGAATTGTGAAGTGTGCTCTCGTATCTTAACTAGTTTTACTTTTTCACTATCCTGCAGAAGAAATCATACCTAAGGAAGGGTCAAAACAATGATTTTAGCCACTGATATCTTATCAACATTGCTATTTTTTGTGGTGAACGGTCATGATCATGAGAGGCACACTACTAGAAAATGGGCCATTTATCCTGGTTCCAGAGGCCCTTTAGCCTCGGTTCTGGAACCGGGACTAAAGCCCAAAACCTTTAGTCCCGATTTGCTTACGAACCGGGACAGAAGGGGCTCCACGTGGCACCTACAGGGCGCCCAGACGGGAGGACCTTTAGTCCCGGTTGGTAACACCCACCGGGACCAAAATGCATCCACGCGTCAGCGGCTCACAGGCCCTGTTTTTTGAAGGATGGGTTTAGGGGTTTTGGAGGTTTAACTTAGTAACGTTTCGAGAGAAAACCTAGTAACTATGTCATACATGTAGCGACCACGATCCGAATGGACCGAAGTCTCTGTGTTCTGTGTCATCCCTGGATCGGTATGCTGACACACACAGTGCTCGAGGATTTATAACAGAGGTAAATCACATGTATTAAGTAACGTAAGTACTATTACCTCAATCAATCATAGCGGAAGCAACAAGGTTGTGGATTCCCATCAACACTAACGGCAAAGTTGAGTGTAGAAATCGTAACCCCTAACGTATCACTTACTCGTCGTAAGATAATCCTGCAACATGAGACGTTGCAGCCACAGAGGGTCAGTACATTGAATGTACGTGCAAATTCACACTGTAATGATAATGATGAATAAAGCCTACAACTACATGCATATTTGGCTGGTGGAGGCTGTAAGGTTAAAGTTTTTGCGTAAAACCAATTTTTTCCTACAACAAAAGAATGCATTTTATTTAGCTATTTTTTAAAATTTAAATCATGAACATTTGAGAATGGTACCCCCATCAAAATCCCAAATTAAAGTAATCATTTAACCCAACAAATTAAATTATAGAGTGATGAGATCAACAAATAATCCCCTTCTAGATACTCAAAGATGTCCATAACAGGGGACACGACTACTCATGAATAGTTTGTACACTCTGCAGAGGTTTGTGCACTTTTCCCACAAGACTCGATCGCCTCCGTTTGGTTTCTCGCACTGCATGGTGTTTGAGAAACAGATGACCGAGACACAGTCTTTTCGAAGAGGTCCCCTTAACCAGATAGATAGGTCGGTACCATCTACAATCCCCCTACATCTGCTAGCCCATCACGGAAAGGTTTCCCACAACTTACTCAACTATGTCAGAGCCCATATTGGCATGTGGTTGCACATGGAAGTTTCTAGGCATGAAATATTATATGATCCCTTTGAGCCTGGGTGGCATTCCAATAGGACAATCACACGGAAACCCCGGGATTTCCTAGGACAACACTGGCATCACCAGGTGTCCGGGCAATCCACTAGTTCACTCCCAGCTGGGTGCCCCAAACCAATCCACCCAGATGTGTATTCAAGTAGCCACCTTAAGTTGAATCCTTAATTAACAACTCACATATCTCATGGATCTCACTCAAACCCAAACCACGTCTACGAGCATAGCATGTCCTAACAGCAAACGTAGAAGTAACTCCCAAAGGTTTGAATGTAATGCAGGTAATAGGTTCTACCTCAATCTACTTCGCAGTCCCACAAGTTAATTGATCCTACTGATGCAATGTGTTTGAGGATATAACTAATGCAATGAAAACTGGGTATTTGGAAAATATGATCAAAGTGTGAACTTGCATGCAATGTTGTTGAAGATGATTCGCACGCAAAACTCTGGATAGATCTACTCGTCACACTCCTGTCAATCTATCGTAAGCAAGAAATAGTAACCACACATAAGCAATCACTCAGCAAATCAGAAAGAACGAAGGAAGCACTTCGGAAAACTTCAAAAACAAACGAATGACTCTTGAAACAAAAAACAATTTCCAACAGTACCAAAATTATGTGAATTTGGCCTTATCAGAAAGTTTAGGTCAAAAGCTTCGATTTGCAAAAAGAATCAACTCAAACGGAGTTACGAAACTCAAGTTATGATCAAACGAAGTTCAAATCTAAAACTAGTTGAATTCAAATTTTAAATTTTCAAAAACATGTTTGAGTTGTATTACTGGAAAGAGGGTTCGTAACGAAGACGTGGGCGTTGGTTTCGTTGGATTTGGACTAACCGGTAAAAAGATATGGCCGTTTGAAGTATAGGGACTATTCTGTAAATAAAATATTCACATCTAAGTCCCTGGCCGAAACTAAACAGAAAAGAAAAAGCTATCAAGCGAACGTTCATTTTCTAGTCTTAACTGGCGAACGTTCACTGTATAACTAAACTAAAAAAACCGGATCTAGATCTAGGGTTTTGGAAATAAACCGATCTGGTTTTTTAGAAGAAAACCTAACTAAAAGAAACGAAAAAAAAACCGTGCGGGTTTACCGTGGCGGTTCGGGCTTCGGGTCCGATCGGAGCGGATCGGACCGGCGGGTCGGAGTTGGAGCGGACTTCGGCCGGTGGCGTGGCTCCGGCGATCCTCCGGCTAGGCGGAGTGGAGGGGCAGGGCGACGGCGGCTTAGCGGCGGCGCGGCGCGGTGCGGGCGGCGACAGCTAGCAGAAGCGGCGGCTGCGAGCAAACGCGAGGTGGGGCGAAGCTGCGGCGGCGGCTTTGGTTTGCCGCGGCGGCGGCGGTAGGCGAGGGCGGCGGTGCGCGATGCGAGGGGAGCGGTGGGGCGGCGGGGTATTTATGGAGGAGGGGGGGCTGCTTGCGTGGGGAAGGGGGCAGAGGTAAGGCGGCGCGACGAGTCCGGGGTGCGGACGTCGAGGCGGCGAGCGTGGCGGAGCTTGTCTCCGTCGGGAGCTCGGGGACGAGCGGCTGGGCCGTGGCCTGGCGACTAGCTGGGCCGGCCCAGTTATGTCTAGGGGATATTTTTTTCTTTTCTTTAAACATTTTTTTAACAGACAAGAAAACGAATAAAAGCAAAATAAATAAAAATATCCTACAGACATATAATATATCAAAATTTGTAGAAAAATAAGCCCTACAACATGAACATTTTACTACTGTTAATAAAATGCCCACAAAATCTAATAAATAAAAAGGTCCTACTGTTGCAAATAAAATCAAATAAAAATCATTTTAAAATACCAAACTGATTTCAAAAATATTTCTCTTCAATTTTTTGCTGTAGGGAATCATCTTACCCTATTTTCCATGTAATATATTTTGGAGAGAAATAATTTGAATAAAACCCAAATAACTCAATATTTGAAATTGAGTTGCAGAATGTTTCAGAAAAACCTCCAACTCATATTTCCTATAATTTGAAGAAGTCATTTTATCTTCTCTCGGGAAAATCATTGAGTTGCTTAAAGTTTCTGAATTCGAGAATATTTCGAGGATGAAATTCCAAAATCCTTTCAAGCCCTTTATCATTTAAAATAAATGGAAGAAGTCATATTATCTTCACTCTAGGGTTTTGTGTTGAAAAGAATTTTGAATTCCCTCGGAGATCAAAATGCAAAGTGAAAGTTTTGGGAAAGTCATTTTATTCCCTCTCATTTAACTTTCAAAAGTTTCAAATTTCACTCAGCACATCAAACAACAATCAAATCTATCTATTTATTATAACATTCCAAAATTTAGAATTTTGGGATGTTACAAACCTACCACACTTAAAAGGAGTCTCGTCCTCGAGATTCGGAGAGGCTAGCAAGAAATAGGTTAGGGTTTGGGGTCTCCTATCAAATCCAGTGATTGGTGTGGCCTAGTGTGCTACCACACTTAGGAACATGGATACGGTTCCATCAAAACTCAGGTACTCCATCCTTTGGGTTGACAGCGTCGGTCTTCTCAATTCTTCAGGGTAACTCCTTCCCTAGGGCTCTTCCGGTAGTGAGAAAAATTGATGTCCTCAATTCCTTGTATCCTTTCAACTTGGTAAGGCTCTTTCGGGACTGGTTCTTCTTAACTGACAGGTCTGGCGCCAATACTAAACAACTATCGATATCTCATGGTGGTCATGAATCAAATTAATTGGGTCCCTGCAGAAAACGGGTCTGGGCTTCATCCCCACCGTATATCGTACGGTTGGCAACAACATGCCGTGTACCAGGAAAAAAATAATTTCTATACCATTCTAAGGTTTAAACAAGTTTTGACATCGTCGTCTCTCTACTATAGGTAAGTCACTCAGATTTACCATCCCGTATAACAGAGGCGAATAATAAGAGGAAGTCGGTATGGTGATCAATCCATCCCGCACCCAAATCATTACCTTGTATATGGTTTAGTGAATCTCGCATTCTAACACTCGGTCATCCTCACAAGCATTGCAGAATTTCAGCTTTGTCGACAAACTGAGTTTGGATATATCCATTGATTCTGCAAGCCAAACAAAACATCTAGCGTTTCACAACCCTCGGGTTTAACGTAACCACCTATAAGATCGTCTATTGACAAAGGTCGTAACTTCTACCAGGGTTTTTTCCTTTAGCAAGAGTGTGCTTGCATTTTTGACAGGTCCTGGGCCTGTGGGTTATGGCCCATCTCACCACTAGCAACACTTGGTCTCATCATTGGGTTGCAACTGGTCATTCTTCCAACATCCAACTTCATTGGCTCTCTCTTAAATCCATCCAATTTGTTTGGTATCCCTTTCTTCCGGGTACCAAATTGAGCGTAATTACTCACACTCATCCTTGGGTAGTCCTTTCCAAGTCGGACGTATCTAATCACTAGCTAGTGTATTCGGGTAATAGTGTTGGATTCTACCACACTTAAAATGAAAAACACTAGTTTTCTTCAATATCTTATTCCATGCATCATGTCTTCACCCTTCACTTATGTAGTAACAATTCATAGAATCCAAATAAATACCCTGATGCCAACTATATTGATTCTCAACTTACTACGGTCTACTGCACTTCCACTTTCTTGCTTCAACTCCAATACTTAGCACAAAACTCCTTCTTCTTGGTACAATATATAGCAAAAATGCACTGCTTTACTACAACAGATACACATAACTATAGACAAGTCTCGTGGTTCCCTTGTGATTATGTAGCCTCCTTAGCTCCTGGCTAAAGGGTCTGAAGGAAATATGCCCTACAGGAAATAATAAAGTTGTTATTTATATTTCCTTATATCATGATAAATGAATATTATTCATGCTAGAATTGTATTAACCGGAAACTTAGTACATGTGTGAATACATAGACAAAACAGAGTGTCCCTAGTATGCCTCTACTAGACTAGCTCATTGATCAAAGATGGTTATGTTTCCTAACCATAGACACGAGTTGTCATTTGATCAACGGGATCACATCATTAGGAGAATGATGTGATGGACAAGACCCATCCGTTAGCTTAGCACTATGATCGTTTAGTTTTACTGTTATTGCTTTCTTCATGACTTATACATGTTCCTATGACTATGAGATTATGCAACTCCCGAATACCGTAGGAACACCTTGTGTGCTATCAAATGTCACAACATAACTGGGTGATCATAAAGATGCTCTACAGGTGTCTCCGAAAGTGTTCGTGGTGTTGGCATAGATCAAGACTAGGATTTGTCACTCCGAGTGTCGGAGAGGTATCTCTCGGCCCTCTCGATAATACACATCATAATAAGCCTTGCAAGCAAAAGACTAATGAGTTAGTCACGAGATGATATATTATGGAACGAGTAAAGAGACTTGCCGGTAACGAGATTGAACTAGGTATAGAGATACCAACGATCGAATCTCGGGCAAGTAACATACCAATGACAAAAGGAACAACGTATGTTGTTATGCGGTTTGACCGATAAAGATCTTCGTAGAATATGTAGGAGCCAATATGAGCATCCAGGTTCCGCTATTGGTTATTGACCGGAGATGAGTCTCGGTCATGTCTACATAGTTCTCGAACCTATAGGGTCCGCACGCTTAACGTTTGATGATGATCGATATTATGAGTTTATGAGTTTTGATGTACCGAAGGAGTTCGGAGTCCCGGATGAGACCGGGGACATGACGAGGAGTCTCGAAATGGTCGAGACGTAAACATCGATATATTGGACGACTATATTCGGACATCGGAAAGGTTCCGAGTGATTCGTGTATTTTTGGAGTATATTGGCCTTATTGGGCCATACAGGAATAGAGGAGAAAGGCCAAAAGGAAGGAGGCGCGCGCCCCCCCTCTGGTCCGAATTGGACAAGGGGTGCAGCCCCCTTTTCCTTCTCCCTCTCCACCTCTTTCCTTCTCTCCTACTCCGGAAAGGAAAGGGAAATCCTACTAGGACTTGGGAGTCCTAGTAGGACTCCCACACTTGGCGCGCCCCCTCTAGGGCCGGCCTCCCCCTTGCTCCTTTATATACGGGGGCAGGGGGCACCCAAAGACACACAAGTTGAATTGTTATAGCCGTGTGCGGTGCCCCCCTCCACAAAAACACACCTCAGTCATACCGTTGAAGTGCTTAGGCGAAGCCCTGCGCCGGTAGATACATCATATCCGTCACCATGCCGTCGTGCCGATGAAACTCTCCCGTGAAACTCAACTGGATCAAGAGCTCGTGGGACGTCATCAAGCTGAATGTGTACTGAACGCGGAGGTGCCGTACGTTCGGTGCTTGATCGGTTGGATCACGAAGAAGTTCGACTACATCAACCGCGTCACTTGAGGCTTCCGCTCCCGGTCTACGAGGGTACGTAGACACACTCTCCCCTCTCGTTGCTATGCATCTAGTAGATAGATCTTGCGTGATCGTAGGAAAATTTTAAAATACTACGTTCCCCAACAGTGGCATCATGAGCCAGGTCTATGCGTAGATGATATGCACGAGTAGAACACAATGAGTTGTGGGCGATACTAGTCATACTGCTTACCAGCATGTCATACTTTGCTTCGGCGGTATTGTGAGATGAAGCGGCCCGGACCGACATTACGCGTACGCTTACGCGAGACTGGTTTCACCGTTATGAGCACTCGTTGCTTAAAGGTGACTGGCGGGTGTCTGTCTCTCTCACTTTAGCTGAATCAAGTGTGCCTACGCCCGGTCCTTGTGAAGGTTAAAACAGCACTACTTGACGAAACATCGTTGTGGTTTTGTATGCGTAGGTAAGAACGGTTCTTGCTAAAGCCCGTAGCAGCCACGTAAAACTTGCAACAACAAAGTAGAGGACGTCTAACTTGTTTTTGCAGGGCATGTTGTGATGTGATATGGTCAAGACATGATGATTTATACGGTTTTGTATGAGATGATCATGTTTTGTAAAGTTATCGGCAACTGGCAGGAGCCATATGGTTGTCGCTTTATTGTATGAAATGCAATCGCCATGTAATTACTTTACTTTATCACTAAGCAGTAGCGATAGTCGTAGAAGCAATAGTTGGCGAGACGACAACGATGCTACGATGGAGATCAAGGTGTCGCGCCGGTGACAAAGGTGATCATGACGGTGCTTTGGAGATGGAGATCAAAAGCACAAGATGATGATGGCCATATCATGTCACATATTTTGATTTGCATGTGATGTTTATCTTATCATTCTTCTTATTTTGCTTAGAACGACGGTAGCATTATAAGATGATCCCTTACAAAATTTCAAGGTACAAGTGTTCTCCCTGAGTATGCACCGTTGCGAAAGTTCTTCGTGCCGAGACACCACATGATGATCGGGTGTGATAAGCTCTACGTTCAAATACAACGGGTGTAAGACAGTTTTGCACACGCAGAATACTCGGGTTAAACTTGATGAGCCTAGGATATGCAGATATGGCCTCGAAACACTGGAGACCGAAAGGTCGAGCGTGAATCATATAGTAGATATGATCAACATAAGATGTTCACCATTGAAAACTACTCCATCTCACGTGATGATCGGACATGGTTTAGTTGATTTGGATCACGTGATCATTTAGATGACTAGAGGGATGTCTATCTAAGTGGGAGTTCTTAAGTAATATGATTAAATTGAACTTTAATTTATCATGAACTTAGTCCTCGTAGTATTAGCATATCTATGTTGTAGATCAATAGCTCATGATGTTGCTCCCCGTTTATTTTGTATATGTTCCTAGAGAAAACTAAGTTGAAAGATGTTAGTAGCAATGATGCGGAATTGTTCCGTGATCTGAGGATTATCCTCATTGCTGCACAGAGAATTATGTCCTTGATGCACCGCTAGGTGACAGACCTATTGCAGGAGCAGATGTAGACGTTATGAACGTTTTGACAAAAGCTCGGTATGATGACTACTTGATAGTTTAAGTGCACCATGCTTTACGGCTTAGAACCGGGACTTCAAAAACGTTTTGAACGCCACGGAGCATATAAGATGTTCCAAGAGTTGAAATTAGTATTTCATACTCATGCCCGTGTCGAGAGGTATAAGACTTCTGACAGTACTTTGCCTACAAGATGGAGGAGAATAGCTCAACCAGTGAGCATTGCTCAGATTGTCTCGGTACTACAATTACTTGAATCAAGTGGGAGTTAATCTTCCAGATAAGATAGTAATTGACAAAGTTCTCTAGTCACTATCACCAAGTTAGTAGAACTTCGTGATGAACTATAATATGCAAGGGATGACGAATGGAATTCCCAAGCTCTTCGTGATGCTGAAGTCAGCGAAGGTAGACCACTTGTTTCAAGTAAAGGGCAAAGGGATAGAAGGGGAACTTCAAGAAGAATGACAAGCAAGTTGTCACTCTCGAGTAGAAACCCAAAGCTAAAACTCAAGCCTGAAACTAAGTGCTTCTACTGCAAAGGAAATGGTCACTGGAAGTGGAACTGCCCTAGATACCTGGCGGATAAGAAGGATGGCAAAGTGAAGAAAGGTATATTTTGATATACAGATTATTGATGTGTACTTTACTAGTGTTCATAGCAACCCCTGGGTATTGGATACCGGTTCAGTTGCTAAAATTAGTAACTCGAAACAAGAATTGCAGAATGAACAGAGACTAGTTAAAGGTGAAGTGACGATGTGTGTTGGAAGTGGTTCCAAGATTGATATGATCATCATCGCACACTCCCTATACTTTCGGGATTAGTGTAAAACCAAAATAAATGTTATTTGGCATTTGCGTTGAGCATGAATATGATTTGATCATATTTGTTGCAATACGGTTATTCATTTAAAGTCATAGAATAATTGTTATTCTGTTTACATGAATAAAACCTTCGATGGTCATACACCCAATGAAAATAGTTTGTTGGATCTCGATCGTGGTGATACACATATTCATAATATTGAAGCCAAAAGATGCAAGGTTAATAATGATAGTGCAACTTATTTGTGGCACTGCCGTTTAGGTCATAATGGTGTACAGCGCATGAAGAAACTCCATAGTGATGGACTTTTGGAATCACTTGACTATGAATCACTTGGTGCTTGCGAACCATGCGTCATGGGCAAGATGACTAAAACTCCGTTCTCCGGAACAATGGAGCGAGCAACAGATTTGTTGGAGATCATACATACAGATGTATGTGGACCAATGAGTGTTGAAGCTCGAGGCGGGTATCGTTATTTTCTGACCTTCACTGATGATTTGAGCAGATATGGGTATATCTACTTAATGAAGCACAAGTCTGAAACATTTGAAAAGTTCAAAGAATTTCAGAGTGAAGTGGAGAATCATCGTAACAAGAAAATAAGAGTTTCTACGATATGATCGTAGAGGTAAAATATTTGAGTTAGCGAGTTTGGCCTTCAGTAAAAACAATGTGAAATAGTTTCACTACTCACGCCACCTGGAACACCACAGTGTAATGGTGTGTCCGAACGTCATAACCGTACTTTATTAGATATGGTGCGATCGATGATGTCTCTTACCAATCTACCACTATCGCTTTTGGGGTTATGCATTATAGACAGCTACATTCACGTTAAATAGGGCACCATCTAAATCCGTGGAGATGACACCGTATGAACTGTGGTTTGACGAGAAACCTAAGCTGTCATTTCTTTAAGTTTGGGACTGCGATGCTTATGTGAAAATGTTTCAACACGATAAGCTCGAACCCAAATCGGAGAAGTAAATCTTCATAGGATACCCAAAAGAAACTGTTGGGTACACCTTCTATCACAGATCCGAAGGCAAGGTCTTTGTTGCTAAGAGTGGATCTTTCTAGAGAAGGAGTTTCTCTCGAAAGAAGTGAGTGGGAGGAAAGTAGAACTTGATGAGGTAATTGTACCTTCTCCCGAATTGGAAAGTGGAACATCATAGAAACTAGTTCCAGTGATTCCTACACCAATTAGTGAGGAAGCTAATGATGCTGATCATGAAACTTCAGATCAAGTTTCTGCTGAACTTCGTAAATCAACCAGAGTTCGTTCCGCATCAGAGTGGTACATCAACCTGGTTCTGGCAGTCATGTTACTGGACCATGATGAACCTACGAACTATGAGGAAGCAATGATGAGCCCAGATTCCACAAAATGGCTTGAGGCCATGAAATCTGAGATGGGATCCATGTATGAGAACAAAGTGTGGACTTTGGTTGACTTGCCCGATGATCGGCAAGCCATCGAAAATAAATGGATCTTCAAGAGGAAGACTGACGCTGACGGTAATGTTACTGTTTACAAAGCTCGACTTGTTGTGAAAGTTTTTCAACAAGTTCAAGGAGTTGACTACGATGAGACTTTCTCACCCGTAGCGATGCTTAAGTCTGTCCGAATCATGTTAGCAATTGCCGCATTTTATGAAATCTGGGAAATGGATAACAAAACTGCATTCTTTAATGGATTTATTAAAGAAGACTTGTATATGATGCAACTAGAAGGTTTTTGTCAATCCTAAAGGTGCTAACAAAATGTGCAAGCTCCAGCGATCCATCCATGGAGTGGTGCAAGCATCTCGGAGTTGGAATATATGCTTTGATAAGTTGATCAAAGCATATAGATTTATACAGACTTGCGATGAAACCTGTATTTACAAGAAGTGAGTGGGAGCACTACAACCTTTCTGATAAGTATATGTGAATGACATATTGTCGATCGTAAATGATGTAGAATTTTCTGGAAAGCATAAAGGAGTGTTTGAAAGGAGTTTTTCAAAGAAAGACCTTGGTGAAGCTGCTTACATATTGGGCATCAAGATCTATAGAGATAGATCAAGACACTTGATAAGACTTTCGATGAGTACATACCTTGATAAGATTTTGAAGTAGTTCAAAATGGATCAGTCAAAGAAGGAGTTCTTGCTTGACTTGTAAGGTGTGAAGTTGAGTAAGACTCAAAGCCAGACCACGGCAGAAAAATATAGAGAGAATGAAAGTCATTCCCTATGCCTCAACCATAGGTTCTATAAAGTATGCCATGCTGTGTACCAAACATGTTGTGTACCTTGCCATGAGTTTGTCAAGGGGGTACAATAGTGATCCAGGAGTAGATCACTGTACATCGGTCAAAATTATCCTTAGTAACTGGATGACTAAGGAAATGTTTCTCGATTATGGAGGTGATAAAGAGTTCGTCGTAAAGGGTTACGCCGATGCAAGCTTTGACACTAAATCCAGATGACTCTAAGTATCAATCTGGATGCATATTGAAAGTGGGAGCAATTAGCTAGAGTAGCTCCATGCAGAGCATTGTAGACATAGAAATTTGCGAAATACATACGGATCTGAATGTGACAGACCCGTTGACTAAACTTCTCTCACAAGCAAAACATGATCACACCTTATTACTCTTGGGTATTAATCACATAGCGATGTGAACTAGATTATTGACTCTAGTAAACCCTTTGGGTGTTGGTCACATGGCGATGTGAACTATGGGTGTTATTCACATAACGATGTGAACTATCGGTATTAAATAACATGGCGTTGTGAGCTAGATTATTGACTCTAGTGCAAGTGGGAGACTGAAGGAAATATGCCCTAGAGGCAATAATAAGTTGTTATTTATATTTCCTTATATCATGATAAATGTTTATTATTCATGCTAGAATTGTATTAACCGGAAACTTAGTACATGTGTGAATACATAGACAAAACAGAGTGTCCCTAGTATGCCTCTACTAGACTAGCTCATTGATCAAAGATGGTTATGTTTCCTAACCATAGACATGAGTTGTCATTTGATCAACGGGATCACATCACTAGGAGAATGATGTGATGGACAAGACCCATCCGTTAGCTTAGCACTATGATCGTTTAGTTTTACTGCTATTGCTTTCTTCATGACTTATACATGTTCCTATGACTATGAGATTATGCAACTCCCGAATACCGTACGAACACCTTGTGTGCTATCAAACATCACAACATAACTGGGTGATCATAAAGATGCTCTACAGGTGTCTCCAAAAGTGTTCGTGGTGTTGGCATAGATCAAGACTAGGATTTGTCACTCCGAGTGTCGGAGAGGTAGCTCTGGGCCCTCTCGGTAATGCACATCATAATAAGCCTTGTAAGCAAAAGACTAATGAGTTAGTTACGAGATGATGTATTACGGAACGAGTAAAGAGACTTGCCGGTAACGAGATTGAACTAGGTATAGAAATACCGACGACCGAATCTCGGACAAAAGGAACAACGTATGTTGTTATGCTGTTTGACCGATAAAGATCTTCATAGAATATGTAGGAGCCAATATGAGCATCCAGGTTCCGCTATTGGTTATTGACTGGAGATGAGTCTCGGTCATGTCTACATAGTTCTCGAACCCGTAGGGTCCGCACGCTTAACGTTTGATGACGATCGGTATTATGAGTTTATGAGTTTTGATGTACCGAAGGAGTTCGGAGTCCCGGATGAGACCGGGGACATGACGAGGAGTCTCGAAATGGTCGAGACGTAAAGATGAATATATTGGACGACTATATTCGGACATCGGAAAGGTTCCGAGTGATTCGGGTATTTTTCAGAGTATATGGGCCTTATTGGGCCATACGGGAATAGAGGAGAAAGGCCAAAAGGAAGGAGGCGCGCGCCCCCCCTCTGGTCCAAATTGGACAAGGGGTGCAGCCCCCTTTTCCTTCTCCCTCTCCACCTCTTTCCTTCTCTCCTACTCCGGAAAGGAAAGGGAAATCCTACTAGGACTTGGGAGTCCTAGTAGGACTCCCACACTTGGCGCGCCCCCTCTAGGGCCGGCCTCCCCCTTGCTCCTTTATGTACGGAGGCAGGGGGGCACCCAAAGACACACAAGTTGAATTGTTTTAGCCGTGTGCGGTGCCCCCTTCACAGAAACACACCTCAGTCATACCGTTGCAGTGCTTAGGCGAAGCCCTGCGCCGGTAGATACATCATATGCGTCACCATGCCGTCGTGCTGACGAAACTCTCCCGTGAAGCTCAACTGGATCAAGAGCTCGTGGGACGTCATCAAGCTGAACGTGTGCTGAACGCGGAGGTGCCGTACGTTCGGTGCTTGATCGGTTGGATCGCGAAGAAGTTCGACTACATCAACCGCGTCACTTGATGCTTCCGCTCCCGGTCTACGAGGGTACGTAGACACACTCTCCCCTCTCGTTGCTATGCATCTAGTAGATAGATCTTGCGTGATCGTAGGAAAATTTTAAAATACTACGTTACCCAACAGGGTCCACGTCAGAACTTGTATATCTATAACTCAATCCTTGGGGTTACTGTAGTTCCATACTCCAGCATTACACCCTCGTAAAATCCAATCATACTTCTTTCCTTCATACTCTTGGGGTAAGCTTCATATCAAAATAAACTCCAACTTATTTGTGCAAACTCCACTAATTGGGGGCAACACATTCCTTCCTATGGGTCCAGGGTTCACACAGTGAGGTACCACTAAACAAAATGCACTGGTTCATCCATAATCCATATTCTCCTCATATCAAATCTTTTATTACTTCTTGAACCAGCATTCAATACTCCAATTACAAAGGGTGCATCACTACAATTGCTACTATACTGATGGTCTGGTAGGGTCAAGGATTCCTTCCATCTATATCCATTCGTCCTAGCTAAGGGTGCTTCAATCCCACTGGAATTGTGCAATGTGATTCTTATATTTATCAATCTTTTGCTTCATCCTATTGGTCGTGTGCTTCATCTCCATCATCTCTGCATGCATCCTACTCAGGCATCCCTGAGTAAAACGAAGTCTTGCTTCGAGTATTTCTCCAATCTGACGTATGGCCTCCATAGCAGCTTCACGAACAGAATCGAAGAATGTTGTTCACGGTACTCGGGAGATGAAAAAGTATTGACCCCTAGTCTTTGGGCAAACTCCTTTCACACGGTGGAGGTGTACCTCCACGTACCAAAGTTCAACTCCATTATCCATGAAGGGATAACCCTTGTAAACTTCATCTCCTTCCAGTTGAATATGCTTCATCATGTCCTTCAGGATCTTTGGATAATCTTGATCGCTAGTCAGGGTCATGATGGTTTCCGGGCCTTCGAGAATAGACTCGTAAAGGGTGGTCATCTGTAGGCATAAGATAAAAGGGCACTCAGGACAATGTAGGTATTTCCTTGTGGTTGTTTTGTCCGAGAAAGGTTTGGGGTCAACTACTCCAAGGGTTCTAGGTTTTAGTCAGGGTGAGAATAGCAAGAGAGGCACTAACATTCATCCAACAACTCACAACTTTTCCTTCTTGGATTCCAAAGATATTTCAACTTCTTTTGCTTCACGAACTATTACAATGTTATTTCCATACTCAACTCAACATTGTAATAAAAGTGTATTTCATATTAATCTACATGCTTCATTCCAATAGGAAAATCTCAACTACTCAGATCAATCTTCCTCCGGTCTAGACCTTCTCTTGGCAAAATGCTCTACTTCCTTGTAGTGTAAACTAATGTCATAATACAAATCTAAGGGCTTCATGGTGACTATCCATGATTCACTGGTTTCTTCGCTTCCTGGTTGGGCAGTTGCTAGCATAATGACCTAAATCCTTGCACCGATAACATGTGATGTCACTCGGGTCCTTTTCCGTAGAAATTGGGTTGTTTTGGGGACACATGCTCTTCCTCTTACTTGACTTCTTCGTTCCTATCAATACTTCTATCTTCTGTGGATCAAACTCCACTTCTTTTGTCGGGAAGTCTCTCAGATACTCATGGCTTTCCCTCGTGCATTGCTGTTAAAGATGTCCTTTCTCTCCACATGAGTAGCAAGCCCGGGAGTAACATCTGTCTAGTCCTTCTCCATCAGGGTCGTCAAATCTTCCTCCATCATGGATTCCTTTAAGGTTTCCTTGAGGACTTCCTTCATTGCTTCTTTCTTCCGTTGGATAGTTCGTTGCACCATGGGGTAAATGTGACACTGCGCAGGGTAGTGGGTAGTCCCTTCACACAAGAAACAAGTAATCTGCCTAGTTGGGCATTCTTCAGCTAGGTGACTTCCTTCACAATTAGGGCATTCATCCTTGTGCTCCTCTTGGGTGTGTCCTATTTCTCCACAAATCCTGCAGGCACAACGTTTCTTCTTCGGGTTGTCACCACGCTCTCAGATGAGACGGGATCCTAACAGGGTCTTCTTGAATTCCTTCCAATTTCCTGCTCCATTACATCCTTGGAGGGCTTGATGCATCTTCCACCATGTTGCGGCACTCTTTGTAAAGCACTGAAGAGCGTATTGAACTTCATACTTCCTTGCAACCAAATTCTTCCTGAAGTGATGCTCCATGTTTTGTATCCATAACTCTGCCTCCAGTTGGGTCATTGGTCCAACGACTACAAGGCTATCTTCAGTCATCCTCTATTGGGTCCAAGGGTTTTGGGATGAGATTAGGAAGGTGGGGAGAGATACACTCAATACAAACAATAGTTTTGAAAAGACGGTTTTAGTTTGTGGCCATCGGAAAACATCAAACAAATGACGGCTCACAATCGTCGTATCTAACGTAAGTACATAACAGGGGTTGGTCTACTAAAGGTCATCATCTCTTCAAAGTTGTCAACTCTTCAAATATTCGGAGTATCCACTGTTGTAGCTTCAACACTTCCACTGCATGGTAAAATCCTCTTTACTCCGAAGTGGTCAAAGGGGCGAGGGTGTAGTCTAACTATTTAAGGTCAAGGGAAGATTTGACAAAACTCAAAGAAAGGAGAGAGATAAGAATCTTTTGAAAATGATAGTTTTAGAGAAATGCTTTCCTATGGTCTGGCCAGTTTCTAGGGTCACGTCCTACAGTCAACATGTGCTCTGATACCATCTTGTAGCGACCACGATCCGAATGGACCGAAGTCTCTGTGTTCTGTGTCATCCCTGGATCGGTATGCTGACATACACAGTACTCGAGGATTTATAACAGAGGTAAATCACATGTATTAAGTAACGTAAGTACTATTACCTCAATCGATCATAGCGGAAGCAACAAGGTTGTGGATTCCCATCAACACCAACGGCAAAGTTGAGTGTAGAAATCGTAACCCCTAACGTATCACTTACTCGTCGTAAGATAATCCTGCAACATGAGACGTTGCAGCCACAGAGGGTCAGTACATTGAATGTACGGGCAAATTCACACTGTAATGATAATGATGAATAAAGCCTACAACTACATGCATATTTGGCTGGTGGAGGCTGTAAGGTTAAAGTTTTTGCGTAAAGCCAATTTTTCCCTACAACAAAGGAATGCATTTTATTTAGCTATTTTGTTAAATTTAAATCATGAACAGTTGAGAATGGTAACCCCATCTCATTCCCAAATTAAAGTAATCATTAACCCAACAAATTAAATTATAGAGTGATGAGATCAGCAAATAATCCCCTTCTAGATACTCAAAGATGTCCATAACCGGGGACACGGCTACTCATGAATAGTTTGTACACTCTGCAGAGGTTTGTGCACTTTTCCCACAAGACTCGATCGCCTCCGTTTGGTTTCTCACACTGCATGGTGTTTGAGAAACGGATGACCGAGACATAGTCTTTCCGAAGAGGTCCCCTTAACCAGATAGATAGGCCGGTACCACCTACAATCCCCCTACATCTGCTAGCCCATCATGGAAAGGTTTCCCACAACTTACTCAACTATGCCAGAGCCAATATTGGCATGTGGTTGCACATGGAAGTTTCTAGGCATGAAATGTTATATGATCCCTTTGAGCCTGGGTGGCATTCCAATAGGACAATCACACGGAAACCCCGGGATTTCCTAGGACAGCACTGGCATCACCAGGTGTCCGGGCAATCCACTGGTTCACTCCCAGGGTGCCCCAAATCAATCCACCCAGATGTGTATTCAAGTAGCCACATTAAGTTGAATCCTTAATTAACAACTCATATCTATCATGGATCTCACTCAAACCCAAACCACGTCTACGAGCATAGCATGTCCTAACAGCAAACGTAGAAGTAACTCCCAAAGGTTTGAATGTAATGCAGGTAATAGGTTCTACCTCAATCTACTTCCCAGTCCCACAAGTTAATTGATCCTACTGATGCAATGTGTTCGAGGATATAACTAATGCAATGAAAACTGGGTATTTGGAAAATATGATCAAAGTTTGAACTTGCCTGCAATGTTGATGAAGACGATTCACACTCAAAACTCGGGATAGATCTACTCGTCACACTCCGGTCAATCTATCGTAAGCAAGCAATAGTAAGCACACATAAGCAATCACTCAGCAAATCAGAAAGAACGAAGGAAGCACTTCGGAAAACTTCAAAAACAAACGAATGACTCTTGAAACATAAAACAATTTCCAACAGTACCAAAATTATGTGAATTTGGCCTTATCAGAAAGTTTAGGTCAAGAGCTTCGATTTGCAAAAAGAATCAACTCAAACGGAGTTAAGAAACTCAAGTTATGATCAAACGGAGTTCAAATCTAAAACTAGTTGAATTCATATTTTAAATTTTCAAAAACATGTTTGAGTTGTATTAATGGAAAGAGGGGTTCGTAACGAAGACGTGGGCGTTGGTTTCGTTGGATTTGGACCAACCGGTAAAAAGATATGGCCGTTTGAAGTATAGGGACTATTCTATAAATAAAATATTCACATCTAAGTCCCTGGCCGAAACTAAACAGAAAAGAAAAAGCTATCAAGCGAATGTTCATTTTCTAGTCTTAACTGGCGAACGTTCACTGTATAACTAAACTAAAAAAAACGGATCTAGATCTAGGGTTTTGAAAATAAACCGATCTGGTTTTATAGAAGAAAACCTAACTAAAAGAAACGAAAAAAAAAACTGTGCGGGTTTATCGTGGCGGTTCGGGCTTCGGGTCCGATCGGAGCGGATCGGACCAGCGGGTCGGAGTTGGAGCGGACTCCGGCGGCCGGCGTAGCTCCGGCGATCCTCCGGCTCGGCGGAGTGGAGGGGCAGGGCGACGGCGGCTTAGCGGCGGCGCGGCGCGGTGCGGGCGGCGGCAGCTAGCAGAAGCAGCGGCGGCGAGCAAATGCGAGGTGGGGCGAAGCTGCGGCGGCGGCTGTGGTTTGCGGCGGCAGCGGCGGCAGGCGAGGGCGGCGGTGCGCGATGCGAGGGGAGCGGTGGGGCGGCGGGGTATTTATGGAGGAGGGGGGCTGCTTGCGTGGGGAAGGGGGCAGAGGTAAGGCGGCGCGACGAGTCCGGGGTGCGGACGTCGAGCCGGCGAGCGTGGCGGAGCTGGTCTCCGTCGGGAGCTCGGGGACGAGCGGCTGGGCCGGCTGGGACGTGGCCTGGCGACTAACTGGGCTGGCCCAGTTCGGTCAAGGGGATAGTTTTTTTTCTTTTCTTTAAACATTTTTTAACAGACAAGAAAACGAATAAAAGCAAAATAAATAAAAATATCCTACAGGCATATAATATATCAAAATTTGCAGAACAATAAGCCCTACAACATGAAAATTTTACTACTGTTAAATAAAATGCCCACAAAATCTAATAAATAAAAAGGTCCTACTGTTGCAAATAAAATCCAATGAAAATCACTTTAAAATACCAAAATGGTTTCAAAAATATTTCTCTCCAATTTTCTGCTGTAGGGAATCATGTTACCCTATTTTCCATGTAATATATTTTGGAGAAAAATAATTTGAATAAAACCCAAATAACTCAATATTTGAAATTGAGTTGCAGAATGTTTCAGAAATACCTCCTACTCATATTTCCTATAATTTGAAGAAGTCATTTTATCTTCTCACGGGAAAATCATTGAGTTGCTTAAAGTTTCTGAATTCGAGAATATTTCGAGGATGAAATTCCAAAATCCTTTCAAGCTCTTTATCATTTAAAATAAATGGAAGAAGTCATATTATCTTCACTCTAGGGTTTTGTGTTGAAAAGAATTTTGAATTCCCTCGAAGATCAAAATGCAAAGTGAAAGTTTTGGGAAAGTCATATTCCCTCTCATTTAACTTTCAAAAGTTTCAAATTTCACTCAATTTCACTCAGCACATCAAACAACAATCAAATCTATCTATTTATTATAACATTCCAAAATTTAGAATTTTGGGATGTTACAATACAGTAGTCATACAATATCATTAAGCATTATAGGTACTCATATATAGTCAACATGCATCCTCACACACATATATGGTTCTACAGTAGCATATATAATAAGCAGTACTAGGTAGTCATACAGAACACATATATAGCAGTCTACAAGGGGTAGTCATACAGCCACACCCATATGTAGTTCTAGATGATTTAGACGATGATCATCATCCTCAAGCTAGGGCGGTGGGTGTTCCTGATAGTAATTAGAATGTCCTGTCCAACACCAAGATTCTTGCCAGCGAGGAAGCTCTTCCACCCAACCGAGCTTAAGTGTGTGCGACCATCCGTGTGCATGTCGTACGCACATGTGGTAACGGAGACCCTTGTGGTAAGGCGTATTCCAGCTGAGCCTTCTTCATCATGCTGGATACCACAACTCACAGAGAGGCTCTTTGGCAATTTCTGAATAAGAAAAACATATCAATTAATAAGCAGCCACACACATTCTCTTGCAAATATATTTCTACTAAGTATAGATTTCTACACTATCAAAAGACACAGTACTACATTTCTACTAATATAAGCATGAATTCTACTAATAAGTATGGATTATCTGCACTATTAACAACTCATTGGATTGTACACTAATAAGCATGTCACCAGACTCTACACTAAAGCATATCATCGGCTAGCTTGCACACAACATCGGATTCACTAAGCATATCATCGGATAATTTGCATTTGTAAGTATAACAATAAAGCATATCATCAAATAACTACAGTAAGTATAACATACCATGACAAGCTGATCAACCATGGTACTTGTCAGGCGGGTCACGAATGGCACCCCGGCAAAGTCATCACGTGGCGGAATTATGTCCCATAGGTTGCACACCTCCTCCTCGCTCAGCCCCACTCTTTGAGAATAGATGACTTCATCAAGTGGGTCCTCATATTCTTCATCAAGTGGGTTCTCATCATCTTCATCAAGTGGGCCCTCGTCATCTTCATCATCTTCCTCCGTGTTGACATAAATGACAGCCAGCTTGGGTCTCGATGGATCCACTCGTTTCAACCAGGGCCATCTTGCATGCATGGCCGTATTGAGCCACTTGAGGTTAGGGATGCCGAGTCCACCTGCCCACCTTGGCGAGCACACTGTCTCCCAAGCCACTCTCCACTGACCGCCCGACGCCTGCTCCTTGGCACACTACAAGAAACCTCTACAGATTCTGTTCATGGCCTTGATGACCTTCTACGAGATGTCTAATCCCATCTCTCATTGTCCGTTGCTACATGTCTGTTACCTTCTACTGTTTACCTTCCTCATATCACCCTACGCTCTTTTTCCACAAACACCTCTACATCCAACAATAAAACCTGTAGAGTTGTGGGATGCTTTTTAATTGATATGGAAAAGCTCAAGTAATTCGATCTCGGTCTCAGCTTTCTACTAGAAATGAACCGAGCTGTCACTCTAATTATAGAAATATGGGACCCACATGTCATATTTCACACTCACTCAATTTCATAATACAGTGACTATAGATTTTCTAAAGTCAAACTTTACAAATTTTGACCAAGTTAGTAGAGAAAATTAATTACATCTATAGAATATAAAATCCATATCATAGATACACCATAACACATATTTTCATATTGTATATGTGTGGTACTATAGATATAGATAATTCCACTAAACGTGGTCAAACATAGTTCACAGACATTTTATAGGCCCTACATTATGAAAGAAAGGGAGTAATAAATGAGTAATCAGCTTTAAAAAACATAAGTGAGTGGACGAGAATTTTTGTGTTTTTTTACGGCTTATGAATAGAGTTGTTGGTACCAACAAAATTCTGGACTTGTAGTTTTGTGTTACTTCGGTCCTACAAGTTGATGTACTAGATCATTGATGGCGCGCATTGCTGGGCCCGTCCTTTCCCCCGAGAGATTGGTAATAATTTCCACAGATACATGGAGGCAATAAACGCAATTCAGCTTTCTATTACTTCGCGAATAATAAGATAGTATTCATTTTATTTTGAAGAAACAATAGACATATTTGAGAGACATATATGGTCATACATGGCCAATGTAAAATTGATAAACATGGCACAGATTTGTCAATCCAATACTAGATGCATCCTAATGGTTAGTGTGCTAGCCGGCAATCATCAGGCGGAACACGCCGAATCTTCAAAAACAACAAAATCCAAGGAAATTATTTACTAAACACACTATAATTGTTTGGAAGAAGCTATAATAAAATGAAAATGTAAAATATAAAGCAATTTGACCACAAATTAGTATGAGTCCTACTAAAACTTTCTCCAGTCATAACACTACACCTGTAAGCAGCCCCGCGTCATTCTTCTGTTGGCTACATGTTCCACTGTAGGCATTATCGCCAACTTAACCATGCATTAACGTCAACTCGCTCTGAAAACAACACAGGTTGTGCCTTTCCGACGGGAGACGGGAGAAGGAGGGCATCGGCGCCTAGATGGAGACGATGGCGAAGTTCCCACGGCGTGGCCGAGAACTTTACCGCGAGGAGGTGCGAGACAAACGATAAACGAAACGACAACAGTGGCGACCCGGCAGCACCACCTACGAAGGAAATGACCGTCCATCCGAGATCGAATGTTCCTTCGTATAGGGGAACGATAGGGCCTCGATTTGGTTTCGGGAGTAGCCGCCCATCGGACGGTCGACCAGGAGCAGTATCGGACAGTCAACAATGATTGAGCAACAAAATTGGATGGCAATGAACACAGATGGGTGAGAGGGCTGCGTTTAGGCTCGGTTTTACTATCCTAAATTAATCCATGAAACTTTTAGCTACTTCAAAACCAGTCTCTAAGGGTTGGTCACTATGGAAGTGGCATGCTTTCAGTTTTTGCAGACGATGCCATTTTCTGTTTGGACTAGCAAAAGTTTGACAAGGACACTATGTTTTGTTGAAGAAATGCCTTATGTGATGTAACACCCCAAAATTTTGGTTTGGTTTTTACCAAATTCTTTATTTGATTTAAAGGAGGTCATTTGAATTTTTTTTTTGAGAGACCCTTCTTCCAATTTTTTTTTGTTGTTGTTTATAACAAATCTTTTTGAGTCCTTCTCAATCTTGATTCTGGTCTTGAGGGTCTTTCAACTTAGGTTGGTTCAACACAAATACTCTTGGAGTGTTTTGCAAATTCTTTTGTTAAAAAGAATTCCTATCATTTTGGATTTATCCCTCCCTACTCAAAAACACACTCTTGCCAAGACATATGTTGAAAACTTCCTCCCAAAACCTTCCTCCCTACCTTGGGTCAAGTCAAGCATCAAGTCCAGCAAGTTTCAACCTTCCCTAGTTTTTGTTTCTATTTATTTAAACCACAAAATCTTTTTCTGTCATTTATTTGGACCCTAGTGGTTTACAAAGGAACTACTAGATTTCCTTTGAATCTTGGCTCCAAATGAATTCCTATGGCTAGTCCTTAGTGCCCTCAACTCATATCCATCAAGACCTACTGGTCATCAGTTCAAAATTTTCAAAATATACTTGCTGCAAGTTTGGAGCAGATTTGCTATTTTTGGTGAATTTCATTCTTTCTTCCTTCCAAAAATTCTGGGGTAATTCATGCAGCCTCCAGATGCATCAAGAGACCCCCTCACCAAGTCCCAGCTCAAGAAAAGTTTTCCACGTGCGTCAAACATTTCATCGAACAGCTTACGGGCACTGTTCCTGCCAAGTTTCAGGGTTCAGTGTTAAAATTCAGTCGCCGGTGTCGTTTCCTTCAGACGATCGTCGCCAATCTCGCCAGTTCCTCGCTTGGCACCTTGCTCCCTGTTCCCCCTCCTTATCCAGTGCGCCGCGCGGTCGCTTGGCTGGTTGCGAGCATCGGTGGCGAACTGTCGCGTCAGCTCCGGCGTCGTCCGCGGTGACAGTACCGCCCGTGGCGGCCATCAGGGGTGAGCCCTGCAGTACGGCGCCGCTCCGCACCGCCCAAGCCACCGATGGCCTCCGCGTGTTCATTCCGCCCCCCTGAGCACGCTGCAGAACCGTCGCCGTGGCCTGAGAAGCGCAGAGCGCGCTCTCTGCCGCCGACGAGCCCGTGAGCTCCGTTCCTTCGAAACCGCGGAGCAGGCCAAATGCGATCGAGCTTAGACGTTGAATGGAGCCAGTGGACCAATCCGAAGATGCCCAGTCACCTAAACCACCCGCCCGAACACTGCCTCGCCGTAATCCCTCGCCGGAGATATTTCGCTCACGGCACCTCCCTCGCCCGCCTATAAATAGGACCCCAGAGGCCTTGTGAAGCCACCGCATCCACCACACCTCACCACAGCCTCGCCAAAACCCCTCAGAGGGCCTCGGGAGAGCCTTCTTCCCCGACTCCGGCCGCCCCGATCCGCTTCGGGCTCCGGCAAGATCCGCTCTGGTGAGAGCACCCCCGCTGCCCAAACTCAGCCAGTAACCTTCTAGTCGACCACCTCGTCTAACCCAAGCATCAATTTGTAGTCAGAAGCCCCATCCGGTGAGACCCATCATCACCCGACGCCGCCGTCCGCCGTAGAGGAAGTCGCCGTCGCTGTGGTGCCTCCCGTCGGTCTCTTCCACCACCCACCGACGCGGAAGTACCTCCTGAACACGCCGGTACTTCCCTCCCTCTCTGCCTCGCAGCGGTTCGTCGCCGGCGATCATCGCAGGTCTCTGGCGCCGGCGAGCTCTGTTTCCCCCTTTCAAACCTGACATGCGGGACCCCCTTGTCAGCCTTTTCTTTTTATTTGAATCGTTTTCTGAAAGCGCCTTCGGGCAAAGTACGCTTTCCTTTCGGCTTGGCGTATTTCATCCGAAGCGTTTTCTGTCTATTCAAACTACCCCCTGGATAGTTTCTGTTTCATTACAGACTAGTCCCTGGGTTTGTTTTCTTTATAACTTTTAAACTAAAAATGATTTTTAGTTGATTCCTTTTCTGTCATCTTCATAACTCTGCCTAGTTTTTTTATCATATTTATTTGAAAAATATTTGGAACACTTTTTGCGCACGCACGTATTTACGTAGTATTCGATTTCTTTTATACCGTAGATACCGAAGGAGGTGACGGAGCCGCAAACTTCGCCGAGCTAGACTCCGACTACTCCGAACCAGGCAAGCATGTTTGAACCTTTGATATGATGAGTGTTTTTCATGTTTGCTAGTGTGGTTTTTCTTAAGGCATGTTTATATAAGCATTTGTTGGATGTTATATTCCATGCACGGTAAGTTGCAAGTGAGCTACAAAACTTGATGAGATCATATGATGGAGAACAACCTGATCATGTGGTGGCATGATAAGATGTAAGCTGGTATTGTTGGAGCATGCCAGTTCTATATCAACTGTTTAACTACGGTGTCGACGTGGATCAAGTCTCGATCC
>LR738710.1:8183834-8239608 GCA_902687465.1 Secale cereale | reverse complement strand
TGTGATGTCGCTCAGACGTCCGACTGTGGCATTCTTGTTATTTACTTTTGATATAAGCCCTTTATGTGATGTCGCTCAGACGTCCGACTGTGGCATTCTTGTTATTTACCTTTGATATAAGCCCTTTCTGCGGTGTCGCCCTGACGCCCGACTGCAGCATGTTTATTCTACTTTACCTTTCGAGGCGTCGCTTCAGACACCCGATCGGTCTTCAACTATTTTATTCTTGTTGCAGTACCAATTGAACTACTCATGTGTGTATTACTAATCTGCTCGTATGCATCATGTTTGCATTTGTTATATCTTATGTCCAAACTGTCTTGCGAGTACATTCAAAGTACTCACCTGGCTTGTTGATTTGGCCAGATGTTGACGAAGGCGATCTTATGGATGAAGAGTTCGATAGCGAGTCCGACGCCTAGAGGAGTCCCAGTCAGTCCCTTGCGATCCTGGAGTTGGTCACTTGTATTATATACGCTTCCGCCACCATAAATAAATCATCGAGCCTCACTCCGACGCTTGATGAGTGTAAGACATCGGAGTCACGCCACCCACATCACTGTGATATATCCACTACCACTATATCCACGAGTTAGTAGTTATGCCACCATATCCAGTTGTGTCATACCCGCCTTTATGTATAATATTGGCGTACTTGTAATAAATTGTTGAGCAGCCTCAGCTCAACCCTGTATAATATTTAGTGTTTCTGGAATTTCGGTATCAAGGATTTGTCTGCCAGTATGGAGGATTTCTCTATACTAGTTTGATGAAAGGGGCGATTTTTCAACAAGTGTTTTATTGGAAAACCGGTCCTGACAACCTTGGTATCAGAGCCAGGCTGACTGTAGGAAGCCACTAGGTGCGCTCGCTAATCGGTTATTAGCGTAATAGGTGCTGTTTTAGCAAATTGCAATTGTAGCAATTTTTCTGTTAGTCATCATAAATTTATGATTTGACTATCTGGAATTTTTGTCTACTTTTGTAGATGGCTGGCCGCGACTGTGAATCACAGGTGTTCGCCAATGTGCCTGAGGGGTTTATCAAACTCCTCGCCTCCATCGTCAAGATCGCGATCGGGCCATCGACTCGTCCAGAGTTCACACTCTACGAGCACAAGATCAGCGACAGCGTGTCTATGCACCAGGCTGCGGTGCAATTCAAGGGAGGGCGTTCTGAATTACGCCGCTTCCGATTTGTTGGGAGGGCCATGCCTACGGAGAAGCATGCCATGCAGATGGCTGCCCGTGAGGCAATAGCACGTCTCCGGGATGCTCTTCCTTCGATGAAGGCTCGTCGCTACCGCTACCTCCCTTGCCACGTGCCATACACTTGTCACTATGCATTCGCTTGTACTAGGGGAGAACGAGATGATGCTATTGAGATGCTCGTTGAGTATCTCAAGGCTCTTGAGGCAGCTTTTGATAACCTCGTGGACGACTTGGTGGCTGCCCGTATGGACTCAGTTCAGTGCTGTGTTGCCAACAGGAGGGAGCTGCTCCATACAGCACCACCACTGTCATACATCTCGTCCTCATCATCCTATGCACCTGCCATCCGAGCCACCGCTCGCCGCCTACCTACCACTGAGGAGTTTGACCAAGTCATTGCTCCTACCCCAGTTCGTGCTGCACCGCCTACCACACCCGTTTCAGCCGCACAACCCAGTACCCCGCGCCTGGAACCTATTAGTGAGGAAGAAGTTGAGTCCCCAGCAGTACTGGGACTTACCCTCGGCAGGCCGAAGGAAATATTTACCATCTCCGACTGAGTGCGCCGAGCAGCCGTGCGATGTACCTGCTTGTATGATATGTTTTATATGTACATAGGCTTGGTGAGAAGTAGTTTGTGTGCGCATCATGTAGGGACTGGGAGAAGTGCACTAGCCTAAATAACATGTCAGGAATGTGTAAGCGCATCCTGAGTGAGGTATTGTATAATTATGGCTTGCTTGTAAGATACTGAGAGGTCCTTCTCCATGCGCAATCAAGTGTTTTCTTGAAAAATCTTGGAGTTTTAAAATTCCTGCCTTTGCAAAATTATTTATTTTTACTACTCGGTTTTTCTCATGAGTTCTGCAAAATACCCCAGAGTGGAAAATGCATCGTCCCTGGACTCGTTCCATGCGAAGCCCACCGGAAGAAAATAATTGTACCCAGGCAAGTAACAATTTCACACAGGGGCAGTCAAGTCAGCAAAACAGTGAAGCAGCATTTTCTCAAGTATGCCGCCTTTATGAGCAAAGCCAGCAGCAACATCAAGAAATGATGAGCCATATTATCAACATGAGAAATCACCGCGAACCATACCAGCAGCATTCCAAATTGGCTGAACTACAAAAGACGCGTCCCCCAACGTTCTCTCACACGGATAAACCTCTTGAGGCTGATGACTGGCTTCGAGACATTGAGAGGAAATTAATTATCACACAATGTTCAGACCGTGAGAAAGTACTTTATGCACCTCACTACCTTACTGGAGCAGCTGCATCGTGGTGGGAAAATTTTCTACATATGCACCCCAATGAAAACAACATCACCTGGGAGGAGTTTAAGGAAAATTTTCGTGGGGCGCACATTCCCAGAAGTGTTATGAAGATCAAGAAAAGGGAGTTTGATGACCTCAAGCAGAGAAGCATGTCAGTGACTGAGTACAATAGTCAGTTTACTCAACTATCTCGCTACGCCAACGAAGAACATATGACTGAAAATAAAAAGATGGAAAAATTTCTGGACGGTCTGGCACCAGCACTTAAATGCCAATTGGTCGTGCACACCTTTCCAGATTTCAAAACACTTGTGGACAAAGCTATTACCTTGGAGAATGAACGCCGCAGCTTGGAGGATTTTCGCAAGCGCAAGCGGGACAAGACCTCTCAATCTCGCGACAACCGGAACAAGATTGATTCTCGGAAAAATGGGGCGAACAAATCCGCAACCAGTGTTCCACGCTCAAACAAGAATTTTCATGCAAGGGATAAAGATTTTACGTATCACCCAGGCGTTACTTGCTTCGCTTGTGGAGAGGAAGGACACTATGCGAAGCAATGCCCAAAGCCAAGAAACTCGGCCCCCAAGACAAACAATGGTGGAAATAATTCAGCCCCCAAGCGTAACAACTTCAATCCCAGCAACAATCACAAGAAGGTTCACGTGAACCATGTGACCAAGGAAGAAGCGCAGAATGCTCCGGATATCGTACTCGGTACGTTTCCTGTCAACACAATACCTGCCACGGTTTTGTTTGATTCTGGAGCTTCTCATTCGTTCATTTCAAAGAAATTTGCTTTACAACATGATTTTTCAATTCTTCCCTTGGAAAATTCTATGACCATCAAGTCCCCCGGGATTAAGCAAATCACCCAGAGTTATTGCCAAGGTGTGGTTATTGAGCTCGAAGGATTAAAGTTTCGAGCAAACCTCATTGTATTGGAAAATAAGGGACTGGATGTTATCCTAGGAATGGACTGGTTAACCACCAACAAGGGATTTATCGACTGTTTCAATCGGACTGTGATCCTCACTCATCACCACGGGAAGACGATAAAAATTGCAGCTCAAGTAAGACCAGTATCATTGCGACCAAGATTGAACAAGGTGGATATTTCAGATTTAAATGAAGTTCCAGTGGTGTGTGAGTTTCCTGATGTATTTCCTGAAGAGCTACCAGGCATGCCACCAGACCGAGAAATAGAATTCACTATTGAACTAGCACCTGGAACCACTCCCATTTACAAGAAACCTTATAGAATGGCACCTTCCGAGTTGGTAGAATTGAAGAAGCAAATAAAGGAATTACTGGACAAAGGATTTATCCGGGCCAGCTCCTCACCTTGGGGTTCGCCAGTATTATTTGCCAAGAAAAAGGATGGGACACTGAGATTATGTATAGACTATCGAGCACTCAACATGGTTACCATCAAAAACAAATATCCGATGCCACGGATAAATGATTTATTTGACCAGCTTGCACAAGCCAAGGTTTTCTCAAAGATTGATTTAAGGTCGGGATATCATCAATTAAAAGTACGGACGGAAGATATCCCTAAAACAGCATTCACTTCCAGATACGGATTATATGAATTTACAGTAATGCCGTTTGGACTGACAAACGCCCCCGCATATTTCGTTCACCTCATGAACAAAGTATTCATGAAATTTATGGGCAAATTTGTGGTGGTGTTCATTGATGATATTTTAGTATATTCTAAAACACCAGAAGAACATGCTGAACATCTCAGAATTGTGCTGGGAGAATTAAGGAAGCATCAATTGTACGCCAAATTCAGCAAATGTGATTTTTGGCTAAAACAGGTTGGTTTTTTGGGCCACGTATTAACCCAAGAAGGTGTCGCCGTGGACCCAGAAAAAGTCAAGGCCGTACTCGACTGGAAACCACCAGCCAACGTAACCGACGTACGAAGCTTTCTGGGAATGGCTGGATATTACAGAAGATTTATTGAGGGATTCTCCACCATAGCAAGGCCTATGACACAGCTACTCAAGAAGGATAAGAAATTTGTGTGGACTGAAGATTGCGAGAAAAGTTTCCAAGAACTCAAAAAGAGATTAACAACAGCACCAGTATTGGTCATACCAGACATACACAAGAATTTTGAAGTGTATTGCGACGCGTCCCGGAAGGGCCTCGGATGCGTATTAATGCAAGAAGGCAAAGTAGTCGCATATGCTTCCAGGCAACTGCGAAAGCATGAAGAAAACTATCCCACTCATGACTTGGAATTAGCAGCAGTTATTCATGCACTCAAAGAATGGAGGCACTTTTTGCTTGGAAATCGTTGTGAAATATATACAGACCATAAAAGCCTCAAATATATTTTCACACAACCAGAACTCAATTTGCGACAACGACGCTGGTTGGAATTAGTAAAAGACTATGATGTTGGCATTCACTACCATCCAGGAAAGGCAAATGTAGTGGCAGATGCTCTCAGCCGCAATCCAAGCTCGAGTAATGACAATTCACAAAACTTGAGACCGGAATTTCAAAGGGAGTTTGCCAAACTCAACATGGTGATGGTTACTGAAGGCACTGTGTCAAATTTGGAAATACAACCCACCCTAATGGAACAAATTAAGAAAGCTCAACATGGACACCCCAGCATCGAAGGCATAAAAAGGAAAGTGAGTCTGGGCAAAGCCTCAGAATTCGTCATAGACAATGAGGGAATACTATGGTACGGAGACAGGCTTTGCGTGCCAAATATTGAAGACCTCAAACAACAAATTTTGACCGAAGGCCATACCGCTCCATATTCCATCCACCCTGGAGGAACAAAAATGTACAAGGACATTCAGGAAAGATTTTGGTGGCACGGTATGAAGAGGGATATAGCCACATTCATTGCCTGTTGTGATTCATGTCAGCGCATTAAAGCCGAGCACCAAAAACCAGCAGGACTATTACAGCCAAACAGGATACCTGAATGGAAATGGGACGAAATTGGAATGGATTTTGTTGTCGGGCTACCTCAGTCACGACACGGAAATGATGCCATATGGGTCATCACAGATAGGTTGACCAAGGTGGCACATTTTATTCCGGTAAAGACAACCCACACCACTCAGAAGCTTGCCAAGCTTTATCTCTCCCGTATTGTCTGTCTTCATGGTGTTCCAAAGACCATAATATCCGACAGAGGCACTCAATTCGTCTCTAGATTTTGGGATCATCTGCAACAAGCTCTGGGAACTCAACTGGTATTCAGCACGGCATATCACCCCCAGACTGGAGGACAGACTGAACGTGTAAACCAAATTCTAGAGGACATGCTGAGAGCATGTGTTCTCACTTACGGAACCAGCTGGGAAGAAAGCTTACCATATGCCGAGTTCGCGTACAACAACAGTTACCAATCCAGTCTACAGATGGCACCTTTTGAAGCCTTGTATGGGCGAAGATGCCGTACCCCATTAAATTGGTCAGAGACAGGAGACAGTCGTATCTTCGGCCCAGACATGCTCAAAGAAGCTGAGGAGAAGGTTAAATTAATCAGGGATCGACTCAAGACAGCCCAGAGTCGACAAAAGAGTTACTATGACCAGAAACATCGTGAAGTCAGTTTTGAACCCGGTGACTATGTGTATCTAAGAGTATCCCCTATGTGGGGCCTGCAGCGATTCAAAATTAAGGGAAAGCTAGCACCACGTTTTATTGGACCTTTCCGTGTGACTGCACGAAGAGGCACAGTAGCCTACCAGCTAGACCTACCCGAAGAACTGTCAGACGTCCATGACGTGTTCCACTTATCACAATTGAGGAAGTGTGTAAGCAACCCAGAAAAGCGTGTATCTCATGAAAACATTGACGTGCAACCGGACCTCACCTATAGGGAACGTCCAGTAAAAATATTGGAGGAGTCTGAAAGGAGGACCCGTCAGAAGACAATTAAGTTCTTCAAGGTTCAGTGGAGCAATCACACCGAAGATGAAGCAACTTGGGAGGGAGAGGATTTTCTTCGAGCAGAGTACCCACACCTAATTGAGGATCAGCTGGAATCTCGGGGACGAGATTTTTCCTAAGGGGGTGGGTGTTGTAACACCCCAAAATTTTGGTTTGGTTTTTACCAAATTCTTTATTTGATTTAAAGGAGGTCATTTGAATTTTTTTTTTGAGAGACCCTTCTTCCAAAAATTTTTTTTGTTGTTTATAACAAATCTTTTTGAGTCCTTCTCAATCTTGATTCTGGTCTTGAGGGTCTTTCAACTTAGGTTGGTTCAACACAAATACTCTTGGAGTGTTTTGCAAATTCTTTTGTTAAAAAGAATTCCTATCATTTTGGATTTATCCCTCCCTACTCAAAAACACACTCTTGCCAAGACATATGTTGAAAACTTCCTCCCAAAACCTTCCTCCCTACCTTGGGTAAAGTCAAGCATCAAGTCCAGCAAGTTTCAACCTTCCCTAGTTTTTGTTTCTATTTATTTAAACCACAAAATCTTTTTCTGTCATTTATTTGGACCCTAGTGGTTTACAAAGGAACTACTAGATTTCCTTTGAATCTTGGCTCCAAATGAATTCCTATGGCTAGTCCTTAGTGCCCTCAACTCATATCCATTAAGACCTACTGGTCATCAGTTCAAAATTTTCAAAATATACTTGCTGCAAGTTTGGAGCAGATTTGCTATTTTTGGTGAATTTCATTCTTTCTTCCTTCCAAAAATTCTGGGGTAATTCATGCAGCCTCCAGATGCATCAAGAGACCCCCTCACCAAGTCCCAGCTCAAGAAAAGTTTTCCACGTGCGTCAAACATTTCATCGAACAGCTTACAGGCACTGTTCCTGCCAAGTTTCAGGGTTCAGTGTTAAAATTCAGTCGCCGGTGTCGTTTTCTTCAGACGATCGTCGCCAATCTCGCCAGTTCCTCGCTTGGCACCTTGCTCCCTGTTCCCCCTCCTTATCCAGTGCGCCGCGCGGTCGCTTGGCTGGTTGCGAGCATCGGTGGCGAACTGTCGCGTCAGCTCCGGCGTCGTCCGCGGTGACAGTACCGCCCGTGGCGGCCATCAAGGGTGAGCCCTGCAGTACGGCGCCGCTCCGCACCGCCCAAGCCACCGGTGGCCTCCGCGTGTTCATTCCCCCCCCCCTGAGCACGCTGCAGAACCGTCGCCGTGGCCTGAGAAGCGCAGAGCGCGCTCTCTGCCGCCGACGAGCCCGTGAGCTCCGTTCCGTCGAAACCGCGGAGCAGGCCAAATGCGATCGAGCTTAGACGTTGAATGGAGCCAGTGGACCAATCCGAAGATGCCCAGTCACCTAAACCACCCGCCCGACCACTGCCTCGCCGTAATCCCTCGCCGGAGATATTTCGCTCACGGCACCTCCCTCGCCCGCCTATAAATAGGACCCCAGAGGCGTTGTGAAGCCACCGCATCCACCACACCTCACCACAGCCTCGCCAAAACCCCTCAGAGGGCCTCGGGAGAGCCTTCTTCCCCGACTCCGGCCGCCCCGATCCGCTTCGGGCTCCGGCAAGATCCGCTCTGGTGAGAGCACCCCCGCTGCCCAAACTCAGCCAGTAACCTTCTAGTCGACCACCTCGTCTAACCCAAGCATCAATTTGTAGTCAGAAGCCCCATCCGGTGAGACCCATCATCACCCGACGCCGCCGTCCACCGTAGAGGAAGTCGTCGTCGCTGTGGTGCCTCCCTTCGGTCTCTTCCACCACCCACCGACGCGGAAGAACCTCCTGAACACGCCGGTACTTCCCTCCCTCTCTGCCTCGCAGCGGTTCGTCGCCGGCGATCATCGCAGGTCTCTGGCGCCGGCGAGCTCTGTTTCTCCCTTTCAAACCTGACATGCGGGACCCCCTTGTCAGCCTTTTCTTTTTATTCGAATCGTTTTCTGAAAGCGCCTTCGGGCAAAGTACGCTTTCCTTTCGGCTTGGCGTATTTCATCCGAAGCGTTTTCTGTCTATTCAAACTACCCCCTGGATAGTTTCTGTTTCATTACAGACTAGTCCCTGGGTTTGTTTTCTTTATAACTTTTAAACTAAAAATGATTTTTAGTTGATTCCTTTTCTGTCATCTTCATAACTCTGCCTAGTTTTTTTATCATATTTATTTGAAAAATATTTGGAACACTTTTTGCGCACGCACGTATTTACGTAGTATTCGATTTCTTTTATACCGTAGATACCGAAGGAGGTGACGGAGCCGCAAACTTCGCCGAGCTAGACTCCGACTACTCCGAACCAGGCAAGCATGTTTGAACCTTTGATATGATGAGTGTTTTTCATGTTTGCTAGTGTGGTTTTTCTTAAGGCATGTTTATATAAGCATTTGTTGGATGTTATATTCCATGCACGGTAAGTTGCAAGTGAGCTACAAAACTTGATGAGATCATATGATGGAGAACAACCTGATCATGTGGTGGCATGATAAGATGTAAGCTGGTATTGTTGGAGCATGCCAGTTCTATATCAACTGTTTAACTACGGTGTCGACGTGGATCAAGTCTCGATCCAGTCCATTTCCCTTTTCGTGCTACCACATGTTTTCTGCAAAGAATACGGTTTAGTAAGTTGCAAACCTCTTTCCTGGTACACACCAAATAGAGAGGCCGTGATGAAGGTTCCATGGCCCTGGATTAAAGCCGTCATCCGGTCAGGGGGCATGGGTGTTTCCGGTTGGGACCGAGAGGGGGGCACCCCTTAGAGCGCGCGGTATAAATTTGATCCCATGCTATTCGAGGAGTGACCTCCCCGCCTCAAGAGTTTTTCTTGAACGTTGCCTAGGGTGATTCCTGGCAGCGGAATGTGGAATGGGTGTGTACTGGTTTGATGTGTTTTCTTCTATAATACCGTGAACGGAACTAGTCCTTGGTGACTACTGAAATCCGTTGGCTGTGGTAAGGTACAAACTCTGCAGAGTCAAAACCATTCTCATAACCAAGTTCCTGGTCAAGGACGTTGGTTAACGGATCAGTGTCAGTCTCAGCGTCAGTCTCTGTAGAACTAATACTTCTGACAGAGATAAACCCGGTTGAATGTTACTTCGGTGATTGGACTAACCTGTTTATTTTTATGTGCCGAGTATTCCTTAGGATGGTGCTACCTCCAGGAACTACTCAAATCTTTCTTTGTATGATATAAGCCCTTTATGGGATGTCGCTCAGACGTCCGACTGTGGCATTCTCGTTATTTACTTTTGATATAAGCCCTTTATGTGATGTCGCTCAGACGTCCGACTGTGGCATTCTTGTCATTTACTTTTGATATAAGCCCTTTATGTGATGTCGCTCAGACGTCCGACTGTGGCATTCTCGTTATTTACTTTTGATATAAGCCCTTTGTGTGATGTCGCTCAGACGTCCGACTGTGGCATTCTTGTTATTTACTTTTGATATAAGCCCTTTATGTGATGTCGCTCAGACGTCCGACTGTGGCATTCTTGTTATTTACCTTTGATATAAGCCCTTTCTGCGGTGTCGCCCTGACGCCCGACTGAGGCATGTTTATTCTACTTTACCTTTCGAGGCGTCGCTTCAGACACCCGATCGGTCTTCAACTATTTTATTCTTGTTGCAGTACCAATTGAACTACTCATGTGTGTATTACTAATCTGCTCGTATGCATCATGTTTGCATTTGTTATATCTTATGTCCAAACTGTCTTGCGAGTACATTCAAAGTACTCACCTGGCTTGTTGATTTGGCTAGATGTTGACGAAGGCGATCTTATGGATGAAGAGTTCGATAGCGAGTCCGACGCCTAGAGGAGTCCCAGTCAGTCCCTTGCGATCCTGGAGTTGGTCACTTGTATTATATACGCTTCCGCCACCATAAATAAATCATCGAGCCTCACTCCGACGCTTGATGAGTGTAAGACATCGGAGTCACGCCACCCACATCACTGTGATATATCCACTACCACTATATCCACGAGTTAGTAGTTATGCCACCATATCCAGTTGTGTCATACCCGCCTTTATGTATAATATTGGCGTACTTGTAATAAATTGTTGAGCAGCCTCAGCTCAACCCTGTATAATATTTAGTGTTTCTGGAATTTCGGTATCAAGGATTTGTCTGTCAGTATGGAGGATTTCTCTATACTAGTTTGATGAAAGGGGCGATTTTTCAATAAGTGTTTTATTGGAAAACCGGTCCTGACATGTGATGCGCTTAGACTCGGTTTTACTGTCCTAAGTCCGTGCCATTTTTAGCTACTTTAAAACCAGTCTCAAGGGTTGGTCACCATGGGAGTGGCATGCTTTCGGTTTTAGCAGAGGATGTCTTTTTGTTTTTGGATTAGCAAAAGTTTGATGGCGACACTATGTTTTGTTGAAGAAAAACTTTATGTGATGTGTGTTAAATTTTCCTTACTATCAATAGGGATGTTATCATTTAAAAAAAAATTAGGGATCTCATCCCCACTCCACCACCTCCCCATGGGGTGGCGATTACAGATTTCATATTCATAGCAGTATGGAACAAAATTAATAGTCAATTGTTGTCCCTCTATAAGGCCCCGATTGGTTCGTCGTTTTCGAGCCATATACACCTGTACAATACACCCTTGTAAAAAAGATCTGGTGGGCTTCGATTTGGCGATTGGTTGGTCATTTTGGTGGGCTTACATGGGCTGGCCCATTCACGCACAACGTGTGCATTGCGGAATGAACAAAATTTACTCTCTAGAAGGAAAGAAAAAAGCTAAATTGGTCGAGGCAAAGGTGGAGGGGGTGTGCGCCGGTTGCCAAAAGAACTATAACCGGCGCTTAAGGTGCCAAATAGGGGTTGGGATAGTGCCTCTGCCCCGACAAGAGAAAACGCTAGACAAAAGAGCAGCCCATGCCCAGTTTGTCTACTATTTGACTGATTTAACGCGAAGCAATACTTCACAAATCTTGGAGCTACAATGACCTAATGGTCAGGGGGGTTGGACTATGCCTTGGCTAAAATTCAGTCACGAAGTTGCACTGTTACGAGAGTCCGTCCATGCATGCTAAGATTGCATTCTATGCGAATTGAGCGTAGCTCAGATGGGTTTGTTCCTTATAGTTGAACCATTCCACTAGGGTTCAAGTCCTACACCTGGCACATGTGCTTGCATTTCCCTGGAAGAAGACATTTCTAGCGGCTACAAGGCATATGTGGTGGCGTTGTTAATCTCAAGATATTGTACCATCTTAGTATCTTGGAGGTGTTCATAGGGATAGTGGGTGTGCATGTGTTTGTGAAACAAGCGAGTGAAAAAAGAGAAATGTAAGTTCTAAACTGTGAAATAGTAACCGCAAAAAGTGAAATCGTAATATATCAATTTGAAACTGATTATTTGAAAATATGAAAAATATATTTCAAATGGGTGAAATAGGTTATTTTGATGAATGTGCAATTGAAATTGATTTTCTTTGTGAAACAAGCGAGTGAAAAGTGAAATGTGGGTTTTAAATTGTGAAATGGTAACCATAGAAAGTGAATTATTAATATATCAATATGAAACTGATTATTTCGAAATGTGAAAAAATTTATTTTAAAAGAGTGAAATAGGTTATTTGGAAAATGTGCAATTGAAATAGATGTTATTCTTGTGAAAAAACCAGTGAAAAGTGAAATGTAGATATGGAATTGTGAGATAGTAAATACAGAAAGTGAAACTATAATGTATTGCTGTGAAACAACATATTTTTTTAAATGTGAAATATATGTTCAAATTTAAATGTGGTTGAAAAATATCAAAGATTGATGTCATCTTAAAGGTTGTGGCTCTAGGGCTTCAAATATTGAAAGAAGTTTCAAAAACAAATACACTGTTTAAAAGATATGGATGTTTCAAATTAGTCAAGGGGAAAGAAAAGGTTTGATTTATTCTGTGCGAGAAGAAAGAAAATGGGTCTGCCATATTACTATGCTTTGCATGTAAAGTTACACAGTGGTGAGCCAGCTGTTGAAATACATATGTTTCTTAAATAAAGGAGAATTTCCTTATACAAAACATGAGTAAGTATACAATACGAGGTGTCACTGGTTTGTTGGCTAGGTCGGGTGAGGAGGTGATTCGTCATTCTTTTCTTCGGTGATGCTGTGGTGGTGCGAAGGCATATGACGAGCATTGGTACCAAGCTCCGAGACGTTCTGCCATCTTTTCAGTTTTGTAATGTCGGTCTTTACGTAACTTGTACTTTGTTCTTTATGATTTAAATGAAACATGTATTATCATTAAAAAAGTTGCCCGTAGTACCTACCGGTACCGTGCAATTTTCCATTTTAGTGATCACTAGCAAAAAGGCCCGTGCGTTGCAATGAGAGAGAAAAATACCACACGCTTTTAATTTACGAAAAATGGTCTATAATCTGAGAATTTGTAGCTACAGCCCAAACAAAGATGGTCTTAACCTATAAAAGCGCAGTTTAGGATTCTACAGGGTGTTCTATTTCAACACGGCTTGCATGTACATATAAACCGTACAAAGAAATGGGCAAGTGATCATGCATTTATCATGTCATGTTCGGAATGAGGTGTTGTTACAGGCGAGTAAAGGAAAATGACAAAAACAAACGAGAACACATTAGCATACTACGGAGACATGTGTGCATCAATGACAGTTTTCAGTTTAAGAGTCGCCAACTTAGGGTAACTCTTGAACACTTTTTTTCACATGCATATTTCTTGAATACATGAAGAGTTGTTAAAAAGGTTGTTAAAAGATACATGATTTTTTAATCATAAAAAGAGATATATTTTTGTCTGGAAAAGAACTTTTTTGTATGGTCTTCTGTGACTGTAGGTACTAGCGCCACTATTTCATCACTATTTCTTGTCGTACATGTCATATGTATTGATCCCCGTTTCATCACTATTGGTATCTTATCAAACTTGTTTTTTATTTTATTTTTTGTCATGCATGCCTCCTTTTTACTTGTTTTTCATGCATGTCCTCCTTTTCTTCTTCTTGTATATAGGAGAATAGCGCATCATCTCATCTTTATCGGATCTCCTCTGCATTTTCTCTTTTATTTTTTTCATAGCAGACATCCCATTTTTATTGGGTCCTTCTTTTATTTCTTGTCATGCATGTCCTTATTTATTGGGTGTCTCTAGCAATTTTATCTTCAATTTCATGTCTAATCCTTATTTTGCTGAGGTGTTCATCCCCAATCTGAATCAGTACCGGTATGAAAAAAAGATGAATAATGCATTGTTGATTAACATTGCACCCTAGGTAGTTTTTTTAATTGTTAAGAGGTAAAATAACATCATACTCAGATTCTACATATTTTTCTAATCAAATTCTATATATAACTAGTTAAATTTGGAGTTACGGTTTAGACAAAAAAAAATTTAGAGTTACGGTTTAGAAGATATGTTAAAAAACATCTGATATGTACTCCGGGTTTAATGTTAGAAACATTACGGTTTTCTATAAAATAGCAAAACGAACTAAGAATACCTATTTCTTAATTTTCTATAAAACAGCAAAACAGACTAAGAATACCTATTTATTTTATTAGTAGGTATATAAAGGTATAGATATGTGCTAGGTGTTTTATTAGAAGAAAATATTGCGCTTTCTGAAGTTGCCTTTTTTCTTTCGAAGACGTAGTCCGCCTTGGATAGATTGAACGAGGTGGCCTTGTGCGGCCGGGGATCGATCGAGTTAGCTTGCCTGCCCCGATAACCAAGCACAGCAAGCATCCTTTATTTATTTCTTCACCTCCATAGCTAGCTTCCCTCCAATTCCATTTACCCTCCAACACAAAGATCCCTTAACCTTTCCTCTTACAGTACCGTACGCCGGATTAATTCCATCCAACGATTTCCTCCTTTTACAAGTTACGAATCAACCATACCATCACCATGCCATGCCAAGCACCTAAATATATACACGACACATCATGCCAACCTTCCCAACTCAGCTCACCTCCCTCGGTCACAGTTCACAGCACCATCAACCAGAATCCATCACAACATCCACCACAATTCCCTGCCTACGCTTCCTCATGGCGGCCGCCACCAACACCAAGCAGAAGCGGCCAGCGGTTGTGGACCCCAAGTTCGAATGGGCGGACAAGGCCGGCACCTACGTGCTCCGCCTCAGCCTCGAGGGTTTCAAGAAGGGCGACTTCAGGGTGCAGGTGGACGGCGCCGGCAGGCTCACCGTGAGCGGGGCGAGGCCGGGCGCCACCCCGGGATCCTTGCACAAGGTCTTCCAGCTGCCATCCACCGCCAGCCTCGATGACATCACCGGCCGCTTCGAGGCCGGCGTGCTCACGCTCACCGTGCCCAAGCGCGCGCACTCTGGTGTCCCGGCGCCGACGAGCATCGAGGAGATTAAGCGGGAGAAACCCGGTGTGGTTAAGGAGGATGGTGCCGCCACGACCACCGTCAGGCCGCCGCCAACCAAAGACGTCGACGGCAGCGAGAAGAAGGCGGCCAGCGGCGACGACAGCACCAAGCCCAAGGAAGAGATCGCCAAGGAGGAGGAAGCGTCCAACAAGGCCATGGACGAGGCCACGAAGAAGGCTCAACAGCAGAGGCAACAGGAGGAGGCCAGCAAACACAAGGAAGAGCAGCCAAAGCTGGCACCAGAACCAGAGGCGAATAAGGAGCAAGAAGTGAAGCCTGAGGCTCCCCAGAAGCCGGCGCCGGAGCCGGAGGTTGCCGTCGGCGAGAAGGACAAAGCGGTGATTGACCAGGAGAGCCTGGCGGCGGCAGTGAGACGGCGCAGCGAGGAAGAGAAAGCCAAGGCTGCTGCTGCTGCCATGGAAGCCAAAGCGGTGCTGGAGAAGAAGGTCACGGCGTGCAGCGGCTGGAAAGAGCGCGTGGCAGGGGGGCTAGAGCAGCTGACGGACATGAAATGGGCGGACGGCATGGTGGAGAAGGCAAGGAACAATAAGGAGGTGGTCGCTATCGCCATCGCTGCTTTCTCGCTCGGCTTCTTGGTCTCTCACAAGTTATTCAGGAAGTGAGCAGCAATACATATGAACAAACATGTCACGTACACGAACAATAGGTAAATATGCACTGGAGTAAAGTTATTTATGTGATTGAAGTGTACATTGACACAAAAAAACATGTAAAGCTATTTGTGTAAGCAAAGTATGTACATTGACGCAACAAGCATAAAGTTAATCATCATATCTGGCTACAACCGAAGTTGGTAAAATCTTGGCATTTCCATTGGTGAAATCTACCAGAGATTACAATACTCGTGGCATATACGGAGCAAAACTCACCGACAGTTTGTTTGTACATAGAACCATAGTTGTCGGCCAGCCATCACCGGTTCTGATGATTCATGGCATTTTGGGCCATGTCTTCATGCCACCAGGACAAGGATGAGGAGCATGACCCATTCAGACCAAGAAGTGCTCAAAAGGTGCCCCGTGGAAGGCTAATTTCATCTACGTTCTCGACTCCTTCGTTGCACGTGTACATCGCGCTCGGTGAGATACTATCAAATTGCTTATGTGAATCTTCGGTCCTAGGCCCTAGCTAGCTCATGGACATCGCAATAGAGAAAGTGCGAGAACGGGGAGTCGAACTCCCAACCACTAGCTTGTTTGTAGTGTTAATACCCGATTGAGCTAACAATTGCTGGTGAGTAATTTGCAGCTATACAATTTAAATACTAAGTATAGAGGCACATATGGACTTTTCAAAAGCTTTGACATTGTTGAAAAAAATTGGGAACAAATTTCCTTCATAAATGCGAATAATCTTTGAAAATGATGAATAAATTTTGAAATTCAAAAAAACTTTTAGAACGTGATCAAAATGATTTTTTTAAATGTGTACAAAGTTTTGAAATTCTGAACAATTATAGAATCTTTATATATTAAATATACAATAAAATTTCTGTAATACATGTTAAACAATATTAACATACAAATTCAACATTTTTGTGATATGAGCGGAACAGTTTTCAATACACATTGAATATATATTTTCATATACGTTGAACAATATTTAAATATATATTGAACACTTTTGTGATAAACACTACCCTGAACATTTTTAAATACGCATAAACACTTAAAAAAATACATTGAACATTTTCTTTATATGCCGTGAACATTTTTAAATTTATGGTATTTTTTTATTAAAACACAGTAAACTCTTTGTATAAATAAACAAAAAGAGAAAAAAAATAAACACAAAAATAAAGTAAACGGTAGAAAAACCCATAGGAAGAACCAAATCCGAAGAGGGAAAGGAAAAAAACAAGAAGAAACCAGGGGAGAAACCAAATTGGAAGAGAGAAAAATCTTAGAAACAAAATAACAATACAAAGAAAGACCCAAATAGAAAACGAAAAAAAAACAAAGAAGAAGAAGAAAACACTAGCGACCGAGCCAGCGAGCGACTCGCACGTTACACCCGTAACTGTGCCGGCCTAACTCACTGCCGCTACGAGCTCGGGCTCAATTAGCTGCCCCCTGCCGGCAGCAAATAGTCAGGTTATGCAAAACAGAACCAAACCAAAAAAAACACTATTTGTTTTTTTTTCAGTTTTTTTTTCAGTTTCAGTTTCAAAATTTGTAAACCGTTTGGCATTTGGTTTTTTGGTTCAAAAAAAAAACCATGTGGTTAAACAGAATTAACCAAAAGAGAGAAAAAGTAAAATTATGCTTTGTCTGGGCACCAAGATTTTATAGCCATCCCTGAGTTTTTTTAAATCCGTGAGCGGTTGGACCGGCCCAATAGGCACCTGACGGGACCGATGTCATCGCCTAGTTGGCCAAGTCCTAAGTTTTTTGTTCTTTTCTACCTTCTCATTTTTACATTAATTTATATTTCTCTTTGTTTCGTTTTCATTTTTGTTATGGAAATATGTTCAAAATTTTGAAATATTGTTTGGATATCAAAATAACAGATTTAAGTAACTGTTCTAAACTATGATTTTAAATTAGTTTTACCTTTAATTATTTATTAAGTGCTTTAAAAAAGAATTTATTGTTTTCAATTTTTATCCCTTTGTATTTATTAGTCATGTTAAAAACTTAAAACAACAGGTTAAAATACATGTTTAAATTATGGGTTTATTTCTTGTTTGTTCAAACATGACATGGATGTCTACCATGGGCATGCCCATCTACTAAAAACATGGGATCATTTCAGGAATGTTCAATAAAAACACCATGTTCAACGTAGGGCAACCGGGTAGGCGAGAAGCCTATTTCTGAGAGCATGTTATTTCTTCAGATCCGTCAAATGACCCCAATTTTTCTAATTGGATTGTATGACCAATTTAACACACCATGCCAAGTTGTTTTGGTTTTCTACAAATTTTGCACTTTCTAGAAAATTTTAAGTAAAAAAAAAGACCGATAAATGGACAGATGTGTCGCAACCTGCATACGCTATTGAAAATCGTCGAAATCTGGCATGGATGCCTACCATGGGCAAGCCCACCTGCTTACAAAAGTTGGAGTCATTTCAACAATGTCCAAAACTAGACCATGCTCAACGGAGGATGTACGCGTAGAGAGCCAGAAGGCTCCATTTGAGAGCACATTGCTTCTTGACATCCTTTAAATGGACTCATCGTTTTTTTCATTTTCTTGTATGACTAATTCATGGCACCATGATAAATCGTGTGAGTTTTTGACAATTCTTCCATTATTTGGAATTTTCTCGGTAAAAAAAAGCCGATAAATGGCCGAACGTGACATGAATGCCTATATGGCGTAATGTCTCGTAATTCATCCAATATGGCATGAATGCCTACCGCAGTCATGCGCACCTACTTGCAAATTAAAAGTTGGGTTCATTTCATGCATGTCCAAAAATAAATCATGTTCACCGGAGAATGTTCAGGTAGACAAGAGGGGTACGTTTGGGAGCACTTCATATCTCGACGTCCCTAAAATGCCCCAATTTTTCATAGTCTTGTATTGACCAATTCAAGGCACCATGCCAAGTTGTTTGATTTTTTAATAATTCTTGCATTTTCAATCGTTTATTTTTGTGGGTCATCGTCGGGCACCATACCAAGCAATCGAGCCCAATGTAATGATGCTAATAATGCTTGCTTGTTAGAATTGTGCATTGAGCAACATGCAGCAGGAACGTATAATGGTGCCCAAATGAGCGCTGAAGGGTACCAAGCTGTTGTCGATGACTTACTTGCTAGAAGGGGGTTGGTGTATTCCTGTTTGCAGGTGAAGAACCAGATACTCGTACTCAAAAAGACCCACTCTTTCTGGCAATACATGCAAGTGAACACATGGTTGGGGAGGAAACCAGATGAAACCATTAACGCCAACTCTGAGTTCTGGATAGCGCACACAAAGGTACACTTTTCACTGAGGCTAGTTTTACTTGAATTATGAAGTGTGCTCTCATATCTTAACTAGTTTTACTTTTTCACTATCCTGCAGAAGAAACCATACCTAAGGAAGTGTCAAAACAATGATTTTAGCCACTGATATCTTATCAACATTGCTATTCTTTGTGGTGAACGATCATGATCATGAGTGGCACACTAGTAGAAAATTGGTCATTTATCCCGGTTCCAGAGGCCCTTTAGCCCCGGTTCTGGAACCGGGACTAAAGCCCAAAACCTTTAGTCCCGATTCGCTTACGAACCGTGACAGAAGGGGCTCCACGTGGCCCCTGCAGGGCGCCCAGACAGGAGGACCTTTATTCCCGGTTGGTAACACCCACCGGGACCAAAAGGCATCCACACGTCAGCAGCTCGCAGGCCCTGTTTTTTTTGAAAGGGTGGGTTTAGGGGTTTTGGAGATTTAACTTAGTAACGTTTCGAGAGAAAACTTAGTAACGATGTCATACAATAGTCATACAATATCATTAAACATTATAGGTACTCATATATAGTCAACATGCATCCTCACATACATATATGGTTCATACAGTAGCATATATAATAAGCAGTACTAGGTAGTCATACACAACACATATATAGCAGTCTACTAGGGGTAGTCATACAGCAACACACATATGTAGTTCTAGATGATATCGACGATGATCATCATCCTCAAGCCAGGGCGGTGGGTGTTCCTGATAGTAATGAGGATGTCCTTTCCAACACGAAGATTCTTGCCAGCGAGGAAGCTCTTCCACCCAACCGAGCTTAAGTGTGTGCGACCGTCCGTGTCCATGTCGTACGCACATGTGGTGACAGAGCCCCTTGCGGTAAGGCGTATTCCAGCCGAGCCTTCTTCGTCAGGCTCGATACCACAACTCACAGAGAGGCTCTTTGGCAATTTCTGAATAAGAAAAACATATCAATTAATAAGCAGCCACGCACATACTCTTGCAAATATATTTCTACTAAGTATAGATTTCTACACTATCAAAAGACACAGTACTACATTTCTACTAATATAAGCATGAATTCTACTAATAAGCATGGATTATCTGCACTATTAGCAACTCATTGGATTGTACACTAATAAACATGTCACCAAACTCTACACTAAAGCATATCATCGGCTAGCTTCCACACAACATCAGATTCACTAAGCATATCATCCGATAATTTGCATTTGTAAGTATAACAATAAAGCATATCATCAAATAACTACAGTAAGTATAACATACCATGACAAGCTGATCAACCATTGTACTTGTCCGGCGGGTCACGAATGGCACCCCAACAAAGTCATCATGTGGCGGAATTATGTCCCATAGGTTGCACACCTCCTCCTCGCTCAGCCTCACTCTTTGAGAATAGATGACTTCATCAAGTGGGTCCTCATCATCTTCATCAAGTGGGTTCTCATCATCTTCATCAAGTGGGCCGTCATCATCTTCATCATCTTCCTCTATGTTGACATAAATGACATCCAGCTTGGGTCTTTCTCCGCAGAAGGAGAAACTGATCAACTCACCACCAGTGATATCCATGTGGGCAAGGAAACAGACCCATCCATCTCCTCGAATCTACGACATATTGCGCCCTTTCTCGACCTCCATAGTGTAGGCCCCCCGGAGCGTCAAAGGTCACAGTGTCTCCGGTCATCTTGCTGAATTCTGACCTCACATTGCATGTGACGATGTGCGCAAAAAAAGAAGCAAAATGACACAATGCATTAATGCCAATAACACTAAAAACAAAATAGTTTTTACAAGTTCATATAATTTGTTACCGCCGCATGAAGAAAACTCGGCTGGAAGTAGATGCCGAACAGCGTGCCAATTGCAAGGCTATTGGCGCACCTTGACTTGCAGAGTCGGCATGGTGGTGGTGGGGCCATCTTCCTAAAGCAATATGAGCAAGGATGAAAGATCCACTTCATAGGAAATAAAAACAGTAACATAAAGTTCTCAATATGCATCGATCTTAATCGGAAAACAGAATATGCAAGCTTAGTAACTAAAATTAACATATAAGATGATATTAGATTAGGAACAAACATTACATATAACAAGAACTGCAATCCTACTATTTTCAATCTTTGTTGTTTATCTTGTGCATATAAGAATAACAAAAATATATTTAAAAATTCATTAGATTCTGCAGCGTGAGAACATTACATATAACAAGAACTGCCATATATATGATGGACAATTATAATCCTAAGATCTATAAACATATATATAAGATGATATGAGGTTATGCCATTTAATTAACCTAAACTAAACCACAAGAAAACTTAACCACTAAAATTAACAGTGGGATCTAGAGATGTTGTAATTAACCCATTCAAAAAATATTGGTACACCAACATGAATATAGCATCAAAAAAGAACTACTCTCGTCATCGCACTCCACGGCCCTCACCATCACGGCGGCCAGCAACGGCAACCCCGACCAGCGCGTCCCCCTCCACGGCCCCGTCATCGAAGTGGGGGCGGCGACGGAGTTGGGGGTAGAAGGGGGAGTGGGGGCGTTCGTGGAGTTGGGGGTAGCAGGGGTAGGCAGGCGTGTGGCGAGAGGGGGGAGGAACATCGGAGGGGGGATGAGCATTACCTGCGGCGGCGGGAGGTGGCGCGCGGTGGCGAGGATGACGACGACGGCGGCAGGTGGCGCGGGGTGGTGACGGCGACGACGGCGGCGGACTGGTGTCTTCGGGGGAACTGGCGATGAAGTGTGAAGATTCCTAAGTGTTAGTTTATATAGGAACCACCATTAGTCTCGGTTGGTGGCACCAACGAAGACCAAAGGTCTTTGGCCCCGGTTGGTGCTTTGGTCCCAGTTGCTGCCACGAACCGGGACCAATGCTTTCCTTTGATCCCAATTCATGCCACGAACCGGGACAAAAGGTCTCTTTTCGTCATCCCAAAGGGCGGGAAGCAGAGACCTTTGGTCCCAGTTCGTGCCACCAAGAGGGATCAAAGGTGGGTATTGGTCCCTGTTGGTGCCAGGAACCGGGACCAAAGGGTGGTTCTGCCCGGGGCCATTTGGTCCCGGTTGGTGCCATGAACCGGGACCAAAGGGTGTTATTGGTCCCGGTTGGTGCCACGAACTAGGACCAAAGGGTGGTTCTGCCCGGGGCCAAAAGTTTAGTCCCACCTGGCTAGTTGAGAGGGGCTCGGAGTGGTTTATAAGTCCCAATGTGCCAGCCACTTCGAACCCCTCTCAACTGCGGGCTTACGGGCCTAACCTGATACTCCTCTGCCTGGGGACCTACTGGGCCTGCTACGGTCCTGAATCCCGTCCCAACTAGCTGGTTGGGTTTCTAGTCGTATTCAGGCCGTGGTGGCCCAATAGGTGGCATTTTTTATTTTTTTAATTATATTGTTTTCTTTTTGGTTTATTTATTTTCTTTTGTTTTTTCTTTATTGTTTTAAATTCTTTTTCCAGTTATCTTTTTAGTCGATTCTGTTTGCTATTATAATTTTAATTATAAAAGATTTTTAGTTGATTCCTTTTGCAATTGAAAACATTTTAATTTGTTTTAGTTGATCACAGGGTTTCATACGAAAACTCATCTGTTACAAAAGGATTTCATTTTTTGAACTTATTTGAGCTCTAGACTTTTTGTGTGTTCAAAATGCACCATTCAAAGCCACATCATCAATTTTCAACCCTTTCTGACTTCTTTTGGTATTTCATGCATTTACTAATTTTTTGAGCTAAATGACCCTGAAATTGAAAAGCACTACAAATGAACTTTGAAAAGGTTGAAAGTTGGCATGGTATCATCATTACACCCACATAGCATGTGCTAAAAAGTTGAGAGGGTTAGGACAAAAACTGGATGCACTTCGTGTACAAAAATGAACAATCTCTTTCCAAGTATTATGGTTTCATACGAAAACTTATCTGTTACAAATGGGTTTCATTTTTTCAACTTATTTGAACTCTAGACTTTTTGTGTGTTCAAAATGCATCATTCAAAGCCACATCGCCGATTTTTAACCCTTTCTGACTTCATTTGGTATTTTTCATGATATACTGATTTTTTTGAGCTATATGATCCTGAAATTGAAAAGCACTACAAATGAACTCTGAAATACGCACATGTGGTGACGGAAACCCTTGCGGTAAGGCGTATTCTAGCTGAGCCTTCTTCGTCAGGCTCGATACCACAACTCACAGAGAGGCTCTTTGGCAATTTCTGAATAAGAAAAACATATCAATTAATAAGCAGCCACACACATACTCTTGCAAATATATTTCTACTAAGTATATATTTCTACACTATCAAAAGACACAGTACTACATTTCTACTAATATAAGCATGAATTCTACTAATAAGTATGGATTATCGGCACTATTAACAGCTCATTGGATTGTACACTAATAAGCATGTCACCAGACTCTACACTAAAGCATATCATCGGCTAGCTTCCACACAACATCGGATTCACTAAGCATATCATCGGATAATTTGCATTTGTAAGTATAACAATAAAGCATATCATCAAATAACTACAGTAAGTATAACATACCATGACAAGCGGATCAACCATGGTACTTGTCAGGCGGGTCACGAATGGCACCCCAACAAAGTCATCACGTGGCGGTATTATGTCCCATAGGTTGCACACCTCCTCCTCGCTCAGCCTCACTCTTTGAGAATAGATGACTTCATCAAGTGGGTCCTCATATTCTTCATCAAGTGGGTTCTCATCATCTTCATCAAGTGGGCCGTCATCATCTTCATCATCTTCCTCTGTGTTGACATAAATGACAGCCAGCTTGGGTCTTTCTCCTCTGAAGGAGAAACTGATCAACTCACCACCAGTGATATCCATGTTGGCGAGGAAACGGACCCATCCATCTCCTCCAATCCGCGACATATTGTGTCCTTTCTCGACCTCCATAGTGTTGGCCCCCCGGAGCCTCAAAGGTCACAGTGTCTCCGGTCAACTTGTTGAATTCTAACCTCACATTGCATGTGACGATCTGCGCAAAAAAAAAGCAAAATGAAACAATGCATTAATGCCAATAACACTAAAAACAAAATAGTTTTTACAAGTTCATATAATTTGTTACCGCCGCATGAAGAAAACTCGGCTGGAAGTAGATCCGGAACAGTGTGCCACTTGCAAGGCTGCTAGCGCACCTTGACCTGCACAGTCGGCATGGTGGTGGTGGCGCCATCTTCCTAAAGCAATATGAGCAAGGATGAAAGATCCACTTCATAGGAAATAAAAACAGTAACATAAAGTTCTCAATATGCATCGATCTTAATCGGAAAATAGAATATGCAAGCTTAGTAACTAAAATTAACATATAAGATGATATTAGATTAGGAACAAACATTACGTATAACAAGAACTGCAATCCTACTATTTTCAATCTTTGTTGTTTATCTTGTGCATATAAGAATAACAAAAATATATTTAAAAATTCATTAGATTCTGCAGCGTGAGAACATTACATATAACAAGAACTGCCATATATATGATGGACAATTATAATCCTAAGATCTATAAACATATATATAAGATGATATGAGGTTATGCCATTTAATTAACCTAAACTAAACCACAAGAAAACTTAACCACTAAAATTAACAGTGGGATCTAGAGTTGTTGTAATTAACCCATTCAAAAAATATTGGTACACCAACATGAATATAGCATCAAAAAAGAACTACTCTCGTCATCGCACTCCACGGCGCTCACCATCACGGCGGCCAGCAACGGCAACCCCGACCAGCGCGTCCCCCTCCACGGCCCCATCATCGAAGTGGGGGCGGCGACGGAGTTGGGGGTAGAAGGGGGAGTGGGGGCGTTCGCGGAGTTGGGGGTAGCAGGGGTAGGCAGGCGTGCGGCGAGAGGGGGGAGGAACATCGGAGGGGGGATGAGCATTACCTGCGGCGGCGGGAGGTGGCGCGCGGTGGCGAGGATGACGACGACGGCGGGAGGTGGCGCGGGGTGGTGACGGCGATGACGGCGGCGGACTGGTGTCTTCGGGGGAACTGGCGATGAAGTGTGAAGATTCCTAAGTGTTAGTTTATATAGCAACCACCATTAGTCTCGGTTGGTGGCACCAACCAAGACCAAAGGTCTTTGGCCCCGGTTGGTGCTTTGGTCCCAGTTGCTGCCACGAACCGGGACCAATGCTTTCCTTTGATCCCAATTCATGCCACGAACCGGGACAAAAGGTCTCTTTTCGTCATCCCAAAGGGCGGGAAGCAGAGACCTTTGGTCCCAGTTCGTGCCACCAAGAGGGATCAAAGGTGGGTATTGGTCCCTATTGGTGCCACGAACCGGGACCAAAGGGTGGTTCTGCCCGGGGCCATTTGGTCCCGGTTGGTGCCATGAACCGGGACCAAAGGGTGTTATTGGTCCCGGTTGGTGCCACGAACTAGGACCAAAGGGTGGTTCTGCCCGGGGCCAAAAGTTTAGTCCCACCTGGCTAGTTGAGAGGGGCTCGGAGTGGTTTATAAGCCCCAATGTGCCAGCCACTTCGAACCCCTCTCAACTGCGAGCTTACGGGCCTAACCTGACACTCCTCTGCCTGGGGACCTACTGGGCCTGCTACGGTCCTGAATCCCGTCCCAACTAGCTGGTTGGGTTTCTAGTCGTATTCAGGCCGTGGTGGCCCAATAGGTGGCATTTTTTATTATTTTTATTATATTGTTTTGTTTTTTGCTTTATTTATTTTCTTTTGTTTTTTCTTTATTGTTTTAAATTCTTTTTCCAGTTATCTTTTTAGTCGATTCTGTTTGCTATTATAATTTTAATTATAAAAGATTTTTAGTTGATTCCTTTTGCAATTGAAAACATTTTAATTTGTTTTAGTTGATCACAGGGTTTCATACGAAAACTCATCTGTTACAAAAGGATTTCATTTTTTGAACTTATTTGAGCTCTAGACTTTTTGTGTGTTCAAAATGCACCATTCGAAGCCACATCATCAATTTTCAACCCTTTCTGACTTCTTTTGGTATTTTTCATGCATTTACTAATTTTTTGAGCTAAATGACCCTGAAATTGAAAAGCACTACAAATGAACTTTGAAAAGGTTGAAAGTTGGCATGGTATCATCATTACACCCACATAGCATGTGCTAAAAAGTTGAGAGGGTTAGGACAAAAACTGGATGCACTTCGTGTACAAAAATGAACAATCTCTTTCCAAGTATTATGGTTTCATACGAAAACTTATCTGTTACAAATGGGTTTCATTTTTTCAACTTATTTGAACTCTAGACTTTTTGTGTGTTCAAAATGCATCATTCAAAGCCACATCGCCGATTTTTAACCCTTTCTGACTTCATTTGGTATTTTTCATGATTTACTGATTTTTTTGAGCTATATGATCCTGAAATTGAAAAGCACTACAAATGAACTCTGAAATACGCACATGTGGTGACGGAAACCCTTGCGGTAAGGCGTATTCTAGCTGAGCCTTCTTCGTCAGGCTCGATACCACAACTCACAGAGAGGCTCTTTGGCAATTTCTGAATAAGAAAAACATATCAATTAATAAGCAGCCACACACATACTCTTGCAAATATATTTCTGCTAAGTATATATTTCTACACTATCAAAAGACACAGTACTACATTTCTACTAATATAAGCATGAATTCTACTAATAAGTATGGATTATCGGCACTATTAACAGCTCATTGGATTGTACACTAATAAGCATGTCACCAGACTCTACACTACAGCATATCATCGGCTAGCTTCCACACAACATCGGATTCACTAAGCATATCATCGGATAATTTGCATTTGTAAGTATAACAATAAAGCATATCATCAAATAACTACAGTAAGTATAACATACCATGACAAGCGGATCAACCATGGTACTTGTCAGGCGGGTCACGAATGGCACCCCAACAAAGTCATCACGTGGCGGTATTATGTCCCATAGGTTGCACACCTCCTCCTCGCTCAGCCTCACTCTTTGAGAATAGATGACTTCATCAAGTGGGTCCTCATATTCTTCATCAAGTGGGTTCTCATCATCTTCATCAAGTGGGCCGTCATCATCTTCATCATCTTCCTCTGTGTTGACATAAATGACAGCCATCTTGGGTCTTTCTCCTCTGAAGGAGAAACTGATCAACTCACCACCAGTGATATCTATGTTGGCGAGGAAACGGACCCATCCATCTCCTCCAATCCGCGACATATTGCGTCCTTTCTCGACCTCCATAGTGTTGCCCCCCCGGAGCCTCAAAGGTCACAGTGTCTCCGGTCAACTTGTTGAATTCTAACCTCACATTGCATGTGACGATCTGCGCAAAAAAAAAAAGCAAAATGAAACAATGCATTAATGCCAATAACACTAAAAACAAAATAGTTGTTACAAGTTCATATAATTTGTTACCGCCGCATGAAGAAAACTCGGCTGGAAGTAGATCCCGAACAGTGTGCCACTTGCAAGGCTGCTAGCGCACCTTGACTTGCACAGTCGACATGGTGCTGGTGGCGCCATCTTCCTAAAGCAATATGAGCAAGGGTGAAAGATCCACTTCACAGGAAATAAAAACAGTAACATAAAGTTCTCAATATGCATCGATCTTAATCGGAAAACAGAATATTCAAGCTTAGTAACTAAAATTAACATATAAGATGATATTAGATTAGGAACAAACATTACATATAACAAGAACGACCATGCTATTGTTTTCAATCATTGTTGTTTATCTTGTGCATATAAGAAAAACAAAACAATATTTAAAAACTCATTAGATTCTGAAGTGTGAGAACATTACATATAACAAGAACTGCCATATATATGATGGACAATTATAATCCTAAGATCTAGTAACATATATATAAGATGATATGAGGTTACGCCATTTAATTAACCTAAACTATACCACAAGAAAACTTAACCACTAAAATTAACAGTAGGATCTAGAGATGTTGTAATTAACCCAATCAAAAAATAGTGGTACACCAACATGAATATAGCATCAAAAAACAACTACTCTCGTCATCGCACTCCACGGCCCTCGCCGTCACGGTGTCCAGTAACGGCAACCCCGGCCAGCGCGTCCCCCTCCACGGCCCCGTCATCGAAGTGGGGGCGGCAACGGAGTTGGGGTAGAAGGGGGACTGGGGGCGGCGACGGAGTTGGGGGTAGCAGGGGTAGGCAAGCGTGCGGCGAGAGGGGGAGGAGCAGTGGAGGGGGAGGAGCATTACCTGCGGCGGCGGGAGGTGGCGCACGGTGGCGACGGCGACGACGACGGCGGGAGGTGGCGCGGGGTGGCGATGGCGAGGACGGCGGCAGACTGGTGTCGTCGGGGGAACTGGCGATGAAGTGTAAAGATTCCTAAGTGTTAGTTTATATAGCAACAACCATTTGTCTCGGTTGGTGGCACCAACCGGGACCAAAGGTCTTTGGGCCCGGTTGGTGCTTTGGTCCCGGTTGGTGCCACGAACCGGGACCAATGCTTTCCTTTGATCCCAATTCGTGCCACGAACTGGGAGCAAAGGTCTCTTTTCGTCATCCCAAAGGGCGGGAAGCAAAGACCTTTGGTCCCAGTTCGTGCCACCAACTGGGATCAAAGGTGGGTATTGGTCCCGGTTGGTGCCATGAACCGGGACCAAAGGGTGATATTGGTCCCGGTTGGTGCCACGAACTGGGACCAAAGGGTGGTTCTGCTCGGGGCCGAAAGTTTAGTCCCACCTCGCTAGTTGAGATGGGCTCGGAGTGGTTTATAAGCCCCGCTGCGCTAGCCACTTCGAGATCCTCTCAACTGCGGGCTTACGGGCCTAATCTGACACTCCTCTGCTTGTGAACCTACTGGGCCTGCTACGGGCGTGAATCCTGTCCCAACTAGCTGGTTGGGTTTCTAGTCGTATTGAGGCTGTGGTGGCACAGTAGGTGGCATTTTTTTATTTTTTTTCATTTTTTTTTGCTTTATTTATTTCCTTTTTTTTGCTTTATTGTTTTAAATTCTTTTTTCGGTTATCTTTTTAGATGATTCCTTTTGCTATTAGAATTTTAATTAAAAGATTTTTAGTTGATTCTTTTTGCTATTGAAGAACATTTTAATTTGTTTTAGTTGATCATATCAGGGTTTCATACGAAAACTCATCTGTTACAAAATGATTTCATTTACTGATTTTTTGAGCTAAATGACCCTGAAATTGAAAAGCACTACAAATGAACTCTGAAAACGTTGAAAGTTGACATGGTATCATCAATTTACCCACATAGCACGTGCTAAAAAGTGTAGAGGGTTACGGTAAAAACTGGATGCATTTCATGTACAAAATGGACAATCTCTTTCGAAGTATCAGGGTATCGGACGGAAATTTATCTATTACAAAGGGATTTCATTTCTTGACATGTAACTGCAGTGATATTCTAAATCAAAGGCATCATCATAATAGTTGTGGAGAGAAAGCCTTCATTTTTTCTTCGCTTGTGTCCATTGCTTATTGCGCCGTAACCATGGATAATCTTCGTCGTTTAACAGTCTGCTTGGGTTGATGTCTACTACGCAACCTTCTTCTTGTAGACGTTGTAGGGCCTCCAAGTGTAGAGGTTTGTAGGACAGTAGCAAATTTCACTCAAGTGGATGACCTAAAGTTTATCAATCCGTGGGAGGTGTAGGATGAAGATGGTCTCTCTCAAACAACCCTGCGGCCAAATAACAAAGAGTCTATTGTGTCCCCAACACACCCAATACAATGGTAAATTGTATAGGTGCACTAGTTCGGCGAAGAGATGGTGATACAAGTGCAATATGGATGGTAGATATAGGTTTTTGTAATATGAAAATATAAAAGCAGCAAGGTAACAAGTGGTAAAAGTGAGCGTAAATGGTATTGCAATGCTTTGAAACAAGGCCTACGGTTCATACTTTCACTAGTCCAAGTTCTCTCAACAATAATAACATAACTGGATCATATAACTATCCCTCAACATGCAACAAAGAGTCACTCCAAAGTCACTAATAGCGGAGAACAAACGAAGAGATTATTGTAGGGTACGAAACCACCTCAGAGTTATTCTTTCCGATCGATCTATTCAAGAGTCCGTAGTAAAATAGCACGAAGCTATTCTTTCCGTTCGATCTATTTTAGAGTTCGTACTAGAATAACACCTTAAGATACAAATCAACCAAAACCCTAATGCCACCAAGATACTTCATTGTCACCTCAAGTATCCGTGGGCATGATTATACGATATGCATCACACAATCTCAGATTCATCTATTCAACCAACACAAAGAACTTCAAAGAGTGCCCCAAAGTTTCTACCGGAGAGTCAAGCCGAAAACGTGTGCCAACCCCTGTGCATAGATTCCCAAGGTCACGGACACCGCAAGTTGATCACCAAAACATACTTCAAGTGAATCAATAGAATACCCCATTGTCACCACGGGTATCCCATGCAAGACATACATCAAGTGCTCTCAAATCCTTAAAGACTCAATCCGATAAGATAACTACAAAGGGAAAACTCAATCCATTACAAGAAGATGGAGGGGGAGAAACATCATAAGATCCAACTATAGTAACAAAGCTCGCGATACATCAATATCGTGCCATCTCAAGAACATGAGAGAGAGAGAGAGAGATCAAACACATAACTACTGGTACATACCCTCAGCCCCGAGGGTGAACTACTCCCCCCTCGACATGGAGAGCCCCGTCATGATGAAGATGGCCACCGGAGAGGGATTCCCCCCTCCGGTAGGGTGCCGAAACGGGTCTAGATTGGTTTTTGGTGGCTACAGAGGCTTGTGGCGGCGGAACTCCCGATCTAGGTTATTTTCTGGAGGTTTGGGTATATATAAGAGGTGTTGGAGTCGGGAACAAGTAAGGGGGGGGTCCCCGAGGCGGTCACGAGATAGGGGGCGCGCCCAGGGGGTAGGGCGCGCCCCCACCCTCGTGGTGGCCTCGGGACTCCTGTGGTCCATCTCTGGTATTCCTTGGGCTTCTTCTGGTCCAAAAACAACCTTCGTTGAGTTTCAGGTCAATTGGGCTCCATTTGGTATTCCTTTTCTGCGATACTCAAAGACAAGGAAAAAACATAAACTGGCACTGGGCTCTGGGTTAATAGGTTAATTCCAAAAATCATATAAAAGTGTATATTAAAGCCCATTAAACATCCAAAATAGATAATATAATAGCATGGAACAATAAAAAATTATAGTTACGTTGGAGACGTATCAAGCATTCCCAAGCTTAATTCCTGCTCGTCCTCGAGTAGGTAAATGATAAAAACAGAATTTTTGATGTGGAATGCTACCTAACATAATTCTCAAAGTAATTTTCTTTATTGTGGCATGAATGTTCAGATCCGAAAGATTCAAGACAAAAGTTTAATATTGACATAAGAGTAATAATACTTCAATCGTACTAACAAAGCAATTATGTCTTCTCAAAATAACATGGCCAAAGAAGGTTCATCCCTACAAAATCTTATAGTTTGGCTATGTTCCATCTTCATCACACGAAATACTCAAATCATGCACAACCCCGGTTTCAGCCAAGCAATTGTTTCATACCTTAATTTTTTCAAAAAAATTCAACTTTCACGCAATACATGAGCGTGAGCCATGTACATAGCACTATAGGTGGAATAGAGTGGTGGTTGTGGAGAAGACAAAAAAGGAGGAAGATGGTCACACATCAACTAGGCGTATTAATGGGCTATGGAGATGCCCATCAATAGATATCAATGTGAGTGAGTTGGGATTGCCATGCAACAGATGCCCTAGATCTATAAATGTATGAAAGCTCAACAAAAGAAACTAAGTGGGTGTGCATCCAACTTGCTTGCTCACGAAGACCTAGGGCATTTTGAGGAAGCCCATCGTTGGAATATACAAGCCAAGTTCTATAATGAAAATTCCCACTAGTATATGAAAGTGACAAAACAAGAGACTCTCTATCATGAAGAGTTGAAGACCACGGTGCTACTTTGAAGCACAAGTGTGGAAAAAACATAGTAGCATTTTCCCCTTTTTCTTTTCTCTTTTTTTGGGCCTCCCCTTTTTTTGCCTTTCTTTTTTTTTCTTTATTTTTCTTTTTATTTGGCCTTTTTTTTTTCTTTTTTGGCCTTTCTTATTTTCTTTTCGGGACAATGGTCTAATAATGATGATCATCACAGTTCTATTAATTTATAACTCAAATATTACAACTCGATACTAGAACAAAATATGACTCTATATGAATGCCTCCGGCGGTGTACCGGGACGTGCAATGAATCAAGAGTGTCATGTATGAAAAATTATGCATGGTGCCCTTGCCACAAATACGATGTCAACTACATGATCATGCATGGCAATATGAAAATGATGAAGCGTGCCATAATAAACGGAACGGTGGAAGTTGCATGGCAATATATCTCGGAATGGCTATGGAAATGCCATGATAGGTAGGTATGGTGGATGTTTTGAGGAAGGTATATGGTGGGTGTATGGTACCAGCGAAAGTTGTGCGGTACAAGAGAGGCTAGCAATGGCGGAAGGGTGAGAGTGCGTATAATCCATGGACTCAACATTAGTCATAAAGAACTCACATACTTATTGCAAAAATCTACAAGTCATCAAAACAAAGTACTACACGCATGCTCCTAGGGGAAGGGTTGGTAGGAGTTAACCATCGCGCGATCCCGACCTCCACACAAAGGATGACAATCAAAGAAATACCTCATGCTTCAAATTTGTCACACAACGGTTACCATACGTGCATGCTACGGGACTTGCAACCCTCAACACAAGTATTTCTCAAATTCATAACTACTCTACTAGCATGACTCTAATATCACCATCCTCATATCTCAAAACATTCTTCAAGTATCAAACTTCTCATAATATTCAATGCACTTTATATGAATTTTTTTATTATATCCCTCTTGGATGCCCATCATATTAGGACTAAATTCATAACAAAAGCAAATTACCATGCTGTTATAAAAGACTCTCAAAATAATATAAGTGAAGCATGAGAGTTCATCTATTTCTTCAAAATAAAACCACCGCTGTGCTCTAAAAAGATATAAGTGAAGCACTAGAGCAAACGACAAACTACTCCGAAAGATATAAATGAAGATCAGTGAGTAGTCCAATAATTATGTAACTATGTGTAGACTCTCTAACATTTAAGAATTTAAGATCTTGGGATATTATTCAAATAGAAAGAAAAACAAAATAAAATAAATTTACGCTCCAAGCAAAACACATATCATGTGGTGAATAAAAATATAGCCTTAAGTAAAGTTACCGATAGCGGAAGACGAAAGAGGGGATGCCTTCCCGGGGCATCCCCAAGCTTAGGCTTTTGGTTGTCCTTGAATTTTACCTTGGGGTGCCTTGGGCATCCCCAAGCTTAGGCTTTTGCCACTCCTTATTCCATAGTCCATCGAATCTTTACCCAAAACTTGAAAACTTCACAACACAAAATTTAACAGAAAACTCGTAAGCTCCGTTAGTATAAGAAAATAAAACCATCACTTAGGTACTGTTGTGAACTCATTCTAAATTCATATTGGTTTAATATCTACTGTATTCCAACTTCTCTATGGTTCATACCCTCCAATACTACTCATAGATTCATCAAAATAAGCAAACAACACAGGAAAAACAGGTCAAAAACATAACAGTGTGTAGCAATCTGTAACTTTCGAATACTTCGGTAACTCTAAAAATTCTGAAATAAATTGGTGGACATGAGGAATTTGTCTATTAATCTTCTGCAACAAGAATCAACTCAAAAGCACTCTTCTGTAAAAAAAATGGCAGCTAATCTCGTGAGCGTGAAGTTTCTATTTTTTACAGCAAGATCGCAAAGACTTTCACCCAAGTCTTCCCAAAGGTTCTTTATTGAAACAAAAGCTATAAAACATGATTACTACAGTAGCTTAATCATGTGAACACACAAAAACAGTAGGGGTAAATATTGGGTTGTCTCCCAACAAGCGCTTTTCTTTAATGCCTTTAGCTAGGCATGATGATTTCAATGATGCTCGCATTAAAGATAAGAATTTAAACATAAAGAGAGCATCATGAAGATTATAACTAGCACATTTAAGTCTAACCCACTTCCTATGCATAGGGATTTTGTGAGCAAACAACTTATGGAAACGATAATCAACTAGCATAGGAAGGGAAAACGAGCATAACTTCAAGATTTTAAGCACATAGAGAGGAAACTTGATATTATTCCAACTCCTACAAGCATATATTCCTCCCTCATAATAATATTCAGTAGCATTATGAATGAATTCAACAATATAACCATCACATAAAGAGTTCTTTTCATGATCTACAAGCATAGAAAATTTACTACTCTCCATATAAGCAAAATTCTTCTCATTCGGAATAGTGGGAGTATCATAAGAAACACGAATATTATAAATTGTTTCCAGATTAAAAGAGTAATGTTCAGAAAAAGCGTAATCATAATCATGACAAGTATTGTAAATATAATCATCACTACTTTTTATAGCATAAGTGTCATCACAATAATCATCATAAGTAGCAACTTTGTTCTCATCATAATCAATTGAAACTTCTTCCAAGATAGTGAAATCATTACTAAATAAAGTCATGACCTCTCCAAATCCACTTTCATCAATATAATCATCATAAATAGGAGGCATGATTTCATCATAATAAATATTCTCATCAAAACTTGGGGGACTAAAATTATCATCTTCATCAAACACAGCGTCCCCAAGCTTGTGGCTTTGCATATCATTAGCATCATGGGTATTAAAAGAATTCATACTAACAACATTGCAATCATGCTCATCATTCACATATTTTATGCCAATCATTCTATGTAATTTTTCTTCTAGTACTTGAGCACAATTTTCCTTCCCATCATTTTAACGAAAGACATTAAAAAGACGAAACATATGAGGCAACCTCAATACCATTTTTTGTAGTTTTCTTTTATAAACTAAACTAGTGATAAAACAAGAAACTAAAAGATTCGAATGCAAGATCTAAAGATATACCTTCAACCATTAACCTTCCCGACAACGGCGCCAGAAAAGAGCTTGATGTCTACTACACAACCTTCTTCTTGTACACGTTGTTGGGCCTCCAAGTGCAGAGGTTTGTAGGACGGTAGCAAATTTCCCTCAAGTGGATGACCTAAGGTTTATCAATCCGTGGGAGGTGTAGGATAAAGATGGTCTCTCTCAAACAACCATTCAACCAAATAACAAAGAGTCTCTTGTGTTCCCAACACACCCAATACAATGGTAAATTGTATAGGTGCACTAGTTCGGCGAAGAGATGGTGATAGAAGTGCAATATGGATGGTAGATATAGGTTTTTGTTATATGAAAATATAAAAGCAGCAAGGTAACAAGTGGTAAAAGTGAGCGTAAATGGTATTTCAATGCTTTGAAACAAGGCCTAGGGTTCATACTTTCACTAGTGCAAGTTCTCTCAACAATAATAACATAACTGGATCATATAACTATCCCTCAACATGCAACAAAGAGTCACTCCAAAGTCACTAATAGCGGAGAACAAATGAAGAGATTATTGTAGGGTACGAAACCACCTCAAAGTTATTCTTTCTGATCGATCTATTCAAGAGTCTGTAGTAAAATAGCACGAAGCTATTCTTTCCGTGCGATCTATCTTAGAGTTCGTACTAGAATAACACCTTAAGATACAAATCAACCAAAACCCTAATGTCACCTAGATACTCCATTGTCACCTCAAGTATCCTTGGGCATGATTATACGATATGCATCACACAATCTCAGATTCATCTATTCAACCAACACAAAGAACTTCAAAGAGTGCCCCAAAGTTTCTACCGGAGAGTCAAGACAAAAACGTGTGCCAACCCCTATGCATAGATTCCCAAGGTCATGGAACCCGCAAGTTGATCACCAAAACATACATCAAGTGAATCAATAGAATACCCCATTGTCACCACGTGTATCCCACGCAAGACATACATCAAGTGTTCTCAAATCCTTAAAGACTCAATCCGATAAGATAACTTCAAAGGGAAAAATCAATCCATTACAAGAAGATATAGGGGGAGAATCATCATAAGATCCAACTATAGTAGCAAAGCTCACGATACATCAAGATCGTTCCATCTCAAGAACACGAGAGAGAGAGAGAGAGAGAGAGAGAGAGAGAGAGAGATCAAACACATAGCTACTGGTACATACCCTCAGCCCCGAGGGTGAACTACTCCCCCTCGTCATGGAGAGCGCTGGGATGATGAAGATGGCCACCGGAAAGGGATTCCCCCCCGTCCGGTAGGGTACCGGAACGGGTGTAGGTTGGTTTTCGGTGGCTACAGAGGCTTGCGGTGGCGGAACTCTTGATTTAGGTTATTTTCTAGAGCTTTGGGTATATATAAGAGGTGTTGGAGTCGGGAACAAGTAAGGGGGGGTCCCCGAGGCGGCCACTAGATAGGGGGGCGCGCCTGGGGGGTAGGGCGCGCCCCCCGCCCTCGTGGTGGCCTCGAGACTTCTCTCGTCCATCTCCGGTACTCCTTGGGCTTCGTTTGGTATTCCTTTTATGCGATACGCAAAAACAAGGAAAAAACAGAAACTGGCACTGGGCTCTGGGTTAATAGGTTAGTCCCAAAAATCATATAAGAGTGTATATTAAAGCTGATTAAACATCCAAAACAGATAATATAATAGTATGGAATAATACAAAAATTTAGATACGTTGGAGACGTATCATGGGTCAGCCTTGACTTTGCAGGGAGGAATTTCCTGAAACTTTTCATAATCTTCAGACATGTCTTCCTTGCCCTCCACTCCCACGATGTCTCTTTTTCCTGAAAGAACTATGTGGCACTTTGGCTCCCATGATGTATTCGCTTCCTTATATTATATTTTTCTTGGTTTGGTAGACATGTCCTTAACATAGAAAACCTGTGCCACATCATTGGCTTGGACGAATGGTTCGTCTTTTTACCCAAGATTGTTCAGATCCACTGTTGTCATTCCGTACTGTGGGTCTACATGTATCTCGCCTCCTGACAGATTTTCCCATTTGCACTAAAACAAAGGGACCTTAAAATCATGTCGATAGTGAACTTCCCATATTTCCACACTTTAACCATAATATGTGTCATTTCCCCACTAGGTTGCTGCATCAAAGAGGACACCACTATTTTGGTTGGTGCTCTTTTGATCTTGGGCGGTCGTGTAAAATGTATTCCCATTTATTTCATACCCTTTATAAGTCAATACAGTCGAAGATGGTCCCCTGGCCAATGAGTACAGCTCATCGGAAACATCCTTTTTGCCGATGAGACATGTTTGCAACCAAATGCCAAGAGTCCTGATGTGTTCACATGTAATCCCATTGTCACACTGCTCCGGGTGGTTGGAGCGCAGAATATTCTTGTGTTCATTGACATACGGGGTCACCATGGTAGAATTCTGTAGAACTGTGTAGTGTTCTTGAGACCAAGAATGCCCATCCCTACATATTATTGAGTTCGCTCCTAGTGTGCCTTTTCCAGTCAGTCTCCCCTCATACCGTGATTTAGGGAGACCAATCTTCTTAAGGTCAGGAATGAAGTCAACACAAAACCAAATGACCTCCTTTGTTTGATGGCCCGTGCACATGCTTCCTTCTAGCCTAGCACGGTTACGAACATATTTCTTTAAGACTCCCATGAACCTCTCAAAGGGGAACATATTGTGTAGAAATACAGGGCCTATAGTGGCAATCTTGTTGACTAGATGAACTAGGACGTGCATCATGATATTGAAGAAGGATGGTGGGAACACCAGCTCAAAACTGACAAGACATTGCGCCAGATCACTCCTTAACCTTGGTAGGATTTATGGATTGATCACCTTCTGAGAGATTGCATTGGGGAATGCACATAGCTTCACAATGGCTAATCGACGTTTTCCAATAGAAGCCCCCTCAATGTAACCGGAAGAAGTTGCATCATAATCACGTGGCAGTCATGAGACTTCAGGTTCTGAAACTTTTTCTCTGCCATATTTATTATTCCCTTTATATTCGATGAGAAGCCAGACATGACCTTCATACTGAGCAGGCATTCAAAGAAGATTTCCTTCTCTTCTTTGGTTAGAGCGTAGCTAAAAGGACCTTCATACTGCTTTGGAGGCATGTCGTCTTTTTCGTGCACATGTTGCTGGTCCTCCCATGCCTCCGGTGTATCTTTTGTCTTCCCATACACGGCTAAGAAGCCTAGCAGGTTCAAGCAAAGATTCTTCGTCCCGTGCATCACGTTGATTGCAGAGCGGACCTCTAGGTCTTTACAGTAGGGCAGGTCCCAAAATATATATTTCTTCTTTACATTGGTGCGCGTCCCTCCGCATCATTCGGAACAGATAGTCCGTCGGGACCCTTTCCAAAGATTACTTGTAAATTATTGACCATAGCAAGTATGGGATCACCAGTACGGAGGGCGGGCTTGTTCTGGTGATCTGACTCGCCTTTGAAATGCTTGCCTTTCTTTCGACATTGATGGTTTGTCGGAAGAAATCGACGATGCCCTAGGTACACATTCTTCCTACATTTGTCCAAATATATACTTGAAGTGTCATCTAAACAGTGCGTGCAGGCGTCGTATCCCTTGTTTGTCTATCCTGATAGGTTACTGAGAGCAGGCCAATCATTGATGGTTACAAACAGCAACACATGTAGGTCAAATTCCTCTTGGTCGTGCTCATCCCACACATGTACACCTTGTCCATTCCACATGTGTAAAAGTTCTTCAACTAATGGCTTTAGGTACACATGAATGTCGTTGCCGGGGTGCTTAGGGCCTTGGATGTGCACTTGCATCATAATGAACTTCCGCTTCATGCACAACCAAGGAGAAAGGTTATAGATACATAGAGTCACGGGTCAGGTGCTATGATTGTTGCTCTGCTCCCCAAAAGGATTAATGCCATCCGCACTTAAACCAAACCATAAGTTCCTTGTGTCACCTGCAAAGTCCTTCCAATACTTTCTCTCGATTTGTCTCCACCGCGACTCGTCAATGGGGGCTCTCAACTTCCCGTCTTTCTTATGGTCCTCTTTGTGCCATCGCATCAACTTGGCATGCTCTTTGTTTCTGAACAGACATTTCAACCATGGTATTATAGGAGCATACCACATCACCTTGGCAGGAACCCTCTTCCTGGGGCGCTCTCCGTCAACATCACCAGGGTCATCTCGTCTGATGTTATACCGCAATGCACCGCATACCGGGCATGCATTCAAATCCTCATACGCACCGCAGTAGAGGATGCAGTCATTAGGGCATGCATGTATCTTCTGCACCTCCAATCCTAGAGGGCATATAACCTTCTTTGCTCCGTACGTACTATCGGGCAGTTCATTATCCTTTGGAAGCTTCTTGTTCAATATTTTCAGTAGCTTCTCAAATCCTTTGTCAGATACACCATTGCCTACCTTCCATTCCAGAAATTCCAGTGTGGTACCGACCTTTGTGTTGCCATCTTCGCAATTTCGGTACAACCCTTTTTTGTGATCCTCTAACATGCGATCAAACTTCAACTTCTCCATTTCACCTTCGCATTGTCTCTTTTCGTCAATAATGGCCTGGCGAAGATCATCATCAGGCACATCGTCTGGTTCCTCTTAATCTTCATCTTCCCCCGTTGCAGCATCACCGCATTCAGGGGGGCACATAGTTGTCGTCATCCTCTTCTTCTTCGTTGTCTTCCATCATAACCCCTCTTTCTCCGTGCTTGGTCCAAACATTATAGTGTGGCATGAAATCCTTCTCAAGCAGGTGGGTGTGAAGGATTTACCGGTTAGAGTAAGACTTCGTTTTCCCACATCTAGGGCAGGGACAACACATAAAACCATTCTGCTTGTTTGCCTCAGCCACTTCGAGAAAATTATGCACTCCCTTAATGTACTCGGAGGTGCGTCTGTCACCGTACATCCACATTGTTTGTTTATTTGCGTGCATTATACAAATATTTATCTAAATCATACAAGTAAGAATTTTTTTCTTTTAGAAAGAAGATAAGAAAAATAGGCTCACCACGGTGGTGTCGGCGACGAGATTGGCGCGGACGATCGATGGCGGTGAGGACGGGGACGGGACAGGACGGACTAGCAAACCTAGAGAAATCTTGAGGAAAATGGAGTTTGGAAAAGGAGCTTCGAGAGGACAAAGCTTAAGTGTGGCTCGGGCATTTCATCGAACACCTCATGTGCACAGGAGGTGAGCTAGATCACCACAAAGCTCTCCCACGGCCGGCCAAAAAAACAGAGCGATGGCTCTGCTCGCGGGCAGGGCCAGGCGGTATATATAGGCCTCTCTTTAGTCCCGGTTTGTGGCTAAAACTGGGTCTAAAGGACAGCCTTTGGTCCCGGTTCCAGCCACAAACCAGGACTAAAGGTGGTGGGCCAGGAGCGAGAGTCATTGGTCCCGGTTCTTGTCTGGAACCAGGATCAAAGGGGTCAGACAAAACCGGACCAATGGCCCCCGAGGCCCGGCCGGCGCCCTGGCCTCACGAACCGGGACTGATGCCCCCTTTGATCCCTATTCTTGAGTGAACCGGGATTAATTGTCTTTTCTGACCTGGATCAAAGCCCTGTTTTCTGCTAGTGGTACCACTGCCTGGTACCACGTGTCTCTCATGGCTGACAGCCCCACGGGAAATGATTGCCATCTATATTCTTACACTGTAAGCAACCAAGATGAGTGACGAGTGGCGAGCGGCGACTAATATTAATGTTGCTATTCTGCGTGCTGCATGATCGATGATGACCATGAGCAGCAGCATCAGCAACACCTCGTACCAACCAGTCGGCCAGTGCCCCACCTCGTACACTGATTGGTGATTGCCGTCCAGCGTTGCTTTGCGCTCTGCTCTGGTCCTCAAATACCATTGCCAAAAAAATAAGAAGAGTGGCAAATTAAGGGCCTGTTCTGAACCTCTCTAGCTTCTCACAAGTTCACAATCCGAGCTTCTCATCCTGGCTTCTAGCTTCACACAGTGACCTCCATCCGTTTGGGAGCAAAATTGGCTTCTCCATCGCCACCTTGAGCTGACAGCAGCTGCTGGCCTGCCTAGCGCCATATTGGGCCGGCTGGGCACCTAGCTCACATTCGCTAAAGGTTGTCATCAACCTTCAGCCGACGCAAAAAACAAACTAGGCACATAACTATTGTTAATTACACATCAAATAGGGCGATTTAGACCACGAATCACATCAACTTGAACATCAAATTTGTCACCCTATTCATTGTGAATCCATTCCATCAGAGCGCACAACCTATTGTTCATTAACAAAGGAGATCGAAAATGCATACGCCATAGCCGAACTAGAGCCCTCTGCTCTGCATTGGAGCATCAGGGTCTTCGGGCACACTGCTAGGGTGGAACTCTGAGGAGAGAAGGCGGTGGGGCTAGTTGCGGTGGCCACGGCGTCGCAACTACGTGCTGACATGGGGCGGTGCAGCGGGTAACCCTAGCGCTCGGCCTGGGAAAAGAAAGATAGGAGAAGTCATGCGTGAGCAAAGTATCGAACCGTGCAGTTTTCACTTGGCGGTGGCAAGGGATGTAATTTGTGTGAACTCCGCGAAAATTGAGAATCCGTGGAGCTGGGAATACCCAGCTTCTCCAACTCCACAAAAAATGCACTGATGACCAATACAGCTTTGGGAATTTAGCTTCACGGAGCTCAGGCATTCGGCCCAACTTCACGTGCCGAGTTCGCGGAGCACGGAGTAAGAGAGGTTGAGAACATGCCCTAAGACCGGTGTGGGAAGGCAGCCATGGCGGCCAAGGACGAGGAGCAGTAACTGTCTCTACACATCCTCTTCTTCCCCTTCCTCGTCCCGGGCCACCTCATTCCGATGGCCGACATGGCTGCACTCTTCGCGGCACGCGGCGTCGGGTGCACCATCCTCACCATCACCGCGCAAGCCTTCATGATCCACTCCATCGTCAACCGTGCCAGCAGCAATGACGACACCTCTTCCCGAGCGATTCATGTCGTTGTCGTGCCTTTCCCCGACGTCTGTTGGCGCAAACCCGGAACCACACGCACAAGATAATTTCAACTCGAGCATAAACTCATAGCAATGGCGACGAATGCCGAGCGGGTGCGAACCAGCATGTATCTTAGCAACCTTTATATTCACTGGGTTTGGCACAACTCAACGACTGCACCATCTAGTCTTTATTCGCGAGGTGACGCAGCGCCCACGCATGCATGACCTCCCATGCATGCTCGCTGACCACCTCGCTCCGGCTGCGCATGCACACGTGCTACATATTTACTCCCTCCATTCCCAAATATCTGTCTTTCTAAAGATTTCAACAAGTGACTACATATAAAGCAAAATGAATGAATGTACACTCTAAAACATGTCTACATACATCTGTATGTTGTATTCCATTTGAAATGTCTAGAAAGACAAATATTTGGAAACGGAGGGAGTAGCTAGCTACCCTAACGGCCGCACGCACGACACACATAGCGAGCTACGGCCGCACTAACACAACCACGGATGTATTGGGAAACGTTGCATGGAAAACAAAAAATTCTACGCACATACAACGATCTATCTATGGAGATGCATATCAGCGAGGGGGAGAGTGTGTCTATGTACCCTCGTATACCGTAAGAGGAAGCGTTTCACAACGCGGTTGATGTAGTCGAACTTCTTCGCACTTCAACCGATCAAGTACCGAACGCATTGCATCTCCGCGTTCTGCACACGTTCAGCTCAGTGACGTCCCTCCCCTTCTTTATCCAGCAAGATGCGTCGAGGTAGTAGATGAGTTCCGTCATCACGACGGCATGGTGACGATGATGGTGAAGTGATCTCCACAGGGCTTCGCCTAAGCACTACGAAAATATGACCGAGGACATGAACCGTGGAGGTGTGGGGGGGGGGGGGCTGCACACAGCTAAGCAAAGTCTGGGGTGTGCCAGGGGCGCACCCCCCACATATATATAGGTGGGAGGGAGAGGGCAGGCAGCCAGAGTGCCCCCAAGTAGGATCTGAATCCTCCTTGGGGTTTCCCTAAGTGAATCCCCCTGCCTTATTTCACCGGAGAAGAAAGGGAAGGGGGGCCGAACCCCCTTTTTGCTTCTCCCAATTTGGCCTCCTACCATAGGGGGGCGTGCCACCCCTTGTGTGCTGGTGTGCTCCCGTCTCATGGCCCATATACCCCTTATATTCCCCCAGGGGTTCCGGTAACCCCTCCGGTACTTCAATAAATACCCGATACACTTCGGAACACTTCTGGTGTCCGAATACTATCGTCCTATATATCAATCTTTACCTCTCGATCATTTCGAGACTCCTCGTCATGTCTGTGATCATATATGGGACTTCAAACTACATTCGGTTACCAATGATATAACTCATATAATACTATATTGTCATCGCACGTTATGCGTGCGGACCCTACGGGTTCGAGAACTATGTAGACATGACTGAGACACCTCTCCGGTCAATAATCAATAGCAGAATCTGGATGCCCATATTAGCTCCTACATATTCTACGAGGATCTTTATCAGTCGAACCGTTATGACAACATACTAATTCCATTTGCTCGTCGGTATGTTACTTGCCCGAGATTCGATCGTCGTTATCTCTATACCTAGTTCAATCTCGTTGCCGGCAAGTCTCTTTACTCGTTCCATAATACATCATCTCGTGACTAACTCATTAGTCATTTGCTTGCAAGGCTTGTTATGATGTGCATTACCAAGAGGGCCCAGAGATACCTCTCTGTTACTCGAAGGGACTAATCCTAATCTCGATTCATGCCAACCCAACAAAACACCTTCGGAGATACCTATAGAGCATTTTTATAATCAGCCAGTTACGTTGTAATGTTTGATAGCACACAAGGTATTTCTCCGGTATCCGGGAGTTGCATGATCTCATAGTCAAAGGAATATGTATTTGACATACATGAAAGCAGTAGCAATAAACTGTACGATCAAATGCTAAGCTAACGGTTGGACAATGTCCATCACATCATTCTTATAATGATGTAATCCCATTATCAAATGACAACTCATTTCCATGGTTAGGAAACCTTATGCATCTTTGATTAATGAGCTAATCTAGTAAATGATTACTAGGGACACATTATTTGTTTATGTATTCTCACATGTATTTAGGAAATATAATGATAACCATTTTATTATTGCCTCTAGGGCATATTTCCATCAGGATGCGGACCCTCGCCATGGCTCGGCAAGCCCAGTGCGCGCGCACACACTCGTCTTCACCATCGCCATGTCTTATTTCCCCGATTTCGGACTCCCGTCGGGTGCCCAAACCGGCACGGGCCTTGTATCCCGGGAGATAAAGACAAGTTCCACCAGGTGGAGCTGCTCCGGGAGCCCTTCGAGCGGTTCCTGGGAGTGGCCGACTGCTACGCCGACGTCGACGCCGTGGTCTCGGCCGTCTTCTCTACTGGCAGTGGTCGTCGTGGCTGGGTACGGCGTCCCACGTCTCATGTTCCTCGGTATGAGTATGTTCGGCCAGTCCGCGTTGTCGCATGAGCATAGACACGACGATCCTAACGACGATCAGGGGGGGAGATAGTTAAGTATGATAATAGATAGATATTCCCACCTTTCTGGTTAGATAGATGGATAGATAGATAGCTAGATAGATAGATAGATATGACATCAATATTGCATTCACATTGTTGCACGTGAGATAGCCACGAGGTGGTGTTGTAATTTTGATCCTAATCAAGAGAACGGTTTTTCTCGTGCAGCAATGCATGTAACCTCTCCCAGCTTCTCAATATATATGCATCTGTTTGGTTGGTCTCATCAGCCATGCGCCAAGGCCAACAACAAAGTTTACCTCACAAACATCTTCTGAGAGAGACTAGCAGAGAGGAAGGAAAAACTAGCACCAAGAGCTGACGATGGCGCTGGTCCAGACCGTCGTGCTGTTGTTGTGCCTCGTAGCCACAGCGGGAGGCACACCGGGGGCATTATGCATCCGGCCTCTGCCAAGGTCGGCGACCAGCAGACAACGCTCCGCCGCGGGTTTCTTTACTGCTCGCACACCGCTGCCGTTGGTCGACTGGCGTGCCCATGGTGCTGTCACGCCGGTCATGCACTAGGGACGACTGATCGGTAATGAGATTGAGCTTGTTGCTTCCAGGCCCGTACCGGAGACCTGTGCAGCATGTTCGACTGCACAGGGCCCCCAGCTGAGCAGGGCCCCCAATTTTACTGCTTTTCTTTGAACACTGTATGTAAATAGTAGTACTACTGCTTAATAATTAATCAAGGCACGAGGTACTAGAACTTATTCATTGGGAACATGCACCGCAACTCACAGCTAATCTATCTCATGCACGCCTCTCCTCCTTCTGATACTCTTTCTCCTTCTACTGTATTCCCTTTAACTTCCAGCAAGCAGTGCAAAACTGCAAATCCCGTCCTGCGCCGAAGGGCTGGTAGATTTATTCTTTCACAGTTTTTTCAAAATAAATCGATTGTTGGAATGTATAGGTACGCTGCATCCTCAATCCAACACAACTATTAATTCGTTGTGTTCTTCTCGGTTTCTCATGTCTACTTTGTTTCTTCAGATTCCGTTGCTTGCTGCCCGACCAGAGTTTTAACCAGACTAGACGCATTGGCGTCGGTCACCACATGGTCTTCTTCCCAAGTTCTTCTCATTCCTTCTTTGTTTCTATGTTCTATTTTCTTCTTCTTCTTTGCGGGAATATATATTCTATTTCTAACACATAATTTTTTTTAAAACAAAGTAATCACTCAATCTAAAATTTGTGCTCTTGATAAGTTTTTAGCAAAATAATCAAATGACATTTTGAAGAAGATTGCTTATGAAAAACAAATTGAAGATTTTGTGACAGAGAATGCTAGAAGGATGGCAAGCTTCTGCTAAATAATGTACTAATTATGAGTTCTGAAAATCGCCTCTTGAGTATAAAATTCTATTTTCGTAATTGCAACTGGTTATATCAAGGGCCTAACTTTGGATTTGGCACGGGGCCCCCGTTTACTAGGGTACGGCTCATAGCTTGTCTATGAACTACTACTACGTACTACGCGTGCAGTACAAGAATGGAATCTTCATTGTCCAACATGTCTAAACTATCAGTTGTGTACGTGTGCACAGGTTCCTGCTGGGCTATCTCGGCGGTGGGCGCCATCGAGGGGCTAAACAAGATCCACACCGGAAGACTTGTCAGCCTATCGAGCCAGCAGATATATGACTGCACCAACAAAAACATCATCGACACGTTCATCAAGGCCTTCGACTGGGTTGTCCGCAACGGAGGCATCGCCTCAGAGGAGACTTACCCGTACGTCGGGCGAGAGCAAACCTGCAAGCAGGAGAAGCTGCGTATGATCTCGCGTCGATTGCAAGCTATTCCATGATCATACGCAACGAGCAAGACCTATTGTTACAAGTCGCTTACCAGCCGGTGTCCGTCAGGATGTGACTCGCCCAACAAGCTTTAACAACTAAACAGGGGGCATCTTCATGGGACCGTGCGGGAACGCATCGCATGCCATGCTGGCTGTGGGTTATGGCTCCTTAGCGGACGGCCGAAAATACTGGATCATAAAAAATTCTTATGGAGTCCATTGGGGTGACCAAGGCTACTTCTACGTGCAGCGTGGCCCCAACCACCAGGGAGGCCTATGTGGCCTTGCGACGTACGGTGGATATCGCATACCAAAAAATAAAATAAGATAGAGTGATCATTTCCGAATTTGGATTGAGCTCTTAGCACAAAATCAAGACATCACAAAACACAATAAATGACATATCTTTTAGATACAACGACAGTAATGCATGTGTGGTACTGCCCACGGCCACTAATGGAAAACCCCTTATAGATAATCTACATCAGTGGACAGTCGCGCGCCACGAAAGAGCCACACCACTTGTATTTGCCAAAATACTAGTGGCGTGTCGAAGTTACAAAAGGCCACTGGTGTTTTGGGCACTAGTAATGTGTCATCAAATAAGATAGAGTGATCATTTCTGAATTTGGATTGAGCTCTTAGCACAAAATCAAGACAACTCATATCTTTGTCTTTCACAAAACACAATAAATGACACATCTTTTAGATACAACAATAGTAATGCATGTGTTGTACTGCCCACGGCCACTAATGGAAAAATCCTTATAGATAATCTACATTAGTGGACAGTGGTGCGCCACGAAAGAGCCACACCACCTGTATTCGCCAAAATACTAGTGGCACGCCGAAGATACAAAAGGCCACCGGTGACACGTTACTAGTGCCACGAGGACGGCATCCAACAACTCATTGATACATCTTTAACGTATCTATATTCCTTTTATTATTAAACTAGCAAAGTGGCCTGCTCAATTGCGCGGGCTAGAAATATTATTTAGTTTTCTTAGATAGGCAATATGTCGCACATCATAGATCCATTTATATTAATATTGAATTAGTGTTGACTTTCACAACAACTATGTATACTCCGATATGTCACAAAAATGACTATTCACTCTCACAAAAAACTATTCCAGAAATTCCTCAAATATGGTTGCAAAGAGAAATGAAAACTATTACTAAGGATGTAACGATTAGTTTTATTGTCCATTGCAGAGAAAAATATATATTTTGTTCTTTCATAATTTCAATAAAATATAAAATTATACCAACAAATCACTAAATCCATCTGCATGCTTAAGTTATATGTGACTGTAAGCTTAGCCAAGACGAATATTATGACAAGAATCATCGGTAAACATTAGGTTCTTAGCACCCATGTAATAAAACTCCTAAGTTTGCATGCATGAAAGCACATGGAAGGAAAATCGACAACCATAAGATTAACTTATCTAATTTTTAGATATATAAAGAAAACTAATATTCTTGAAAAATACAGATGCAAATGCAATAAAATGTACAGTGTTGAGAACTACTTCCATGAAAAGAATTCATTCACAAAGTAATTGATAATTTGTTTTTTGTTTAGAACACTCCACAAATAGGGAGTAAAGACATTTCCACATCTATTATCAAGCATTCTCGTGCAGTCCATGCATTCTTCATCTTACTTGTGTGTGCATGATAGTAAAAGGGGGCACCATCTCCAGATGTTAGTCAATCTATGTCGATGATATGTTTATATTCTCTAAAATCGATGTGGATAGGCAAGTACCATTAGCAATCGATTAATATATGAACTTGTATCTTGTAGGTAAAAGGACTATGCATAATGAATAGTTGACTTCTTTTCACACAGAGTGTTTGTACTTCCGCAAATTCACTTGTTTGCAAAGAGAAGATAGTTTAATTAGGAAACATTAGCTAAATTGCACATTTTTCTATATGAATTCACCTTATATTGATATTGAGTCTCACTTCAAGAAATTATGATGTTCTACATGAAACTAATTATAATAATAAGTTGAAAAGATCATCATTCTCCCACCCTTTTATAAAGTAGTAAGAGAACAGAACAAAAGAGATTTTACGGTACTATAATAGTTCTCCATTTCACCCATGGGTTTTCACTAAAATGTATCTAAAAGTACAAATTCTTCTTATGTGGTATTGTAGTAGTTCTGCATGTTGCACAAGGTATTCCCTAAATTTCAGTACAAATTATCACAATACAAAACTTCCTTTAAGTAAAAAAACATGATACATCCCTAGCCATGAAGGCACAAACATATAATTGTGAAAAATGGGTACACAGATACCTTTTTATGCACAATCACTAGTAGAAAACAGGGCATTGGTCCAGCCCATTAGCCCCGGTTCAATCTAGAACCGGGTCCAATGGGGGTACTGGACCCGGTTCGTGAGCCCAGGGGGCCGGCCGGGCCACGTGGGCCATTGGTCCCGGTTCGTCTGGACCTATTGGTCCCGGTTGGAGCTAATAACCGGGACCAATGGCTCTTGCTCCTGGCCCACCACTATTGGTCCCGGTTGGTGTTATGAACCGGGACCAAAGGCACCCCTTTAGTCCCGGTTTGTAGCACCAACCGAGACCAGTGAGTTTCCTATATAAACCCCCTCACTCAAGAGCAGAGCTCACTGCTCTGTTTTTTTTTCTGGCCGAGGGGGAGAGGGGTTAGTTGTGCTCTAGCTCACCTCCTATGCACACAACGTGTTCGGTGGAATGCCCGAGCCACACTAGTTAAGCTTTTCTCCTCTCGAAGCTCTATTTTCTCCGAGATTTGTCTAGGTTTAGCGGTCCGTCACGTCCCGTCCCCGTCTTCGCCGCCGTCGATCGCCCCCGCCGATCTCGTCACCGGCACCACCGTGGTGAGCCTCTTGCTATGTCCATGCTTTTCTTACTTTTATTATTGCTTTAGATAGATATTTGTCTAATTTTCTTACGTTTGTTATTGCTTGTTATTATATAGTGCGATGGTTTTGATATCCGCCCACGTGGGCCCTCGTCCGGTCTATGATTCGGATGTGGTATATTATCTTTAATTTATAACTATTTGTTTTAGTGCTTATGATAGTTATGCCGACCAACCTGACATGCATAGATGTTTTATTATGTCTAGGAGGTAGTTGAACCGGAAATTCCAACCGACCCTCTTGTGGAGAGGTTAAATTTAGTTGAAGAGGAAAACATTTCGTTAAAGAAAAAATTGGAAAAAATGGAGGAGGAGAAGATGGAATTGGAGTTCCATGTTGCGGAAGTTATCGATGATCACAAGATCAAGATGGACCCTATTGTCGAGAGGTTAAATTTAGTTGAAGAAGAAAACAAATTCTTGAAGGAAAAAATAAAAAAAATTGTGGACGAGAAGATGATATTGGAGTTGCATGTTGCGGATGTCGTCGATGATCACAAGATCAAGATGGATGCAATGCGGTTGAAGATTAAAAAGATTAGAAAATATGCCATTCATACCGAGGCTTGGTATCATTATGCCGTTGGATCAATTGTTACCTTGGTTACGATTATGATAGCATTTGTTTTCGCGTTGAAATGTTTTACATAGTTTCGATGTGTATGGAGAGCTATATGTTGTTAGATGAGAACTATATATGTATGTACTTTGGTTTTTATGTGATGATGAACTTTTATCCATTTGGTCACTTAATTATCTATTTATGATGTTCTGTAATGGTTTTTGACATACTTAATTATATATAAATGCACGCAGATGAACCGGCAATGGATGTACGGTGACAGACACACCTCTGAGTACATTAAGGGCGTGCGTGAGTTTCTAAATGCGGCTGAGGCAAACAAGCAGAATGGTTTTATGTGTTGTCCATGCACTAAATGTGTGAATACGATGTCTTACTCTAACCGGAAAATCCTTCACTCCCACCTGCTTTACAAGGGTTTCATGCCACACTATAATGTTTGGACGAGGCACGGAGAAATAGGGGTTATGATGGAAGACGGCGAAGAAGAAGAGTACGATGACAACTATGTGCCCCCTGAATACTGTGATGCTGCAATGGGGGGAGCTGGTGAAGATCAAGAGGAACCAGACAATGTGCCCAATGATGCTGCAACGGGTGAAGCTGCTGAAGATCAAGAGGAACCAAATGATGATCTTCGCCGGGTCATTGTCGATGCAAGGACACAATGCGAAAGTCAAAAGGAGAAGCTGAAGTTCGATCGCATGTTAGAGGATCACAAAAAAGGGTTGTACCCCAATTGCGAAGATGGCAACACAAAGCTCGGTACCGTACTGGAATTGCTGCAGTGGATGGCAGAGAATGCTGTGGCTGACAAAGGATTTGAGAAGCTACTGAAAATATTGAAGAAGAAGCTTCCGAAGGATAACGAATTGCCCGACAGTACATACGCAGCAAAGAAGGTCGTATGCCCTCTAGGATTGGAGGTGCAGAAGATACATGCATGCCCTAATGACTGCATCCTCTACCGCGGTGCATACAACGATCTGAACACATGCCCGGTATGCGGTGCATTGCGGTATAAGATCAGACGAGATGACCCTGGTGATGTTGATGGCGAGCCCGCCAGGAAGAGGGTTCCTGCGAAGGTGATGTGGTATGCTCCTATAATACCACGGTTGAAACGTTTGTTTAGAAACAGAGAGCATGCCAAGTTGATGCGATGGCACAGTGAGGACCGTAAGAAAGACGGGAAGTTGAGAGCACCCGCTGACGGGTCGCAATGGAGAAAAATCGAGAGAAAGTACTGGGAGGAGTTTCCAAAGGACGCAAGGAACGTATGGTTTGCTTTAAGCGCGGATGGCATTAATCCTTTCGGGGAACAGAGCATCAATCACAGCACCTGGCCCGTGACTCTATGTATGTATAACCTTCCTCCTTGGATGTGCATGAAGCGTAAGTTCATTATGATGCCAGTTCTCATCCAAGGCCCTAAGCAACCCGGCAACGACATTGATGTGTACCTAAGGCCATTAGTTGAAGAACTTTTACAGATGTGGAATGGAAACGGTGTACGTGCGTGGGATGAGCACAAACAGGAGGAATTTGACCTAAAGGCGTTGCTATTCATGACCATCAACGATTGGCCCGCTCTCAGTAACCTTTCAGGACAGACAAACAAAGGATACCACGCATGCACGCACTGTTTAGATGACACTGAAAGTATATACCTGGACAAGTGCAGGAAGAATGTGTACCTGGGCCATCGTCGATTTCTTCCGACCAACCATCAATGTCGAAAGAAAGGCAAGCATTTCAAAGGCGAGGCAGATCACCGGAAGAAGCCCGCCATGCGTACCGGTGATCACGTACTTGCTATGGTCATTGATTTACACGTAATCTTTGGAAAGGGCCCCGGCGCACTAGCTGTTCCGAATGACGATGAGGGACACGCACCCATGTGGAAGAAGAAATCTATATTTTCGGACCTACCCTACTAGAAAGACCTAGATGTCCGCTCTTCAATCGACGTGATGCACGTGACGAAGAACCTTTGCGTGAACCTGCTAGGCTTCTTGGGCGTGTATGGAAAGACAAAAGATACAGCTGAGGCACGGGAGGACCTGCAACGTTTGCACGAAAAAGACGGCATCCCTCCGAAGCAGTATGGAGGTCCTGCCAGCTATGCTCTTACGAAAGAAGAGAAAGAAATGTTCTTTGAATGCCTTCTCAGTATGAAGGTCCCGACTGGCTTCTCGTCGAATATAAAGGGAATAATAAATATGGCAGAGAAAAAGTTCCAGAACCTAAAGTCTCATGACTGCCATGTGATTATGACGCAACTGCTTCCGGTTGCATTGAGGGGGCTTCTACCGGAAAACGTCCGATTAGCCATTGTGAAACTATGTGCATTCCTCAATGCAATCTCTCAGAAGGTGATCGATCCAGAAATCGTACCAAGGCTAAGGAGTGATGTGGCGCAATGTCTTGTCAGTTTCGAGCTTGTGTTCCCACCATCCTTCTTCAATATCATGACACACGTCCTAGTTCATCTAGTCGACGAGATTGTCATTCTGGGGCCCGTATTTCTACACAATATGTTCCCCTTTGAGAGGTTCATGGGAGTCCTCAAGAAATATGTCCGTAACCGCGCAAGGCCAGAAGGAAGCATCTCCGTGGGCCATCAAACAGAGGATGTCATCGGGTTTTGTGTTGACTTCATTCTTGGCCTTAATAAGATAGGTCTCCCTAAATCGCGGTACGAGGGGGGACTGACTGGAAAAGGCACGCTTGGAAGGGACTCAATAATATGCAGGGACGGATATTCTTGGTCTCAAGCACACTACACAGTTCTACAGAACTCTACATTGGTGACCCCGTATGTCGATGAACACAAGAACAGTCTGCGCTCCAAACACCCGGAGCAGTGCGACGACTGGATTACACGTGAACACATCAGGACTTTCAGCAGTTGGTTGGAAACACGTCTCAGAGGTGACAACACTGTTTGTGATGAGTTGTACTTGTTGTCCAGGGGACCATCTTCGACTGTATTGATTTACAAAGGATACGAGATAAATGGGAATACATTTTACACGATTGTCCAAGATCAAAAGAGCACCAACCAAAACAGCGGTGTCCGCTTTGATGCAACAACCGAGAGGGGAAAGGACACATATTATGGTTACATAGTGGACATATGGGAACTTGACTACGGACATGATTTTAAGGTCCCTTTGTTTAAGTGTAAATGGGTCAATCTGTCTGGAGGCGGGGTACAGGTAGACCCACAGTACGGAATGACAACAGTGGATCTGAAAAATCTTGGATACACTGACGAACCGTTCGTCCTAGCCAATGATGTGGCACATGTTATCTATGTGAAGGACATGTCTACCAGACCAAGAAAAAGAAAAGATAAGGAAGCGAATACATCATACGATGAGCCAAAGCGCCACATAGTTCTTTCAGGAAAAAGGGACATCCTGGGAGTGGAGGGCAAGACAGACATGTCTGAAGATTATGAAAAGTTTCATGAAATTCCTCCCTTCAAAGTCAAGGCTGACCCAAGCATCCTGATAAACGATGAAGATTATCCATGGTTACGGCGCAATAAGCAAATGACACAAGCGAAGAAAAAGTGAAGAGTTTTTTCCGCAACTATTATGATGATACCATGCCAACTTTGTAACAAACGAGTATGATACCATTGTCCGTTTGTACTATTCAAATTTCAATACTACTTGCACTAACAGAGAAAGTTTTTAATTGGTTTTACCAGAAAGAATTAAAAAAATAAAGCAAATAACAAAAGAAAATAAATAATGCAGAAAACAAAACAAAAAAACTTGAAAAATAAATAGCAACAATAAGTATTTTGTTGTAAGTATAAACAAAATAAAATAAATAAAGCAACAAAGAAAATAAATAAAGAAAGTAAAATAAATAAAGCAACTCTAAATAGAGCAAAAAACAACTTAGAAATAAACAAAGAAAATAAAATAAATAAAGCAACTCTAAATACAGCAAAAAACAACTTAGAAATAAATAGCAACAATAAGTATTTTGTTGTAAGTATAAACAAAATAAAATAAATAAAGCAACAAAGAAAATAAATAAAGGAAGTAAAATAAATAAAGAAACTCTAAATACAGCAAAAAACAACTTAGAAATAAACAAAGAAAATAAAATAAATAAAGCAACTCTAAATACAGCAAAAAACAACTTAGAAATAAATAAAGCAAAAAAGGAAAAAACAATTGGGCGCTGCCCAGTGAGCCTGCAAGGCCTATAGCACAGGATCCACCTGTAATATAAGGCCCAGCAAGCTCACAGGGCAGCGCGTAGAGTTAGGCCCAGAAGCCTGCATTTGAGAGGAGCTCGAGAGGGTGGGAGCAGCAGCCCTTATAAACCACTCTCGAGCTCCCTCAGCTAGCGAGGTGGGACTAAACATCCCACCGCACCCGCGCCAGCACAGGGCATTTGGTCCCGGTTGGTGGCACCAACCGGGACTAAAGGGTGGCATTAGTCCCGGTTGGTGGCTGAAACCGGGACTAATGCCCCCCTTTAGTCCCGGTTGCTGCCACCAACCGGGACTAAAGGCCCCTCCTTCCCGCCCTTTGGGCTGCTGAAAAGGGACCTTTAGTCCCGGTTGGTGGCAGCAACCGGGACTAAAGGGGGGCATTAGTACCGGTTTCAGCCACCAACCGGGACTAATGCCCCTCCTATATAACCAACACTTGCGAAAATTTGCGCAGTTTTCATCTTCCCCGCCCCGACGCCTCCCTCTGCTCCTTCCCCGCCCCCGTCGCCGTCGCCGTCGCCCCCGTCACCCCGTCGCCGTCGCCGTCGCCCCCGACGCCGCCTCGTCGCCGCGCCCCGCGCCGTCGCCCCGCCCCACGCCGTCGCCGCGCCCCGGCCGGCCCGTCGCCCCGCGCCGCCGCGCGCCCCGCCCCGCCGCCGCCGCGCCGCCGCGCCCCGACAACGCCTCGTCGCCGCCCCGCCCCGCCGCCGTCGCGCCGCCCAGCCCTGCCGATGTGAGAGGGCTCCCTTTTTTTATGTTTAATATATATTGCTGTATATATATAGTTGCTGTGTACATATGTATATATATGTATATTTTTTTTATGTTTATATAAATTGCAGTATATATAGTTGCTGTATATATAGTTGCTGTATATATAGTTGCTGTATTTATATGTATGTGTATATCTTTTTTTTCTTAGGAATTTGCTAAATATATATGTTAAATATATATTTATGTGTATATAAATATATTTTTTCTTAGGAAGTTGCTGTATATATGTGATGTGTGTATATGTGATGTATATATATGTGTATGTGGCTATATTTTTTTGTTTATATATGCTAAATATATATAGAAAGTTTTATATATGCAAAAGTTACAAATTTAGAAAAAGAAGGATAGGAAAGAAGAAAATAAGAAAGAGGAAAGAAAGAAGAAGAGGAGAGGAAGAAGAGGAGAAATAAATAAGAAGAAGAAAAACAAGAAAAAAAGAGGAGAAGAAGAAAGGAATAGAGGAGAAAATTTCTCTTCTTCACCTCTATTCCTTTCTTCTTCTCCTTTTTTTTTCTTTTTTTTTCTTCGATCTTCTCCTCTAGCGGTTCCTTTTTTCTTCTTCTTCTTCCTCTTTTTTTATCGGACATGTCTATGTCGATATACACCCTCCCTGATAACTTCGACATTAGGGGGGGCCGGGGTCGAGGGTCGTCGAGGGACCGAGAGGCCGAAGGTCGAGGGGTCGAGGGTCGTCGAGGGACCGAGAGGCCGAAGGTCGAGGGGTCGAGGGTCGTCGAGGGACCGAGAAGCCGAAGGGCGAGGGGTCGAGAGGTTGCCTAGCAGTCGGGGGTCTAGGGTTGTGGATCGCCGAGCAGTCGGGGGTCAAAGTATTGAAGAATTCCATGACTTCATCATTTGCCAGAAGTAACCGGGGCATTTTGGTACAAAGTTATGCAAAGATATTCTGGAACGGAGTTCCTGATAGAATAATCCGTCTTTTGTTACGAATTATCCTATCTGAGACTCCGTTCCAAAATAACTTTGGAGAGCTTCGTACCATCATGCTACTGTTACTTTCGCCTAATGATGAAGTATTGGTTTTGTTGAATCCTTTGACACTCGACAAAATGTGACATGAGGGGGTCTA
>LR738710.1:8141119-8183052 GCA_902687465.1 Secale cereale | reverse complement strand
GTTCGAGAGAGGTTGCCTAGCTAGTGTCAAAGTATTGAAGAATTCCATGACTTCATCATTTGCCAGAAGTAACCCGGGCATGTTGGTACGAAGTTATGCAAAGATGTTTTGGAACGGAGTTCCTGATAGCGCTAGTTTCATCAATACCAATTTGGCATTCTTGCTTATCAGTTTGATTGACCTCTATTTTTTGTAAAGTGGTTGTGGCAGGAACCCGGGAATGATTATTGTGGATACTACATTTGCGAGTCCATCTGCCACACGACCTGTGAGCGGGGCTACACTGATGAACAATTTGAAGTGCGTAAGCAATCAATAATATTCACAAATTTATAGCATCATTTCATGTATTGACCCCCTACTTCAAATTAGATGTTTCGGATGCGGGATGAACTCCTAACACCAGATCGTCTGCGAGCAATTCAAGAGGAATTGGCGGCATTCTTCCTTGAACACGTGATCGCTGAAGACGGAGAATACTATGTGGACCATGCATCCATGTGTTAGGAGATTATTTTTGTAAGAGATAATTATTGTATATATGTGCCCGGTAGTGTCGGATAGATATACGAGAACTTGTCGTTCGACCAATCTCTCGGAGAAGGAGAGGTGGTCGATATTACTTCTCTCTGTATGCATATATATATATATATATATATATATATATATATATATATATATATATATGTTGATTATACGAGATCTTCTGTTCCTTCGTTTGCTTAGTAGATAGCAGCTAGCTAGCTAGCTAGCGTGACTCTAGTCCTCTCTATATACGTATGTGTAGTATGTAGCGTCGACCAAGCACGGACATAAGAGAGAACACTTCTCTCTATTAATTAGCTAGCTAACACAATATATGAAACACCTAAATTAACCCCCAAAACCTAAAACCCCCCTCCCCTTTCAAAAAAAAAAACAAAAAACCACAGCCACAGAAATGCTGACGCGTGGATGCCTTTTGGTCCCGGTTGGTACCACCAACCGGGACTAAAGCCCCTCCTGCCTGGACTCGGTGCACAGGCCACGTGGACACCCTTTTGCCCCGGTTCTGGATTGAACCGGGACTAAAGGGTCAGAGCATTAGTACCGACCCTCTTGTCCCGGTTCCAGAACCGGGGCTAAAAGGCCCAAATGAACCGGGGCTAAAGACCCTTTATCTACTAGTGAATCCAGATTAAGTCAAGGGGATTTTATTATACGAAAATAACCACGTCGAATCTTTAGAGCTCTTTGCTACTTGCTCTATTAAACAACTATTCTAGTATATCAAGATACTCTAGATAGTAGCATACACAAACAACCTAGATTGAACTGATCACCGTACCGAGATGAACATTTTCAAAATTTGACAATTGGAACACATATATGCAAAGAGTGTTCGGGAATTCCATCGTCTGAATTGAAAATTGGCACACTTAACCATATAAGAGAGAGTACTTCAAATACTATAAACAAAGCATAAATCTTGAAAAGAGATTTAGTCATGTGTGCTTACTACATTAATTAGTGCATGTTTGACATAGCCCGTGGCACATCCAGTCTCATGCTTCTAAATGACTTGAAGCATTATGTACAATTTTGTTTCAAGAGATTTATTGTCATTTAAAATGTTCAACAAAACGAACATACAAAATGTTGAACAAAACAAACTTACAAATGTTCTTGTTCTCCACACATGTCTTTATGTTGTAGGCTCGTTGACTTATTTCCTCCCTCTCCTCTGCTGAAATTTCTATACTACAAAAAAGGAAAAAGAGCCACAGCACAAAGTTACGTATGTTTATTGGTAATTGCCACCCATTAGATGTCATGAATATGTGTTTTTTAGAACGAATATGCTTCTACAACTAATTTAATTTTTTTTGCCATCGAGTAGTGAGAAATATACACCATGATCAAAATTAAAAATATTTTTCATCACACGTAGTACCTCTTGAATCTAATGGGTTTGATCCTTCCCAAGATGCATCTCTACTTCCTGTCCCTCTCAAACATATATACAAAGAACCCAGTTGGAGTGTGTATAGCATGCAAGAAAACATGTTCATTCAAAAGAATACTACTACCGTACATAATCGTTAGCAAAATTAAATGAATGAAAGCTCCAAAAGTAAATGAAAAATATAAACACATTCAATTGGGTAGAAACATGTTACCTGAAATTGGTGGGACTGACATTCAGATGGGCAGTCATATGAGCATAGCATTCCCTTCATTCATTTGATGTAATCAAGTTTGTCTTATCTCGGCTCGCCATGCAAACAGGCAAAATAAAATTCGTAATCTCTGAAATTTTGATGTGTGGTACACTAACATGACATATTATAAACAATAAACAAATTTCCTAGCAATTAAATTGAAGCAGAAAGGAAATATTGCAAATATGACACTATTGATCCCTATGGTGTGGGAGACAAATATAGTAAAATACAGTGGGTGTGTTTACAAAATTTTCTGTTCTGAAAATTTTATTGCTGCGGATTGACATTTTACACTTAAGTTGCACACACTATTTAGTTCAATATCAGGTTTTATCTATGTGCAACTTGATCAAGTTATAACATTATATATTATAAGCATAAAATAATCATGTAAATCGACCAAAAGTTGTCATGTTTAGCAAGCACCACTAAATTGCAGGCTTGGCTAAAGTACTTTCATAGAGTTTACCTTATGCCTGATGAGATGTTCACGCTGTTGGTCTATCAGTTAATCTGTACTGATAAAATTGTACATAAATTATTAGGTTTGCTTAAAATTGTACATAAATTGCAGGCTTAGCTAGAAGTACTTACATAGTGTTAACATAGTCAAAACTGCCCTCACAATAAATTATTAGGCTTGCTTAAAAACTTAGGATAAGCTATTCCCCACATATGCACAACACAGGTGTAGATAACATAGTTATAGAAACCATCTAAACTATATGTAGTAGTTCAGAATCCTACTACTTCATATAACCATGTGAGCTGCAACTGGTTAGATAACATACAAGTTTAAAATATTATCTAGGATGATTTATCATTAATATTTACAAGAAAGCTACAAAGGGAATCCAGAGAATATGCCCTGTATATATTTGAACAAAGAAATAGTGTATTCAGTCTTGCACAAAGCGTAAAACAGATTGCTTACAAACAGAGAGATGTGTTTTGACTCCTAGGTGCACCTAATCATAGAGAGAATAGCATAATCTGAAGAAGAAGAAACACTTCAATTACAACATCAACAATTCCAAAAGAAATATCACATGTGGGTATTTAACATGCCTAGAGATTTTCATGCAAAGAGAAGACATTTTGTGTTCAGGAAAAAATAAGTATACTCAAAACATAATTTCTGGTGCTAAATTTGCAAACGCTAAAATACATATATGTTTGTATCAAGAGTTACTTGTACTATGAAGGCTTGAATAGTGACTTATATTACATTTCTGAAATTATTTGATATTAAGAAATGTATTCTAGTTCACCTAGGAGCATGCTCAAGGATACACCTTCGAATTTCCGCCCACATATACATACATCCGAGAACATGTGTGCACCTTCGAATTTCCGACCACGTACACATCCATTTGGGATGAACATTAAATTCTGAAAATAAACAATTAGTTAATTACAACTCACCTGTGCACTTTCGAATTTTTGCCCGTGTGAACATACATCCAGATCTACGATCAGTGAAATGTGAAAAAATGCCTACATTTGTTTCATGCAAAACTAAGGCATATATTATTGCATTATTTACTTGCACCATGAAGGCATGCATATTCACTTATATTTTAATTTTTAATTATTTGATATTGAAAAAATATTTTCAATTCAGTTGGGGGCGTGTGTACGGATGCACGTTCAAATTTCCTTATACACACACATACATCCGGGATGAACGGTAAAAACTGAGAAACACATAATTACAACTCACTGTTACACCTTCAAATTTCCGCCGCATACACATTAATCCAGTGACCAGCAATAAATACCTGCTATTTATATCAACGGTAGTAACTTTGCCTAATCACAGTAACGTATTACTACATATAGGCACTGTAAAGGGGCGCGCCATAGCCCACCAACGCACACCCTTGAGTCTACAGTAAAAGGTTAGCTTTAAGACATTTTGAGAGATTGGCTACCATGAACGGTTTATGTTATTCTGCTCATCTATTTGAAGACAAAAGATAGTAGGGTTCTAATTTCCTATGGGCATACAAAGAATATATTCATAAGCTATTGATCGTACGGATGAATAAGAGCTTTGGTCAACCTAGGCTAGCTTTCTACATACCTGCACAACGTAATTTATTGGCCGGCCGTCGTTGATACAAGCTCAGCCGTGTAATTTGTTCGCATGCATGTGTATTATTTCTAGCCGGTAGCAAGAATCAATCCAGCCATGGCTGTTGTATACATACGTGTGGTGTAATCTCTACTGAAGCTAGTTAGATTTTCCTAATAACATGAGTTTCAAGAGTGGATTAATCAGATCTTTGCTTAACTGAGTTAGCTTTGCACGTACCTAGCATGCATGTGGATAAGATCCCATCAGCGATTGAACGTAATCTACCGGCCTGCCGCCGTGTAGCGATTGGACGGAGAGCAAGCATCGACTACGGAGGCAACCAACCTCGTGTTGCCGGCCAATCATAGGGCATACCTACTAGCTAATGGCATCGCTTGGCCGCCTAGGTATGAGGGGAGATGGGCCCCATCTGGTGATTGGTATTTTTTAATTGATTGGTCTGTTTTTTTGGCTAGGAGAGTTTGGTATTTACAGGAAAGAGTATTTGGTGGTGGCATAGTGGGTAATTTCTTTTAACTTTGACTGTGAAAGGTTATTTTTAAGATCCATCGGACGTGATTTATTAGTTTACTAAATTAACGGTTAGATATTTCTAATTTTTGTGGAATTTTCTAGCATATTTCTCTTAATTCTGGTTAGCCCGTCAATTACTTTTATATATAATAATAAAATAATAATAATAATAATAATAATAATAATAATAATAATAATAATAATAATAATAATAATAATAAATAGATAGATACTATTATGTTATACGTCTCTAGTGTACCTCTCAGATTACACAACCCTATCAAGTGCATGCTCGATGCTTAGATTAATCAGTGGTGTACTTGCAGATCGACTGATTTCTCTGGCATCCATGATGGAGGACGGTCAGCATAATTTACTTGACAGATGGGGATAGATCTTTCAAGTAGTAAGAGCTGCTGAGAGGCGTTTTGGCGGACGAGCTGCATGGAGACCGCAATCTCCGTCGGTCGTTTTGACATCAGGATGCATGGTGTGTGCCTTTTTAGCTATTTATGACATCTACTTAATAGATATACACCGGTACCATCAACTCGTGTTCACGATTTGTACGTGTGCCTACAATTTAGCGGCTGCCTCACATGAACAAGATGTTCTCTGTGGGCGGCTTTGATTTTGGCGCAGTGCACGGGTTGCCAGAGGTGTGGTTGGTTGAAAATAAATGTATCTGCTGGGCCCGTTCAGTGAGAGAGGTTAGGCGGTGTGCACTCGTGCTTGGGGAGAGCATATCCGAGCAGCAGGCGCTCTCGCCGTGGATGGCATGGAGCTCTTCAAGGATTCTGATGCATGGTAATGTTATGAGAAATCTTACTTTTTGCCTATTTTCGCACGCTTGAATGATCATGTTTTGTGGTGGAAGTGGTTTGGATTGGCGTTTTCCCCTATTTGTTCATAGCTAAAAATCAGATGTGGCTGGGCCTTGTTTGTCTGGGCAGGTTCATACCTCGTTTGGATGCCGGGCGCGTCTTTTGAGAGATGGTGTCGCCGGCGTGCAGTTGATTGACGATGAGACGAGTGGAACTGCTGATGCAGGGCAACGGCTTGATTTCTTCTCTGCCAATGGCTCGAGGCGGGTACCGTATGTATGGCGAAGGAGTTGAGGACGAGAGAAACTGCGGCTCGTACAATGGTGGTGGCAAGAGGTGGGCGATTTATGCGAGCTGGGCGATGAAATTGTTGGCTGTCATGCGGCGGCCAAGGATGCAGACAAAGACGGCATGGTAGTGTCCAAGACAAAGGGATCTTGTTGGACAAGGAGGTGATTTTGCTAGTGTTCATTGTAAATCTGTTTTCATTTCGTCTTGTTAGATAGGATTTGGAGTTTTGTTGCTTGATAATCAGAACAAGGCTGCATGTGTGATTGTTTTGCTGTGTTGGTAGTGACCGCAAAGGTCACCGCACTTGGGTATTACTTGGTAGTGCGAAACCCAACTTGATTTCTTATTTGGTTGATGCATCTCTCCGATGCCAGAGGCAGGGGAAAATCTTCTTTAAAAAAAACCTATCACAGGCTCGGGATTGGGAAGGTAGCGGGTGAGAGGGAGCCCAGTCTGACAAGAATCCATGTCATTGAAGCTGCATTGGCTCCTCGTCCTATCCCGACTTGGCTTCGTGGTAGATGTTGCAGATACCTCCTTCCTGGTCACCGGGAAGTGGTTTGTCGAGATCCTTTTAGGTCTTCTCGGTGCCTTGAGAATGGTCATCGAGCTCATTAGTGCTGCAATGTCTGGCGTCCCGTCAGCTTCTTGGGAAGCCCTACTGTGTCGTCGTTGCCTCGCGTTCCCGTTGGGCACAAACAAGTTTCAACTCCTCGCAAGGTCCAGAAAGAAGCATCGCCCCTCTCCAAGACATTTTGTCGCGATTCTTGGGCGTCGATCGTTGCTACTCCTGTTGGCTCTGTGGCCTCGGCGGATATCCTGGTACGGCCTGCATTGGGGAGGCAGGCTGAGCTGCTGTGCTCTAAGCTCCTTGGTATGGCTTCCTTTCGGTTCGAGGAGACGCTCCAGCCTCTTCTTGATGTCATTGACTCCACGCAAGGTTGGATGTTGCGGATGGAGAGCTTCGTGGAGCGTGCTGAGGCTGCACTACATGAGCTATCCCCGGCGCCGCCTATGTTGCAAAGTGCTCATATGTTAAGCCCTTTGGTTGTGCCTGGTGACAGCTTCGAGATCGAGAGGGGAGCTGACCTTCATGGCCGTTTCACCCCTCGTGTTAGAGCCAGGTCACTGTTGTCAGCCTCTGAGGGATTGGGCAATGATGTGGTTGTGTTTCCGGTGCTGCAGATCATGCCTGAGCTTCGGGAACTATGTGAGGGCCCGGTTCTGCCTCTGTTCGTTGAACATCTGAAGGTAGACCTGCCCGCGATCTCGATTGTGGATTTACCGCCAGCATCACCGCTGGAGTCTAGCAAGATAATGGATGCCGAGGAGTGTGTTGATTTTGACGTTGCAATCTCTCCCTCACCTAAGTCCATTGGGTGTCAGGAGCCGGCTAGCCTAAGGAACATGGTCTAAGGAACATGTATTTGACATACAAGAAATCAATAGCAATAAACTATACAATCAACTGCTAAGCTAACAGATGGGTCTTGTCCATCACATCATTCTCCTAATGATGTGATCCCGTTATCAAATGACAACTCATGATCTTGTTAGGAAACCTTAACCATGTTTGATCAATGAGCCAGTGTAGTAGAGGCTCACGGTATTTGTTTATGTATTCACACATGTATTTAAGTTTCCGGTTAATACAATTCTAGCATGAATAATAAACCTTTATCATGAATAAGGAAATATAAAATAATAACAACTTTATTATTGCCCCTAGGGTATATAATCTAGATTACATTGTAATGAATCTAACACCCATGGAGTGTTGGTGTTGATCATGTTTTGCCCGTGGAAGAGGTGTAGTGAACGGGTCTAGAACATTCATATCCGTATGTACTTCGCAAATTTCTATGTCTCCATTCTTGACCTTTTCACGAATGAAGTTGAAGTGTCTCTTGATGTGTTTCGTTCTCTTGTGAAACCTGGATTCCTTCGTCAAGGAAATTGCTCCAGTGTTGCCACAAAAGATTGTTATTGGACCCAAAGCACTATGTATTACACCTATATCGGATATGAACCCCTTCATCGAGACTCATTCATGTGCTACTTCTGAAGTAGCTATGTACTCCGCTTCAGACGTAGATCCCGCCACGACGCTCTGCTTGGAACTGCACCAATGATAGTTGTAGCATTTAATACAAATACGTACCGGTCTATGACTTAGAGTCATCCGGATCTGTGCCAAAGCTAGCATCGATGTAACCCTTTACCACGAGCTCTTCGTCACCTACATAAATGATAAACATATCCTTCGTCCTTTTCAGTTACTTGGGGATGTTCTTCACCGATGTCCAGTGATCCACTCCTGGATTACTTCGGTACCTCCCTGCCAAACTTATGGCAAGGCACACATCAGGTCTGGTACACAACATAACATACATGATAGAACCTATGGCTGAGGCATAGGGAATTACTTTCATTTTCTCTCTATCTTCTGAAGTGGTCTGGCATTGAGTTTGACTCAATTTCACACCTTGTAACACAGGCAAAAACCTTTTCTTTGACTGGTCCATTTTGAACTTCTTCAAAACTTTGTCAAGGTATGTTCTTTGTGAAAGTCCTATTAAGCTTTGCCAAATATATAAGCAGCTTCACCGAGGTCTTTCATTGGAAAATTCTTATTCATGTACCCTTTTATGCTATCAAGAAATTCTACATCATTTCCAATCAACAATATGTCATCCACATATAATATCAGAAATGCTACAGAGATCCCACTCACTTTCTTGTAAATACAGCCTTCACCGTAAGTCTGTAAAAAACTATATGCTTTGATCACCTCATCGAAGTGTATATTCCTACTCTGAGATGCTTGCACCAGTCTATTGATGGATCGCTGGAGCTTGCACACTTTGTTAGGACCTTTAGGATCGACAAAACCTTCTGGTTGCATCATATACAACTCTTCTTTCAGAAATCCATTAAGGAATGCAGTTTCGACATCCATTTGCCAGATTTCATAATCATAAAATACGTCAATTGCTCACATGATTCGGACATACGTAAGCATCGCCACGGGTGAGAAAATCTCATCGTAGTAAACTCATTGAACTTGCGGAAAACCTTTTGCTACAAGTCGAGCTTTGTAGACAGTAACATTACCATCAACGTCAGTCTTCTTCTTGAAGATCCATTTATTCTCTATGGCTTGCCGATCATTGGGCAAGTCCACCAAAGTCCAGACTTTGTTCTCATACATGCATCATATCTCAGATTTCATGTCCTCAAGCCATTTTTCGGAATCTGGGCTCATCATAGCTTCTTCATAGTTCTAAGGTTCGTCGTTGTCTAACAACATGACTTCCAATTCAGGGTTATCATACCACTCTGGTGCGGTACGTGTTCTCATCGACCTTCGAGGTTCAGTGGTAACTTGATCCGAACTTTCATGATCATTATCATTAGCTTCTTCTCAAGTTGTCGTAGGCATCCCGGGAACGGTTTTCTCTAATGAGCTACTTTCCAATTCGAGAGAAGGTACAATTACCTCATCAAGTTCTACTTTCCTCCCACTCATTTCTTTCGAGAAAAACTCCTTCTCTAGAAAGGATCCATTCTTAGCAAAAAAGATCTTGCCTTCGGATCTGTGGTAGATGGTGTAACCAATAGTTTCTTTTGGGTATCCTATGAAGACACACTTCACCGATTTGGGTTTGAGCTTATCAGGCTGAAGCCTCTTGACATAAGTGTCGCAACCCCAAACTTTAAGAAATGACAACTTTGATTTCTTGCCAAACCACAATTGGACACGTGTCGTCTCAACGGATTTAGATGGTACCCTATTTAACGTGAATGCACCTGTCTGTAATGCATAACCCCAAAACGATAAATGAAAATCGGTAAGAGACATCATAGAACGCACCATATCCAATAGAGTACGGTTACGACGTCCGGACACACCCATTACGCTGTGGTGTTTCAGGTGGCGTGTGTTGTGAAACTATTCCACATTGTTTCAACTGAAGGCCAAACTTATAAATCAAATATTTGCCTCCACGATCAGATCGTAGAAACTTTATTTTCTTGTTACAATGATTCTCTACTTCACTCTGAAATTCTGTGAACTTTTCAAATGTTTCAGACTTTTGTTTCATCAAGTAGATATACCCATACCTACTCAAATCATGTGTGAAGGTGAGAAAATAACGATATCCACTGCGTGCTTCAACACTCATTGGACCGCATACATCGTTGTGTATTATTTTCAGTAAGTCATTAGCTCGCTCAATTCTTTCGTAGAACGGAGTTTTAGTCATCTTGACCATGAGGCATGGTTTGCAAGTATCAAATGATTCTTAATCAAGTGACTCCAAAAGTCCATCAACATGGAGTTTCTTCATGCTTTACACCAATATGACCTCAGCGGTAGTGCCACAAGTATGTTGCACTATCATTATCAACTTTGTATCTTTTGGCATCAATATTATGAATAATCAAGTGAATCCAAAAGTCCATCAACATGGAGTTTCTTCATGCTTTACACCAATATGACCTAAGCGGCAGTGCCACAAGTATGTTGCACTATCATTATCAACTTTGCATCTTTTGGCATCAATATTATGAATATGTGTATTGCCAAGATAGAGATTCAATAAGAATAGACCATTCCTCAAGGGTGCATGACCATAAAAGATATTACTCATATAAATATAACAACCATTATTCTCTGACTTAAATGAATAACCATCTCGCATAAAACAAGATCCAGATATAATGTTCATGCTCAACGTAGGCACCAAATAACATTTATTTAGGTCTAAAACTAATCCCAAAGATAGATATAGAGGTAGCATGCCGACGGCGATCACATCGACCTTGGAACCATTCCCGACGCGCATCGCCACCTCGTCCTTAGCCAATCTTCGTTCAATCCGCATCTCTTGTTTCGAGTTACAAGTATGAGTAACCGAACCAGTATGAAATACCCAGGCGCTGCTACGAGCACTAGTAAGGAACACATCAATAACATGTATATCACATATACCTTTTCTCACCTTGCCATCCTTCTTATCCGCAAAATACTTGGGGCAATTCCGCTTCCAGTGACCACTCCCTTTGCAGTAGAAGTGCTCAGTTTTAGGCTTAGGTCCAGCTTTGGGTTTTGATGGGCCTCTAACCCCTCGTTGGTTACCCCAAGTGGAAGGTGTAAGATGCAGTGTTGTGAAGTTTTTCCCTTAGCAAAGATGCCAAGGATCGAATCCCCAGAGACTCCTAGGTTCAACAAGTAGGTGTCAACTGCTAATGGTGCGGATTAGCAATCAACGTGGACCTGCACACAGATACAAATAACTTTGCTCCCAACGAGTACAGAGAGGTTGTCAATCCCTCCGGCCTTGTAGTTCACAAAGGATTAAAAGCAAATGATAGTAGTGATAGATAATGTTTGCAATAGTAAATAATAGCGAAAAGTAAATAGACGATGTGATCAATGATGGTAATATGGACCGGAGTCTCATGATGTTCACTAGTGATGTCTCTCTCCCAAAAGACGATAAAACAGCTATGTGAGGTAAACGAATTACAGCTGGGCAATTGACAGGACCACGAACGCAAACCAATGCTGACTACATTGCAAGAAAGGTTGAGGTTCAAAGCATGGGCGGTACGCCAAAGTAAGTAGACCGAAATCCATCAATATCTACTACTAATCATCCACCTTGAGATATCTATCCAGAACATCTCGCTGGTATTAAGTTGCGAGTCCCACCCATAGTGTAAACTCAATGCAACAGACAACTGCATTAAAAGAACTTTGCGTAAAGTAAACAATCCTTGCACCCGCGGGCACAAGCACCGTTGTTTTCCCCCTTGTGGCAACAGCACATCCCCTAGACTCATGTTTCTGTCACTCAAGCTAGTCATCGAGGGGCATGAACCCACAATCGAGCATAACGTTCCCTCTTGGAGTCACTACGTATTACTTGGCCAAAGCAATAAATAACAACGGAGAACATGCAAGAATTACTTATGAACATAAATATAAAAGAGGTAGATCAAATATATTACTCAAGAACAATCTGAACATAATCTCATAATCCATCGGATCCCAGCAAACTCATCATAGCAACAACATAAGGATTACCTATGTGCCTCGATCATGTAGGGCAGCTCACGAGGACTAATTAGTGAAGCACAAGAACGGGAGGAGAACATCACATAGCTACTGGTCATGGACTCATGGTCCAAGGGAGACTACTCACAACTCATCCGGGAGGCGTCCATGGTGGTGGAGAGGCTCCCGATGGTGATCCTCCCCTCCGGCAGGGTGCCGGGAAGAGTTCTCCTGGTGCTCCCGATCTTGGAAGCGGCGGCGGCGGCGGAACAGAGATGAGATCGCAAAAAAGAGTTCCCCTCCCGAGGGTTTCGAAGGACGCTCTAAATATATGCCGAAGGGGGGCACCAGACGGGGCTCGGAGGGGCCCAGGCGCCCCCCCGGCGCGGCCCGGGGGGGGGGGGCGCCGCCAGGGCGCCTGGAGCCCTGGTGGCCCCCCCGGCTGTCCTTCCGGCGCAAGGTAGGTTCTGAAACACTGATTTTTTATATGATTTTTCTGGATTTTTCCTGGCAGTTCTCGTAACGTGAAAACCTGAAATACAAAAACAGCCGAAAACAGAAACTGGCACCGGGGTGCACTGGATTAGTAGGTTAGTCCAAATATGATCAAAAGTGTATGGAAGTGTATGAATATCATAGCAATATCACCCAAAAGTGGCATGGAGCAAGCAGAAATTATAGATACGTTTTGGACGTATCAACATCCCCAAGCTTAATTCCTGCTCGTCCTCGAGTAGGTAAATGATAACAAGAATAATTTTTGTGGTGACATGCTATTCACCATATAGTACTTTTTACAGTCATATGACAAAAGCTTACTGAGACAATGAATCTATAGTAATTAAGTTGCCTCATGAGAAAATCACAAATGACTAAAAGTTTTACAACATGACATTGAAGCATCAAAAAGATTTGCAATGAACATGATGTGCAAATATGATAAAGTGATATCTAGCTTGCCCCCTTTAGTGAAACAAAACATAGATGCAGGGGCACCTTCAAGGTTTAAGTGATGACTAGATACAATGATTTCAAAATAAACGATATCACAGTCATGCAAAAGACAATGCTACTTTGGGACAATGCACATTACACTCAGAATGACAATCATGCTCTCAGTAGTTGGTGCTTTTAAAAGAAGGTGGAGACTCAACATAAAAGTAAAAGAATGGTTATGTGCTAGAGCTTTTTATTTTGAAAACATAGAAGCAATTTTTTCAACGGTAGTAGTACTTCATATGTGTCATGCATAAGACATCCTATAAGTTGCAAGCCTCATTCATCGAATACCAATAGTGCTCGCACCTTGTCCTACTTAGCTCGGATTTCCATGGGTTATCATTGCATTACATATGTTTCAACCAAGTGTCACAAAGGGGTACCTCTATGCCACATGTACAAAGGTCCAAGGAGATAAATCGCATTTGATTTCTCGTTTTTGATAGATCTCAACTTGAGGACATCCATACCGGGACAACATAGAAAATAGATGCTGGACTCCTCTTTAATGCATAAGCATATTCTCATAAGAGATTGACGATTAATGTCCAAGCTAAAAGTTCCACCATGATACATGGCTTTGGTTGGCGGCCCAATGTTCTTCTCTAACAATATGCATACTCATTCAACCCATGGCAAATCACCCTTACTTCAGACAAGACGAACATGCATAACAAATCACATGATATTCAACAAAAGTGTGACAGTTGATGGCGTCCCCAGAAACATGGTTACCGCTCAGCAAGCAACTTATAAGAAATAAGATACATAGGCAACATATTCTTTACCACAATAGTTTTTAAGCTACTTTCCCATGAGCTATGTATTGCAAGGTTAGTCTGATTAGTACAGGTGGAGGTTAGCAAAAGACTGGAAGCGACCAACTAAGAGAGCAATGACGGTCATAATCATGCAGAGCGACAAAGCAATATTGAATCAGGCATGGAAGTTATATCGCTACTCAGAAATAAAAGATCATCAAGGCTTGACAGACTTTCTTTACAGTCTTAAATATGCGTGCGCATACGCCAAGTCAATCAAAATAAATTCTCGAAGGAAGATATTACTAAACCATACCACATCATCGGCGAACAAATCAAGTTGGTATTCCAATAACACATTGGGAATCCCCCAGCTATTTGAGACTAACCATAAGAAACCTGAACTACTAAGCACCATTATGCACGTAGCATCTTTATCATAGACATATTAAACAATGCAACGGAAGAAAACTCTCTTAATAAGATAAGCATGATAATTAAAGAGAGTTCAAGCAACAAACTAAACATAAGCTCTTTGAAAAGATAAGCATGAATACTAAGAGCAGAGCATGATAGTAGCTATTAAAAGACAAAGAACACACACAGCAAAGATAGACATGAAAATTCTATGTTATGTTCTAGGTAGAAGTGAAGCGTGTTTCTCTCCCACATAAAGAAAGCTGAGTTCCGACTCGTTATGAAAAACTAAAAAGAAAACTAAAAGCAAGACGCTCCAAGCATAGCACATAACACATGAAGTGATAAAAATATAGCGAAAGGAAAGACGAACTGATAATGTTGATGGAGAAGGGGATGCACGGGGGCATCCCCAAGCTTAGACGCTTGAGTCTCCTTGAATATTTCTTGGGGGTGCACGGGGGCATCCCCAAGCTTGGGCCTTGACACTCTTGAATCTTTTTTATCATCTTCCCTCGCACACTTGAAAACTCCCTTCATACATAACTCATCATAATCTGATTAGCGAGGTTAGTACCCTTAATAAAATAATTATACCTTGCTGGAAATAAAGATATTCTTGAAGTTCTACTGTTTCTAAAGATTGCCAAAAGGTTTTTGCAAAGAAAAAGCAAGCTCTTGATTTGCAAAATGAAGGAAAGGCAAAACAGGACAGAATCTGTGAAAAACAGAACAGCAGGTAGTAATTGATTTGTTCGGGGCACTTCTGCAACTCAAATATAAAAACTCAGAACAGACGCACGAAAGAAAATTATATAGAGAACTATGTCGAAAAAATTCAGACCAAAAAGATGATCTGGTGATTTTATACGAATTTTTCTATCCAAGGACAGAGTCTGTTTCCTGTACAGCACCTCACAACTTTTGAACTTTCTAGCAATCAGAGGCTATACTTGGCACAAATATGAAAAGAAAAGATACAATGATGATGCTACAGCAGTAAACAACATCAAGACACAACAAAAGCAAAATAAAAAAATTTATTCATGTGGGCTGCCTCCCAAAAGCGCCTTCTTTTATGCCTTTAAGTTAGGCATAATGCATAGAGATCAAGTTTTATCAAGAGTAAAAGAATAGCTAGCCCGTACAACGGACTCAAAAGGTAACTTGATCTTCTTACGAGGGAAGTGTTCCATCCCTTTCTTGAGAGGAAACTGAAATTTTATATTACCCTCTTTCATGTCAATGATAGCACCAACGGTGTGTAAAAAAGGACGTCCCAAAATAATTGGACATGAAGGATCACATTCAATATCCATAATAGTAAAATCAACGGGAACATAATTATCATTAAAAACGATAAGAATATCGTCGATCCTCCCCAAAGGTTTCTTTATGAAAAAATCAACGAGACGAACACCAAAAGAACAAGAATCATAAGGTTTCAATTTAAGCATATCGTATATTCTTTTGGGCATAACAGAGGTACTAGCACCAACATCACATAATGCATAACAAGAGAAGTCATTCAATTTAATTTTTATCATAGGATCCCAACCATCTTCTAGCTTTCTAGGTATGGAGGCTTCTACTCTAAGTTTCTCCTCCCTAGCTTTGATGAGAGCATTAGTGATATGCTCTGTGAAGGCAAGGTTAAGCGTGGTAGTGCGGGGATCTCTAGACATCTTGTGAAGGAAATCAATAACTTCGGTAAGAGTGCAATTATCAAAATCAAGGTCACGAGCATCAAGTAAAGTGGTAGTGGTGTCCTTTAGGTTCACATGTTTGGTAGTTTCTATAGTCATAGCATCACAATTAATAGGCCCATTGGGACCAGGAGTACATTGGGTGCTAAGAGTTTGGATATCCTCAACAACTTGGATAGTAGCAACGGTGTGGTGGGTAGGAAGGCTCTTAATTCTATCTTCTTCCTCCCTTTCTCTAGCCCATCTCTCTTTAAGTTTAGCCATCATCCTAATATTTTCATTAATTTGCACTTGAGTAGCATTTATACGAGTGACTTCCCTCTCCTCAAGAGGAGAAGTTTTAATATTTAGCAAGTTTACCTCATTGGCTAAATGGTCTACCTTAAAAGAAAGATCATCTAGTTTATGTAGTTTTTCTTCTACACTCTTATTAAAGGCTTTTTGGGTAGTGATGAAATCTTAAAGCATAATCTCTGGTTCAGTAGTGGAGTTCTTGGTACTAGGATAAGCATTGTTGTTCCCATAAGAACTAGAGGGGAACGGTCTAGTATTGTTACCAAAGTTACTCCTATAAGCATTGTTGTTAAAATTGTTTCTAGAGATAAAGTTCACATCTACTTGTTCTTGAGCAATCAAAGAATTTAAAGGAACATCACGAGGATCAACAGAGGATTTCTTCGAAAGTAGAGACATGATCAAGTCAACTTTTTCATTTAAGGAGGAAATCTCCTCGACAGAGTTTACCTTCCTACCTGTTGGAGCGCGTTCGGTGTGCCATTGGGAATAGTTGGTCATCATCTCATCGAGAAGCTTTGTGGCAGCACCAAGTGTAGTTGACATAAAAGTTCCTCCCACGGCCGAATCTAACAAGTTCCGCGAGGTAAAGTTCAAGCCTGCATAAAAAGTTTGGATAACCATCCAAGTAGTCAAACCGTGAGTAGGGCAGTTCTTGATAAGAGATTTCATACGTTCCCAAGCTTGGGCAACGTGTTCATTATCCAATTGTTTAAAATTCATTATGTTACTTATAAGTTGGATAATTTTAGCAGGTGGATAGTATTTTCCGATAAAAGCATCTTTGCACTTGTCCCAAGAATCTATGCTATTTCTAGGCAAAGACTGAAACCAAATTTTAGCTCCTCCTCTAAAGGAGAAAGGAAAAAGCTTAAGCTTAACAATATTACCATCTATTTTTTGGTACTTTTGCATATCACAAAGTTCAACAAAGTTGTTAAAGTGTAAAGCAGCATCATCTCCAGCACCGGAGAATTGATCTTTCATGACTAAGTTCAGTAAAGCAGGTTTAATTTCATATGAAGGTGCTGAAGTGGTAGGTGTAGTGATAGGTGTGCTGATAAAGTCATCGTTGTTGTGACTAGTGAAGTCACGCGACTTGGTGTTCTCGGTGGAACCCATAGTAGCAAGCAAGCAAGATAACTATTTTTGTGATTTTCGATAAAAAGTACTAAAGCAAAAACTGAAAGGTAAACTAACAAGACTAAAAAGCAAAGGTAAAAGATAGCATGCAACTCCCCTATCCTGAAGAGTGGAGTCCCCGGCAACGGCGCCAGAAAATACTCCTTGATGGGCCTCTAACCCCTCGTTGGTTACCCCAAGTGGAAGGTGTAAGATGCAGTGTTGTGAAGTTTTTCCCTTAGCAAAGATGCCAAGGATCGAATCCCCAGAGACTCCTAGGTTCAACAAGTAGGTGTCAACTGCTAACGGCGCGGATTAGCAATCAACGTGGACCTGCACACAGATACAAATAACTTTGCTCCCAACGAGTACAAAGAGGTTGTCAATCCCTCCGGCCTTGTAGTTCACAAAGGATTAAATGCAAATGATAGTAGTGATAGATAATGTTTGCAATAGTAAATAATAGCGAAAAGTAAATAGCGGATGTGATCAATGATGGTAATATGGACCGGAGTCTCATGATGTTCACTAGTGATGTCTCTCTCCCTAAAGATGATAAAACAGCTATGTGAGGTAAACGAATTACAGCTGGGCAATTGACAGGACCACGAACGCAAACCAATGCTGACTACATTGCAAGAAAGGTTGAGGTTCGAAGCATGGGCGGTACGCCAAAGTAAGTAGACCGAAATCCATCAATATCTACTACTAATCATCCTCCTTGAGATATCTATCCAGAACATCTCGCTGGTATTAAGTTGCGAGTCCCACCCATAGTGTAAACTCAATGCAACAGACAACTGCATTAAAACAACTTTGCGTAAAGTAAACAATCCTTGCACCCGCGGCCACAAGCACCGTTGTTTTCCCCCTTGTGGCTACAGCACATCCCCTAGACTCATGTTTCTGTCACTCAAGCTAGTCATCGAGGGGCATGAACCCACAATCGAGCATAACGTTCCCTCTTGGAGTCACTACGTATTACTTGGCCAAAGCAATAAATAACAATGGAGAACATGCAAGAATTACTTATGAACATAAATATAAAAGAGGTAGATCAAATATATTACTCAAGAACAATCTGAACATAATCTCATAATCCATCGGATCCCAGCAAACTCATCATAGCAACAGCATAAGGATTACATATGTGCCTCGATCATGTAGGGCAGCTTACGAGGACTAATTAGTGAAGCACAAGAACGGGAGGAGAACATCACATAGCTACTGGTGATGGACTCATGGTCCAAGGGAGACTACTCACAACTCATCCGGGAGGCGTCCATGGTGGTGGAGAGGCTCCCGATGGTGATCCTCCCTTCCGGCAGGGTGCCGGGAAGAGTTCTCCTGGTGCTCCCGATCTTGGAAGCGTCGGCGGCGGCGGAACAGAGATGAGATCGCGAAAAAGAGTTCCCCTCCCGAGGGTTTCGACGGACGCTCTAAATATATGCCGAAGGGGGCACCAGACGGGGCTCGGGGGGCCCAGGCGCCCCCCCCCCCCCTGCGCGGCCCAGGGGGGGCGCGCCGCCAGGGCGCCTGGAGCCCTGGTGCCCCCCCCCCCGGCTATCCTTCGGGCGCAAGGTAGGTTCTGGAACGCTGATTTTTTATATGATTTTTCTGGATTTTTCCTGGCAGTTCTCGTAACGTGAAAACCTGAAATACAAAAACAGCCGAAAACAGAAACTGGCACCGGGGTGCACTGGATTAGTAGGTTAGTCCAAATATGATCAAAAGTGTATGGAAGTGTATGAATATCATAGCAATATCACCCAAAAGTGGCATGGAGCAAGCAGAAATTATAGATACGTTTTGGACGTATCAGGTTTCTTCACGGGAGCAGCAACCTTTGTCGTTCTTCTTGAAGTTCCCTTTCTTTGCTTTGCCTTTTTTCTTGAAACTAGTGGTCTTGTTAACCATCAACACTTGATGCTCCTTCTTGATTTTTACCTCTGCCGATTTCAGCATCGCGAAGAGCTCGGAAATTGTTTTCTCCATCCCTTGCATATTATAGTTCATACCGAAGCCTTTGTAGCTTGGTGGCAGTGATTAAAGAACTCTGTCAATAACATTCTTAGACGGAAGAGAAATCCCCAACTGAGTCAAGTGATTATGATACCCATGCATTTTTAGTATGTGTTCTTTTTTTTCACTATGAGTTTTGAGTATGTGTTCACTGACAGAACTATTCTCCTCCAATTTGCAGCTAAAGAACTTGTTGGAGATTCCGTATCTCTCAACCCAAGCATTAGCTTGAAATATCAACTTCAGCTTCTGGAACATCTCATATGCTCCATGACGTTCAAAACATCTTTGAAGTCCCAGTTCTAATCCGTAAAGTATGGCACACTAAACTATAGAGTAGTCATCACTTCACACTTGCAAGAAGTTCATAGCATCCAGGTTAGAGGGAGCGGGTGGGTCACCTAGCGGTGCATCAAGGACACAATTTTCTGTGCAGCAGTGGGGATAATCCTCAAGTTATGGACCCAGTCCGTGTAGTTGCTACCATCATCTTTCAACTTAGTTTTCTCTAGGAACGCATTAAAATTTAAAGGAATGGTATCACATGCCATTGATCTACAACATAGATATGCAAATATTATCAGGACTAAGTTCATGATAAATTAAGTTCAATTAATCAAATTACTAATGAACTCCCACTTAAATTAACATCCCTCGGGTTATCTAAGTGATACATGATCCAAATCAACTAACCCATGTTCGATCATCACGTGAGATGGGGTAGTCATCAATGGTGAACATCACTATGTTGATCATATCTACTATATGACTCATATTTGACCTTTCGGTCTCCAGTGTTTCGAGGCCATGTCAGTACATGCTAGGCTCGTCAAGTTTAACCTAAGTATTCCACGTGTATAAAACTGACTTACACCCATTGTATGTGAACGTAGAGTCTATCACACCCGATCATCATGTGGTGTCTCGAAACGACAAACTGTAGCAACGATGCATACTCGGGGAGAACACTTTTATCTTGAAATTTAGTGAAGGGGTCATCTTATAATGATACCGTCGTTCTACGCAAAAATAAGATGCATAAAGGATAAACATCACATGCAATCAAAATATGTGACATGCTATGGCCATCATCATCTTGTGCTTTTGATCTCCATCTCCAAAGCATCCTGATGATCTCCATATACCGTCACCGGTTCGACACCTTGATCTCCATCGTTGTATCGTGGTCGTCTCGCCAACTATTACTAACTCATAGTGATAAAGTAAAGCAATTACATGGCGCTTGCTTTTCATACAATAATTAAGAGAAAACCATAAGGCTCCTGCCGGTTGTCGATATTAGAAAACATGATCATCTCATATAATAACGTATAACTCATCACATCCTGATCATATCACATCACAACATGCCCTGCAAAAACAAGTTAGACGTCCTCTACTTTGTTGTTGTAAGTTTTACGTGGCTGCTACGGGCTTGTAGTAAGAACCGTTCTTACCTACGGCACGAAACCACAATGGTGATTTACCAAGTTTGTTGTTTTAACCTTCAACAAGGACCGGACATAGTCAAATTTTATTAAACTAAAGTAGGAGAAACAGACACCCGCCAGCCACCTTTATGCAAAACAAGTTGCATGTCTGTCGGTGGAACCGGTCTCATGTACGTGGACATGTAAGGTTGGTCTAGGCCGCTTCATCTTACAATACCGCCAAATCAAAATAAGACATTGGTAGTAAGCAGTATGATGATCACTGCCCACAACTCTTTGTGTTCTACTCGTGCATATCATCTACACATAGACCTGGCTCTTGATGCCAATGTTAGGAAACGTTGCATGGAAAAGAAAAACAAAATCTACGCACACGCAATGATCTATCCATGGAGATGCATAGCAACGAGGAGGAGGGTGTGTCTATGTACCCTTGTAGACCGAAAGTGGAAGCCTTACACATAGCAGTTGATGTAGTCAAACTTCTTCGTGATCCAGCCGATCAAGTACCGAACGTACGTCACCTCCGCGTTCAGTACACGTTCAGCTCGATGACGTCCTCGCCTTCTTGATCCAGAAAGACATGTGATGTAGTAGACGAGTTCCGGCAGCACGACGGCGTGGTGATGGTGATGGTGATGCGATCTCCACAGCGCTTCGCCTAAGCACTATGAAAATATGATCACAGGAATAAACGCTGGACGGGAGCGCCGCACATGGCTAAGACAATGTTATGTCCATTGTGTGGCGCCCCCTCCCCATGTATATGTAGGTGGGAGGGGAGGGGAGTTATGCAGGTGCGCCCTAGGGCTGGCCGCCGGCCCCTGCCTTGCCCTGCACCCCCCTTTTCCTTGTATCAACAAGGTGGAACGAAAGAGGGGGGGGGGGGGAGGGAAGGAAGGGGAGTCCTACTTCACACTTTCCTTTCCCTCCCCTCTTTCCTTCTCCTCCTTATAGGGTTGGCTTCTATAGGGGTGCACCAGCCCCTTGTGGGCTGGTGTGTTACCTCACTTGGCCCTAAGGCCCATAGCATTGCCGGGGGTGCCAGAAACTCCTTCAGGTAACCCGATAAGTACCCGATACCCTCCGAAACACTTCCGGTTCCGAATACCATCGTCCTATATATCAATCTTTACCTCTCGACAATTTCGAGACTCCTCATCATGTCTGTGATCTCATCCGAGACTCCGAACAGCATTCGGTCACCAAATCACATAACTCATATAACACTATATCGTCAACAAACATTAAGCATGCGGACCCTACAGGTTCCATAACTATGTAGACATGACCGAGACACCTCTCATTCAATAATCAATGGCGGAACCTGGATGCCCATATTGGCTCCTACATATTCTACGAAGATCTTTATCGTTTGAACCATATGACAACATACGCAATTCCATTTGTCTATCGGCATGTTACTCGCCCGAGATTCGATCTTCGGTATCTCTATACCTAGTTCAATCTTGTTACTGGCAAGTCTCTTTACTCGTTCCGTAATAGATCATCTCATAACTAACTCATTAGTCATTTGCTGGCATGGCTTCTTATGATGTGGCTTACCGAGAGGGCCCAGAGATACCTCTCCGATACTCGGAGTGACAAATCCCAATCTCGATCCATGCCAACTCAACAAATACCTTTGAAGATACCTGTAGAGAATCTTTATGAGCACTCAGTTACGTTGTGACGTTTGATAGCACACAAGGTATTCCTCCGGTATCCTAGAGTTGCATGATCTCATGGTCTAAGGAACATGTATTTGACATACAATAAACCAGTAGCAATAAACAGTACGATCACATGCTAAGCTAACGGATGGGTCTTGTCCATCACATCATTCTCCTAATGATGTGATCCCGTTATCAAATGACAACCATGTACATGGTTAGGAAACCTTAATCATCTTTGATCAACGAGCTAGTGTAGTAGAGGCTCCCTAGGGACATGATATTTGTTTATGTATTCACACATGTATTTAAGTTTCCGGTAAAAACAATTCTAGCATGAATAATAAACCTTTATCATGAATAAGGAAATCTATACCTATACTAATTTGTGACTCCCTAGAAATTACCACGTTAATTAGTAAATTAGAGCCGTTCATTTTGTGGGACCAAGTTATTACGGTGTAGATCTAATCATCAAAGACTATTCTCAAAATAAAAAAAAAATCGGTGTAGATCTAATCCTCAAAGGCTATTCTAAAAAATCAAAAACTGATAAAAGGCTCGCTACAATTTCCAAGTTGAGCAAGATACGCTCTCCCCATCACGTACATCTTCAAAGCATGAGTCCCTCCGTTGGCCCGTGACAATATATCCCTGGATATTTAGGAAAAGATAAAGGAAAAAAGGTGTGCTTATACCTCTTTCTAATGGCCATCAATTCTATGATCCAAGCCGCCGCCTCCACCTCTCCACGGATGCGGTTTCCGGCATCTTCTCCCTTGGCCGCTCTCCGGCTTCCCGCCGTTGCCCCTTGTATATATGTTTCGAGGATTCTCCTACTCACCTTCTCCTCACCCAGGTTCCTGCCGGGAGCAGTTTGCTTGAATCCCGACAGAGAAGAAGACCTGAAGAAATATGATGGGGACTGGGTGCAGCTGGAGCAAGATGGCTTAACTCTAGCAAGGAGTTAACGCCTTGATTTGTTTCACTACTAGGAAAAGGGCTATAGATGAAATTGATACTAATGGCGCACCAGACAGGAAGTGCGTCATTAGTATATAGTAATGGCGCACCAGACAGGAAGTGCGTCATTAGTATATAGTAATGGCGCACCAGCAACAGATACGCCATTAGAGTTCGAAGTACTAATGGCGCACCTTGCCCGGAGTGCGCCATTAGTATCAAGAAGTTTTTTTTAACTAGCGCGCCTGTCCAAACATAGTAATGGCGCATCCATGAATAGTGCGCCGTTACTAGTTATAAATAGTAATGGCGCACCTGCAGTAAAGTGCGCCATTAATGCTCTTTTTTTTATGATATTTTTTATTCTGTTTTTTACAAAACTACTAATGGCGCACTGTCCCAGAGTGCGCCATTACTAGTTTGAACTAGTAATGGCGCACTGTGCGGCAGTGCGCCATTAGTATGTTTCTTTTTTTTTGCAAAACTTGTAATGGCGCACCAACTATAAATGCGCCATTAGTAACCTTGATTACTAATGGCGCATTTGTAGCTGGTGCGCCATTAGTATGCGGGCAGCAACAAGATATTTTGGACAGCCTCTCTACCACACTCACTCCCCCCCCCCACTTCTTCATTCTCTCCACTTCCTCTCATCTCGGGTCCCTCCTCTTTTCCACCTCATTTCCACCATATATTCATTCAAATTAAGTGGTTAAATTACCTTGTTTTGGTCGGTAAGTATGGGGGGAAGCTATATTTATGTTGTTCTCCATACAAACAATGTGCACATGCACTTTTATGGCCTATAGCTAGATCTATGTATGTTTGTGGTGTTGCATACGTTTGTTGTGTTGCATATGTGTTTGTGTTTGGAGGTGTACCGGTATTTGAAATGCGATAGTTCCCAATATTTTCCCGGAATGTTGATTCATTTCCGTTTCGGTGAGAATTTTGGCATTAAGCATTCATTTTTGTCCTATTTTTAGGGAAAGTCATGGCAAATTTTTTCTTGGTTCTAAAATATCGTTTTGCTCTACCCCGCAGGGCGACCATGGTGCGCACGATGACCGAAGGCATCGTGAATAGGTTTTTGAGGTCCGCGAAGGCCGAGATGCTTCAAAAGAACGAGACGGAGATAAGATGTCCGTGTCGAAGATGCAAGCTGAAGAGCCTTATTGCGGACCCGGATTCCAGGCAGGTGCGGGACCACCTGCTCTTGCGTGGTTTCATGGATGGCTATCGGTGGCAAGGTGATGAAGATGACTACGAAGTCGTCCATGGGGGCCGGGCAAGAAATGAGGAAGGGCAGCAAGACAACCACCGCGGCTCGGGCGGGCGAGAAGACGAAGAATCCCCAGGAGATGATCACGACGGTGATGCTGTACACAGTCATCATGTAGAAGATGCAGGACATGATGATGAGGAAGATGCCGGAGCAGACGACGGGCATGATCATGAAGATGATGATGCCGGCGGAGCAGACGACGCTGAACCATCGATGGGCTGGGTGCAGGACCCTCATATTCAAGAGCTGCTTCTCAAGCAGACCGATAACGCAAGAGCTGCCGCCCGAGATGTCGGGGGAAACTGTCCACCACGAGCACCTATGGGACCGGAGCCCCTTGTTCGTGCGGTAAGGGAGCGGAGGGAGCACAAAGAGCAGATCGTAGAGCACACGCGGGCAGTTTACCCAGGTTCGGGCCGCGACGGACGCGTAAAACCCTACTCCTGCTTAGTTTGTATTGAGTGTTGGAGCTCGGGGGCTTGAAGAACTAGCTACACCGAGCAAATGAGCGATCTAGGTTCCGAACCCTTTCTACGTTGTGCATGGGCCTCCTTTTATAGCTCAAGGGGTCACCGACAGGTGTCAACGTAGGAAAAGGGGTAAAAATGTAACTTTGGTGGTAGTTGTGATAGTGCGGGAACAGTGGATGAACAGTGCATGAACAGTGGTCATCACCTACTTTGACAATGGGGGACAAGAGCATTAAATGCCCGTCGCCGTCGACCCCAAAAGCGCCCGCCCTTGCGTCTCCGTTTGCCACGGCGATGGCTTCGTCACCGTAGAGTGCCACCATGTCCCCCAGGCAGCACAGCTATCCGCCACGCGTCCCTGGAATGGCCCCAGGGCGACGCGTGGTTCGATGAGCTGGAGCGCGGGCACACAGCGTAACTCTCCCCGGCAAGCACCTTGCCGGGGTCTCGACCTTGTCGGGCCCTGGAGCTTGCCGCTCCCCGGGCCTTGCCGGGGCGCATGTTGCGCCGAGGCGTGTCTTCTGAAATGTAATCTCCTAGTCTTCCTGGCAAGCTCCTCTTGCCAGGGTCTTGTGCTAGCGAGGTAATCTTGAGCCTGGGACGGCCTTCCCGACAAGCTCCACTTGCCGGGGCCTTGATCTTCTGTCTTGTATACTTTGTTTTTGAATGGCTTTATATGGATCAGAAAAGGTCTCCGACGAGGACGTGGTAAGCCCTACCGCGGGAAGCTGCTACTGCCCGTGCACAAGTTGGGGTACTGAGGTACCCCTATCTTAGTACAACGACAGGAGCCCCCGGGCCTGGGCCACACACGGTGCCGAGCGCTGTTGGGCCAGGCCCAAAACAGTGCACGGGCACGCGCGGCCCACGGCACGCCGAATCCCCTTCCGCACCCGCAGCATCCCTCCCTAACGGCACGCGTCGATTGCGGCGTCATGGGAGAGAACGTGGCCACGTTCTTTAATGGGAAATGCGGAGCGTCCCCCACTTCCCCCTTAAAAGCAGAGGAAGCAGGGGCCGTTACCTTACTTCGCCTTCATTGCTTCTTCCATCTCAGAAATTCCCCTTTGCGCTCCGCCTCCACACCTCCTCCGCCGTCTCCCGCATCTGCGGCGCCGCCGGACTCCTCGTCCCCCTTCCCTCGCCGCCTCCGCCATGGCCCCGAAGACCGAGAAGGCGAAGGCGGAGAAGGCCAAGAAAGAGAAATCTGAGCAGGCGGCGAAGCTTGCTCTCCTGCGGAAGAGGAATGTCGTCTTCGCGCCAAGGCTCGGCGCACGGGAGCTCTGGAACAAGTACTACCTGTTCTGGGCCAAGAAGACCAAGGCGCATCCTCGGACCAGAGTTTACCCCGCCGCCGCCAAGGACATGTACCCCGGCGGGTATTTCTTCTTTGCTGTTTTCTTCCACTGCGGCCTTTGTCCTCCATTCTCTGAATTTTTCTGCGATATCATGAACACCTACAACCTCCACCTTTTAGACTTCACCCCCAACGCCATCCTCACGATGGCGGTTTTCGCACATCTGTGCGAAAACTACATAGGGATCTATCCAAACGTAGCGCTCTTTAGGCATTTCTTTACGCCTAGAGTAGAGGCCGGCGCTCCCCTCTCCGGGGGTATCTCTTGGGTCTTCCACTTGAACAAGAAGGAATCCTATCTGCAAGGGGAGCTCCGCGGCAAGTGGGAGGAGTGGCGCGCGGATTGGTGCTCGGTAGTGGAGAAGGAGCCGCAACCCTTCACTGCGCCGCGCACAACTGCTATAGTGCACGGCAGGGACTGGAGCGACCTGGACTCGGACGACATCAAGCTCAACGTCGCCCTTGTCAGAATTCTTCGTCTCCGGGTAGCCAAGTTGACCATCGGAGAAGTAGGGGCAGACTTCCTTCGCCGCCGCATTGCCCCTTTACAGGAGAGGAAAAGGCCAGCATGGGAGTACGGCAATGCGGCGGACATTATGAGACTGCGCCCAGGGCTGAACTTCAACTTCACGTCGCTGGAGCTGAAGGGGATGGTCCGGGAACTTTTTAAGCACGACCCGGCCCACCCAGAGTGGTTTAGAGCTCCCCGGGGAGTGGTTCCCCTATGCAACAGCACGGCCCGGGACCCCTTACGCGCAATGATGCCCGCATGTGACTCGCATGGCGTCGACCCCACATGGATAGCGCCCAAGCCGGATGCCATCATGAGCTTCTTCGACAACTTGGTGGAGGTGCCGAAGAACAAGGAGGAGATCAAGGGTCTCACCCGGACCACCACTGATCGGGAGATTGCTTATATCGCTTCCCGGGTAGAAGAGGCCGCCGCAGCCGCAGTGGCAGGAGAGTTCGGGTTTACAGTTGAAGAGGCAGAGGCTGCGGAAGTGTCGTGCCAAGCAGAGGAGGCGGAGATCCGCAGGCTGCTTAAGCTTCCGCCCGACGAGCTCACCGGGGTCCCCTCTCTCAGGTATGCTGGGATCCCCGGGATCGTGAGCGAGGCCGCCGCGAGGGGCGACGTTGCCGGAGGAAGCAGAGGCGCCGGAGGGAGCGGAGGCGCCGGAGGGAGCACGGCCGCGGGGCGGGGCGCTGGGCCCAGCGAGCCCGCCGGGGAGGAGGAGGAGGAGGAGGACGCCGGGGCCGGCGAGGACTCCGGTGGGTCTCTGGGGCTCGACGACGACGCCTCCTTGACCTCGGAGACCTCCCCGCCACGGGCAAGTCCCAGGCGATCTCCATTGAAGCGCCTCCGCAAGGCGCCTACGGCGATGAGGACGCAGGCGCCCCGACAACAACCTGCTCGCCGGGCGACGCGAGCCACCGGGGGAAGCCAGGCTGCGACAGAGGCGCCCCGCACATCAGCCGCGACAGAGGCGCCCCGCGTGCCAGCGCCAAGCAGAGGGGGATCCTCTCAGAGCGGAGCGGCGGCTCCGCCTGCTCCCCGGCCCCCGGCGTCAACAGAGGTTGGGTCTTCGCAGCCCCCAGCCCCTGGGACCACCAAGCGCCCGAGGGAGCCTTCTCCTCCGGCTCCTCGCGCGGACGCGCCTCAGGTGGAGTTCGACTTCTTCGCCCTGAGCGACAACGACGAGGAAGAGGAGTAAGTGCTTGAAGTTTTGTATCTTCTTTGATTCTGCTTGATTCCTATGTTGACGATTCTGATCTTGTTTCTGATTTGCTTGCAGGACCCTGGCCCAGCGGATGGCGAAGAGGGCCAAGGTCCCCGTAGTCGAGGTTGAGGATGACTCGCCCGTCGCGGCGACAGGGGAGGCGCCGGCCACGGACTTGCCGGATCCAACCGCTGCTCCGAGGAGCAGCCCCCAGCGCAGCCCCCAGCGTAAGTCTGGTCCTTGAATTTTCCGCTCGTCGGGCGCGCTTGAGGATTTTGTCTTGTACTAACATCTTGTTGTTCTGTTTTGTCTTGATTGCCTTGTGCAGAGTTGGAGACGCAGCCATAGGAGCGCCCGGAGGTCACTCCCGAGGAGCCGCAAGCCCCGCCGTCCCCGCCAAGGACGAACTTTCCGGTGAGGGAAAGCGCTCCGCCAAGGGCGGGCACTCCGCCAAGGGCGAGTACCCCGCCAAGGGCGAGCAGCCCGGCGAGGGCGGCCACCCCGCCAAGGGAGAGCTCCCCGGCGAGGGAGCCTGTCGTCGACGAAGTCCGCCAAGGTAAGTCTTGCAACCTCGTCTTCTTGGACTTGTCTCTTTTGGATATTTGCTTCAACTTTTTCTTTTTCTTCTTCTTCTAGATCCTCCTCCCCCAGAGCAGATGGAGATGGAGGTCGTCGTCGAGGAGGAGGGCGCGCAGGGCGACGGCGGCAACGCCCCTGTTGTTGAAGACATGGCGGGAGCCGACGAGCCCGCCGCGGAGGAGACTGCCCCGACCGCAGACGCAGCGGCCGGGGAGGGGGACGGCGGCCATACTGCCGGCCTGGAGGCGGCAGGAGCGTCAAGCGCTGCGCCGTCCGCCGACCCCTCCACCAAGAAGGAGCAGTCCGCCTTCTACCTTGAGGCTCCCAACGGCGTCTTCATCCAAGTGCCGTGGGGATCCTCGTCGCGAGCCCCCGAGGAGGGAGAGACCTTCGATGGGGAGGTTCTCGCTTCCGCGGGGCTGAAGATCGTCGAGGCGCCCGGCGGGAGCGACGAGCCCGAGGAGGAGAAATTGCTTCACCGGCTCCTGGCCCTTTACCGGGCCAGGCAGGCGAAGATCGAGTCTCGGGAAGCCCTCACCGCCAAGGCCGCAGCAGATATGGAGAAACGCGCCGCGGAGCTCCGCGCCGCCAACCAGGCGGCCCTCCGTGACTTGGCGGAGGAGCGCGAGAGGCTTGCTGGAGAGTACCAAGAGTGGCTCCTGGAGAAGGCCGAGGCCGAGGAGCAACAGCGACTCGCCGAAGAAGCGCTGTCCCAGCGAGAAGGAGCGCTCAACCAACGGAAGGTCGACCTCGACTCTCACGAGGAAGACCTTGCCGCCCGGGAGCAGGCCCTTGGCGGAGAGCTGAAGGAAGCAAAGGCCGCCGCAGCCACCGCGGAGACCGCCAAGAAGGACCTCGAGGCTAAGGTGGTGCAGCTGGAGGAGTACCTGAAGGCGAGCACGGAGAGGGTTACCGCGCTCAACATAGAGCGCGAGAAGGACGCCCATACCAATTCTGAACTCCAAGTTCACCTCTCCAAGCAGGGCGACGAGCTGAAGGCCGCCAAGGACTCGATTGCAGATCTGGAGCTGAAAGTCTCTACGCTGAAGGATTCGCTCGACGCCATCCGGGACCGTGAAACCAAACTGAAGGACGAGCTCCGCAAAGAGCGAGGCCTGGTGGAGAGCGCCACTACTGCGGCCAACAACTTCCGCCAGACCGTTGAGGTATGGACTGAAGATCTGGTGGCTTCTGCAGCTAGCATCGACAAGGAGCTGATGGCGATGAGGGTGGAGCACCTCATATACTCTCCGGATCCAAACCTCCCCCACAGCGCCAAGCTCAGTCTCTTCTTCAGAGGGATCGCGCCGGCTCTCGCAAATCTACAGAAGAAGCTCCCCGCGCAACTGGCCGAGGAGTCACGCCAGCTCTGCGCGGGAACTTTGGAGCGCGTCCTGACGAAGATAGTGTACCGCAATCCTGGCATAAATCTCGTCAACGTTCTCCGCACCTTGCCGGCCGACGCGGATATGGAGGCGCTGAAGGCGCAGGTCGCCCACATTATCGCCAAGGTGAACAAGATCTCCAGGGTTGAAGGCGACCGCGTGGATTAGGCCTCTTCCTTTTTATTTCTTTTGTTACTGCAAAGTGTGCCATGGACACGAATCTATTAGTGATTGCGACAAGCTATCCCTTGTAAGATATTATCGTATTTTGATCAATTGATGCGGTGCTATCTTCCTTGCTTTGGTCCTTTACTTTGTATGTTTTCAGCCCTACGCTTCTAGGGAACTTGCCGGCAAGGGGCCCTTGCCGCGAGCGCTGAGTACTGGACTCCGAGCAGCCTGCTGGCCAAGGTCTTACCGGCAAGCAACCTTGCCGCAACTAGTCGCAACACACTTAGCTTGCTGAGTGAACTCGAAAACGAAGCAAGGGCGCGACACTTGTCGCAGCTCACTTAAGTCGTTGAGCGTACTCGGAAACAAGACAAGGGTGCGGCTAGCCACAGGTAGGTTCCTCCGCGCACAGGTTTTCCATACAAAGTGTGGTTGTTCAAGGAAGATAACTTAAAATCTAAAAATTTGAAATGCTCAAATTCTGGTAACTTAGCTTTCATATATTGCTTGCTTCCCCGACAAGGCTTCTCTTTCTTGAACAGCACTTGGTTTGTCCTCCATCTCCTCCCCCCCCCCCGGCAAACTTGTGCGCGAGGAACATTCCTTCTGCTTAAGAGGGAAAGAAAAAGAAGAGGGAAACAAGTATATGGCCTTTTGGCGTGCTAATGCTTGCCGGATATGTGTGTTGCACAAGATGCCAAATAATGCATGCAAATAACAAAGAAGAGCATGGAAAAGGCAAATGACGCAAAACACAAAAGCTTTACTTATGCACGGGGTCTGCGACCGGCTTTGTACAAAGGGTTACATGCAACAGCGGCAAGGCTTGTACAAAAGGTGGTTGCCGGAGCGGATCACGGCAACCGCGCCTTATGGGTGAAACTTGCGAAGATGCTCTATGTTCCAGGAGTTGCTCACCGGTAAGCCTTCTTCGGTCTCAAGGCGGACATCGCCGGGCCTTGTGACTTGTCTCACCCGATAAGGGCCTTCCCACTTCGGCGTCAACTTGTTGGAATTCTTGGCGGACTGAACATGCCGAAGAACAAGGTCGCCTTCCTCGAGACTCCTGGCTTTAACCTTGCGGCTATGATAGCGGCGCAAGGCTTGCTGGTATCGAGCAGCTCGTACAGCGGCCTGGAGACGTTCCTCCTCGAGGAGCAATGCATCATCTTGTCGCAGTTGCTCTTGCTCGAGCTCATCATAAGCGAGCACTCGAGGAGATCCGTATACGAGTTCCGTGGGGAGAACTGCCTCTGCTCCATAGACTAGAGCAAAGGGTGTCTGTCCGGTGGCTCGACTTGGTGTCGTTCTGATTGACCAAAGAGCCGCCGGCAACTCGTCTATCCAGTTTCTTCCGCACTTGCGTAGCCTGTCAAAGGTCCTTGTCTTGAGTCCGCGCAGCACTTCAGCATTGGCCCTCTCCGCTTGACCATTGCTCCTCGGGTGAGCAACAGAAGCGAAACAGACCTTGGCGCCAAGGTCTTGGACATACTGCATGAAGGTGCGGCTAGTAAATTGTGTACCGTTGTCGGTGATGATCCTGTTAGGGATTCCGAAACGGCAAACAATCGACCTGAAGAACCTGACTGCTGACTGTGCTGTCACCTTTCTCACCGGCTCCACTTCTGGCCACTTTGTGAACTTGTCGATTGCAACGTTCAAGTACTCAAAGCCCCCGACAGCACGGGGGAAGGGGCCGAGGATATCGAGCCCCCAGACCGAGAAGGGCCAGGACAAAGGGATCGTCTGGAGAGCTTGAGCTGGCTGATGAATTTGTTTGGCATGGAACTGGCACGGTTCACACTTGGTTGCTTGTGCAGTTGCATCTTGGAGGGCTTCTGGCCAGAAAAACCCTTGCCGGAACGCCTTCCCGGCAAGTGCCCTTGCGCCAATGTGGTGGCCACATATGCCTCCGTGTATCTCTGCCAACAGCTTCTGTCCATCTTCCCTGGAGATGCACTTCAACCTGACACCATTGAGTCTTCTTCTGTACAGCTCGTTATCCACGAACTGGTACATACTCGACTGCCTAGTTATCTTCTCTATCTCTTCTGGGTCGTCGGGGAGTTCTCCAGTTTGCAGAAAACGAACGATCTGCTGCGCCCATGCCGGAGCCCGAGGCTCAACGGCAAGGACTAAAGGCTCGAGGGCTGCTGCGGGAACCCCAGCTTCCACGGCAAGAACCTCTGGTTCTACCGGAGCGGATGGTCCCCCGGCAAGCTCGCCGGGGCGAGGCTTGTCGGGAACGCTTGCTTCAACTGTACAGATCCGAGGATCTGCAGGAGCAAATTGTTCCTCAGCGTTCTGATTGTTGATCTTGGGGACCTTGGCGGCGGCTTCGGGAAGATCCGCCGGCAAGTAGTCGCCGGAGACCAACTTTCTCTTCTTGGGTTGCCCAATTGATGGTGTGACGGATGGCTGAGTTAGCTTGAGCAAGAAGGTCCCTGGTTCCACAGGTAACTTCATCGCAGCACACTTTGAAAGGCCATCTGCAATGTCATTCTGAGCTCTTGGGACGCGCTCCATTTGCAGACCTTCAAAATGCTCTTCAAGTTTCCTCACTTCATCTACATAAGCTTCCATCAAAGGGCTCTGGTAACTCTTGTTGACTTGCCGGACCACCAACTGAGAATCTCCCCGCACTATCAGCTTCTTAATCCCAAGTTCGGCCGCAATCCTGAGGCCGGCGAGCAAGCCTTCATACTCAGCAGTATTGTTTGTCACTTGTTCCCTGGGAAAGTGCATCTGGATAACATACTTGAGGTGTTCTCCGGTGGGTGCTATGAGTACCACACCGGCTCCAGCGCCTTGCAGCGAGAAGGCACCATCAAATACATTACCCATTCACTTGTCGCTTCTTGTACGGGTACACTTGTTTCTGGAACTTCCTCATCGGGCGTTGGGGTCCATTCAGCTATGAATTCTGCCAAAGCTCGGCTCTGTATGGTTGAGGTACTCTCAAACTTGAGACCAAAGCTTGACAGCTCAAGGGCCCACTCGACGATCCTGCCTGTTGCTTCTGGATTGTGCAATATCCTCTTCAGCGGAAAGCGAGTGACCACTGTTATCTCATGTGCTTGGAAGTAATGGCGCAGCTTTATCGAGGCCATGAGGAGGCCGAAAAGCAACTTTTGCACTCCGGAGTATCTTGATCTAGCCCCCTGCAAGAGGGAACTCACAAAATACACCGGTCGCTGCACCATCTTCTTCCGCACTTCTCCTTGCTCCTGCGCAAAGTTGTCCTTGTCGGGGCCAGAGCTTGTCGGAGCAGCCCCCTGCTTGTCACTGGATTCGCTTACCGATGCTGTAGACTCCTCGTCGGCCTCCCTCTCCGCTACTAACGCAGCACTAACCACTTGATTGGTTGCCGCTAAGTACAGCAGCAACTTCTCTTGCGGCCTAGGTGCGACAAGTATTGGAGTGGAGGATAGGTACCGTTTCAAGTCTTGCAGCGCTGCCTCCGCTTCCGGAGTCCATTTCATAGGACCTGCCTTCTTCAAGATTTTGAAGAAAGGTAGGGCGCGTTCTGCAGACTTCGAAATGAACCTACTGAGGGCAGCTACACAACCTGCAAGTCTCCTGACATCCTTGACGCGCTTCGGGGCTTCTATCTGCTCGATGGCCTTAATCTTGTCGGGGTTGGCCTCTATCCCCCTCTGAGATACAAAGAACCCGAGAAGCTTGCCGGAGGGGACTCCAAAGACGCACTTCTCGGGGTTCAACTTAAGCTGGATCTTGCGCAGGTTCTCAAACGTCTCTTCCAAATCTTGGATCAGTGTATCCTTGCTCTTGCTCTTGACCACGATATCATCCATGTAAGCCTCTACATTTCTGTGGATCTGTGGCTCAAAAGCAGTGTATACCACTCTTGCAAATGTTGATCCTGCATTCTTCAATCCGAAGGGCATGCGTATGAAGCAATATGTGCCACATGGAGTGATAAATGCAGTCTTCTCTTCATCTTCCTTGCCCATGAAAATCTGGTGGTAGCCTGAATATGCATCAAGGAAGGAGAGCAGCTCACATCCGGCGGTGGAGTCAACAATCTGGTCAATGCACGGCAAGGGAAATGGATCCTTGGGACATGCTTTATTCACATCGGTGAAGTCTATACACAGTCTCCACTTCCCGTTGGCCTTACGCACGACAACTAGATTTGCCAACCACGTCGGATGGATCACGCCTCTAACCAGGCCTGCTGCTTCTAGCTTCTTGATTTCTTCGGCAATGAATTCTTGGCGCTCCACGGCTTGCTTCCTGACCTTCTGCTTGACGGGCCGCGCATGAGGACAAACAACAAGCTTGTGCTCAATTACCTTCCTGGGAACACCGGGGATGTCAGATGGTTGCCAGGCAAACACATCGACATTCGCCCGTAGGAAGGCAACGAGCGCGCTTTCCTATTTGCTGTCAAGTGTGGCACTGATGGTGAAGGTACCACCAGTGCCGTCCTCCTTGGCGGACACCTTCTTGGTTGCCGGTGGAGCGGCCATCCCCTTCTTGCACTTGCCGGTGGAGCTCGATGGAACGTCCTCGACGGCAGCGCAGCACTCCGAAGAGGTGCGGTTGCCGGAGTGGGCCCCAGAGCACTTGCCGGACTTGTTCTTCGTCTTCTTCCCCCCGGGAGCTTCAGCGGCAAGTGTGTCCTTCTCCGCTGCGGCTGCTGCATCCCGGTAGATCTTGTCGGCGCAAATAAGCGCGTCCTTCTTGTCGCCATGGACAGAGATGACGCTTATCGGCCCCGGCATCTTGAGTACATTGTAGGCGTAGTGGGAAGCTGCCATGAACTTGGCGAGGGCAGGACGTCCAAGTATCCCATTGTAAGGCAATGGGATATCGGCAACATCGAAGGTTATCCTCTCCGTCCTGAAGTTAAGCTCCCCGCCAAAGGTCACTGGCAGAGTAATCTTCCCCTTGGGCTTGCTCCTCCCCGGGTTTATTCCTTGGAACGAACCGGTCTCTTCGAGCTCGCCGTCTGGGATTTGGAGTTTCTTGATCACAGCCGAGGAGATCAAGTTCAGGCCGGCCCCGCCGTCAACCAACATTTTGGTGACCTTGAGGTTGCGGATAGTTGGTGAGACCAACATCGGCAAGCACCCGACCGCAGTGGTGCGGTTAGGGTGGTCCTCAAGATCAAAAACGATGGGCGTGCTGGACCATTTGAGGAGCCTGCGTGACTCCACGGGTGGCTCAGCTGCATTTACTTCCCGCACCCACTGCTTGAGTTGGCGGTGGGAAGTATGCAGAGAGGCGCCACCGTCGACGCACAGGACTTCCGTGGCCTTCTAGAACTCCTGCTCGATGTTATCTTCTTCCTCCATGTCATCGTCGTCGTCTTCTTCATCCTTGTCGCGGCCCCGGGGAGGTCGATCACCTTGCCGCTGCTTGGCCTTGCTGCGGCGTCCTCCACGGCCATTGAATGGCCGCTTCTTGCTTGGCTCTCCCCCGCCACCTTGGGCCTTCTCCTTGTCGCGTCGCTTGTACTCAGCTTTCTGCTGCTCGACGAGGTATTCGACGCGTTTGCAGTTGGAGAGGTCGTGGCCCTTGGTGTGGTGTATCTTGCAGTATTGCTTGTCGGAGCCGTCCTGCTTGTCGGCTGCCGCTACAGGGGCAGGCTCCTTGCCGGAGCCGCCAGCCTGTCCTTGCTTGGCGGGAGCCTCCTTGCCGGACTTCTCGACGGCAAGCACTTCTTTCTTGTTCTTCTTCCTTCTATTGTTCCGCCGCCGGCTCTTCTTTGCCGGGGCGGCATCCTCGCTGTCGCTTCCCCCTGCGCCAGCATCCTCCCCGGGGAGTCTCCTCCCCTCTTCGGCGCGCGCGCACTTATCAGCTAGAGCATAGAGCTAGCTGACATCCCGAATCTTGGTCATGGCCATCTCTTCACGCATGCGGCGGTTACGCACGTTTTGGTGGAACGCGCTGATAACCGCGGCAGGTTGGACGTCAGGGATATTGTGCTGCACGCGGCTGAATCGCTGGATGTACTTGCGCAGGGGTTCTCCTTCCTTCTGGGCCAAGATGTGGAGATCACTCTCCTGGCCGTGGGGTTTGTGGCCGCCCGTGAAGGCGCCAACAAACTGGTGGCAAAGGTCTGCCCAAGAAGAAATGGAGCCTTCCGGCAAGTGCATAAGCCAAGAACGGACGTTTGGCTTAAGCACTAGCGGGAAGTAGTTCGCCAGTATCTTCTCGTCGCGCCCCCCGGCAGCCTGCACCGCAATGGTGTAAATGCTGAGGAATTCCGAGGGGTGCTTCTTGCCGTCGTACTTCTCCGGTACGTCGGGCTTGAAGTTCTTCATGCTGGGCCACTGGACACGCCGCAGCTCACGGGTGAACGCAGGGCAACCTGCCGCGTACGGCAAGTCGCCTGGCTCACCGGGCGCGTGTGTGTCAATAGCGGTCCCAGCTCGCTGATCTGATTGTCGCCGAGCTTCTCGGCGACGCTCGATCGTCGTTCGAGCGTCTTCTTGTCGCCGGTCGTCAAGGACCTGGCGCTGGTCCCGACGAGCCCGCGGATCTGACGACGCTGTGGAGTCGTCGTCGACGTAGATCCGGCGGGGCGGTGTCTTCTGCTTCCGCGGCGGGGAGTGCACGGTGGTTGCACCCCCGACGGTCTTGTCGCCATCGGCCTTCGTCTTCTCGACTTGCCGCGGCTGCGACGTCGCCGGCTGCTGCGGTGTGTCGTTGTGGGCGAAGGCGATCAGGCTCTGGATAGTTGCCCTCCAGTCTTCGGCCTTGTCTGCCGCTGGAGGGAAGTCGAGGAGCAGTTGCGCCCTTGCGAGCGCTTCTGCTGGAGAGGAGGGGAGCGGGGGCGAGCGGTGCGAGGAGCGGGATATGCTCGGACTCCTAACAGGGTTAGAAGGAGCAGTTTCCCGCCCCGGTGACCGCACCTTGCTCGTGCCCGGACGGTGGTCCGGAGCATCCCGCGAACCTCCGGTTTGCCCTTGCCCCAGCAAGCGGATGGTACCTCCTATACCACGGCGCTGCTGAGTTGTCGTTTGCTGAGATGGACGTGACGCATCTACGGACACCGAGGCTCGGTCGTCCGCCTTGTCCTTGGATTTGGTGGTGCCGCGAGTTTCCTCGCCGGCGACCACTCTTCCGACGGCGTCTCCCCCACCCACCGTTGGTTCTGGTGGCGGTGGAACAGACGCAGACGGGCCTCCGACCTCCGAAGCCTTCTTCTTCGGGGCCATGCTGTTGTTGCTGATGAAGTTGATGTAGCTGGAGAGGTTGATGAAGAATGCGCCCGCGTGAACGCCGGATCAGGTTCGCACAACCTCGACGCCCCCTACCTGGCGCGCCAAAGATGTCGGGGGAAACTGTCCACCACGAGCACCTATGGGACCGGAGCCCCTTGTTCGTGCGGTAAGGGAGCGGAGGGAGCACAAAGAGCAGATCATAGAGCACACGCGGGCAGTTTACCCAGGTTCGGGCCGCGACGGACGCGTAAAACCCTACTCCTGCTTAGTTTGTATTGAGTGTTGGAGCTCGGGGGCTTGAAGAACTAGCTACACCGAGCAAATGAGCGATCTAGGTTCCGAACCCATTCTACGTTGTGCATGGGCCTCCTTTTATAGCTCAAGGGGTCACCGACAGGTGTCAACGTAGGAAAAGGGGTAAAAATGTAACTTTGGTGGTAGTTGTGATAGTGCGGGAACAGTGGATGAACAGTGCATGAACAGTGGTCATCACCTACTTTCACAATGGGGGACAAGAGCATTAAATGCCCGTCGCCGTCGACCCCAAAAGCGCCTGCCCTTGCGTCTCCGTTTGCCACGGCGATGGCTTCGTCACCGTAGAGTGCCACCGTGTCCCCCAGGCTGCACAGCTATCCGCCACGCGTCCCTGGAATGGCCCCAGGGCGACGCGTGGTTCGATGAGCTGGAGCGCGGGCACACAGCGTAACTCTCCGCGGCAAGCACCTTGCCGGGGTCTTGACCTTGTCGGGCCCTGGAGCTTGCCGCTCCCCGGGCCTTGCCGGGGCGCATGTTGCGCCGAGGCGTGTCTTCTGAAATGTAATCTCCTAGTCTCCTGGCAAGCTCCTCTTGCCAGGGTCTTGTGCTAGCGAGGTAATCTTGAGCCTGGGACGGCCTTCCCGACAAGCTCCACTTGCCAGGGCCTTGATCTTCTGTCTTGTATACTTTGTTTTTGAATGGCTTTATATGGATCAGAAAAGGTCTCCGACGAGGACGTGGTAAGCCCTACCGCGGGAAGCTGCTACTGCCCGTGCACAAGTTGGGGTACTGAGGTACCCCTACCTTAGTACACCGACACGAGAGAAAGCCAAGATGGATCAACTTGAGTTAGACGCGGTTACTCCATTGTATGAAGGATGCAGGCCCGAGGATACCCGCCTGAAAGTAACGCTCATGGCTCTGGAGATGAAGGTAAAACACAAAATGACCGACGCATGCTTCGACGAGAACATGTCATTCTGGCACGAACGTCTTCCCAAGGGGAACAAGTGCCCCACCAGTTTGGAGGAGGCGAAGAAAATCGTGTGTCCTCTGGATTTACCGCACGTGAAATACCATGTGTGCATGAACAATTGCATCATTTATCGGGACGAGCACGCGGAGTCTACCATATGTTCGGTGTGCGACGTCACTCGATACAAGAAGAGGAAGAAAGCTCCTCGAAAAGTGGTGTGGTACTTTCCGATCACTCCTCGTCCGCAGCGGTATTTCGCGGACCCTAAGGTAGCAAAGCTTCTGCGTTGGCACGCGTATAGGGAGGAGAAGAAGCGAGAAGATGACGCAAATGATCCGGAGATAGATAAAAAAGACAAGATGCTGAGTCACCCTAAGGATGCGAGCCAGTGGCAAGCGTTGAACTTCGAAGACCTAGAATTTGGGAACGATCCAAGGAACATCATGCTGGGCGCGAGCACCGATGGAGTCAACCCGTTTGGCAGCCAGAGAAGCACACATAGCACCTGGCCTGTGTTTGTGTGGATGTACAACCTTCCCCCTGGTTGTGCATGAAGAGGAAGTACATTCACATGAGTATGCTAATTGAAGGACCGAAAAAACCAGGGAACGACATCAATCTGTATCTGGGGCTGCTGAAAGAGGAGCTAGACACGCTGTGGAAAACACCAGCCAATACGTGGGATGCCGCAAAGAAAGAATATTTCCCTATGAGAGCCGCGCTGCTCACGACGGTGCACGACTATCTCGGTTACGGATATGTCGCGGGGCAGGTGGTCCACGGATTTTCTGGATGCGTCAGGTGCATGGATGACACAACGTATCGCCAACTAGATAGAGATCCCGGGTCTTCGAAAACCGTGTTCATGGGACATCGAAGGTGGCTTCGCGACGATGACCTGTGGAGAAAACGCAAGGATCTGTTCGATGGTGAAACCGAACCCCGAGGACGGCCGCGTACGAGGAGCGGCGAGGAAATAGACGAGCTGTTGAAAAATTGGAAAGATTGCCCACTGCCGGGAAAGAAGCAAAAGGCGCCAGAGCCGGGAAAGAAGCGAAAGGCGCCAGAGCCGCTGCTGAAGGTATGGAAAACGAGGTCTGTTTTCTAGGACTTGCCGTACTGGAAGATCCACCGTGTGCCTCACAGCCTTGATGTAATGCATATCACGAAGAACGTGTGCGAGAGTCTGCTTGGTACCCTGCTCAACATGCCAGTGAGGACCAAAGATGGGCCGAAAGCAAGGGAAGACTTGAAATCAATGGGCATCAGGCAGGAGCTTCACGCTATATATGATGATGATGATGATGATGATGATGATGATGAGGCGAAGCAGGACACGGAAAGTCGTCGCAAAGGCAAAAAGGCCAAGAAGACCGGAAATGACTACCCCCCGCGTGCTTCACTCTAAGTCAGGAGGAGATCGAGCAGTTTTTCACCTGCCTCGTAGGAGTACAACTTCCTTACGGTTACGCGGGGAAGATAAGCAGATACCTAGACCGGGCGAAGTTCAAGTTCAGCGGGATGAAGTCTCACGACTGTCACGTGCTGATGACGCAGATACTTCCAGTTGCAATCCGTGGTATCATGGACGCGCACGTCCGTGAAACCCTATTTGGCCTATGCAACTTTTTCGACGTCATCTCTCGGAAGTCTGTTGGCGTGAGGCAACTCAGAAGGCTACAGGAAGAGATCGTGGTGATACTATGCGAGCTTGAGATGTACTTCCCGCCCGCATTCTTCGACGTTATGGTGCATCTGCTGGTCCATATCGTGGACGATATCATCCAACTCGGTCCGACGTTCCTGCACAGCATGATGCCGTTCGAAAGGAGGAATGGTGTCATCAAAGGATACGTTCGCAACATGCCACGTCCAGAGGGAAGCATAGCCAGGGGCTTTCTGACCGAAGAGTGCATCTCGTACTGCACGAATTATCTAGGCATCGAGAACCCCGTTGGTCTGCCCGTCAACAGGCACCTCGGCAGGATCGCTGGATCGGGTCACCGTGAGGGTCGCCGCGAAATGCATGTCGACTTCGAGGGTCGACTCGCCGACTTTGAAAGAGCAAACCTAGTCGCGCTACAACACATAGACGTGGTCGATCCTTGGGTGGTTCAGCACAAAACCTTTATTGAGAAGACATACAATGACCGAGGCCAACAGAGGACGGACGGAGATATAATCAAAGAGCACAACTCATGTTTCACGCGTTGGTTTAAGCAGAAGCTTCCGTCGTACCCTTTACGTGATGATTCTTCCGCGGAAGAACAACTCATATTCGCCTTCTCACAGGGCGCCGAGCACAACCTGATGACCTATGAGGCGTACGATATCAACGGCTACACATTCTACACCGAGGCCAAGGACATGAAGAGCGATGGTTATCAGAACTCCGGGGTAACGATGGAATCCTACACCGGTAATGACAAGGACAGATACTACGGAAGGATCGAGGAGATCTGGGAGCTGAGCTACGCTGGAGAGAAGGTCCCGATGTTCCGTGTCAGATGGGCCAAGAGCGTCCTAAAAGAAGACCGGTATTTCACCACCATGGTTATACCCGAAGCCAAATCCAAGACCGCGGGCGCAAACGTCACCGCGAAAAATGAGCCATGGGTACTGGCTTCCCAAGTTGACCAATGCTTCTTCATTACCGACCCGTCAAAGCCCAGTCGTGTTGTCGTTAGGAGAGGCAAAAGGAAGATCATCGGAATGGATGGAGTAGCCAATGAGCAAGACTTCGACAAGTACGGCGACCCGAGGATCGAACATGACGACGATGATGAAGTAGCAGCATACACCACAAGAAGAAGCAGGACCACCCTACCTAAAGGACGTCCATTCCACAGAAGAACTCCATTTGCGAAAAAGAAGGGCAAGAAGATTGTGAACAGATAGCTAGCTAGCTAAGATCGTTTGTATTTAAATCGTAGCCTTCATTTCTCGATTGTATTTCATGGGCACTTTTTGAACTATCATGAATATTTTTAAATTTCATGGACACTCGATCTCGATCCCCCTCGTCGCCGAGAGCACCCCCCGGTCCACCGGCCGCCGACCCGGCCCTACTCAACCGCCGCCGCCGACACCCCGTATCCCTCCCCTACTCAACCGCCGCCGCCGACACCCCGTACCC